>OX637357.1:12526143-13255360 GCA_951799405.1 Agapetus fuscipes | reverse complement strand
GTATGAAATTTTAAAATTGCAAAAATGGCAGTTGATTGATTAATGGTGTGGGATTCTAACCATGAAATTTTGATTGGTAGTCCGTGACGTTTGCCACTGGACCACGAGATCACTCTTGATTAGTTCAAGTTTGACTTATTATATAACATCATTGATTCTATTAAGCAATACTGTAGACCGGTCCGTAGTCTAGTAGTTAACACTTCTGGCTCGTAAATGGAAGGATGTAGGTTCGAATCCCGGTGGAGCACAAAAAATATACAATTTACATTTTCAAATTTGTGTCTCCTGAAGACGTCGGGTACGTCGCTAACGAAACGTCGAGAATAATGCAGGTTCTCTTACAACGCTTCGTCTAATATCCTAATAAAAACATTGAGTAGTTATTATAATTGTAGATGTAAAGACAGCCCAACAGAGGCTCTGAGCTGGAAGTCTCATCACCACGGTAATTCTTACCTACCGAATATCGGTAATATTTGTATGAAGACTAATCAGCTGTTCACCTGCGGCCATCTTGGATTGACAGGTCTTCATACAAATATTACCGATATTCGGTAGGTAAAAATAGGGTAATTGCAGTGGTGGGAAAAAAAGTTTACAATCTATGGTTGTGTAGTCCATTTCTAGGATCACAACCATATATTTTTTGAGTAGTAAAAATAAAGATTTCATTCATAATTTTCAAAAATAAAATGCCGAAAATTTGAAACCCGCCAAAACGCAGCGCGGCCGGCTAGCCACGCTGTGACGTCAAAATGACGTAGATGGATCCAACAGTCTTCAAGGGCCTAACGGTACACTCCATAGATCCGAAGATCCATCGACGTCACATCCGCCTAAGTAGAAAAATGCCCTACAAATTTTACCGGAAATCGAAAATGCGCTAATTTTAAAGAGCTATAATTTAAAAACTAATCCAGATACTATTTTTCTAAAAACGCAGATGTATTATAAAAAATGTTGTCTATCATTTTATAAAATAAAAAAAAATGTGATGAGACTTCCAGCCCTGGCCACCCCTAGCGGAATGTTGCATCAGTTACAGTTACAAGTGTGAGCCGTCGCTTATAACTTTCGATTTGATGAATAAATAGATGCGGCATCCCTTGCGTAACGCGTGCGAGCAATAGATAGATACACACACCCGCGAGTATCAGATACAGCCGTTACGTTACTCGAGAAGCCGGCAGAGTGGCGGGCGGTGATAATGACCCACTTGCGACTCCACACGTGAAATTATTACGTGATTTTGTTAGCGACTGATATCGTAATACCTAATAACAAGTATCTAATACTTCGCATCTTCTTCTTCACTATTTTCTTTACCAATCCATCATATTTGTGTGGAAATTGTTTATTAATGAATATTTGTTTTTGGTACTGTACTGTATCCTGCCACCGTTCTCTTAGGGGTGGCCGGTACCTCCGCAGATTCGCCTCCACTTTTTTCTGTCCTTTCAAATCACTTTCATTTCCTCAATATTCATCACCTTCTTTATACATACTCTTCTTTTATTCTCACTCAGCTGGTTCCATTCTTTCATCAGGAATAATTTCCCGTTTCGATGTTTATTTGAAAACCAAAAATTAAATACCAGACAGGGTTTATTAGCCTTCACGAAAAATGAAAACCAGTCCACTTGGGAGCTGGGAAAAATCCCCACTTCAATTGAAGTGGTTAGCGTAAATAGAATGTTGTAGGTTTGAATGCCGGCGGAGCACAAAAAATATACCATTTATATTTTTAAATTTGCTTTTCGCTGGGTTGAAAAAATTCATTATTAACATTCACCAAAGAACGGTCACCGAAAGGTCCATCTAGCCTTAAAGCAACTGGGTCTTGCTTGAGTATTGGCGCTTTGTAGTGACGACTAACACCTCTACAACACTACAATCCTGGGAGTCTGCCGCACAGGATTTTTTCAAAAAAAAATAAAAAAAAATGTTTGCGTAAGGCGGGTCACTTTGCCTGTAAGAATAAATAAGTTCCACTCGCCACATACTGAGAGGAGATTATGAAGTGAGTGCTCACATATAATACAGTGGAGACTGCAGGCTCACTACCGAAGTCAGTGGTGATGAAATATGTAGTTACTTGCCCATTGCTGGTAGCATTGGCGCGGACTGGAAATGTCTGAGCAAACAACAAATAGTGATGACCAACTGAGGGAAACCGAACCGCGATTATCTTATCTAAGTTGCAAAGATATGTAACATTAAGTTTTCACATTATATGCATTTTCACAAGCAGACACGTGTAAATTCGCCTGCATGTGGACTTACAATATAAAAACCCAAATCTCAAATTAACACACACCCTGCAACTCTTGCTGACCTTCCCTGAAACAGGGGCGACATTGGCTAAGTGAACCATTTTCTACAGCATGGTTAGCCAGCTACATATCAACCTATAAGTCAAGGAACATACACAACAAATTACATTTTTAAGAATAACAGATAATATCTGTGGACCTCAAAACTAAAACATATTACAAAATTCCAATTTAAAATACCCTAGTCCTTGCCGCTAACATTACAGATCAACCGCCACTTCTTTCTGTCCTTACATACTTTTTTCATTTCATCCTTCCTTCTTTATACAATACCTTCTTTATACAAGCTCTCGTTTTATTATGATATTGGATGGAACAGAAATATGAACGTTTTCCCTCACTGCTTTCTGGGTATTGGTGAGTAGCTGGCCGGTGAAACAACAGGTCTCTCCTCTACTGGTGAGTAAACGGCGAAGCTTGGAGGCCGAGACAACATACTAACGCACTCGTAGCTGTTACAAGCCATACCTCACTAATGCATCTGTTACAAGACATACCTCACAAATCCATCTGTTAAAAGCCCTACCTCACAAATGCATCAGTTACAAGCCATACCTCACAAATGCATCTGTTACGAGGCATACCTCACAAATGCATCTGTTACAAGGCATACCTCACAAATGCATCTGTTACAAGGCATACCTCACAAATGCATCTGTTACAAGGCATACCTCACAAATGCATCTGTTACAAGGCATACCTCACAAATGCATCTGTTACAAGGCATACCTCACAAATGCATCTGTTACAAGGCATACCTCACAAATGCATCTGTTACAAGGCATACCTCACAAATGCATCTGTTACAAGGCATACCTCACAAATGCATCTGTTACAAGGCATACCTCACAAATGCATCTGTTACAAGGCATACCTCACAAATGCATCTGTTACAAGGCATACCTCACAAATGCATCTGTTACAAGCCATACCTCACAAATCCATATGTTAAAAGCCATACCTCACAAATGCATCAGTTACAAGCCATACCTCACAAATGCATCTGTTACAAGCCATACCTCACAAATGCATCTGTTACAAGGCATACCTCACAAATGCATCTGTTACAAGCCATACCTCACAAATGCATCTGTTACAAGCCATACCTCACAAATCCATATGTTAAAAGCCATACCTCACAAATGCATCAGTTACAAGCCATACCTCACAAATGCATCTGTTACAAGCCATACCTCACTGATGCATCTGTTACAAGCCATACCTCACAAATGCATCTGTTACAAGGCATACCTCACAAATGCATCTGTTACAAGGCATACCTCACAAATGCATCTGTTACAAGGCATACCTCACAAATGCATCTGTTACAAGGCATACCTCACAAGTGCATCTGTTACAAGGCATACCTCACAAATGCATCTGTTACAAGCTTGCTCCTTGACTTATAGGTTGGTATGCGGCTCACCACCCACGCTGTAAAAATTGGTTCACTTTGCCAATGTCACCCCTGTTTCAGGGAAGGACGGCAAGAGTTGCATGGTGTATGTCCATTTGAGATTTGGTTTTTATGTTGTAGGTTCACATGAGGCATGTGCAAGCGCGAACTTGTACGTGTCTGGTTGTGGGAATGCATGTAATGTGAATCTCCAATGTAACATATCTTTGCAAGTTAGTTTATATTAGATTAGACAAGCCATATCTCACTAATGCATCTGTTACAAGCCATACCTCACAAATGCATCTGTTACAAGCCATACCTCACAAATGCATATTCCAATCTTATCAGAGTACATCCAATAAGATTTTCATTAATTGCCCCTCAGTGATTGTTTGTCTTATCTCCAACAGAGGTAATTTCACAAGAGCAATGTTTATATGTGTACTGGACCTATGTGTCTTATGAAAACTGAAAATTGATTTTGAAAATGTCTAAAACAACTCTCACATATGTAAGCGTGTTTTATGTTTTTTCCTAGCTCAGAGTGTGTAGAATGTGATTCTTAGAACAGTTTCATTTTAAGGTCATCCTTGATTCAAATGGGATAGATAAGCCAAACAAGCCCATGTGGAACGTAATCACAACAACCCGGGCGGCGCCTTTACCATCAATATGTCAATGGGAGGATGTGATTTTCGCTGTCTGGCCATAAAAAATCCCATAATTTTGTACTCTAAATAAATGAGAAATCGAAGAAAAACCTTCTTTATTATTAAATGATTTATGGGAAAAGTGAAAATTCAAGGAATTGTATGGCAAGTTCTAAAGATAACTGATTCATAACATGTTGATTTAAAATCTAATAAATAAAGAAAATATCAGTAAAGCGTATTTCATTCATTAATGAAGAAACAATGTAGGTACTAAAATTTAGTAACTAAATAAACGAAATATGTTCAGAGTTTTTAAAATTAAAAATGTTAATTCATCCATAACAGAACAAACAAACCTTTGTATTTATTTTGTTAATCAATAATTTCTGACATCTTATAAAATATGTCTGAAATAGATTTTTAAAACTGATTTGAGGAATATTTTTCAAGTTTATTCAAGCATTTATATATTGCAGTCAAAAACCAAAATATATTCGTAAATAAACCTCTAAAGTAACACTTTTTTTTTAATAATTGCAATTTATGACGTAAGAGGTCTTCAAAATATGCCCATTTGTTTGTTATATTGTTTTTCACAGTCCAACGCTTCTCAAGCTTCAGTTCACAAAAACATTGTATATATTTTGTATTATTCAATAGAATTGCCAAAATAATTACGAGTAGCGATAAATAATTATCCAAATAATATTCGGAAAAAAATGTAGAAAATAAACAGGAATATAAACAGGTGTTTTTTTCTAATTGGATGTTGACCACTTGTCATCTCATAAGCTACGGTGTGCGTGAGTCTACCATGGCTCATTCTGGAGATATGGTCTCTCGTCTTACTGTGGCCTCTATTTCACAGCCTTTACATATGTGGATACAATGATCATTCATTTCAGATGTTCTGAGCAGTCCAGCAGGTACTGCATGTGGCTGCTCTAGCTTATACACCATGGCTCATTCTGGAGACATGGTCTCTCATCTTACTGTGTCCTCTATTTCACAGACTTTACATATGTGGATACAATGATCATTCATTTCAGATGTTCTGAGCAGTCCAGCAGGTACTGCATGTGGCTGCTCTAGCTTATACACCATGGCTCATTCTGGAGACATGGTCTCTCATCTTACTGTGTCCTCTATTTCACAGACTTTACATATGTGGATACAATGATCATTCATTTCAGATGTTCTGAGCAGTCCAGCAGGTACTGCATGTGGCTGCTCTAGCTTATACACCATGGCTTACATGCTAATCAACGTCTTTTATAATTTCTAAGAAACATTTAAGTAAACAGCGATAATTTATAATTTAATTAATTGTTATTAAAAATATTCCAAAGTAAATAAAATGAAGAACGATTAAGTCAAAACTACAAAGTGACAAGATTAAAATAGTGTTTCTCGATACTAAAATAGATCTTAACGACATCTTTAATATGGCCTCTTTTTCAAGCCATTTGTATACCGTATGAATTAATTTTCTTTAATATCTTTTTTATGATATGCATGAAGCTTGCAGGTTATAATTTTGCAATTAAGGACAATTTTTGAAAAATCTATGGTGATTAATTAATCGATGATTAACTATTAATGTTAACAAGTTCATGATTAATGTTAATCATTTTTCAATGTTTGCTACTTTGTATACAAAATACATTAAACTAAAAACCTCAATCGTGACTAACAAAGCATAATGTATGTAGTTTTGTGGCAATTCTTTGGACTCAAAAATGGAAAGTTGTGGGTTGGAATCCCGACGGAGCACAAAAATTATATCATTTCTATTTTAAAATAAGCTCTTTGCTGGGTTGAAAAATTCATAAACCAATGACCAGTCACTAAAGGTCCATCCAATCTTACAGCTACTGGGTCTTGCTTGAGAATTGACGCTTCCTATAACGACGACCAAACTGTGAGGTGAAATCTATAATATATAATCTAGGTTGCAAAGATATAATAACAAATAAAGCTCATATCAAATGCAGTGCTCACAAACAAACACGCGTAGTTCGCGCTTACAAATGTTGAATGTGTACTAACAAATAAAATCCAAACTACAACTTTTTCCGACCTTCCCTGACATAGGGGTGACATTCACACAAAAACAGCGGTCACCAAATAAATCATCCTAATCTAATCTAATCTATGTTGCAAAGATATGTTACATTGGAGATTCACATTATATGCATTTTCACAAAGAGACTCGTACAAGTTCGCGCTTGTACATGCCGCATGTGAACCTACAACATAAAAACCAAATCTCAAATGGGCATAGGTACACCCTGCAACTCTTGCCTTCCTTCCCTGAGACACGGGTGACATTGGCTAAGTAAACCATTTTTACAGCATGGGTTGTCAGCCGCATACCAACCTATAAGTCAAGGAACATACACGGCAAATTACATTTTTTTTAAATCCTAATATTATTATTATCATGTGAAGGAACAATTAAAGAAACAAGAAAGATTTAAGAATATGTAGAGTATTAGTGAGTGTTTTCTGTTGGTTGACTCAATTTAATTTGGGTAAGACATACTCGTACATGTATAACAATTGAATTGAAATAGTGAAATTTCACATAAGTATTCAATTCAACAGCATGTTTGTGGATTATTTAAATATTTCAGTAGGCGTAAAATTATATGTCAAGTCGTGAGACACCTAAATGTCACTGGGCCACTTGCAACAAAAATACAGAATGGTGTGGATATAAAGAAGCAGCCTACAATACTGCAGTCAGGGAAGAGATGAAGCTGTACCTCGTTGTGACATGTCCTAGGAGAGCATCAACCGCAGCTGCCTGTTCTTGTCCAAGTAGAATACTGTGTGTTCAGTGGTATGACGTTTGTAAGGAATGAGTTTGTTAAAGAGCGGACCCAGCATCCTTCAATACGGCAGTCAGGGAAGAGATGAAGCTGCACTTGGTTGTGACATGTCCTAGGAGAGCATCAACCGCAGCTGCCTGTTCTTGTCCAAGTAGAATACTGTGTGTTCAGTGGTGTGACGTTTGTAAGGAATGAGTTTGTTAGAGAGCGGACCCAGCATCCTTCAATACTGCAGTCATGGAAGAGATGAAGCTATACCTGCCTGTGACATGTTCCATTTTATGCAGACTTTCTCTGCTCGCGGTAAGTGTTATTGCAGTCTCTGGTATTTTTCTGCGTCGTGTAGCAAGTCTTCCTCGCGTATTTAAAAAAAATATAATATATTACGGAACTTTAACAATGTGATTGAGCGCAAAGAGAAACAGTTCAAGTGGTTTTGGCGCCCCTGACAATATTTCAACCCGGATTAGTAATGATTGTGTTGGCATATAATCTATTAATTCGTTCACTTTATCCTTGAATACTTGTTTCGTTTTGCGTACAATGTAATTTCAGGTTTCAGGTAAATATTTCAACGCATGGATAAGCGTGAAGCCTGTAAAAACCATACATCAAGGAGGTACTTACAAATATTTTTAATTAAACCAGAAAACGATAAGAGAAAATATTTTTTAAGGATAAAAAAAAATGAGGAGGTTGTTCTTAATTACGAACAAAAAAATAGATAACCAAAAATATGAACCAGAAGTCTTAGAATAAAAATGACTTTTATCTATAATGTATAATCTAAGTTGGAAAGATACATAATCATTTAAGATTTATATAAAATTTATTCCCACAAGCAGACACGTATAAGTTCACGCTTAAACATGCCGCATATGAACCTACAATACAAAACCAAATCTAAAATGAGCATAAGCCCTGCAACTCTTGCCGAACTAACACGAAACAGGGCTGACATTGGCAAAGTGAACCATATTTTACAGTATCGGTCGTCAGCATCATACCAAGGTATAAGTCAAAGAATAATGAATCACTATTTAATTTAAAATAAAATTATTTTTTCAAAAACGTAGTTTTATTTTCACAATAATATTTTCTACCTCATGTACTTTCGACCTTCAATATTCAGCTCGTTATCAAGAGTGATGTATGTCAAATTAAAATTATTAAGAAAAAACCATAGTTTGAACAAAACCATATTTACACAAACCCTACAAAATCCGACTATTTTATTATGTTTTAATCTAGGGATCCTTTATAACAATTATTATTTTTAATGTAGGGGCAGTATCCGGCCGAGTGCTTGAATTTCATGCCGAGAACTAAAATTCAAGCCCACCGAGGGGGCGTGTACAAATTGTAGAGACCGTGCTTTCCGTGTAACGGGTCTGGTGGAGTGAAACCGACGGCTGCCTGGATTGAAGAACTCCAAATCTGCGGGTGTATTTCGTGGAGCACTCAAGACACACAGATTTAAAAAGTCTTATCCGTGATCGGAGAGGGCTCTTGACATGAACAATACATAAAAACGGCGCTCATTTATCATTAATTATTATTCAAAATATATAAGCCAATTTAAAAACAAACAATACAAAATCGTACGATGCTTTTAACTTTGCCCTGTGCATGGTTTTAAACAGACGCCCCCTAGCTCCGTATCTGCGTGCGTGGTTTTTTGCCCTGAGGACACTTTTTGCGTTAACGTGCATAATATTGGTCAACTTGACCTACTTTCAGTACGTCCACAGTGCCGGCCATCGCTTAACGTAGCGTTTTATGTAAAAATCAAAAATTACTTACAGCTTCATCAAATGTTTTATAAAATCACCCTCTGAGTTTTGCATGAGATCTTATTTTTTTAAAGTATTTATATCTTTTAAGTATTTGTTAAGTAGATAGGTTCAACTGGCCACATGCAACTCCTTCGAGGATAGCACGGCAAGAAGTTACACTATATGTGTAGCTTAGTTTTTTTAAAGTTGAAAGTTTAAGTATGAGGTCCGAACATTTTTGGAGTTGAAACTTTTTCTCGTCGAGCAAACGTCAGTCTTGTATGGGGCTGCCATCCTTAGCAACCAATAATAATAATAAAAACAAAGGGGAAAAGAAATATTAACATTTTAAAATTCATATTACATGCATGCCTATAATCAGACACGTATAAATTCGCGCTTACACATGCCACATGTAGACCTACAATATAAAAAACCCAAATCTCAAATAAACATAAGCACTGCAACGCTTGCCGACCTTCCCTGAAACAGGGGTGACATTGGCAAAGTGAACCATTTTTTTTACAGTATGGGATGTCGGCCTCAAACTCAAGTCAAGGAATACAAACAATTAATAACAGGCAACTATATAAACTAAATTACAAAGTAAAAACAATGAAATTAAAATTTGTAAAAAGTTAATATTTGTTCAAATGTCATCCTTGTTTCAAAAAAGTTCGACAAGATTTACAAGGTTTATGTTCATTTGATTTTTGAATTTTGGATTCAAATACACATGAAGCGCGTGTAAACGCAAACTGACACATAGGTTTATTGGGATAGGTATGCATTGAATATGAATCTTTAATTAATACTCATTTTAAACTTTTATTACCGAGAGACAGATAAATATACCCTCAATTAATTTGTCCAGCCTACTTATTGGTAATCGGTCCGTAGTCCAGTGGTAACGCTTTGGACTCGTAAATGGAAGGTCGTGGGTTCGAATCCCGGCTAAAAATACTATTTAGATTTTCAAATATGCTCTTTGCTTGGTTGTAAAATTCATTTAACTTTACTAAAGACCGGCCACCACAGGTCCATCCAGCTCTGCAGCAACTGGGTCTTGATTAAGAATTGGCGCTTTGTATATTGACGATAAACCTCCCAGAGGGCTCTTGAGGTGGGATTGACACAAAAACAGCGCTTATCAAGTAAATAATCCTGATATTACTATTATTATACAAAACATTCAAATATCACTAATTTGATCAAAGCATATTTTTCATTTTTCCTTTTCGCATATTTTTTCTAAATAGGAAGTTGCTGATGCATCATGCATGCGCACACACCTCCACGTGTGATGTAATATCTGGTGACCTATTGTGTCACAGCCATGACCTGTGACCCTTTTATACGACACGTACCGTTCAAGCCCTGCCAAGGTTGACCCGGTCATCATTTAAAATACACGTTAAATAATTTTATTTCAATTTTTCCAACAAAAAAAAATTGGGTCAATCATATTCATAAATTTGAATTATTTAAAAAAATATTATCATCTATAATCTATTATCTGAGTTGCAAAGATATAATGATATTTAAGCTTTATTTTCAACAACGTTGAAAAAGGGGTAAAAAATGGTCCATCCAGCCTTCATCATCATCTTCTAAAGGCAGTGCCTTGTTGTATCAGCCATCTGTCTCTGTCTGCTGCCATCCTCTTGAGATGCGAATAGGAGGAGACATCCATGAGCCGCTTCAAATCCTTGAAGTATGAAGTTCTTGGGCGACCTCTTGTGCGTTGTCCCAAGATTTTGCCTTCAAAGATGTTGCTTCTTCTTCTTCGTGTCAGACACTACACTACTCTTGCCCAGTGTCGGGCAACATCCACTGCTTCACTATTACTCTCCATTAGGTCGGCCAGTGAGCAGCTTGTTGGGCAGGCCGGGCAGATCCGAAGATGATCCATTGACTGTTGGGCTCCGCATTCACAGAGCGTGGTGTCATCTTGATGAAGGATTCCCCAGGCCCTCATGTTACAGCGAGCTCTGCCAACACCCGTTCTCAGCCTGTTGAGTGCTCTCAACACAGGCCACTCAAGATCCCGAAGATGTTGCTAAGAAAGGTGCTATGTCTGATTGAGTGCCGTATTAGCTTGGCTTTCCTCTTTAAAATATGATTTATCAGCTCTCTTCTTTCTTCTACGTCCCGCAACACCTTTTCGTCGGACTTCCATCCAGCCTTACAGCCATTTGATTATATTTTCCAATATACTCTTCGCTGGATTCTGCAAGCATATTAATTCAAGCAATGCGGAAGGATTTGTAAAATATTAATTTATTATATAAATATTTATTTTGCAATTTTAAAGTTATTCCATTTATTGCGAAAAACCATTAAAATTCAAATATTAAATCAATATTTAAAGCGCTTTGCAACGGACTCGACACAAAACTATTTTTTTTTCTCTGCTGCCAAACGTCAGAGATGTATGTTTTTAGTGATTCCAAATATTATTATTAGTCATATTATTTGTAAAAAATGGTTCACTTTGCCAATGTCACCCCTGCTTCAGGGAAGGTCGGCAAGAGTTGCAGGGCTTATGTTCATTTGAGATTGTTTTTTTTTATATTGTAAGTCCACATGCGGCATGTGTAGGCGCGAAATTATGCGTGTCTGCTTGTGGGAATGCATTTAATATGAATCTTAAATGATACATATCTTTGCAGCTTAGATTTAGATTTAGATTAGTCAAAGAATGCAATTTCCTTTACAATAAAAATAAAATTAAATGATTAGTGTATTTGTAATTCAAATAACTACACAGTTGAAAAAATCAGTTAGGTATCAGACGAACTGTTATAAGAGAACTTACATATATTATTCTCGACGTTTCGTTAGTGACGTAGCTGACGTCTTCAGGAGACACCCTCGCTGCACGACGACTTAGCATAATAATTCCAACTTAAACCTCACAAAGTTATTTGTGGCCAATCTCAAACATAGCTTTTTTTTTAAACAATGACAAATATACCTACATTATTACTAATTGTTTCTTTTATTTGTTTACTAAATGCTTTGATAATGGAGAGGTCGTAAATAAAAAAAAAACAATAAATAAATAATATTTTTAGTGAAACGCATATTGACTTCCTGCTCGGCGAAAACTGGTCGCAAGTGTGTCAAGATTATAATAAAAACTATCCATACATTACGTGAACACGCCTATTACGAAATCAAAACTATGCATTATCTAAGAGCAAGCAAAAACGTGTAAACCTACAACAAAAAATAAAGACTGAAACTGGATTATTCAGAAATATGATACGGGAGTGCTAACAGTTGAAATTTCTCTCGGCTGCATGACGTCACAGGTTATTTTAAATAGCAATTTTATGATTAGAATTGAGTTCTATGAAATTCAACTGCGGTTTATTTATTTTTCAATATTTATTTTACACTATGTCAGCTTACAATGTACTGAATATTTTTCTAGCTCTAGCTTATCGACTTCCCGTCACAATGATTCAAACGTCTCTGCCCTCCGCAACATTGCAGCTCGTTTATGTAGGTACAAAAGAGACGATTCTTGCATATTTTAGATTATTCCACATACTTCTATAAATAATTTTTCGAAACACTTCCAGATTGCTCGACACACACCATCGTGCTTAAGCGCACGTACCTACATATATGTATATGATATCTCGATACACATATGTAAGTCTGTGAAATAGAGGACACAGTAAGATGAGAGACCATGTCTCCAGAATGAGCCATGGTGTATAAGCTAGAGCAGCCACATGCAGTACCTGCTGGACTGCTCAGAACATCTGAAATGAATGATCATTGTATCCACATATGTAAAGTCTGTGAAATAGAGGACACAGTAAGATGAGAGACCATGTCTCCAGAATGAGCCATGGTGTATAAGCTAGAGCAGCCACATGCAGTACCTGCTGGACTGCTCAGAACATCTGAAATGAATGATCATTGTATCCACATATGTAAAGTCTGTGAAATAGAGGACACAGTAAGATGAGAGACCATGTCTCCAGAATGAGCCATGATGACTCACTCACACCGCAGCTTATGAGATGACAACTGGTCAACGTCCAGCTGGAAGACTACACAATGGGAAATATTTTTTGTTGTTTGATGGAGAGGTCCTGATACAGAAGGTCTTTTCTATTAATAATTATTGAAGGCTAGAATTTATCAAATTGTATTACAGAAAAATAAGTAAACACTTGACTGGATAAAAATCAAATACGGCAATCAAGGTTTTTGTTTTAAATTAAGACAAATAAATAGAAATGCAGGATTTTTTTTTCTCTTTATTTCTATACCTTTAAAATATTTTTTTTAAATATGCTAGATGGCCGGCTTTGATACGATACTATTCACGTCTTGACAGTGTGTTTTTATATTAATTTGAAGATTCATATTGGCAGCACATTAACATATGGAAGATGGCTGTATGTAAAAGGAGGTTGATCAAAAAAAAATTTGATTTTTTTTTTAAAAAAAGTTTTGGATTCCTTAAAATTTTACCTTTAGAAAGATATTTCTTTAAGCTTTTGTATAAAAATTGTGGTGTGGCTTTTCTTTTTTAACGAATGAATTTTTTGGGCATAAATTGATGAGTAAGTACATTACTGTACCAAAAAACCCTTTTCCCTATGGGCGCGCTTAAAAAAAACGAATCAAACTTACTAAATGGTTTTTTTTTTGTGTTCCGCAGGGATTCGAACCCACAACCTTCTATTTACGAGTCCGAAGTGTTGCCACTGGACTGCGGACCTGCCCACCGTATCCTGGGACGACCAATTGGTCTGATACCGGACGAAGCATCATCCAAGACATTTCTGATTATCCTGGAGTGCTCTGAACGTACTTTGATTATAGATTTTACAAGAATGTAAGTGAGTATTCTTTGAATACGCCTCTAATATTATGACCATCTTCACGTCTGAGTAAGTTTATTGAAGGAATTAGCGGCTCTAAAGTCTACGCATGAACTGTGGTATTTCAGCGTCCCACAGTGTGCCCATACAAAATCGACAGAAAGTCAAAATTACTTGTACAAATTAACGCATTCAAGCTAAAATAACCTGTAAAATGAACTAACATGTGAACTAGAATGTAACTTTTTGAGTGTAGGAATTCTAATCTAATCTAATCTAATCTTAGTTGCAAAGATATGTTACATTGGAGATTCACATTACATGCATTATCACAACCAGACACTTACAAGTTCACGCTTGCACATGCCTCATGTGAACCTACAACATAAAAACCAAATCTCAAATGGTCATACACCCTGCAACTCTTGCCGTCCTTCCCTGAGACAGGGGTGACATTGGCAAAGTGAAACATTTTTACAGCATGGGTGGTCAGCCGCATACCAAACTATAAGTCAAGGAACATACACGACAAATTACATTTTATAGGAATTAACGCATATAAACTAAAATAACCTCTGAAACTAACTTACATATGAAACAAAGTTTAACTTTTTTATGAGTTTATCCAAAAACGGCAGAAAAGTGAAAAAACTTGTACGAATTAACGCATATTAGCTAAAATAACCTGTAAAACGAACTAAAATATGAACTAAAGTGATACTTTTTGAGTGAATCCATTAAAAAACGGCAGCAATTCGAAATAACTTGTAGGAATTAACGCATTTAAGCTAAAATTTCCTGAAACTAACTTATATATGAACTAAAGTTGAACTCTTTGAGTGTGTCTATTCAAAAACGACAGAAAGTAAAAATTACTTGTACAAATAAACATTTATAATGTAAACTAAAAGAGCCATTAAAACCAACTTCTGTAAGAAACAAAGTCGTTTCTCGTTTTGTCTATTTGGATAAGATGACATTCAAGGTGCAGTGGCCGCTGCTAGTTGGCGGGTTTGAGACTGACGACCTCCACCGTAAATAATTTGGTGTCAATGGGTGGCAGGCGATAATGAAATATTTTTTTTATATAAAAATATTACATCGCAACGCAACGCAACTAAGCTACACACATAGCTTGACCGGTGCGTAGTCTAGTGGTTAACACTTCTGACTCGTAAATGGAAGGTTGTGGGTTCGAATCCCGGCGTAACACAAAAAAATATATAGACAATTTTTATTTTCAAATACGCTCTTCGCTGGGTGAACAATTCATATTCATTTACCATTCATATTTTTTGAAATATGCTCTTTGCTTGGTGAAAAAATTCATATACCTTCACCAAAGACTAGTCACTAAAGGTCCATCCAGACTAACAGCAACTGGGTCTTGCTTGATAATTGGCGCTTTCTTCAGTGACGATCAAGCACGCAGAGGGCTCTTGAGGTGTGATACACACAAAAACAGCGCTCACCAAATCAATTATCCTAATATAATTATTATTTTTATTATAGTGTAACTCTTGCCGCGCTATCCCCGAAGGGTTTCGCACGAAAATAATTGTATTAGTATTTTCTTACTTGCATTGTACTATGGTATCGAGGTTTTCGTGTTATGCCCCTCAATCTAAGTTGCAAAGATATATTAACATTCAAAACTTACACCAAATGCATGCCCACAAACAGACACGTGTAATTTGTCGCTTACAAATGCTGAATGTGTACTTACAAATTAAAAGCAAACTTCAAATGAACATAAACCCTGTAACTTACACCGATCTTTCCTGAAACAGAGGTAACATTGGTAAAATGACCCATTTTACCTAAAAGTCAAGGAATGTTTTTTTTTTTTTTTTAAGAATAAATGATATCTAACGCGTTAAAACAATCTTATTTTCAATAAAAAAAAAACTACGTGTTTACCTACACGCAGCATGTGTACGCGTGAACTTAGTTGCCCCTACCTGTGGGCATGCATTTAATATGAGCCTTAAATGCCAATATATCTTTGCAACTTAGGTTTTAGATTATAGAATAATGTGTTCATTATGATTTAGCTATGAGTTTTCACAGTGTTAATACACAAACCATAAAAAATATAAACGAATTATTTATTAATACAACGAAAATTAGCATGAAACTAAAAGAATGATTATTTTATTAGCACTTAACATAAAAAAGTGATCAAAAAAATAATTAAATCCACCAATAAACGTGTATTAATAATAAAGATTATTACAAAAATTTAGCATTTCGCCACCTTAAAGGTATAACTGAACAAGTGCTAATTTACTGATTTGAGAAATCGTGGATAAAATATATTATTGGCTGTAACTTCTGGGGGAAAGAGGAGATGAAAGTTACAAAAGGTACAAAAGAATGTGATGACATGGTTTAACAATTGTGAGGGTTTTTCTTTATTTATTTATAAGATCTTCAATGTGGTGTTTGGCCGTGCTCTGAAGAATTATGACTTTGCTTGAGTGCATAGCGCCAGGAACCATATCACTTACAAAAGAGGATAATGAACCAAAACTTTATAAGCACTTTTATTTATCCACAATCACAATATATAAATAATAATTTATTTATCCACAATTACAATGAAGGTTCAGGGAAGGTCGGCAAGAGTTGCAGGGCTTATCTTCATTTGAGATTGGGGTTTTTATATTGTAGGTCCACATGCAGCATGTGTAAGCGCGAAATTATGCATGTCTGCTTGTGGGAATGCATTTAATATGAATCTCAAATGATACATATCTTTGCAGCTTAGATTTAGATTTAGATTTAGACAATGTATATATTATTATATTTACCACAGCAATATTGATAACATATAACCAAAATTCACATGCTTGTGGCTCTCCCGCCAGGGAAGCTTTTTTCTGTCCTTCTGCCTTCTTTTGTTTTTTTTTATTCAAATTCAAATCTAATGTTCCATTCCACCAAACAAACAAATGCATCTCGTTACACAATGTGAAAAGAATTAATGATAATAGACTGACAAAGTATGTACATATACAGAGGAAAAATAAAGGAAAAAGAAGTAAGGGACGACTGAGAAAAGTATGGAGTGATCAGATCGAATCAGATTGTGAAAGAATGGGATAATAATAAGAATATTAGGATGATTTATTTGGTGAGCGCTGTTTTTGTGTGTATCACACCTTAAGAGCTCTCTGCGAGCTTGGTCGTCGCTGTAGAAACCGCCAATCCTCAAGCAAGACCCGATTGCTGTAAGGCTGGATGGACCTTTAGTGACCGGTCTTTGGTGAAGGTATATAAATTTTTCACCCAGCGAAGAGCGTATTTGAAAATATAAATGGAATTTCTTTGTGCTCCGCCGGGATTCAAACCCACAACCTTCCATTTACGAGTCAGAAGTGTTCACCACTAGACTATGGACCGGCCTTAATCTTAATATGTCACTTATTCGGTTTTGCTTTTAAGGTATTGATATATAATATATCAATAAACTTAAAGCCTATCATAAAAAATACTTGAGTGTGTTAATTTGATGGCCCATGAATGTGTTATAATCTGTAGTATAAGACTTCACAAATCTATTTTTAAAATGTTAATATTAATAATATTAGGATGATTTATTTTGTGGGTGCTATTTTTGTGTGAATCACACCTCAAGAGCCCTCTGCGAGCTTGGCCGTCACTGTAGAAAGCGCCAATTCTCAAGCAAGATCCAGTTACTGTAAGGCTAGATGGACCTTTTGTGAACAGTTTATGGTAAAGAAACATGAATTGTTCCCCCAGCAAAGAGCGTAGGTATTTGAAAATATAAATGGTATATATATATTTTTTTTGTGCTCCACTGGGATTCGTACCCACAACCTTCCATTTACGAGTCAGAAGTGTTAACCGTTAGACCACGGACTGGTAATAATTAAGATTAAAATTATATGGATGCCTAGAAGCATACACGTATAAGTTAGTGCTTACACATTCACTATGAGTACGTACAAAATAAAAACCCTAACGTCACTGTTTTCGTGAGAATCACACCTCTAGAGCCCTCTGTGAACTTGGTTGTCATTACAAAGCCTTAATAAAAATCTCAAACAAGGCTCATTTTCTTGAAGGCTGGATGAATCTTTTGGTACTGACCTACAGACCGGCCAGAGCACATCATTTACACAAAGCCAATTCATGGCTCATCCGCCGCCCTACGTGAATTTGAAACTAGTAAAAAATGGTAAAAAACTTTTCCAACGTCACCCCTGTTTTAGGGAAGGTCGGCAAGATTTACAGGGATTATTTTTATTTAAGATTGTTTTTTTATGTTGTAAGTCCATATGCAGCATGTGTAAACGCGAACTTGTACGTGTCTGCTTATGGGAGTACATTAAATATGAATCTTAAATGTAAAATATATTTGCAACTTAGATTGTGGATAGAACCGTATGCATCTTTTTTTATTGTAATGGTGAAAAATAAAACAAGTTATATTTTTGTCTGATAATACATTTCCGTGTCAAAATTATACCTACAGAAAAAAAAAACAAATCAAAATCATGTTTTACAAGGATTTTGAAATTTACATAAATAAAAAATATTTTTTATCAAAAAATACATAATATTATGTTAAGCGAAGAACCTATAAAAATGCAAAAATAATATGATAAAAAAACGCTGTTTTTACGGTTAGAGATTTGAATTAATTAAAAAAAACGAATTTAAGCCACTTTTAAATTTAATTACGTTTTAATTGTAAAATGTAATCTAATCTAATCTTATCTAAGTTGCAAATATATGTTACATTAGAGATTCACATTACATGCATTCTCACAACCAGGCACTTACAAGTTCGCGCTTGCACATGCCTCATGTAAACCTACAACATAAATTTGTTTATTGATTTAAATATGTACTTATTTTGAAAAAGGCTTATGCCGTATAAATAAATAAATAAATAAAAAACAAATCTCAAATGGACATTCACCGTGCAACTCTTGCCGTCCTTCCCTGAAACAGGGGTGACATTGGCAAAGTGAACCATTTTACAGCATGGGTGGTCAGCCGCATACCAACCTATAAGTCAAGGAACATACATGACAAATTACATTTTTTTAAATCAATAATAAATAATAATATATATGGACATAAAAACTAAAACATTAAACAAATTTCACTTTAATAAACCCTAGCCGCCAACATTACAGATCAACCGCCATTTCTTTCTGTCTTTACATACTTCTTTCATTAATTTTCAGTAAGCTGTAAGTTTTTCAAGTACCTATATGCAAGTTCTCAAATTTAACCACTCCAAGTACAGTGGTAACGCTTCGAACTCGTACATCGATGGTTGTGGGTTCGAATCCCGACGGAGCACACAAATATACCATTTATATTTTCAAATATGCTCTTCTTTGGGTTGAAAATATATTCGTATACCTTTACCAAAGACCCGTCACCAAAGTTCCATCCAGCCTTCCAGTAACTGGGTCTTGCTTGAGAATTGGCGCTTTCTACAGTGATGACCAAGCTTGCAGAGAGCTCTTGAGGTGTGTTCAACACAAAAACAGGGCTCACCATATAAACCATCCTAATATTATTATTCTTCTAAACGATGGGATATTCCTTGACTTATAGGTTGGTATGAGGCTGACCACCCATACTGTAAAAAATGGTTCACTTTGCCAGTGTCACCCTTGTTTCAGGGAAGGTCGGCAAAAGTTGTGGGGCTTATGTTCATTTGAGGTTTGAATTTTATTTGTAAGTACACAATCAGCATTTGTAAGCGGGAACTACACGTGTTTGTTTGTGGGCATACATCTGTCAGCTTTGAATGAATATATCCTTGCAACTTAGATTATAGATTATTATAGATGGGAAAAAAATATGAACGTTGTACTGAACATGTCTACACGTCGCCACTTTAGAGCTTGTTTGTCTTATCTCCAACAGAGGTAATTTCACATGAGCAATGTTTGTATGTGTACCGTATCAATGTCTCATATTATAAAAACTGGAAAATGATTTAGGAAATTTAAAAAACCACTCTCACATTATCGTGTTTAACGTTTTTTTTAGCTCAGATTGTGTAGAATGTGATTCTCAAGACAATTTCATGTAAAGGTCATCTTTGAATCAAATGGTAGATAAGCCAAATAAACACTGGGGCAAACAGAGCAAACGAGCTACTAGTACTCTTAGTACGAGTTGCAAAACTTGAGTAATGTAAAGTTTACGGCAATTATTAAAGAGTGATTTCCCCCAAAATCTGCCGTTTTTGTTTGTTTGAACTTGATTTTCTTCATCACTGTAACTCTTTTGCTAAGACCATAAAGTGTAAGAACCAAAAACGGTAGATTTTGGGAGAAATCACTCTTTAATACTTTCCGTAAACTTTACTTTACTCAAGTTGTGCAACTCGCACTCAGGGTACAGTACGCGACGATTCGAATACTCTTGGACGAATCGTACTCTAGCCATTTAATTTGAAAGCAGCTTTCTACCAACAGAGCTATCAACCTGATTCACTAGTCTAGCTTAAAGGTACAATTAAATTATGGTTTTTTTTTCTTTCAGATAATAATTATAAACATGCAGGATATGAAATAATTTATTTGAAAAAAAACCCGCGTCAACAAAACTATTATGTCATTCATATTGAAGGTGTTGATTGAAAATTAAAAAAAAAAATCTTACCTACTTGAAACGATTCAATGACTTTTTGTACTTTTTGAATTAAAAACCAAGGATATACATTATGGCAGATACACTGCTACGTAACGCAATCAAGCTACACATACAGTGCAACTTCCTGCCTGCGTTATGCCCGAAGGGTTCGCATGTCGGTGTTATGGCCGAGGGATCAAGTGGGCTGATCTTTCTAGCGTGTTTGGAATAGAATAACATTGGTTCTATCCCCGCCTTGGTCATTTGGATAATTAATAATGAATAATTCATTAAAATAAACAATAATGAATTATTAATTGATGATATTAATACCTGTTTCTGGCCAGGCAGAATAGGTTGGTGAATTGCATTCCTCTTCACAAATCTGTTTATTAAAAATATGTCGATTCGGGACCTATTGATTTTTACGGGTAAAAGGGCCGGCCTAACACCAACCACTTTCGGCCGAAGTGAGGGGTTCTCAGCTCCCGGAGGGGCTGGTTCTCATTTCTTGTGAAGGCTGAGTACACCTTGCCGGCATTTATTGCTTTTACGTTATCGCTACTCGATAGATCAGTGCTTACCAACCTTTTTTCACCCATCGCCACTTTATGCGTTAATCCCTTGACTTATAGGTTGGTATGAAGCTGACCATCCATGCTGTAAATATGGTTCGTTTTGCTGATGTCACCCCTGTTTTAGGGAAGGTCGGTAAGAGTTGCAGGGTGTATGTTAATTCGAGATTTTATTTTTATGTTGTAAATCCACATGCGGTATGTGTAAGTGCGATTTTATACGTGTCTGCTTATGGGAATGCATGCAATATGAATCTTAAATGTAATGCATCTTTGCAACTTAGATTGTGAATTATAAAGTCACATAAACTATATGTTTGAAATAACCAAGCCTTAAAAAATGAGAACTTACATGTTTTCAGGAAATCGTAGAAGTATTAGATACAAGTATCAGATGTTCTTACCTGTAACAAAATAACAAGTAAATTAATATTATCTTTCACATGTCATCATCACACTAAGGGTAGTCAAAGCCTCTGCATGGTCGCCCACACTTCTCTCTATCCTTGCAAACCTTGTTAAATTTATTCCTATCCATAACTCTATTCATGCGTTAATTTTATTTAATCTTAAATCTAAGTTGCAAAGATATGTAAACATTTAATTCATACATAAAAGATTCTCATGAAATGCATGCCAATAAGCAGACACGCGTGTGTTTGCGCTTCCAAATGCTGCATTTGCAAAAACAAATTAAAATCGAAATATCAAACGAACAAACGCCCTGAAACTTTTGCCGACCTTTCCTCAAACAGGGGTGACTTTGTCAACATTTTTTACAGTATACGTGATCAGCGTCATACCAACCTATAAGTCAAGGAACTTCCATAGAAAAAAAAAAATGCTATGATTTAAAAAGTACAGGTTAAAAATGGCAGTTGAACTGCTATTTTTTCCTAGACTTATAGGTTGGTATGCAGCTAACCACCCATGATTTAAAAAATGGTTCACTTTGCTAATGCCACTCCTGTTTAAAGGAAGGCCGGCAAGAGTTGTAAAGTGTATGTTCATTTGAGATTTAGGTTTTTTATGTTGTAGGTACACATACGGCATGTGCAAGCGCGAACTTGTACGTGTCTGATTGTGAGAATGCATATAATTTGAATCCCCAATGTTACATATCTTTGCAACTTAGATGACATTTGTTTTTTTTGTATTTCAATCATAAATTTAATTTCAACTTTAATTAAAATTTAATTTGAAGTTTTTCACTTGAATTTCCCAACATGTTTGTTTTCTTTGACTAATTGGCTGGTATGAGGCTGACCTCCCATAAATTAAAAACTTGGTTCACTTTTTCTAATGCCACCCCGGTTTCAGGGAATGTCGGCAAGAGTAAGAGCGCTTGAGTTCATTTAAGATTGGGTTTTTATCTTGCAAGTCCACATGCGGCATGTGTTCGCGTGAACTTATCCGTGTCTGCTTGTGAAAATGCATGTAATGTGAATCCACAATGTTACATATCCTTTCATCTTAGATGAGATTAGATTAGATCAAAGATTATGGTGTATTTTATTTGAGAGTTCACTTGCAGCATGTTAAACCGAGTTTTAGTTTCTTACTTCTCAAGCTTAGTTCTTCGAGAAATTTCCAACCTTGAATATAAACACAGTGTATAGATAGATTTTAATTATCAGATACACCTGCGCAGTGGGTCTCCATTTCCGTTACTTCTCGCGCAGTGTTTTTGAGTCGATACTCCAAGTACCTATATAGCTTTTACGTCCAAACGCACCCATAGCGTTTTAATTGATGTATAATTTGATTTGACTTTTTAGTTTTTGTCAAGCATTGGTGTAATTTATTGTACTCTTGATTTTATATTCTATTGAATTTTTTATTTTATTTGCAACGCAATTAAAAAAAACGCAACTAAGCTACACATATAGTGTAACTTCTTGCCTGCATTATCCCCGAAGGAGTCGCATGTGGCGCTTCGGGACCTATTTATTTTTACAGGTAAAGGGGCCGGCCTCACACCAACCACTTTCAGTTGAAGTGGGGGTTTCCCAGCTCCCGAGGGGGCTGGTTCTCATTTCTTGTGAAGGCTGAGTAAACCTTTGAGATCGAACCCTTGCTCTCGGCATGGAATGCAAGCATTCTACCAATTGAGCTATCGACCTTTTTACGAGCTTAGTCGTCTTCGCTACAGAGCGCCAATTCTCAAGCAAGACCCAGTTGCTGTAAGGCTGGATGGACCTTTGGTGACCGGTCATTGGTAAAGGTTTTATGAAATTTTCAACCCGGCGAAGAGCAAATTTGAAAATATAAATGGTATATTTTTTGTGCTCCGCCGGGAATCGAACCCACAACCTTCCCATTCAGAGTCCGCAGTGTTACCACTGAGCTACGGACCGGTCTATTTTATTTGCCATTTTAATGTTTGTTTTGTGCCTAGGTTTAAGTTAATATTAATATTTTTTCCTGTTTTTACAACTATGCTAAGCGCCCTTGAGGTGATTGATCACAGTCCGGCGCTAGAGAAATTGTCTAATTTATTTATTTATTTATTTATTTAACCGTAAACTGCACATAGTATCTATAATCTTAGCTAAAAAGATATATATTAACATTTAAGGCTCATCTAGTAAATGTATCGCTCCCTCAGTTCTTGTTTATCGTATACGCCAATCTTGTCAAATATGACTTTTTCATGCAGTTGTCTTATGAATCAAATTCTACACAATCTGAGCTAATAAAAACCGTAAAACTCGATAATGTGAGAGTTCTTTTATATATTTTTTAAATCAATTTCTTGTTTGCATAAGACACGTCGGTCCAGTACACATGCAAACATTGCTCATGTAAAATTTTCTCAATGGCGTATACGATAAACAAGAACTAAGGCAGCGGTATGCCACCGACAGGAGCATGTAGGATCACGCCTACATATTCTGCATACGTGTATATAAATAAAAAAAATAAAACACCTCACATTAACATGAGCCTTGCCAGTCCTGCCGCCTTTCCCTGAAACTGGGGTGGCATTGGCAAAAGTGAACCAATTTTAACATCACGGGGGGGAGGTCAGCCTCATACCAACCTATCAGTCGAGAATCAAAATTGTAATATTAGGATGATTTATTTGGTTACGTTAAAACGTTACTAAGCTACACATAAAGTGCAGCTTCTTGCCGCGTATTCTTAGAAGGGCTCGCATGTGGTGAGTGGAATCTATGTATTTATTTTTACAGGTAAGGGGCCGGCCTTACGCCAAACCGTTGAAGCCGGTTTTCGGTACTCATTTATTGTGAAGGCTGAGTAAACTAAAAAGTATTTATTTTAGGATTGAAATCTCGTAAACACCGAAACGGGAAATCATTTCTGACACCCTCGGTGGGATTCGAATCCGAGCTCTCGGCATGGAATGCAAGCACTCCACCAATCGAGATATCGACCGGAAAGGATTTGGTGAGCGTTGTTTTTGTGTGAAACTGTGAACTACTACTCGAGCGCCCTATGCGAACTCTCAAGCAAGACCCAGTTGCTGTAAAGCTCGATGGACCATCGGTGACTGGTCTTTGATAAAGGTACAGCAACGAGGCTATTTGAAAATATAAATGGTATATTTTTTGTACTCCGCCGGGATTTGAGCTCATTATCTTCCATTTACGGGGCTGAAGTTTTACCATTAGACAACGGCCCGGTTTGATTTCTATGATAGTCAAAAATATTTTTGTTCTGAAGATACCATATAAATAAAATAAAATAAATATATAAAATAAATACCAAAAATCATGTAGGGTAAACTGTATGATCGACTTAAAACTTAGAGACATATCGTCAGATTAGTGCTTGTATATCTTATGTCCATCAGAAGTAATTTCACATGAGCAATGTTTGTATGTTTACTGGACCAATGTGTCTAACGAATACTAAAAATTGCTTTTGAAAATAATAAAAATAACTCTTACAGTATCGTGTTTTACGTTTTATTCTTAGCTCAGATTGTGTAGAATGTGATTCTCAAGACGATTTCATTGGAAGGTCATCTTTGAATCGAATAGATAAGCCAAACAAGCACTGTGGGGACGATATACTATAAGTACAATTTTACTTTCAATACACAGGTGTCGTTAACCTATTTACAAAAGATAATTGTGTACTATTAGGTTTTCTCTATTGAAGGAAGCTTTTCATATAAAATAATATACTTTCTTACTTTCATCTCTTTTACTACCAATGATTATACCTTCTTACTAATGAACACGGTATATTTAAAGTAGGGGAGGAATTGTAGCGTCACTTGGCTGAGCCAAACGCAGAGCAGTACGTTTCCTATAACATTAGCAAAATATTCTGTACGTTTAAATTTTTTTTCTTCTTCGGTGTTTACTTCAAACGCAAAATAAAATACCGGAAAGGTTTACTAAGCCTTCACAATAAATGAGCTGGGAACTCGTAAAAGTAGCTCCCTTACCTATAAAAAAAAATGGTTCCACTCGCCACGTGCATTTTGACTTATAGGTTGGTATGCAGCTGACCACCCATGCTGTAAAAATGGTTAACTTTGCCAATGTCCCCCCTGTTTCAGCGAAGGATGGCAAGAGTTGCAGGGTGCATGTCCATTTGAGATTTGGTTTTATGTTGTAGGTTTACATGAGGCATGTGCAAGCGCGAACTTGTACATGTCTGGTTGTGAGAATGCATGTAATGTGAATCTCCAATGTAACATACCTTTGCAACTTAGATTAGATTAGATTAGACGTGCGAAAACGCGGCAAAATGTTATAATATATGTGCAGGTTAGCTGCGTTTTCTTTTTAAATAAAATATGATGAAGAAGTAGTTCATCATCTAATTAAGTTATAAATGCATACTAGAGGGCTTACTTATGATGGAGGCGAACTCTAAAGCTGATTGTATCTTAATCTATGGATACGATATTAATGGAAAATCGTAATTCCATGCCAGCTAAATAAGTATCCACTTAATTGTAAATTTCCTTACCGTAAAACCATCAGACTCGCTCCACTTTCATCAACTATAAATCACAAGAAGATATTCTGATCAGAAAGCTATTAAAATTTAATAAAATAATATGGACGTCCAAAAAAAGGCCCATCCAGCCTTACAGCAACTGGGTTTTGCTTGATAATTGGTGCTTTGCAGCGACGACGACCAAGCTCGTAAAAAGGTCGATAGCTCAATTGATAGAATGTTTGCATTCCATGCCGAGAGCAAGGGTTCGATCTCAAGGTTTACTCAGCGTTCACAAGAAATGAGAATCAGCCCCCCCGGGAGCTAGGAAACCCCCACTTCAACTGAAAGTGGTTGGTGTGAGGTCGGCCCCCTTACCCGTAAAAATAAATAGGACCAGAATCGCCACATGCGACTCCATCGGAGATAGCGCAGGCAAGAAGTTACACTATATGTGTAGCTTAGTTCCGTTTGGACCGGTCCGTGGTCCAGTGGTAATACCTCGGACTTGTAAATGGAAGGTTCGAATGTGGGCTCGAATCCCGGCGGAGCACAAAAAAATATGCTCTTCGCTGGGTTGAAAAACTCATAAACCTTTACCAAAGACCGGTCACCAAAGGTCCATCCAGCCTTACAGCAATTGGATCTTGTTTGAGAATTAGCGCTTTGTAGCGACGACCAAGCTCGTAAAAAGTCCGGTCGATAGCTCAGTTGTTAGAATGCTTGCATTCCATGCCGAGAGTAAGGGTTCGAACTCTACTGAGGGTGTCAGAAATGATTTCCCGTTTCGGCGTTAATCTTAAAATCAAAATAAATACCGGCAAGGTGTACTCAGCCTTCACAAGAAATGAGAACCAGCCCAACTGGGAGCTGGGAAACCCAACGTGGTTGGCGTAAGACCGGCCCCCGCCACTTGCAACCCCTTCAAAGAAAATGTGGCATTAAGTTACACTATATGTGTGGCTTGGTAGAATTTTTTATAAGCGTTTTTCTGAGCGCTATTTAAACGAAATTTTGAGAATAATGTAAGCTCTCCCACAACTGATTTTCTTTTATCCGTAAACGACTGTAAAACGAGTTTAACTTTTATCTTAAATCTGTACAGTAAGCCGCAAAAAATGAAACTAAAAACAGTCGTTAAGTGGCCGATCTTCGATAGAAGCAGTACAAAATGAAGAAAAATAACCTAGGACAAAACTGCGGATAATATTTTGCACTTTAACTATCTCAGTACTTAAGTGATTTCGACATTGTGTCAGTAAGTATTAAACCACATTTCATAGGGTAAGTATGTAGTTACTCCCTTTTATAGAAAGTCTGTAGGAAATGTTGTCATTTTCAAAATATCTTAATCCATTTATAGTTCATTAAAGACTTGAATGAGTCCTTCACAAAGATAAGCTTCCTTTTAAAAAACGTTTGAAAGAGTTGATACTGTTATGTTACAACAATACATTCAAGACAGCCTTTGGGGCAAAAAAATCCAAATAGAACGATAACATTTTTGTTCAATAACTTGAAACAGAGTTTCGGCAGAAGTAATAGAATCCTCTTTTTCTGAGATCGTATAAAATAGCTATTTGCCATGATCGTCAACCCGCGGTGATAAGAAACAAAATAAAGAAAAAAATGAATGGTACTATGTCTTTAACTAACTTTGCAATAATTAAAAACCTGTGTAGGACATTAATAGAGTATTTTAAGTATCAATTATTTATAAGCTTATAGGAAATCGATACTTAAAATCATTAACATAGTGATTAGTGAAGACATAAAAGGACAAACACGTGTAAGTATAAAAATACTAGACAATATAACTTGCAACTTTTTATGTGAACTAAAGTAAAGTCTGTGAAATAGAGGAGACGGTAAGATGAGAGACCATGTCTCCAGAATGAGCCATGGTGTATAAGCTAGAGCAGCCACATGCACTACCTGCTGGACTGCTCAGAACATCTGAAATGAATGATCATTGTATCCACATATGTAAAGTCTGTGAAATAGAGGACACAGTAAGATGAGAGACCATGTCTCCAGAATGAGCCATGGTGTATAAGCTAGAGCAGCCACATGCAGTACCTGCTGGACTGCTCAGAACATCTGAAATGAATGATCATTGTATCCACATATGTAAAGTCTGTGAAATAGAGGACACAGTAAGATGAGAGAGCATGTCTCCAGAATGAGCCATGGTGTATAAGCTAGAGCAGCCACATGCAGTACCTGCTGGACTGCTCAGAACATCTGAAATGAATTGTATCCACATATTATGTAAAGTCTGTGAAATAGAGGACACAGTAAGATGAGAGAGCATGTCTCCAGAATGAGCCATGATAGACTCACCCACACCGCAGCTTATGAGATGACAACTGGTCAACGTCCAGCTGGAAGACCATATAAAAGGTTAAATATTTGTGAAGAAAGACATAAATGATCGACAATGATTAAGTCATTATTTGGTCACTTTGCGCATAACACAAAAACGCACTACGCTGCACGTATACTGCAACTTCTTACCGCGTTTCCTAGAAGGAGTCGCATGTGGCGTGTGAAACCTAAAATATTATTTTTCTTCTTATAATAGAAATGACCACTGATTTTGTGGTATTCCTTTATTTAGGAAAATTCACAATAGGTTGTGGTTGAGTCATGGATTTGCTGTGTGTGAATAACACCGCAGGAAGACTATCAAAGAAGAAGACGACATAATTTAGAAAGTAAGTAGGAAGTAGCATTGGTATGGCCGATTACCTGTAACGCGTCTAGAGCGCGTCTTTTACAACCGTTTTGTCCCATTTCAAGGCACTGAAAGAGAAATTCTACTAAAACTACTAAAAAGTCACAGAGCTGATTCGGTTTACGAATTTTATTCAATCCACAAACCCTGTTCGTGTACCAAACAGTTTTTTTAGAATATTTTGAATTCCAAAAATATTCATAAATTTAATCCAGGGGAGAGAATCCCAGTCCGGTCGATAGCTCAGTGCTTGCATTCCATGCCGAGATCTCGGGTTCTTATCCCACCGAGGGTGTCAGAAATGATATCCCGTTTCAGTGTTTATTTCAAAACCCAAAATAAAATACAGGCAAGGCTTACTCAGCCTTCACACAAAATGAGAACCAGTCCCCTCGGGAGCTGGAAACCCACTGAACTGAAGTGGTTGGCGTGAGGCCGGCCTCCTAACCTGTAAAAATAAATAGGTTCCCCTCGCCAGATGCGAAATCCTTCGGGAATAAGACGGCAAGAAAAATTTTATTTCTCTGATTTCAGGGAAGGATGGCAAGAGTTGTAGGGCGTATGTCCATTTGAGATATGGTTTTTATGTTGTAGGTTCACGTGCGGCATGTGCAAACGCGACATTGTACATGTCTGGCTGTGAAAATGCATGCAATGTAACATATCTTTGCAACTTAGATTAGATTAGATTAGATTAGATGCAAAGCTTGTAGAATGTACGCATTCCGAGGCAGAATATTGAACCAAACATTGGAATTCCAGCTCTGCGTTTTATTTTAGTGGTAGAAGCGCACAACTGTGTCACTTCTTGTTGGAGTTTTTCATCCTTTTTCCGCGGCGCCCATTGTGCCTCGTCTCCACTCACTCAATGACCCATTTTACTTTACTGCTTCTGCGGTTAACTTGAACGTTTGGTTTATTTTACAAAAAAAAGGACAGTGCAAGTAGTTAGCTTAGTGACCGAGTTAGCTCAGCATGAAAATAAGAAGTGATCTTTTACAATTAAAGATAAAAAAAATGAAGAAAATGGGTATTTAGATCAGATGTTAGTTTGGAAAAGAGTATAATAAAATTGTTTAATTCTTAGGAAGTTATTTTGACATTATTATTTGTTAAAAACTTAAAGGTTGGTACGTTGTCCCCCCAGTGCTTGTTTGGCTTATCCACCATTCAATTCAATGATGCCCTTTAAATTAAATTAATTGTCTTAAGAATCACATTCTACACAATCTGAGATAAGAAAAGAAATGTAAAACACGATAATGTGAGAGTTGTTTTAAATATGTTCAAAATCCATTTCCAGCATTCATAAGGCACATAGATTTGAGACGCCAAACTCTCAGATCTGCGGAGTGTGGGGTGTTTGACTTAGTCCAGCCGTCACGTCAGACACGCACTAATTTTGGGGACCGTGCTTTCCGGTTTGCGGGCCCAATGGAGTGGAACAGACTACCACCTAATGTGAGGAAGGCAGAAACTGTTGGTGTCTTTAAAGGAGCACTAAAGACGCATCTTTACAAAAAATCTTATCCGTGATTTGAGAGGGCCCTTGAGGTGTGACACACACAAAAACGGCGCTCTTTTATTATGTGTACCTTATTAATAAATTATCCTTGTATATTTATATATATATAAGTCCAGTACACATACAGACATTGCTCTTGTGAAATTACCTCTGATGGAGATAAGACAAACAAGCACTAAGAGGACGATGTAACTGAACATCCATACTTAAAAAAAATGGTTCACTAAGGGCCGCATGTTTTTGAGATATGGGTTCTTATGTTGCAAGTTAAATACAGCATTAATTGTAAGTGCGAACTTATACATTATGTCTGTTTGTGAGCATGCATTTTATATTAATTTTAAATGTTAATATATCTTTGCAACTTAGATTGAAGGTCATTATTAAAGACATAGTAGTGTATTGGTAACGCGTCGGACTCGTAAATGGAAGGTCTTGGGCTCGAATCCCGACGGAGCACAAAAAATGTATCATTTATATTTTAAAATATGCTTTTCGCTGGGTTGAAAAACTTATACATCTTTACCAAAGACCGGTCATTAAAAGATCCATCCAGTCTTTCAGCAACTGGGTCTTGCTTGAGAATTAGCGCCTTCTATAGCGACGACCAAGCTCAAAGAGAGCTTTTGAGGTGTGATTCACACAAAAACAGCGCGCAACAAATAAATCATACTATTCTTATTATTGTTATTATATATATATATATATTATATATTATTGTTGTTATTGTTTTTATTACAGTACTAGCAGACCGACCGTGCTGTTGCACGGTTGGCTGCTAGTATTATAGTATATTCCCAAAATAAGAGACATTGTGAGAATATAGAATATATATTTATGTATGAAGATAGGACGTCAAGTAAAATTTGAATACACTTTCACAATTTCGCAAGTACCTTTGTTAACATAGACAATGTTTAGTTACCTAGTCATCGATAGGATACTTAAATATAGCGATAAACTGTATTGAGGTCAACATATGTTTTCATTGATGTACTAAAATAATAATAATTTATTCAGTTTGCTTGCTTCCTATCGAAGTTTGAGACAATAATTTCTTTGGACCTCTTGGCGTGATCGGGTCACCAATGAGGAAGTCCTCCGACATATGCGCACCACAAAGGAACTTCTGCCAACCATTAAGCAGAGAAAGCTGATGTACTTCGGTCACGTTATGAGAAATGAGATACACCGCCTCCTCCATCTTGTCATTCAGGGTAAGATTGAGGGGAGAAGATCTCAGGGACGCCGAAAGACATCACAGCTGAAAAACCTGCTACAATGTTTCAAAAGCACCAAGTCTCTGTGTAGAGCCGCAGCATCCAAGATCTAAATAGCCATGATCATTGAGATGCATCACTGAGAGCATTGCGCGCTTTAGGATACACGACGCTTGAGGAAGCACGGGCAAGGCCGCGCCGTGGTAAAGGAACAGAGAGCATCTCTTGGTCCAATCACGGCGGTGTGGCCTTGCTGGTACGTTCGGGATTTCGTGTGGAGAAGATCAAAATTTTCCCCACGACGTCTTTTGAGTGCCTTGTGTGTCGAGTGTCTTCGAGTGCGGCTCTCACTGTTGCTGTAGTTTATCGTCCGGGCTCCAAGCCTGTAACGGCTGAATTTTTTAGGGAGTTCCGGGAACTATTTGAGACTCTTGTGACGCGCAACGAGATGTTTCTGGTGGTCGGGGATGTCAACGTCAGGCTTGAGCGTGGAGACGACACTAACAGTGTGGCTCTCACCGCCTTGTTAGCGGACTATGGCTGCAGACAGTGGGTTGGCGCACCAACTCATGATGCGGGTGGCCTACTGGATGTAGTTATAGCCAGAGAGGAGGACGCACCTTCAGAGACGAAGGTAGTAGATATAGGTTTGTCGGACCACAGATTGGTGACATCTAGCCTTAATGTGGGACGGGCTGTTCCTGTTTATAAGAGCATAACCTTTAGGTGCTGGAACGGGTTCGATCTCGAGATCTTTAAAAAAGATCTTTCTGTTTCACCAGTCTGCTGTCCGGAAACCTATGTCTCAATGCAACCGGACGAGTTAGTAGACTTGTATAATAAATCCTTGGGCGATTTGATTGGGCTGCATGCTCCAATCAAATGTAAAGTAGTCAAAGAGCGAAACAGTGCTATCTGGTTTGACAATGAATGCCGTACGCTGAAACGCAATATGCGAAAACTAGAGCGAAATTTTAAAAACGGTAAGCCAGGTAGCACTAGGCAATCATGGATTGACGCTCAAGGTGTGTACAGGTCTGCTATTCTCCAGAAGAAATCCGATTTTTATTGTGGAAAGATTGCTGAGGCAAAATCCCCTCAGCAGGTGTGGAAGCTTCTGGAGAACTTGTCTGGGAGTGCTCGGGCTGGTGTAGGTTTGACGTCGACTGCTTGCGATTTTGCCACGTATTTTGAAAACAAAATACCTCAATTGCACTTTGCTTGGGTTGCAGGTACTTCTGTCTCAAGGATTGGAAGTGCTTCGCGACTCGAAGTATTTGATTTAACTGACATAGATGAGGTGTGTCAGATCGTGGTAGGATCGCCAAACAAGCAGTGTGGCCTTGACCCTGTACCAGTCTGGGTACTCAAAGAATGCATCTTACAGCTGGCTCCATTTATTGTTAAGGTAATCAATGGATGCCTAATGGATGCCACTGTTCCTCCGTCTTTGAAGGTAGCACACATCACGCCAATCCTTAAAAAGCCACAGTTGGATCCCGGTGATCCCTCAAATTATAGACCTGTGTCAAATCTGCCATTCTTGTCGAAGGTGCTGTAGCGGATTGTCTCGCGGCGGTTGGTATCCTATCTGGATGCAAGCGGCTTAATGCCTAAGAGGCAGTCTGCATACCGGAAATATCACTCAACAGAAACCGGTATGCTCATGCTTGTATCGGATATGATATCAGCTGTGGAGTGTGGTAATCTAGCCTTACTGGCTCTTCTTGATATGAGTGCGGCCTTTGACACAGTAAGTCACCCAATTCTTATTGAGAGATTGGAGGTGTCATTTGGTTTGACCGGAGGGGCTTTGGCGTGGTTTTCTTCCTATCTGGTGGAGCGCAGACAGGCGGTGCGTATTTGTGATAGTGTTTCACCTACCTACTCGCTGTCTTCCGGGGTCCCACAGGGCTCTGTGCTGGGTCCGATCCTTTTCATATTGTATACTGCTGAGATTGAGAGTATTGTTGAAAAATGGGGCCTCATCGCACACTCATATGCAGATGACTGGCAAATATACTCTCATTCTCGGCCAGACATGGCTGAGGACCTCAGTTGCAGGGTCTCTGGGTGTATCGCGGAGGTCGGTGGGTGGATGAGGAACAATGGCCTAATCTTAAACATGGATAAGACGGAGATACTCTGGGCAGCCACATCGAGGCGTGACCACCTTCTGGTGAATAGAGTACCACTCTCCATAGGAGGTAAGCTAATCCAGCCTTCTGATTCGGTAAGACTTCTAGGAGTCTTACTGGATCGTAACCTGACACTGGATAGGCAAATAGATGCCACAATAGCTTCTTCTTTTTTTTCGCTTCGCCAAATAAAGGCAATAAGAAAATGTCTGCCGTCAGATGCGGTTAAGACCCTGGTGAGTGCGTTTGTGATGTCTCGGATTGACTATTGCTCGACGCTTTATAGTGGTCAGCCGAAGAAACAGTTTAATCGCTTTCAATCTGTGTTGAATTCGGCAGCAAGACTCATATTCGGGATTCCCAAATTCGCTCACATCACCCCGCTGTTAAAAAAACTTCATTGGCTTCGTTTCCCGGAGAGGGTGGTCTTCCGTGTTTGTTTAATGGTATATAAAGCCATCAATGGCTTGGCCCCACCTTATCTGGCTGATATGATTTCACCTGTTGAAATGGGTGTTAGGAGGCAGACACTCAGATCTGCGGGTGATGGAGTAGTCAATTTGGTTCAGCCGCGCCGTCAGATTCGTACAAACTTCGGAGACCGCGCTTTCCGTGTTGCGGGGCCGGTGGAGTGGAACAGACTGCCACCCGGAGTGAAGAACTCCAAATCTGTGGGTGTATTTCGAGGAGCACTCAAGGCACACTTGTTTAGAAAGTCTTATCCATGATCGGAGAGGGCCCTTGAGGTGTGACACACACAAAAACGGCGCTCTCTTATCATGTGTAATTTAAAATAAATCAGCCTGTTATTATTATTATTATTATTATGATGCTAGCCGATATTCGATGGAACTGGCACAAAAAGTATAAAAAAACTTGTACAATATAGTCATCCGTATATAGTGGTCCGTAGCTCAGTGGTAACACTGCGGACTCTGAATGGGAAGGTTATGGGTTCGAATCCCGGCGGAGCACAAAAAATATACCATTTAAGTATATTTTCAAATTTGCTGTTTGCTGGATCGAAAAATGAATAAACCTTTACCAATGACCGGTCACCAAAGGTCTATCCAGCCTTACAGAAACTGGGTCTTGCTTGAGTATTGGCGCTTTGTAGCGACGACCAAGCTCATACACCTCTGCGGCACTACCCCTAGAGTCTCTAGAATCTAGGGAGTCTCCCGCACAGGATTTCTTAAAAAAAAAAGTCAGAATTTCAAGGTGAAAAATATTGAGTGAAAAAAGCAATAATTTATATTGAATCTAAAAGATAGTTCAGTTAATAGAACGCTTGCGTTTAGAGTTAGATAGCTTGATTCCACCACAAATCGGTCAGAGACAGCTCGGTAATGGACAAATCAGTCACACGACTTTTCGGTTAACGACATCACATACAATATAGGTCCACGGACAGTTCCATCACAAAAAACTTGCTGTGCTCCTTGCTGCAGTACGGCCGGCCATTGTCCCAGTCGGTTACGCAGATTTTGTTGCTATCAAATCAAATTTCTCCACCTATGATCGATTTTGCGCTTCCTTTTGCCAAGCTGCGTCCGCAGCGGATTCAAAGTAATCCTTTATTTTGACTTCCTATTTTGTATATTGTATTATGTATATCCTTCTTCATGCAACTCGTAATCTAGCTGCAATCCCACAAGGAGTGCCGCCCCATGTATGCTATTAGCTTCAGTAACATCGAACCACTTACTTTAAGAGTCATGAGCACGCCTCTGACCTACAGGTTCTTGTTTTGTCGTGCCGTGGCTTTAACCTCACGGCAAGGCTTTTCATCACTTAAGAAAATATATAGCTTTGTATGAGCGTCCATGTGCTGTGGGTCTTTCTGACACATACATACAGGACGGGTATGAGGAGGATTTGAGCATACTCTCCAAATTTTTATTTATTATCGTAGCAGTATTATGTAGTATTTCCTTGACTTATAGGTTGGTATGCGGCTGACCACCCATGCTGTAGAAAATGGTTCACTTTGCCAATGTCACCCCTGTTTTCAGCGAAGGTCGGCAATAGTTGCAGGGTGTATGCCCATCTGAGATTCGGGTTTGTATATTGTAGGACCACATGCGGCATTTTTAAGCGCGAACTTGTGCATGTCTGTTTGTGAAAGTGCATATAATGTGAATCTTTAATGTTACATATATTTTGCAACTTAGATTAGATTTGATTAGATTAGCATTGGCCCTTTGACTAAAGACCGGTAAAATGAGATATTTGCATGATTTGTATACACAGACCCTTCGTTATCTGTTTTCACTTAGTTTGCTTGAGAGCCTTATCACACATTACTGCCAATACTGATGAGAGAGTTATTTATAAAACCCATGCCGAGATCCCGTCCCTGATATTGTTCAGGTCATTTTTATGTTTGCCTCTAACGTCGTCTTTCACCTTGACCCAAGCCAAATTTGGTTCAAAACTCTCATAAAAAACAATGCTTCGATTAAGTATATTGTCAAAGACTAAAAAAAAACTGATATTGCAGATTGATGAAATATTGTACAGCTATAGTCTAGTGGTTATTGTTTTAGGCTACAGATGAAAAAAAACACATAATTCGCAATCGCGTGCATTGGGTAGAGGCAAATACATTAAATAGGCTTTAATCTAAGTGAGTAAACTATAATGTATGTAAGTATGTTTTTATATATCGCCACCTTAAAGGTAAAACTAAATAAGTGTGCTGATTCAATGATTTGAGAAATCGTGCATAACACATTTTATTGGGTATAACTTAAGTGAACTAATTATAAAGAAGTAAACTAGAATTTTCCCATCTTTTTAATGTTAAATAATTTAAGTAAAATACGAAAAAAGGTGCAGTTCTCTGAGAAACCCATGCTACCTTAATATGTCACTTATTTAGTTTTACATTTAATTCATCGATATGTTTCGGATGGACTCCTGAAATGCTGAACCGATTTTAATCAAATTCTCAGGAAATATGAAAAGTACTCTTGGAATGATTCCTTTTAATTTGACGTCGATTGATTAAAAACTGATAGGTACCGTATAACCTTTTTTCCAGCAACGTGGATGGTGAGCTTTGGAATCACCCAACAGAAAGAGACCATGGTAACATGAAAGATTTATATTGAAACATTCAAGATGGTTGGTTCATAATGATGAAATAATGAAAAAATTATATTTGTTTTACAATTACCCAGAATGAGCCACAGCAATGCGTGACAGGGTAGTACAGTTTTTATATTAATATAGGTTAACAAATCGTCCCCTTAGGGCACGTTTGTCTTATATCCATCACAGATAATTTCACATGAAAAATATTTGTATGCGTACTGGACCAATGTGTCTAATAAATGTTTGAAATTTATTTTTAAAATATTTAAAACAACTCTCACACTATCGTGTTTTACGTTTTTTTCTTAGTTCAGATTGTGTAGAATGTGATTATCAAGACAATTTTATTGCAAGGTCATCTTTGAACCAAATGAAAGATAAGTCAAAACCGTGGAACGAAATATTTAAACCACAGCTGTGCTATGTTGTTTTTAAAATCAAAACAAGACATTTAAATTAGTGTTTTTAGACGGGTGAAAGAAAAGAAAGGATTCAGGCACAATGGGCGCTTTAAAATAATTGCAACACTTGTATATCTGATGCGAAATATTGTAAAATGTCAATCAAAATGTACAATCATGATGATTTGCAAAATGGGTTGTTTGTCAGAATCATTGTTGATTTCAATTGAGAGTGCTGTCAAAATTGGTCCCATGGTAGAGCGACACAATGGCAAAACGACACATGACAGAAAAACACATGACAGAACAACACATGATAGATCGACACATGACAGAACAACACATGACAGAGCGATACATGACAGAGCGACACATGATAGAGCAACACATGACAGAACGACACATGACAGAAAAACACATGACAGAACGACACATGACAGAACAACACATGACAGAACGACACATGACAGAACAAAACATGAGAGAACGACACATGACAGAACAACACATGACAGAACGACACATGACAGAACAACACATGACAGAACGACACATGACAGAAAAACACATGACAGAACAACACATGATAGATCGACACATGACAGAACAACACATGACAGAGCGATACATGACAGAGCGACACATGATAGAGCAACACATGACAGAACGACACATGACAGAAAAACACATGACAGAACGACACATGACAGAACAACACATGACAGAACGACACATGACAGAACAAAACATGAGAGAACGACACATGACAGAACAACACATGACAGAACGACACATGACAGAACAACACATGACAGAACGACACATGACAGAACAGAACATGACAGAACGACACATGACAGAACAACACATGATAGAGGAACACATGACAGAGCATCACTACGACAAACATCACATGCCAAAGCATCATATACCTAAAACAGAACTATCATAAACGTCATATGAAAAAACATTACAAAACAGAAACAACCCTAAATGACAAAACAGTAAGGAAATAGAACTTATGCATATATTATTTGGTAAAATAGGTGAATGCAAAAAATGACGCCCCCGATTATCAATAAAATTTAACAAAGCTGCACATAAAGAACAACTTCTAGCTGCGTTATCCCTGGAGGAATCGCATATGGTGTGTGGAAGCAAAATATTTTTTTGTGTTGTTTGTGATGTTTTGTCATGTGATGTTTTCTTTATGCCGTTTTTTCATTTTACATGTTCTCTTTTATGTATGTGATGTCTTGTCATGTGATGTATTTTCTGTGTTGTTTTGCCATTGTGAAGTTCTGTCATTGTGAAGTTCTGTGATGTGTCGTTCTATAATGTGTCGTTTTGTCATGTGTCGTTTTGTCACTGCGCTGTTCTGACCTGGTATCGTCAAATTGTTGATAACCCAAGTTGTGAAAGAGAAAAAAATTAACAAGTGTGCCATTCAATTCGTCTTCCTTGTAAGGCATGTGCCATTATTTTATTGCTTTCTCAACACTTGCAAAGCGCAAATATTGTTGAAGAGCTTAATATTTTACCTCTATTTGGCACGATAACCCAGAGTGGACTCTCTAAAGATCGTTACCTATCGTTTCTATACTAGGAGTTGCTTCTTCGGAGCTTTGCTACCGTTTGATTGAATTGGAATACTTGTTGTCTATTTATTGTTTTTATGCTTTCAAATAAAAACAAACAAACAAAAATACATAAAAGAAGAGTGTTTAAAACTGCAAAAGAACGTAGTTAGTGTCTATTGAGAGTATGAACCGGTGTATTTTTACACCAGGTTTTCAAACCACCTTTGTTGAAAGAGCAAAAAATCAACACCAAATTTCAATAAATGTACCTACAACCTTCGACCTCGAGCAAACAACAATAATTCAACAGTTCGTGTTTCTTCCTTGTAGAAGACACACGTCTCCTGAAGACGTCAGATATGACTCCGATGAAACGTAGAGAAAATCGTTTTTCTCTTTGCACACGGTCAGTAACATCCATTTTTTTCATTCCAAAAAATGTCTAACGACCGTAATCATAATTTAAAATCTTTAATCAACAACAAGTATTCGAATTCAATTAGACGGTAGCAAAGCTTCAAAAAAGTTAATCTGTAACTGTAACTGTAACTCTGTCGCCATTCCGCTGGGGGTGGCCAGAGCCTCTGCAGAGCTGCCTCCATTTTTTCCTATCCTTACATACCTCTTTCAATTCATTCATATCCATCACCTTTTTCATGCATTTTCTTCTTGTACGCTCACTTTGTATATCCCATTCTTTCACAATATCCTCAATCTGGTCACTCATACTTTTCTTGGTCGTCCCTTTCCTCTTTTTTCTTTCACACTTTCTGTGTATCCTTGTATAGAAATGAAACGTAAATAAAGAGGGCAGGAGTTGCAAGGTTTACCTTCATCTTTATTTATATTAAACCGGCAGAATGTGTACACGTGAACTTACATGTGCCTAATCGTGGACATGCATTTAATATGAGCCTTAATTGTCCATATATATTTGTAACTTAGATTATACATTGTCAATATATATTTGTAATATGTATTTGTAACTTATATTATATATCTTAGACCGGTCCGTAGTCCAGTGGCAACACTTCGGACTCGTAAATGGAAGGTTGTGGATTCGAATCCCGGCTGAGCATAAAAAATACCATTTATATTTCCAAATGTGCTCTTTGCTGGGTTGAAAAATTCATAAACCTTAACCAAAGACCGGTCATCAAAAGGTCCATCCAACCTTACAACAACTGAGTCTTGCATGAGAATTGGCACTTTCTGCAGCGACGACCAAGCTCGCAGAGGGCTCTTGAGGTGTGAGACACACAAAAACAGCGCTCACCAAATAAATCATCCTAATATTATTATTATTATACATAGATTGAAGTCAGGAATATAAGGAGTAAAAGGATAATTTAAAGTTTTGGTTACACCCATGCGTTGAAATATTTGTATACTTAAAATAAAATTCCGTGAAAACTGTACATCAACGCGTTAGTACGCGATAAACCTTTATAACATATTCTATAATCTAAGTTGCAAAGATATATAAAATTTAAGATTCACATTACATGCATTCCCATAAGCAGACACGCATAAGTTCACGCTAACACATGCCGCATATGAACTTACAACATAAGAACCCAATCTCAAATGAACATAAGCACTGCAACTCTTGTCGACTTTCCCTGCAAACAGGGTGAACCATTTTTTACAGTATTGGTGGTCAGCCTTATACCAACCTATAGGTTCAAGGAATTGTACTCGTGAAAAACTTCTAAACTACAGGATTTTCACACTTTTTCAGTGTTTTTTCTCGTAGAAAATAGGAAGAAAGGTGCATTTATCTGAGAAATAATTGAGATGTTAAAATGACAATAAATGGTAAGGGGCTGTCCATATATTACGTCATTCGCATTAAGGGGGGGGGAGTCTGGTCTGCGGATGATGGCAAATGATGTACGAGTACCAAAAGTGACGTCGTTCTTGTAAATACCAATTTCTACAAAATATTAAAATATTATGTAAGTAATATAACATTATTAATTATTAAGCTCATCCATTATTACAGCAAGAGGGGGAGGGGGAGGTCATTAGATAATGACTATAGGATGATTGTAGGGGGGGGGGGGGGGGGGGGTCGAAAATCGGCCAAAATCGATGACGTAATTTATGGACGGCCCTTAAGAAGTGAATAGTCATTAATTATTTTTATTTTTTTACCTAATTAAGTAAAAACAAAAACAAAATGAACAAAATAGGACGCAGTTTAATGCCCAATATTTTTTTGTTGATGTGAGTTTTTTGTTCAACGCCGTATTAGTCATTATCTTGATATTCATAAATATCTCATGAGCTAAAATAAATCAGTCAAAATAGTAGAGCTAAAAAATTTATTAAGATTACCTACGTTTAATTGAAATAATAAAAACAAAATATCGCTACATTAAAGGTAAAACTGAATAAGTGCTGATTCACTGATTTGAGAAATCGTGGATAAAACATTAATAACTTCTATTCCTTGACTTATAGGCTGGTATGAGGCTGATCACCCATACTGTAAAAAATGGTTCACTTTACCAATGTCACCCTGTGTCAGGGAAAGTCGGCGAAAGTTGTAGGGCTTATGTTCATTTGAGGTTTGGATTTTATTTGTAAGTACACATTTTAAGCATTTGTAAGCGCGAACTACACGTGTTTGTTTGTAGGCATGCATTTGAGAGCTTTAAATTAATATATCCTGGCAACTAAGATTATAGATTATTATTTAGACTTGAATTTATTATAAGGCAGTGCTCATGAAAAAGTTCGAAAAAGGATACATCACTCTTGATAATGACCTGAATGTTGATGGTCGAAAGTGCTCGAGATATAAAATATTATTGTGAAAATTAAACTACGTTAAAAAGAAAAAGTAATTTTATTTAAAAAAAAAATGAATTTTCACTGTGTGAATACACAAACCCTACAAAATCGAAAAAGGTTCATTTATTTAAGCAACCAATGTTAGCTTCATACGTCATTTATTATGTTTTACATTTAAGGTATCAATTAATCTAAGTTGCGAAGATAAATTACTATTTGAAACTATCTTTTATTATAATATGAACCATGATTGGAACACTGTTTTACATGAAATTCTACTAATTGTGTCATTTGATTCTTTTGATAGTTTTATTTTAATTTATAGAATGTAGTAATCAATATAATCTAAGTTGCAACATATTTAAACATTTAAATTCATATTAAATGCATGCCCACACACAGGCACGTTTAAGTTTATCACTTACAAATGCTGCATGTGTAATTAAAAATTAAGATCCAAAGCTCAAATGAACATACACCCTGCCACTTTTACCAACATTCCCCGAAACAGAGATGACATTGACAAAGTAAAACATTTTTCATAGAGTTGTTGTTCAGCCTCTGATCAACGTTTAAGTCAAGGAATTTGTTGATAGTAATTAAAACAAAATGAAAACAGTTTTTTTGATCAAACAAGTCTTATTTTTTGCTCTTCTAGCATCATTTCGGATAAAAAATTACTTGCTCGACGTAATATTGACATTTATTGTTGCTGTTAAATATGCTGATTATATCTTGGTCGATAAAAAATGTGTTCACTTTAGTATGAACAGCCCCGTAGTTTATTAGTTAACGCTCTGGACTCGTAATCGGATTGTATTGGGCTCCATTTTCATGTGAATAACATAAATTTCGTTTAATTATGAAATGTGAAGCTCTAATCTAATTTAATCTAAGTTGAAAAGATATGTAACATTGGAGATTCACATTACATGCATTCTCACAAGCAGATACGTACAAGTTGGCGCTTGCGCATGTCGCATGTGAACCTACATACAACAAAAAAAAACAAATCTCAAATGGGCACACGCCCTGCAACTCCTGCCGATCTTGGTTCTAGGTGACATTGGCAAAGTGAACCATTTTCTATAGCATGGGTGGTCAGCCGCAGGCCGCATACCAACCTATAAGTCAAGGAACATACACAAGAAATTACATATTAGAAATAAAGAAGTAACAATATGGATAAACATTAAAATCAAATACAAAATTCTAATTTAAAATTTGCAACAATTTGAAAAACCCTAGCCCTAGCCGCCAGCATTATAGATCAACCGCCATTTCTTTCTGTCCTTACATCCTACTTTGTTCACTGTGTAGAAATTGTTATCTGCAATTATCAAGAACCTTTTATAAAAAGTTTATACATTATATGAATTTTAGTCCCTATTTTACAGCATCTAAGGTCGACTAACGCAACTAAGCTAACCGTATAGTGTAACTTCTTGCTTCCGTTATTCCTGAAAGGGTCGCATATGCGGCGATTCCAGACCTATTTATTTTTATGGGTAAGGAGGACGGTCTCACGCCAACCACTTTAGTTGGAGTGGCGTTCTCTGCTGGTTCTCATTTCCTGTGAAACATGAATAACTACAACTTTGGGTTTGAAATAAACACCGAAAAGGGAAAATCGTTACTGATATGATTTTAAAAAAATGTAATTTGTCATGTATGTTCCTTGACTTATAGGTTGTTATGCGGCTGACCACCCATACTGTAAAAAAAAATTGGTTCACTTTGCCAATGTCACCCCTGTTTCAGGGAAGGACGGCAAGAGTTGCAAGGCTTATGTTCATTTGAGATTGGGTTTTTATATTGTAGGTCCACATGCGGCATGTGTTAGCGCGAAATTATACATATCTGCTTGTGGGAATGCATTTAATATAAATTTTAAATGATATAATCTTTGCAGCTTAGATTAGATTAGATTAGATTAGATACCCTCGGTGGGGATAGAACCCTTACTCTCGACGTGGAATACAAGCATTCTATCAATTGAGCCATCAAACGGACTTTTCACGAGCTTGGTCTTCGCAACAAAGCGCCAATTCTCAAGCAAGACCCAGTAACTGTAATGCTGGATGGACCATTGGTGAGCGGTCTGTGGTAAGGGTATATTCATTTTTTAACCCAATTAAGAGTATATGTGATAATATAACTGTTATATTATCTGTGCTCTGCTGGGATTCGAACCCACGACCTTCCAATAACGTGTCCAAAGCGTTACCACTTAACTAAGGACCTGCAAGCCGTCAAAATTTCAATGTTTATCTCTTCAACTAATAAAATAATCGACCTTCTCTGCGCGACTTTGAAATAAATTGGCGTACGAATATTAATTGCAGAATTATTGGCAAGAAAGAGCTAACCGACTTTTACAAGTGCAATCAATAACACACCCAATGCGAATGTTATTAACGGTCAGTTTCGCATTCCAGTTTTCAAGTGTTCTTGAGTATCTGATGACGCTTAAATTTAATGATCGTTTTTTATGTAATTTGAAATAATAATAATATTATGTCAAAAACCGCACGGTGTTGTTTTGCAACTCTGTTGGGTATTTCTATAGTTTTTGCAATTTCCTGAACGTGGTTTCTTAGAAGGTAAAGCGTACTTGTTATATCCATTTAGCGTCATATATAGACTGCTTTTCTCTGCCTATGTTTTTAATAAAATAATCATATTAGGATGATTGATTTCTTTGGTGAGCGCTGTTTTTGTGTCAATCACACATCAAGAGCCCTCTGCCAGCTCAGTCGTTTCTATACAAAGCGCTAATTTTCAAGCAAGACCCAGTTTCTGTAGGTCTGGATGGACCTTTGGTGACTGGTCTTTAGTATCATAAGACACATTGATCCAATACACATATGAGCATTGATAATTTGAAATTACTCCTGATGGACATAAGCCAAAAAAGCACAAAAGGGACATTAAAGCGCCAATTCTCAAGCAAGACCCAGTTACTAAAAGGCTGGTCATTGGTAGAGGTGAATGAAGTTTTCAACCCAGTGAAGGGCATATTTGAAAAAAAATATTAGATAATTTTTTTAATTCCGAAAGATTCATAAACATCATCGTGAGCCGGACAACCTTGAGTGGGCCTTGGCTGACTCCAGGATTCTCCTCCACTCTCTCCTGTCCATCGCCTTTGCTCTCCAGCTACGTATCTCTGCCTTGGCTGCATTTGTATTGGCACCGTCTATCCATCACATTTTAGGGTCTCGTTCATCCTTGTGGTGATGAGAAGGTCAGTTGCTTTAATGAATTTGTGTCCGGTCGATGGCTCAGTGCTTGGATTCCATGCCGAGAGCTCGGGTCCGAATCCCATCGAGGGTGTCAGAAATAGTTTCCCGTTTCGGTGTTTATTTCAAAATCCAAAATACAATACCGGCAAGGTTTACTCAGACTTCACAAGAAATGAGTAACAGCCCCCTTGGGAGCTGGGAAACCTCCATTTAAACTGAAGTGGCTGTGCGTAAGGCCATCCACTTAACCTGTAAAAATAAATAGGTTCCCCTCACCAGATGCAAAATCCTTCGGGGATAACGCAAGCATGAAGTGGCACTTTATGTGTAGCTTAGCTGTATGTGACCAGCCCCTTTATGGGTGCCCTATTTTGATGGCGACAGCAGAGATTTAGGGCGTGTTGCACCAATCTTCAATGAATATTTAATTTACACATCAAAATTGATTGCTTAACTCTGGTAAGGACCTCGGTTAAATATTTCTCGGAAGTGGGTAATAATATGATAGAATGTGAACAGGAATTATGATGTATTTACATCAGCTGATTTACGTATATGCAACCTATTTTATTTGATGGAAGAAATCACGTCGTATCTCAAAACAAAGAAAAACAACGCAACACACACCACAGCACTGCGCAGCTTAAAGCCCTGCAACTGGATAAGGACAACTGCCACATCAACAACACCTCTGCAGCACTATAACAAATGTCATAGACTCCTAGAGTCTCTTAAATCTAAGGAGTCTCTTCCAACAAAAAAACTTAATTTTGATTTTTGTCTGGTTGGAGTTGGGTGCAACAGGCCCTAAGAAAGTTAAACAAGAAGCGTTCCAAGTATAACAAAAGGAAGATAAATCAAAGTAAAATGTTGAGTCAAAATATTTTGTAACCCGTTTAAACAAGTTAGAATATTATGAAAGTAAGACTGTGTGCGAGTAGCTGGTATATACGAGTATTATCGTGTACGCTCTGATAAGCAAGGGCCTTGCAACGAAAACGAATGTGTGTGGATACCAAGCTTGTCTGTATCTTAGCACACACATCACTAGTCCATGTCACAACCAGACACTTCTTCATCTCTTCCCTGACCGCAGTATTGTGACGAACTTGGAGTACCTACGTGCGCCTGTACCCTAAGTACGAGTTGCAAAACTAGAGTATAGTAAAGTTTACGGAAAGTATTAAAGATTATTTTTTTTCTTACACTTTATCTAATTTAATCTAATCTAATCTAAGTTGTAAAGATATGTTACATTGGAGATTCACACTACATGCATTCTCACAACCAGACATGTACAAGTTTGCACATGCCTCATGTGAGCCTACAACATAAAAACCAAATCTCAAATGGACATACACCCTGCAACTCTTGCCGTCCTTCCCTGTAACAGGGGTGATATTGGCAAAGTGAACCATTTTTACAGCATCGGTGGTCAGCCGCATACCAACCTATAAGTCAAGGAACATACATACATGACAAATTACATTTATGGTCTTAGCAAAAGAGTTACAGTGATGAAGAAAATCAAGTTCAAACAAACAAAAACGGCAGATTGTGAGGAAAACCACTCTTGAGTACTTTCTGTAAACTTTACTTTACTGAAGTTTTGCAACTCGTACTCAGGGTACAGTACATTCATCTAATCTAATCTAATTTGCAACATATGTAACATTGGAGATACACATTATATGCATTCTCACAAGCAGACACGTACAAGTTTGCGCTTGCACATGCCGCATGTGAACCTACAACATAAAAACCCAAACCACAAATGACCATATACCCGGCAACTCTTGCCGAACTTCCCTGAAACAGGAGTGACATTGGCAGAGTAAAGCATTTTCTACAGCATGGGTGTTCAGCCACACACCAACCTATAAGTCAAGGAACATATACAACAAGTTACGTTTTTAAATCACAAATAACAACATGTATACACAAATAAAATAAATACAGTGGCGAAGGGTGCCATACAACTCGATTCCCATCGGCTTCCCTTTTTAATATGAGACAACAAAGTGGTTAAAAAATATAGGTACAATGTAAAAAAAAATCATTTAAAACCAAAGAAACAATACGTAGTTTTTCCCCATTGAAACCATGCAGTCTACTTTATTATCATTATTATCCATTAATAATTACACATTAAAACAAATACTGAAATACAGAATACAAAATTCTACTTTAATAAACCCAGTCCTAGCCGCCAATATTACAGATCATCCGCCATTGCATACATAGCGTATAGAACAACCTGCCACTAATATGATGGTGGTAGTGTTATGAACTTCGAACTACCTAAGTGCAGGTACAATAGTGTGCGTAAAACCGTCTGGTATGATCCATCATGGTAGTGGAACAGCTGTCTAGTATTATATAATCTAGAACAGAGATCGAATGATCTGGAAGATGCAAGGAATATTTATTTTGTACCTATATAAAGGGACTGCAATAGGGCACCAAGCGAGTAGTCGCTTCAAACATTTCGCCGTGAAAGACTAATAAGCAGTGATTGTCGATTGTTGTATATTGTGTACAAATAAATTCTGTTGAAATAAATAATTGCAGTTTAATTAAAAGAGAACCCAGTGAAATCACAACAGTATTGTAGGCTGCTGGGTCCGCTTTCTAACAAACTCATTCCTTACAAACGTCATACCACTGAACACACAGTATTCACAAGAACAGGCAGCTGCGGTTGATGCTCTCCTAGGACATGTCACAACCAGGTACAGCTTCATCGCTTCCCTGACTGCAGTATTTTGTTAGATACACTCTTCGCTCTTTTCCTTTTTGACATCTTCAAACCACTGTTATTTTGTCAGGCAAAGCTTTTAAATTTCAATTTACGTTCACTTTTAATCTTTTTATTTTGTTACACAGATTTTTTCCAGCCAAATGCATAAGAAATGAGAGCATTTTTATTTAAAGTGAAAAGATTGACGCAAGGCTAATCCTATTCTGTAAAAATAAACCCATTTCAGTCTGAGATATTTCGTGAGTCTGCTATTGTGTAAATCACACCTCAAGAGCCACCAGACTACGACCGGTCTGCAGTTACGCTTCAAAAACAGGTTCTAAGTAAAAATAAACCACTGAAAATTTTATATTGTAATAAGTACAAAAAAGTGCTCTAAATATATGTATATATTTGTTTTTCATATTTAACAAGTTGTCCAGCAGGTTTCATAGACCAGATATTCTTCTTCCACCGTTTCTGACACCGATTTGGCGTTACAACGAAACCAACAGTGAATCATGACCCGATCAGAGCCATTATCTTTTTCGTTCTACTTCTTTTAACATCTGCTGTTATATAATACTCTCGAAACTGGCTTTGTTTTGACGCAACATGAGGAGTCTAAGATGTTATGAAACGAAATGAATAACTCCACATAAACTTCACCCACGTGTTTTCTTTTTAAACTTAGCACAAATATTTCTAACAAATGTCAAAACAGAATTCCGATTATTTCATAATTGCTTTAATTAACAGCTGTTTTTTGTTTTTGTTTAAAGGTTCGTGAAGTATTTGTGTAAGTTCACACTTAAAGCGACGTCAAAATATACAAGGTACAATCATTTTGAAAGATTTGTTACTTTGTATACTATAATCTAAGTTGCACAGATATATTAACATTTAAAAGTCATACAACGTGCATTCACACAAACAGATAAGTTAGCGTTTACACATGCCGCAAGAGGACTTACAATATAAACCCCAATCTCATGAGCATGAGCCCTGCAACTCTTGACGACCTTTTCAGAAACACGGGTGACAAATTGGGAAAATGAACATGTGAGTCTTGAGTACAAGAGTAAAAATACATTTCAATATTCTCTTCGCTCAACGTTTCATAGGTAACTCTCTGTCGCCATTCCGCTAGGGGTGGCCAGAGCCTCTGCAGAGTTGCCTCCATTTTTTCCTATCCTGACATACCTCTTTCAATTCCTTCATATCCATCACCTTTTTATGCATTTTCTTCTTTTACGCTCATTTTGTATATCCCATTCTTTCACAATCTCCACAATCTGATCACTCCATACTTTTCTCGGTCGTCCCTTCCCTCTTTTTCCTTTCACACTTTCTTTGTATACATACTTTGTCAGTCTATCATCATTCATTCTTTCCACATGCCCAAACCATCTCATCACATTCTTTTGTACTTTAACTTTCACATCCTCTTTCAAATTACATTCTTTTTTTACCCATCCTTTTATCCTAACTCTATCCCTCAAAGTTTTTCCTGTCATACTTCTCAAATGCTTCATTTCCACCGTACATACTTTACTCATTTCACTATCATTCACTGTCCATGCTTCACTTCCATACATCAAAGTCGGTAACAATATGCCATTGTGTACCGCCATTCTCAGATCCATCGTCAGTCGCTTGTTCTTTGCTATTCTTCCTATTGCACCGACCACTTGCTTTCCCTTGCACACCCTATTCTCAAGTTCTCTTGTCATCTTTCCATTCTTCTCAAACATACTTCCCAAGTATCAAAAAAAAGGAAATATAATAAATTTTATCACACAGGATTCTCCATGTTTTTTAAACATTTTGCGCTTCACATAGTGAAAGTCCATTGTGTACATTTATATAAGAAACTTTTATATTTAAATTTTGCAATAAATACATTTTTATTTGAATTATTCATATTTTTTTGTAGACTTTAAGATTTATGATTTGACATACTTTGTACAACATTTCTTATATATTTAATATTGAACTTTCCACTTTCGTTTTTATTATAATTCAGTATTATTAGATATTTACAGGTTTTGACAAAACCTCGTACTGAAGAGGGTCAGAGAGCTGTCCCCATAGTACGAGTTGCAAAACTTGAGTAATGTAAAGTTTACGGCAATTATTAAAGAGTGATTTCCCCCAAAATCTGCCGTTTTTGTTTGTTGGAACTTGATTTTCTTCATCACTGTAACTCTTTTGCTACGACGATAAAGTGTAAGAAACAAAAACGGCAGATTTTGGGAGAAATCACTCTTTAATATTTTCCGTAAACTTCACTTTTCTCAAGTTTTGCAACTCGTACTAAGGGTACTGGTCACAAATAAATAAAAAATGTACAAAGGAGAATCCTAACAGCTTTGAATACTGATTTAAAAAAAAAACATATATTTTTGGAGATTTTTTTTTCTAAAAATATGTTTTACTAAGTATTTCTACTAGCTTTATAATTTTTTTACAGAAATTGAGACGCAAAAGAAAAACGTCCCTTAGCTGGTTTTATAGTAAAATTTCTTACTACGTTGTGGAAGCTATTAAATTGACTGAGCTATAGATCAATTTCGCTATCGACTGGATTATCAACTGAATTACCAACTGAGTTATCGACCAATTTTGCTATCGACTGGATTACCAACTTAGCCATCGACCAATTTCGCTGGAAACTAGATTGTTAACTCGAAATATCAATTTAGCTATCAGTCAATGTCGCTATCAGCTAAATTATTTTAACTGAATCATCAACCGAGCTATCGACCAATTTAGCTATCGACTGGATTACCAACTGAGCTGTCCACCAATTTAGTCACCTACCGGACTACCAACTAAGCTATCAACCGGACCCGATTCACAAAACAGTTTAAATTCATAAGATAATATTACGTCACACGAAAAGTATATTAGGGTTCATCAATCATTTTTTAGTTAAGGTCAAAGCACTGGAATAACTGAGGCAGCTCGGCGTCATTGGCCCTTCATAACGGTCCTGTAGAGTTTTTACTTGCATAGTTAAACGTTATATATTTCTAAACACGTAATAGTGTGAACGCACCTACCAGTGTGTACAAAACCTTCACAGAATCCACTGCCCAGCAGCTTGGACCAAGTGTGCGTGTGGAAAAATATACGAATCTGCTTTTGAGTTAGATCTAACTGATATTTTTTACTTTTTTTAAAAAGGCCCATTTTTTATAATAGCTGCTTAGAGCCTGCTGCACCAAACTCCAATCAGACAAGAATAAAAATTATGCGTGATTTCTCTCAACGAATCAAATGTTCGGTTGCATATACGTAAGTCAGCTGATGCACATAATCTTTCATGTTCTAATTCCATCATGTTATTAACCACTTCCGAGAAATATTTAACCGAGGTCCTTACCAGAATTAATGAATCAAATTTTATGTATCAATCAAATATTGATTGGAGATTGGTGCAAAAGGCCCTTATTCTTTCATTGAATGTTACTAAAATACCTATTGGCTTTTTTCTCTAGATTTTTTTAAGGTTATGTTGTCTTCATAACTATGGCGGGAACTCGTCGGTCTAATTAGACCGACATTCTTCCTATTTTTCTGTATTCTTTTCCGCCTCTAGGTGGATGGCAACTTAGTCAGGAGAGCGCCTCCCGAACAGCCTCAGTAGTAGCATCTCGAATTCCAGGCCTTAAGTCATATGAATCACCTTGCATTTTTGTTTGTAAATTTAAAGTCCTCGAGCCCTAAACCCTCACGGCTAAAAATCTTTCAGTGATTTCTGAGCCTCCTTTGCTTTGTGTACACACTTGGGAAAGTGTAGCTTCACGGGAGGGCCTTCTGCCACTCGCATCTCACATAACGTTTTGCATGCGAGTCCTGTGACACATCCCCGGATGGGATGGATATACAGGGCGTGGGTCAGTGGAGGGGAGACTGGCCCTGAGAGAAGGTGTTGTCTTCATATACTTAATGTTATTTCGATAAGGTAAAGCTGAATATGCTGGGTTTCTCACATAAATGCATCTATTTTCCTTTTTTCCGAGAGAAAGCACTAAAACCATGTGAAAATTCTGTAGTTTTTTTATGATCACTTCCTTATAATTAGATTACTAACTATGAGAAGCTACTCACAATAAAAATACGTTTTATCCACGATTTCTCAAATTTGTAGATTGGTACTTATTTAGTTTTATCTTTAAGGTGGCGATTTAGTGTTTGTATTCTAAGAGCCCGTTCCCACTTGTCGGGTGTCGGATCCGTATATTAATCGGAGGTTCCAGTGGCAGAACATTATGTATGAAGATATTCACACTTGTCGGAACCCGATTTTGTCTGAAATGTTCTTAGACTCATAGGTTGGTATGAAGCTTACCACCTAAAAATAAACCTAAAGGCTACTCTTGCATACACCAGACCATGCCAGAATCTTCTCAATGAGGAGCTTCGAGCTAATACGAGTACAACAATCCAAATGTCTACATTTAGACACACACACATACACGCAAGTAAAAAAACGCAGACACACAATCATAAGTAAGCATACACCGACATTAAATCATACATTCGTAACAATATAAACACATGAGCATGCATTTTCAAATTTTCATTATTTTTTATTCAACTCCACTTTGTACAAACGCAAATGTTTTCTTGGAGTATGGCAGTAGCAATATATAACGTACGCAGGTACAAGCATTACCCAAATGTCCAGTGTACAGGTACACTTTTTTACATACCGGTCAGCAAGGTTAACCCACACAGGTGTGTGCGTATGCATAGTAACGCTACTGACTCTGCCATGACTCGTCCCCTTAGTGCTTGTTTGTCTTACGTCCAACACAGGTAATTTCACATGAGCAATGTTTGTATCTGTACTGGACTACATCTCTAAAGCTAAATCTGAGTTGCAAATATATGTATCATTTGAGGTTCATATTAAATGCATTCCCACAAGCAGACAAGCATAATTTCGCGCTCACACATATGCCGCATGTGGACCTACAATATAAAAATCCAATCTCAAATGAACATAAACCATGCAACTCTTGCCGACCTTCCCTAAACAGGGGTGACATTTACAAAGTGAACAATTTTTTACAGTATGGGTGGTCAGCCTCATACCAACCTATAAGTCAAGAAATACAAATAATGAATAACATTTAAGTAATATTTTTTTAAATTAAATTAGACTGATTTATTTGGTGAGCGCTGTTTTGTGTGTATCACACCTCAAGAGCCCTCTGCGAGCTTGGTCGTCGCTGTAGAAAGCGCCAGTTCTCAAGCAATACCCAGTTGCTGTAACTTGTAAGGCTGGATGGACCTTTTGATGACCGGTCTTTGGTAAAGGTTTATGAATTTTTCAACCAAGCGAATTGCAAATTTGAAAATATGAATGGTATATTTTTTGTGCTCCGCCGGGATTTGAACCCACAACCTTCCATATGTGTCTTAATTATATAATTTAATATAATAATAGGTATGTCTGATTAATACAATGAATTGTTAAAATATTTACAACTTTCACATTTTCGTTTTTTTACGTTTTTCTGCTCAGCTCAGATTGTGTGGTATGCGATTCTTAAGACAGTTTCATTGAAAGGTCATATTTGAATCAGATGGTAGATAAGCCAAACAAGCACTGGGGTGACGATGTACTGACTAGCATATGACTTGTGAATGCAAGAGCAAACTTTACTCAATAATTAAGAAAGATAGGAACTGTAAAGCATTAAAAAAAACCGGGATTAAAATTGAATTTAATAAACTTTTTTCAAATAACCGTGTAAAAAACACTACTAAGCTGCACGTACAGCGTAACTTTTCACCGCGTTTTCTCCAAAAGAGTCGCATGTGGCGAGTGCAACCTATTTAATTTTTATTTTTGTCTGATTGGAGTTTATTGCAACAAGCCCTTAGAGAACTCGTGGCAGAGGTCCTAAAAAATGTCATATCGATGTTTTATTGTCAACAATTTTGAAAGCACTGAAATACCTAATCGTTTACCGGTATTTAGGTGTCTACATCATTTTCAATCCACTCGCAAGAATGTTAGCTGTTAAATGATTAAACGCTGTTTGACTAAAGGCGGCAAAGTGTATTTTTTATATTTAAATAAATCCACTGAGGCATCGTGTTGCCTCATCCGACTCTGTTATGAAATCGACAATGCTATGAATTAAACCTTTCTCAAAAGAAATCGTTGAATTCGGATGAGCGATGAGGAAATCAAAGACCCAGCCATCAATACTGCAGTCAGAGAAGAGATGAAGCTGTACCTGGTTGTGACATGTCCTAGGAGAGCATCAACCGCAGCTGCCTGTTCTTGTCCAAGTAGAATACTGTGTGTTCAGTGGTATGACGTTTGTAAGGAATGAGTTTGTTAGAGAGCGGACCCAGCAGCCTTCAGTACTGCAGTCAGGGAAGCGATGAAGCTGTACCTGGTTGTGACATGTCCTAGGAGAGCATCAACCGCAGCTGCCTGTTCTTGTCCAAGTAGAATACTGTGTGTTCAGTGGTATGACGTTTGTATAGAATGAGTTTGTTAGAGAGCGGATCCAGCAGCCTTCAGTACTGTTGTGATTTCACTGGGTTCTCTTTTAATTAAACTGCAATTATTTATTTTAACAGAATTTATTTGACACGTTTTGGTTCACAATTTACAACAATTAACAATCACTGCTTATTGGTCTTTCACGGCAAAATGCTTGAAGCGACTACTCTCTTGATGCCCCATTGCAGTCCCTTTATACAGGTACAAAAGAGATCTTTCTTGCATCTTCCAGATCATTTGATCTCTGTTTCATACAAGATTATACTAGATGATAATGTATATGTCTGTTTAAGGAGAAGGTCGGCAAGTGTTGAGATTGGGTTTTTATATTGCAGGTCCACATGCAGCACATGTTAGCGCCAAATTATGCATGTCTGCTTGTGGGAATGCGTTTAATATGAATCTTTAATGATATATATATATATATATCTTCGCAGCTTAGATTTAGATTTAGATTGTACCTGTAAAGGCGAACGTAAGTACTTCGAAGTTCGTAGGTCGTAACACTACCACCATCATACTAGTGCCAGATTGTTCTATACGCCTTCAATACTGAAGTCAGGGAAGAGATGAAGACACGTGCCTGGTTGTGACGTATTCTAGGTGAGTATCAAATGTCATAGCATATTGCGCAGGCCGAATAAAGAACTGTTTTTTGCATCAAATTGAAAAAAAGTTAAATACAAAAAAGTGTTATTCAACTATTTAAAAAATGAGGAAAATGATGGATCACATCATCTTATTTGATACACTAACGTATTTACTTCATTAATGCAAATTTATTTAAAATTAAAACAGCGAAAAATGTGTGTATTTTAAAGCAGAAAAAGTAATATATTTCTTAGAGCTTTTTTTGAGGAAAACTTTCGAATAAACTGGCTTATGTTTTTTGTTTATAGATTAAAGGTAGGTAATTATTAAAAATTTAAATTTTTGCTAAAACTTATATGACGTCAAATACACAGATTAACATTATTTTAATCAAAACACATCATCCCCTAAGTGCTTGTTTGTCTCATGTCCATCATAGGTAATTTCACATGAACAATATTTGTATGTGCACTAGACCAATGTGTCTTGTGAAAACTGGAAATTTATTTTAAAACATTTCCTACAAACCGTCACAAAATCGAATTGCATTTTATTTTCTCTCAGATTGTGTAGAATGTGATTCTTGAGACAATTTCTTTGAAAAGTCATCTTTGAATCAATTGGTAGATAAGCCAAACAAGCACTGGGACTATGACATAAGTATTGAAAACATTTTCATGTGATGTACATCTCAAAATAAAATAATTAATGTACTTTGGCCACATGTTTTTTACGATATTAAAAGAAGGAGATTGCTTACTCTAAGATCAGCTAATCAGAGAGAGAGACGTCTTAACCCGCAGAGCTAAGATTGGCGGTACACAATAGCATATTGGTACCGACATTGATGTATGGAAGTGAGGCGTGGACAATTAATGAATGTGAGTTGAGTAAAGTATGTACGGTTGAAATGACTTACCTGAGAACAATTACTAAAGGACAGAAAAATGGAGGTTGATCTGTAATGTTGGTAGCTAAGGCTAGGGTTTTGATGTTTATACATATTGACGGTTAAAAGGCAGTAGGGCATAAACGACATAAACTAAATTGTTGAGAGCAGTTTAAAGTTTGAGATTGCAGAAAAATCGCATAACTTTTTTATTTTTTATCACATCGTTAAAATGAAAACAGCGATAAAATAAATAAAAATTTAGACATTTATTGGCATTCCTATTAATGTGGTTTTTACGATGTTTTAGGATTTTTTATGTCACAAGCGCCTTAGGACAAAAAAGGACAAAATCTTCTCGGTTACATCAAAACCATACTTCGAAAACGCAGTTGTTTGCTTGGGCATAAACAACACAAAAATCATCGTAGAGCTATGGGAGTTATCGCATTAGAAAGAGCGGAAAATTTCTAGTAGGATAGCATTTATAACTCATTTTTGACCAAAATGTCGATATTATTGTTTGTTTATTTTAAAAAATGTCATTTCTTGTGTATGTTCCTTGACTTATAGGTTGGTATGCGGCTGACCAGCCATGCTGTAGAAAATGATTCACTTTGCCAATGTCAGCCCTGTTCAAGGAAAGGTCGGCAAGAATTGCAAGGGTGTATGTTCATTTGAGATTTGGGGTTTTATATTGTACTTGCGGCATGTTTAAGCGTGAACTCATACATACTTGTGAAAATGCATATAATGTGAATCCCTAATGTTACATATCATTGCAACTTAGATTAGATTAGATTAGAATGACTGGAAAGACACTGAATGATTGGGGGATGAACGAGTGCGGTATAAAAGAGAATTTAAGAATGAAAGTACAAATAGGCACGATGATATGGTTTAGACGTTTTGAAAGAATGGATGATGAACGACTAACGAAGATAGTGTACAGAGGAAATGTCAGAGAAACGCGTTGAAGGGGAAACCCGAGGAAGGAATGGATCACAGATCACGGAATGGATAGACCAAATAGGTGAGATTACTAAAGAATGAAATCTTAAGACTGAGAAAAAGATAAGAATTTGTTTGAGGAAAGTGATGAATCGTCCCCCCAGTGCTTGTTTGGCTTATCTACCATTTGCTTCAAAGATGACCTTTCAATGAAATTGTCTTCAAAATCACAATCTTCACAATCTACGCTAAGAAAAATACACGGTAATGTGAGAGTTATTTTAAATATTTTTAAAATAATTTTTCAGTTTTCATAAGACACATTGGTCCACTACACATACAATTATAGCTCATGTGAAATAACCTCTTTTTTATTATTGTACAAAATAACACAGCTTTAAACCACTTGCAAATTTATTTTCATTTTTTGGCTCGAATATTTTGACATTGATTTATTTTGCAAGAGTCACTGCTCCTGAGGATGCCTTTTCGAGGTGAAAATATTAGAGTCAAAAAGTAAAAACTAAATTGTAAGTGGATTAAAACCGATAAAAAACTGTGTTATTTTTAAAAATAAATACAATGGACTTTCACTGTGTGATGGCTGGCTATCCCAAGTAACCTTTTAGGTTTTAAAAAGGTTACAAAAAGGTTAAAAAAGGTTCTGGGATCTTTTTGCAACCTTTTTAAAACCTAAAAGGTTACTTGGGATATAAAGTCCGGTCGATAGCTCAGTTGGTAGAGTGCTTGCATTCAATGCCGTGAGCTCGGGTTCAAATTCCGCCGAGGCGAGGGTGTCAGAAATGATTTCCCGTTTCGGTGTTTATTTCATACCCCAAAATAAAATACCGGCAAGGCTTACTCAGCCTTCACAAGAAATAAGTACCAGCCCTCTCGGGAGCTAAGAAACCCCCACTTCAACTGAAGTGGTTGGCGTAAGGTCGGCCCCCTTACCTGTAAAAATAAATAGGTTCAACTCGCCACATGCGACTCCTTCGGTGATAACGCTGCAAGAAATAACACTATATGTGTAGCTTAGTTGAAAGTTGTTAGCTGGTCAGATATTGCACCCTCCGCGTGACCGGGCTGGAATAAAGATTTTATTATTATTATTAATATTATGAAATTACCTCTGTTGGAAATAAGACAAACAAGCGCTAAGGTTTGTGTGTTTATTTGTCTATTTAAGACCATCATTTTTTTTTATGAATTTTCGTTTTTGCAACGGTTATCGTTAGGTATTGTTAAGGTCATTGATCCCTGAAGGTCACGCAGCAGAGCCTACGAGGCTCTCTTCTATCCAACCTCCAAAACCATCCTACATATCAAAACAATAATAATTAATAGCAAACGAGTACAGTCGTACATTGGGTGATTTTTTTTTTTGTTTTCAAAAGAAATTGTGAAGAGGAATGAATTTTACTAACCTATTTTTCCGAGCCAGAAACAGAACTTAATATTATTTAAAAATTCAAATGGGTAAAACATGGTTTTAAAACACTTATTTATTTCTTTTTTGTGCTTGAACATTTTCGCCTAATGAGGCATCTTCAGGAGCAGAATGGTTACAAATATTTGTAAAAAAATATTTTTTATTAGGCGAAAATGTTCGAGTACAAAAAACAAATAAATAAGTGAATTAAAACTATGTTTTACCCATTTGAATTTTAAAACAATTAAAAATGGACTTTCACTGTGTTAATAGATCAACACTAAAAAATAGAACTTAATATTATCAATTAATAGTTCATTACTTTGTTTGTAATGAATCATTAATTAAAAACTACCCAATAACATCTTGCTTCCCTAGTGCTTGTTTGTCTTATCGACCACTTGATTTAAAGACGACTTTAAATGAAACTGTCATTGCAAAAGTTTTTACACCATGGGAGGTCAACCTCATACCAACCTTTATGTCAAGGAACTCCATAACATAAAACTGAAATTGAATAAAACTACAGGAATGAGGTGCAATGATAAATACAAAATCGTTGAGACATTGGCCCAACATAATAATAAGAAGGCTCTTGAGGTGTGATTCACACAAAAACAGCGCTCACAAAAAAAAAACATCTTAATGTTATTAACTATTATTATTATTAGAATGCCATGGTCTTAGTCTTAGCCACTGACATTGCAGATTAAGCGCCTTTTTTTGGTCCTTGCATACTTGATAGACTCATGAATGTAAACAACATAAGAAGTTATCTTCAACTTCAATTTCCTTTTACTCATTTTCTACCTTCAATTTCCTTCTAATTTACTTTGTTATATTCACTCTGTTAAAACTACTTTACTTACATACCCCCGATTTTTTCACTTATATTGTTAAAAAAATTCTCATACCCTGTTTCTTTCTTTTTTGCTATTCTTAACTTTGTTACCCTTATACCTGCTCAACATACTGATTACACTACAAGAATATCTTTAAACTATTTAAATTTGAAGAAAACAACTTTGGCTAACACTAATTTTAATGAACACTATGTATTCACACTCATAAAGCTGTAGTTTTCTGAAATGAAATAAATAAATAAATAAATAAATTATCTTCAGTACCCTTAGTACGAGTTGCAAAACTTGAGTAAAGTAAAGTTTACGGAAAGTATTAAAAAGTGATTTTCTACAAAATCTGCCGTTTTTGTTTCTTACACTTTATGGTCTAAGCAAAAGAGTTACAGTGATGAAGAAAATCAAATTTACTCAAATTTTGCAACTCGTACTCAGGGTACAGGTAGCAACATAAGGGACAGAAGTAAGAGAGTGCAGATTTTGCATACGTGCAAATTTCTGCAAGCTGTCGGCAAATGCGGTCTCACCTTGAACACATCAAGTATCTCAGAATTTCGAGGCTAAACGAGTATCGAGTTTTCTTGTATTTTTACCACACATCTCAGACACGACCCCACGACAAATCTGTCACAGACAGTTCGTCCACAGACAGCGCAGCCATGGACAAGTCGGTCACAGGCAACTCGTCCACAGACAGCGCAGCCATGGACAAGTCGGTCACAGGCAACCCGTCCACAGACAGCGCAGCCATGGACAAGTCGGTCACAGGCAACCCGTCCACAGACAGCGCAGCCATGGACAAGTCGGTCACAGGCAACCCGTCCACAGACAGCGCAGCCATGGACAAGTCGGTCACAGGCAACCCGTCCACAGACAGCGCAGCCATGGACAAGTCGGTCACAGGCAACCCGTCCACAGACAGCGCAGCCATGGACAAGTCGGTCACAGGCAACCCGTCCACAGACAGCGCAGCCATGGACAAGTCGGTCACAGGCAACCCGTCCACAGACAGCGCAGCCATGGACAAGTCGGTCACAGGCAACCCGTCCACAGACAGCGCAGCCATGGACAAGTCGGTCACAGGCAACCCGTCCACAGACAGCGCAGCCATGGACAAGTCGGTCACAGGCAACCCGTCCACAGACAGCGCAGCCATGGACAAGTCGGTCACAGGCAACCCGTCCACAGACAGCGCAGCCATGGACAAGTCGGTCACAGGCAACCCGTCCACAGACAGCGCAGCCATGGACAAGTCGGTCACATGACAGTCCGACCAAACGACTTTTTGGTCACGTATAATATATAATATGGTCAACAGACAGCTCTATCACAGAAAATTGCATTTGTTTTACAGCTATATAATTCCTTGACTTATAGACCCATGCTGTAGAAAATGGTTCCTCTGTTTTAGGTAAGGTCGGCAAGAGTTGCAGGGCGTATGTCCATTTGAGACTTGGTTTCTATATTGTAGGTTCACATGCGGCATGCGCAAGCGCGAACTTGTACGTGTCTGCTTGTGAGAGTGCATGTAATGTGAATCCCCAATGTTACATATCTTTGCTACAAAAGAAAGAACAAAACGATAAGAGTGTGAAAAAAATGCGTTTATTTAAAATACATTTGGTGTAGACACTTTTAAAGTTATATTTATATTCTAACCTGTATAATTGAGATAAATATATAATCAACACATGATTTTTTTCATTGCTATCACTCTTTTACTACGACCATAAATTTTAAGAAACAAAAACGACAGGTTTAGGGTAAAAAACGTTCTTAATGTATGGCTCGATGGACATTTGGCTAACGATTGATTTTATTACTCTTATTATTGGGTAGGTGTTTGTAGTAATATCGATTACAATAGTTTGCAATATTTTTTGCACAATTTAACCTTCTGGAGTTCAAGAAGCATCCATGTTGTTCTTTGCTAGTTTTCCTTGAATTCTGAATAATCAATACCTAATCAACTTATGTTCAGACTGTGCGTGTGGCTTTTCATTGTTATAACATTTATAAAATGCGTAAACTTAGACGAAGGTACAAGATAAGAAAAAACATTGTTTGACGAGAGACCATGTCTCCAGAGTGAGCCATGGTGTATAAGCTAGAGCAGCCACATGCAGTACCTGCTGGACTGCTCAGAACATCTGAAATGAATGATCATTGTATCCACATATGTAAAGTCTGTGAAATAGAGGACACAGTAAGATGAGAGACCATGTCTCCAGAATGAGCCATGGTGTATAAGCTAGAGCAGCCACATGCAGTACCTGCTGGACTGCTCAGAACATCTGAAATGAATGATCATTGTATCCACATATGTAAAGTCTGTGAAATAGAGGACACAGTAAGATGAGAGACCATGTCTCCAGAATGAGCCATGGTGTATAAGCTAGAGCAGCCACATGCAGTACCTGCTGGACTGCTCAGAACATCTGAAATGAATGATCATTGTATCCACATATGTAAAGTCTGTGAAATAGAGGACACAGTAAGATGAGAGACCATGTCTCCAGAATGAGCCATGGTGTATAAGCTAGAGCAGCCACATGCAGTACCTGCTGGACTGCTCAGAACATCTGAAATGAATGATCATTGTATCCACATATGTAAAGTCTGTGAAATAGAGGACACAGTAAGATGAGAGACCATGTCTCCAGAATGAGCCATGGTGTATAAGCTAGAGCAGCCACATGCAGTACCTGCTGGACTGCTCAGAACATCTGAAATGAATGATCATTGTATCCACATATGTAAAGTCTGTGAAATAGAGGACACAGTAAGATGAGAGACCATGTCTCCAGAATGAGCCATGGTGTATAAGCTAGAGCAGCCACATGCAGTACCTGCTGGACTGCTCAGAACATCTGAAATGAATGATCATTGTATCCACATATGTAAAGTCTGTGAAATAGAGGACACAGTAAGATGAGAGACCATGTCTCCAGAATGAGCCACGGTGTATAAGCTAGAGCAGCCACATGCAGTACCTGCTGGACTGCTCAGAACATCTGAAATGAATGATCATTGTATCCACATATGTAAAGTCTGTGAAATAGAGGACACAGTAAGATGAGAGACCATGTCTCCAGAATGAGCCATGGTGTATAAGCTAGAGCAGCCACATGCAGTACCTGCTGGACTGCTCAGAACATCTGAAATGAATGATCATTGTGTCCACATATGTAAAGTCTGTGAAATAGAGGACACAGTAAGATGAGAGACCATGTCTCCAGAATGAGCCATGGTGTATAAGCTAGAGCAGCCACATGCAGTACCTGCTGGACTGCTCAGAACATCTGAAATGAATGATCATTGTATCCACATATGTAAAGTCTGTGAAATAGAGGACACAGTAAGATGAGAGACCATGTCTCCAGAATGAGCCATGGTGTATAAGCTAGAGCAGCCACATGCAGTACCTGCTGGACTGCTCAGAACATCTGAAATGAATGATCATTGTGTCCACATATGTAAAGTCTGTGAAATAGAGGACACAGTAAGATGAGAGACCATGTCTCCAGAATGAGCCATGGTGTATAAGCTAGAGCAGCCACATGCAGTACCTGCTGGACTGCTCAGAACATCTGAAATGAATGATCATTGTATCCACATATGTAAAGTCTGTGAAATAGAGGACACAGTAAGATGAGAGACCATGTCTCCAGAATGAGCCATGGTGTATAAGCTAGAGCAGCCACATGCAGTACCTGCTGGACTGCTCAGAACATCTGAAATGAATGATCATTGTATCCACATATGTAAAGTCTGTGAAATAGAGGACACAGTAAGATGAGAGACCATGTCTCCAGAATGAGCCATGGTGTATAAGCTAGAGCAGCCACATGCAGTACCTGCTGGACTGCTCAGAACATCTGAAATGAATGATCATTGTATCCACATATGTAAAGTCTGTGAAATAGAGGACACAGTAAGATGAGAGACCATGTCTCCAGAATGAGCCATGGTGTATAAGCTAGAGCAGCCACATGCAGTACCTGCTGGACTGCTCAGAACATCTGAAATGAATGATCATTGTATCCACATATGTAAAGTCTGTGAAATAGAGGACACAGTAAGATGAGAGACCATGTCTCCAGAATGAGCCATGGTGTATAAGCTAGAGCAGCCACATGCAGTACCTGCTGGACTGCTCAGAACATCTGAAATGAATGATCATTGTATCCACATATGTAAAGTCTGTGAAATAGAGGACACAGTAAGATGAGAGACCATGTCTCCAGAATGAGCCATGATGGACTCACTCACACCGTGAGATGACATCTGGTCAACGTCCATCTAAAAACCAAAAACGATCTTGAAATCAAAAGCTCATGAATTTGATCCAAGGTTTATTTCCACATAATATGTAAACAACATTCACAAAGAATTTGCAAAAAGTTTTAAGTGGCATAAGTGATTATTTTTTTGAAAAAAAAAAATCCCTCACGCAAAGCTCTAAGGTTGTTAACATTAAGCCCAAGTTCAACAGCCTAACTTCAGTCCAAAAAAGGAATCAAAAGTTTGGGTTTTCCCTGTCCTACCAACTGAATAACAAATTAACGTACACAAAACCTTAATACTCGGACACCACTTTCATTTTCGGATAATAATAAATAATAATAATTTGACAATATTTGTAGCGCTGTTTTGTGAGTTCACCGCAAGGGCACTGCAGAGCTATAGCCCCTCCTGAACAGACGTGTCTTCAATCCTGATTTAAAAGCGTTTGCACGCTCCACAGCGCTCAGCTCGCGTGGTAAGGCATTCCACAGCAGAGGGCCGGCAATGCAAAAAGCACGATCTAAATAATTGACCATGTTGCTTCTGCAGGGAGCCTTGAGTCTATTCACAGCACTACTACACACGGCCGGCTGATAATGCTGGAGAGATCTTTTCCGGGATCTGTTGTCGTGGTCCATGGGAGCTGGAGCTTTCGGACCATATCTACAATGGGCTTCTTCAGCGTGAAAGTGCAATGATGAAGATCATCTTGATGAGAACTGTGATGTTTTTTCACGCTGTGGAAGCCCATTGTAGACATGGACGAAACGTCCAGAAGCTCAAGCTCCTAAAGACCGCGGCAACAGATTACAGAAAACATCTCTCCCACAGAACTACACATATTTTTATGTGCAACTAAGCTTCACGTAAAGTGTATGTTTTTGCCGCCTTCAAGCTTTCTAAGAGACAATAAATCTAAATCTAAAATGCAAAGATATGTATCATTTGAGATTCATATTAAATACATTCCCACAAGCAGACACGAATAATTTTGCGCTCACACATGCCGCATGTGGACTTGCAATATAAAAACCCAATCTCAAATGAACATAAGCCCTGCAACTCTTGAAGAAAGAAAAGTAAAATTAAGTGTGATCTATTGAAGATAGGACATCATGATGGTTATTTTGAAATAGTGCTATGCAACGAAAGGTTCTTGAAGAATATGAGACAGGCGGCACGCTATTAAGCTATACATATATTGTAACTTCTTGCCACGTTTTCTCCAAAAAAGGTTCGCATGTGGCTTGTGAACATATTTATTTTTACAGGTTAAAAAGGGCCAGGCTAACGCCAACCACTTCAGTTGAAGTTTCTCAGCTTCCGAGGGGACTGGAACTCATTTGTTGTGAGGGCTGAGCAAGTCTTGCCGGTATTTTTATTTGGATTTGAAAAAAACACCGGGAAATCATTTCTGACACCCTCAGTGGGATTCAAACCCGAGCTCTCGGCATGAAATGTAAGCACTTTACCATTTGAGCCATCGACCGGACTGTAAGCTCTGTCTTTTTATTGTGTTTATGCTTATTCCTTGACTTATAGGTTGGTATGAGGCTGACCACCCATACTGTAAAAAATGGTTCACTTTGCCAATGTCACCCCTGTTTCAGGGAATGTCGGCAAGAGTTGCAAGGCGTATGTTCATTTGAGGTTTGGATTTTATTTGTAAGTACACAATCAGCATTTGTAAGCGCGAACTACACGTGTTTGTTTGTGGGCATACATCTGAGAGCTTTGAATGAATATATCCTTGCAACTTAGATTATAGATTATAGATGCTTTCAAGAAACAAAAAAATAAGACACAAAAAGCTGGACCATCTCAAAGATTGAGAGCATATCAGACAAATATATAGGGGATCGTACAAGATCACACAAGCTTACGAATATTGAGTCCCGAATCGTAAAGCATTGTATATAGTTGATCCCACTTATGTGGTACATTATGTATCTTACGAGTATATCGACGGTTAAAAGGCAATAGGGCATAAGTGACATTAACTAAATTGTTCAGGAGAGCAGTTTAAACTTTGAGATTGCAGAAAAATGGCACAACTTTTTTATTCTTCATCATATCGTTAACAGCTCTAAAATAAAAAAAATAAAGGCAAATATTGGCATTCCTATTAATGTGGTGTACGATTTTTTTTATGTCACAATCGCCTTTAGGACAAAAAATGGCCAAAATCTTGTCGGTTAAACCAAAAACATACTTCGAAAACGCAGTTGTTTGCTTGGGCATAAACAACACAGAAATCATCGTAAAGCTATGGGAGTAAGCGCATTAGAAAGAGCGGAAAATTTCAAGATGGATAGCATTCATAACTTATTTTTGACCAAAATGTCGCTTATGCCCTGCTGCCTTTTAATCGTCGATATGAATCCTTTTCGAGATATTGCTCTTTCACAGTCGACTCTTCCATCTTAGTTGCTTCATGCTGCACACAAGGACCTTTTCTCTTAATACAAGGGCGTAACTATTGCAAAACATATCTTTTTTATCTCGGCGAGCAAACGTCACACGTTTTTTAAGACATATTTAGTTGACCGGGCCGTACTTCAGTGGTAACACTTCGGACTCTGAATGGAAGGTTGTAGATTCGAATTTCGCCGGAGCACAAAAATATACCATTTATATTTCCAAATATGTTATTCGCTGGGTTGAAAAATTCATAAACCTTTACCAAAGACCGGTCACTGAAAGCTCCATCCAACCGCACACCAACTTGGTCTTGCTTGAGAATTGGCGCTTTGTAGCGACGACCAAGCTCGTACGCCTCTGCGGCACTACAACAAGTGTCATAAACCCCTAGAGTCTCTAGAATCTAGGGAGTCTCCCGCACAGGATATCTTAAAAAAAATAAAAAAAGCATGCCGAGAGCTCGAGTTCGAATCCCACCGAGGGTGTCTGAAATTATTTCGCGTTCCGGTGTATATTTCAAGCCCAGTCTACGTCGCTAACGAACGTCGAGAATAATGTAAGTTCTTTTACCACGATTTGCCGAGTATTCGAGTACTTTTTTTTAACTGTGTAGTTATCATAATTGTAGAAATGATGAAGTTACGCCCTTGTCTATTGAGCGCGTAACTCATAACGATGCGAGAAATGCATTAAATGTGTACGCCCATGCACGGACAAATGCAATAAACAATGCGGTCGGTAACGCAGAAACCTGTTCAGTACACTTAGTACGAGTTGCAAAACTTGAGAAAAGTAAAGTTTACGGAAAATATTAAAGAGTGATTTCTCCCTAAATCTGCCGTTTTTGTTTCTTACACTTTATGGCCTTAGCAAAAGAGTTACAGTGATGAAGAAAATCAAGTTCAAACAAACAAAAACGGCAGATTTTGGGGGAAATCACTCTTTAATAATTGCCGTAAACTTTACATTACTCAAGTTTCGCAACTCGTACTAAGGGTTTAGAATAAATAAAAAATAAATAAATAAAAAAGGGTACAGGATGCTTACCAACAATACACCTGATTGAAATATTGTCTTATTGGTGCAGTCCTGCAACTGGCAATAATAACTTCAATAATTACTTATTAACACTGTAAAGAATATTACTTATGAACACTGTACCATACTGTAAAAAATGGTTCACGTTGCCAATGTCACCCTTGTTTCAGGGAAGGTCGGCGAGAGTTGCAGGGCTTATGTCCATTTGAGAGTTGGGTTTTTATATTGTAGGTCCACATGTGGCATGTGTGAGCGCGAAATTATGCGTGTCTGCTTGTGGGAATGCATTTAATATGAATCTCAAATGATACATTTCCTTGCAGCTTAAATTAAGATTTAGATTTAACACTGCAATGCTGCAAGAAGGCCCCGCACTGTTTTTGGAGACAGAGCATTCAAGCCAGTCTCCCCTCCACTGACCCACGCCCTGTATATCCATCCCATCCGGGGATGTGTCACAGGACTCGCATGCAAAAGTTATGTGAGATACGAGACTTTCCCAAGTGCTTGCACAAAGCAAAGGAGGCTCAGAAATCACTGAAAGGTTATAGCCGTGAGGGTTTGGGGCTCGAGGATTTTAAATTTACAAACAAAAATGCAAAGTGATTCTGAGCGTCTTTTAACATGCGACTTAAGGCCTAAATTCGAGATGTTACTACTGAGACTGTTCGGGAGGTGCTCTCCTTACTAAGTGGCCAACCACCATTCAATGCAGCCGCTCCAATGACTTGGAATGCTATTCCCGCCTCACTGAGGGAACTGGATATAGAGAGACTGTTTAAAAGAAGTCTCATTCTCTCTCTTCGTCCAATCATATAAAAAAGCGCCTTTGTAGTGACACACTGTCATAAAAGGCGCTATACAAATTTTGTCTTATCTAATGTTGATCTGCAATGTTGGCGGCTAGGGCTCGGGTTTTGATGTTTATACATATTATTATTTGCCAATTTTGAAAAATGTAATTTGTTGTGTATGTTCCTTGATTTATAGGTTGGTATGCGGCTGACCACCCATGCTGTAAAAAATGGTTCACTTTGCCAAAATCCAAACCTCAAATGAACCTAAGCCCTGCAACTTTTGACAACCTTCTCTGAAACAGGTTTGACAAATTGGCAAAGTGAACCATTTCTCACAGTATAGGTGGTCAGCCTCAAAAAATAAAGACACGTATAAGTTCGCGCTTACAAATGCTGAATGTGTACTTACAAATTAAAACCAAATCTCAAATGAACATAAAACCTGCAACTCTGGCCGACCTTCCTTGAAACAGGGGGGACATTGGCAAAGTGAATTATTTTTTACACTATGGGTGGTCAGCCTCATACCAACTTATACATAAGTCAGGAATATTCCGTAGATAAACAATAAGTTGTTCTCTTCTTGTTTTCCCCTTGATGGCTGTTCTCTTGATAATGTTGTGATAGCATCGAAAGCGCTCGAGAAAATAAATCAACTCGTGAAGAATAAAAAAAAAACGACGCGACGTTTTATTTTTTTTATATTATTACTAATATAAAAAATGGTTCACTCTGCCAATGTTGCCCTGTTTCAGGGAAGGTCGGCAAAAGATGCAAGGCGTAAGTTGATTTGAGGCTTAGGTTTTCAGTTTTTATTACACGTGCAGCATGTGCAAGCTCGAACTCCCGCTTGTGGGCATGCATTTAATATAGAATTTTAAGCATTTATACATGTTTGCAACTTAGATTAAGCAAAAACAAATTGTATTTTAAGCATTCTAAGTATTTGAATTAATTAAAATTTTCCCTTGACCAACTAAATAAAAACAAATTGGTACCTTCTTCGAAATGAGACTAGATGTAAATCACTTGAGTTTTATTTTAGTTATATATCAAAAATACCAACGTCTGCCTAAATTATAAAACATGATTTTTTCTATAAAGTCTTAAAAAATCTGCAAAAACATCTATTTTTGGTTTATATTACTAAAATTATCGGCATATGATACATATGAAATACCACTTTTTTTAAAGGCATTTTTCACTGGTCAGCCATAAAAAAAAAAATTATAAATAATTTATAATTGAATCAGAACGTACCCATTTTCATTAAAAAATATTTTTCACCGTTTTTTCAACGATACTTGTTTAAAAATACCAATATATGTTTTGCAATGAAAATTTTCGATGCAGGATTTTACTTCTAGGCAATTAGAATGATACGTTTTACACTTAAATTTGAATTCGTCGTAATTTCTAATGAAACATGTATGAAAATACCATTATCTGCCACGCGTAGGTTTTTCCTAACCTTGATACATTTTCTCTCAGGATGTTCTATTGCACATCGACTTGGTATTTGCGATTACAATTATTTTTCATTCAAATCAAAATAAACCTTATTTGTAATAAACTTTAAGACTATTTTCCTTTGAAATATGTTTAAGTTCCAAGGCAAATTGATTTATTGACTAGAAAAACTTTTTTTCAGAAATGAACCTTATTTACTGATATCGTAGAAACCATTTTCTATTGATTATGAATTTTTTGATTCCAAGGCAAATTTATTCATGTACCTATATGTACAAATGCCTTGGTTTCTTGTATCTTTAATTTATCTATAATCTAAGTTGCAATTATATATTGCATGTATGATTCATATTACATGCACTCCCATAGCGTCCTTGGGGTGGCTAGTGCCACTAAACGGCGCTATATATAAAAATTGTCAAAATAATATTATTGTTAAAGCAGTTTTGTTGTTTTTATAGGCTGGTATGAGGCTGACCACCCATACTGTAAAAAATGGTTCACTTTGCCAATGTCACCCCTGTGTCGGGGAAGGTTGGCAAAAGTTGTAGGATTTATGTTCATTTAAGGTTTGGATTTTAATTGTAAGTACACATTTAGCATTTGTAAGCGCGAACTACACGTGTTTGTTTGTGGGCATGCATTTGATATGAGCTTTAAATGTTAATATACATATCTTTGCAACTTAGATTGTAGATTAAAGACACGTATTAGTTCACGCTTACACATGCCCCATGTAGACTTACAATATAAAAAACTCAAATAAACATAAGCCCTGCAACTTTTGCCGACCTTCCCTGAAACAGAAGTGGCGATGGCAATGTGAACTATTTTTACAGTATGGGTGGTCAGCCTCGTACCAACCTATTAGTCAAGAAACAAGTTCAATTTGGTAATTATGTCAAAAATTGGCTATCATCGCGATTTCTTTTAATATATATACCGAAGCTATTAATAGAGTGTTGATGCTTTCGTTTGTACCACCTAACTAGTACAGTCTGTGCACATTTTTAAGTGTAGGTTCACGAATACATCTAATCTAATCTAAGTTGCAAATATATGCAACATTAAAGATTCACATTATATGCATTTTCCCAAGCAGACACGTATAAATTCGCGCTTAAACATGCCGCATGTGGACCTACAATATAAAAAAAACCGAATCTCAAATGAACATGCACCCTGCAACTCCTGCCGACCTTCCCTGAAACAGGGGTGACATTGGCAAAGTGAACCATTTTCTACAGCATGGGTGGTCAGCCGCATACCAACTACGCATGGTGAAAAAATAGTAGAATGCAAAAATATACACAAACTTGCCTTGTTTATCTTATGTCCTTGAAACATTGTTTATAAAACGTGAAAAAATGCTCCAATTTTTTTACAGTGTGTCTGGTTAACCTCATGTTAACCCGTTACTTAAAAAAACATTATTGTTAGTAAGATAAATCGGTAATTATATAGAATTATTTATTATAGCTTCTCGCTGTTTGAAAATTACACATGATAATATGCAAATCATTGTATACGATTATCTTATGAACAATGAATTATAAATGTTTATTTTATTTTTTATGTTGAAAATACCAAAACAAACGGAATGAAAAATAAATAAATTAATTATAAAACAATATATATATATTTTTTTTTTCTTTGATTTTTTTTTCATAACGTGAAGATGCCGCACACAAGTAGCGGTGAAACGTTACTACTATGTGGATTTTTTACAACAGCAAAACCCAAAAAAAAATAATCCTCATCAGTAGATTTCAAAGATTTTAAATTTAAAAAGCATTTTGTTGTTTGGTTTTATTTAAATAAATTTTTAAATAACTAAAAATTTAAATTAAGAAAATTTTTGAAATTCAAAAAAGTTTTGTTCACGAATGGACTTGGTTATCTTGGCGAGCAAACGTCACACGTCATTTTAAAGAATGAAAAAACGGATTTTACTGACCGCGCAAAAGAGAAGAACGATTTTCTCTACGTTTCGTCGGAGTCATATCCGACGTCCTCAGGAGACGTGTGTCCTCGTAGAGAAAATCGTTCTTCTCTTTTGCACGGTCAGTAAAATCCGTTTTTTCATTCTTTAAAACGTCTAACGACCGTAATCATATATATATATATATTTTTTAAATTGTGCACAACAGGTCACCCTTATTACAGTGCACCCTCACAGCTATCAACACGCTGGGAGGAACTCTATTGCAAGATTTTTAAATGTTAATAAATTACACTCAAAAATGTCTATATTAGACTTATTTAAGAGCTTTATACTCCGAGTCACAGAAAATCTTACAGAAATCTTTAGTCACACGTCATATTTAGAGCCAACGCTTTCTTTAAAGACTACCAAGCTTGCAAAAGGTTATTGAGGTGTGATTCACACAAAAAGTACGTTTTATGACGTCGTAGTAGGTAATTTTATTTACTTTAAATTTTAATTAAATTCTAGCAAAACGTCAGTATGCTTATGAGAATACACAAAGACTATATTACTGCAGGCGATGAAATGTGATTATATTAATTTTAATTTTAAATTATTGTCATTCTTACAAGTTATTCCCTTCCTTGGAAATTGTGATTGGTTGGTTTTATCCTAATGCTTTTGTTATAATAATAATAATAATATGCGTTTATTCCAGCTTAGTCATGTGGAGGGTGCAATACATGACCAGCCGTTACCGGGTTCAATTTAATAAAAAAAACGGTTATATATTTTGCGCAATTTATTTACAGATACGGTTCACATACGGTACATAGACAGAGTTGTTTTTGAACTGTACCTATAGCTCGACAGTCTAGATACAAGTCCCCCTACAGAGCATCTCGGTCTCTACGTATAGGGAAGAGTAAGGGTTATTCTCGAAACATTGTGGACTGGCACATGCGACACCTCACCAGAACTTTATTTTTTTAGACTATTCCTGGGCGTGGGCGTGATGTTAGGGATAAAACTACCCTCTGTCACAACTTCGATTGTGCTCAACCTTACCTACCTAACCATAACCTACTCAACCTCTGTCACAGCTTGAAGTTGTGACAGAAGGTCCCCCTTTAGAATTTACGAATAAAAAGACGCTTCATATTTCAGAAGTGAGCGCTCCGAAGAAGTCACCCACAGAGGAGAAACGTCAACTAAAAGTCTTCAAGAAGTATCAAGAAAGAAGAAAAAGAAAAAAGAAGCAAAAACTATGGGCCACGGTCAAAACCCGGGACCATAAAATCAAGCATCTGAATCCGGCCATGAGAGCCTAAAAACATTATTCATTCTTTCCACATGCTCACACCATCTCATCACATTATTTTGTACCTTAACTTTCACACCCTCTTTCAAACCCAATTTTTTTTCTTAACCCATTCATTCTTCACTCTATCCTTAAGAGTTTTTCCTCTCAAGCTTTTTAAAATGCTTCATTTCCATTGTACATACTTTACTCATTTCACTGTCACTCATTGTCCATGCTTCACTTCCATGTTTGTGTATTAATTAAAATGTAAAGTGACTGAAACAGCGTCATCTTTAAGGGTTGGACATTTGCAAATACCTGAGCATTAGAAGAAAAAATGACTTTATTTTTTGCAGTAATCAATCAAATTACAAAGAATAACCACTCAATAGCAATAATCATTTTTTGGTAGTCACTGATGCTTTAAAAATGATTTCGACATGTGAACATAAGAATTCGTCCATGAAGCTAAAATTTTACGTTTCTTTCAACACGTACGCCAAATCACACTCAAAATCTGCAGAGGAACTTGCGAATTTTGATTTATTTAGTGCAATAATTTACAAATTAGTTTATTAAATATTAGAATTATATATCCAAGGATTTCAGCACGTACGCAATAGAGTGTTAATATTGCAATTAATGGTTTTTAATACAGGAATTAAACAAAATACATTAAGGATTTTTCAGACATGGTCTCTCATCTTACTGTGTCCTCTATTTCACAGACTTTACATATGTGGATACAATGATCATTCATTTCAGATGTTCTGAGCAGTCCAGCAGGTACTGCATGTGGCTGCTCTAGCTTATACACCATGGCTCATTCTGGAGACATGATCTCTCATCTTACTATGCCCTCTATTTAACAGACTTTACATATAGTCCCCCACTTGTCGGTCTTATGTCCATCAGAGGTAATTTCAAATCAGGCATGTATATATATGTACTGGACAAATATGGCTTACGAAAACTGGAAATTGATTTAAAAAATATTTCAAACTACTCTCACATTATCATGTTTTACATTTTTTTCTTAGCTCAGATTGTGTAGAATTTGATTCTTAAGACAAATTCATTGAAAGTTCATCATTAAAACAAATAATAGATACAGCAACAAACACGCACTGCGGTGGAGATATGTGGATACAATGATCATTCATTTCAGATTGTCTTAGAACGGAGTGTCTCAGTATTTCTTACTTAATTCAACCACAAAAGTTACGTAAGAGAATGGGGAATTCTACGATTTGGTATTCACGACCTCTTCGACTATTGTCACTGAGAAAGATTTGGGTCATTAACATTCCAAATTTTAATGAACACGCCAAATCCTGTTTTCGCAAAAAAAAAGTCTGCCGCGCGGCTGACAAGGAGTAGACTTGTTGAAATAATGTTATTCGCGATGAAACGTCACAAATGTATGGAGCGTCTAATCACACTAGGCTATTCAATTAATTAATAATAGCAAAAACATTATCCTTAAAAAATTCTCTTTGTGGGCCATCTCTCCAGTAGAACTGCAATTATCACCACGATCACGGTGTAAACTTTGTGTGAAAGCTGGAGTGGTACCGATGGACTGGAGGAAGGCAGTCATTGTCCCTATTTACAAAGGTAAGGGGGACAGAAAAGACTGTCAGAACTTCAGACCAATCAGTCTACTCAGTATACCAGGGAAAGTTTTTTGTAAGGTGATAATTAAGAATGTGATTCTGACTACTGGTGGAAGGGTTTCCGATATACAATCCGGTTTTATGACCGGTAGAGGCTGTGTTGACCAGATTTTCACTCTACGACAACTTGTTGAAAAACAGCTGTCGGTGAGGGGAAGACTGTTCACGGCCTTTGTAGATCTAGAGAAGGCTTTCGACTCAGTGGACAGAGGTATGTTGTGGGATGTTCTGAAATAATATGGAGTGAATGGGGCTCTCCTAAATGCGGTGCATGCAAACTATGAAAATAGTATGGCATGTGTTCGTATTGATGGCGAGTACAGTGAATGGTTTGAAGTTTTTAAGGGTGTAAGGCAAGGATGTGTGATGAGTCCATGGCTATTTAACATAGTCATGGACAAGTGTGTCCGAGATGCTAGGCTTGATGATTGTGGATTAATGATAGGAGAGAGCAAAGTGAGTGTTCTACTGTATGCAGACGATGCGGTCCTTGTCTCTGACTCAGCAGTGGAACTACAAACAATGCTCTCTAGACTGAACGAAGCTTTGAAAGATAATCATCTGAAATTGAATGCAAGTAAGACGAAAGTTCTGATTTTTGAAAGAGATGATGAAAATATGAACTATGAGTTTAAAATAAATGGAATGAATGTCGGAATTGTCGAGGAATTTGTATATCTGGGAAGTAAGTTTGAAAAAGATGGAAGAATGACAGGGGAATTTGAAAGAAGAATAATGAAGGGAAGGTGTGTACTGGGTGCCACCGCTGGTATAGCCAAAAACCAAAACTTATCGAAAAATGTTCGATTGGCGGTACACGGTGGTATACTAGTGCCCACTTTGATGTACGGAAGTGAAGCTTGGACGATGAATGAGAGTGAAATTAGTAAAGTCCATACGGTCGAAATGGACTTTCTAAGAAGTATGATTGGAAAAAAACGGAAAGATAGGGTGAGGAATGAATCAGTGAGAGAAGAATGTGGTGCAAGGGAAAGTATAAAAGTAAAAATCAAAAGGCGTTTGTTAAAATGGTTTGGACATATGGAAAGAATGAATGACGAAAGACTGACAAAGAGAGTGTACGCTGCAACTATGAATGGAAGCCGTGGTAGGGGAAGACCGAGGAAAGTATGGATGGATCAAATTTCCGAAATAGCGAATGAATGGGATATTCAGAGTCATAACAAAAGGAGAGAGTGCATGAAAAAGATTATGACTCTGAATGAAATGAAAGAAGTATGTAGGGGCCGAAAGGAATGGCGGTTGATTTGCAACAATGGCGGCTAGGGCATTAATTCTAAGTGTAATATTAAGTTTAATTTTAATTTTACTTTATTTTAATTTTAATTTGTAATGTGTCTCATTATGAATTTCTGTAAATCATTTATAATTTTTTGTGCTCCTTGACTGATAGGTTGGTACGAGGCTGACCACCCGTGCTGTAAAAATCGGTTCACTTTTGCCAATGCCACCCCGGTTCAGGGAACGGCGGCAGGAGTTGCAAGGTTTATGTCCATGTGAGGTTTTCTTTATTTGTATGCACACATGCAGAATGTGTAGGCGCGAACCTACATGTGCCTGTCTGTAGGCATGCATTTCATATGAGCCTTAAATGCTTACATATCCTTGCAGCTTAGATTATAGATTATAGATCACGATATGAGAGCCTTATGATTTTTCAGTACACGATGATTTTTTAATGAATTAAATTATTTTTAAATTAAAGCTGAATTTAGGTAAGATTTACAGTCGTAAGAAATGTTTTAAAATTATTATTAAAGTTAATTGAATTGACGGATATTTGTACGAAATGGTAGTGGAGAATCTCAGTACTCTCGACGTTTCGTTGGCGACATAGCCAACGTCTTCAGGAGACACCCTCTCTGTACAAATATTGGTAGATTCTGATGCGGGAGGTCCTGAGCCTTCAAGGCTTTTGAGCCGAAAAAAGTAAGTAATAGTATAAAGTCTGGAGATCATGAAGTTTATGAACTCAAAATTAAACATAAACCGGTATTTACGAGAGAAATGATATTCTTTTCTGGTTACAATTTCTCGTATTATTTACCCATTTTAAAAATGTATAGGATGACACTTTTAAAGATTTTTTTCCACTTAGGTAACACACCCGTTGACAGTTGGAAGGCTACCGATATACTGAAATTGGATATATTACAAACGAGCGCATTAGATTAAAAGATTGCTTTCTTAGCCCATCCAGTTTATACATCAATTTTGGAGACTAACCCCCGTATTCACGATCAAAACTGGCACTTCCTTAAGGGCAAGCTAGCGCTTAGATTGGGGAAATTCATTTCAAGAACAATACTTACGGTAAAATTAGCGCTTAAGCGCTCCAAAAACTAGCACTCAGGTAAGTAAGGTCGACACGTATATTAACCAACGCTTAAGCGCTGTCAAAATATTCCGTCATATTTCATTGTTATCACATTTTTTGTTTGATTGTGAATTTACATGAAAAAATGAATTCTTTCTATAAACATGATTTTTACGAGTGTATTAACATTGTTTTGACGAGTTCATTTACATTGCTTGACCATCAGAATTGGGTTTGTTCTCCGGTATGGTCTAGGACCATACTGCAATGACAGATGAACTGTCAAAATATTCCGCCGCATTTCATCAGCACATTTTTTGTTTGGTTGTGAATTATTTACATAAAATAATGAATTCTTTCGATACAGTTGACTTCAACGAGAATAATAACATTGTTTTGTTCAAAAATAGTGTCCCAAGAAAATATATCAGAGACTGTAAAGACCCATTTACGTATTACGAAGAGGAAGAATTTAGAAGACGTTTTTGATTGAAAAAATGCGTCGTTCTGTATACAGTTTTGCCGTTGCTCATTGAGGGTTGCAAAGCCAACGATTTCTTCGATCTGTTATTTTATCTTCTATTACAGGTTTTTCTTTAATCAGAGCCACCAGCAGCTCCTTTTCCGCTGGAGAAAACAACATCTTTTTGGCGCTGAAATCGATCAAAACACTTTACATTGGATATTACATAAATGTATTTTTAAAAACTAATAGAAATTGTAAACAAAAAAATTCGTACTTACGGTTTACTTAAAGTAGTAATTGCGTTATACGTACTTATTTGTTGTCAAGTTTTATGCAAAGTTGATATGACATTGAAATTTGAAAGAGGCGGCAATGATAAGAGTGAAGTACGCCGAATATCGGTCGGAAGGTACTGACCAATTACAGAGCTGGGTTTTTTCGAGAGCCAATGACAAACCCGTACGTCTCCTGGGGGTTGGGCACTACGCTGATTACTGCTTGAGTGTTCTTTGTGAAACAAAACGCTCCAGAATGTCGACCCTTGAGTAAGTGTAGCGCTTGAGTAAGGCACTTAAATCAGTTTTGATCGTGAATACGGGGGTAAGATGGGTTTTCACTAAAAAAATGATCCATGACTGATTACCGGACCATTGCTTTTTTGTATGGAAAATTCACTGTGGGCCTCAGATGAGCTATGGTTTGACTGTTTAAGAATAACACCGTTAAAACACTGAAAGACAGAGTGAGAAACGAACGTTCTGAATGAATGCGGAGTAAAAGAAAGCGTGAAAGTGAAAGTTCAAAGAAGTGTGATGCGATGGTTTGGACATATTGAAAGGATGAATCAAGACCGACTGACCAAAAAAAGTTTATAAAGGGAATGTAATAGGTAAGCGTGGAAGGGAAAGACGTAGGAAAGAATTGATTGATCAGATAAGTGAGATTGTGAATGAATGGAGTTTACAGAGTGAAAACAAGAGAAAAGCATGCATGAAAAGAGTGATGAAATTAGATGAGATGAAATCAGTATGCAGGGACAGAGTCAAGTGGAGGCACTGTGTGGAGGTACCGGCCACCCCTGGAGGAATGGCGGCAGGATACAAGACAAGACCGTTAGATTTTTTTGTCACATTACAGTCACGTACCTTCCGCGTCGCCCCGCGTGCGTTGGCAACCATGTAATGCAATATAAATGCGCTTATTGTAAAATACTCGAAACCTGTTCTGTACATAATCACGACAGCCCATAAAGCGACCGCTTACCAGCCCAGCCAGTACCAGCGGGCAAACATCTGGTGGCAGCCTGCACTCGTTTCGCCGTGGTACTTTAAAAATGCATCGAGATCCCATACTCGCGCCGAGGACTTTCAGTTTCAACGGTTGTGGATTCCGTGGTAGAACGGCACAGTGACAAAACGATGCATGACAGAACATCCCAATGATAAAAAATCACAGGAAAGTACATCACAATGACAAAACATCACATATCTGAAATAGAACAAACCAATAACGCCATGTAAAAAAGCGTTACATGCCAAAACATATGTATGAACAATTACAATTGAATCTTTGTACAATACAATTGCATATAAAAAATTGCTTATATCGCATATATAAACAATGCAATTGCATATGCACAATTGCATATTGTAAACAATGTAATTACAAATAAAAAAATATAATTACATATATCGGATGTATAAACAATACTATAATTGCATATGTTGCATATATTAACAATACAATATCATGTATGCAATTACAAATATACAATTGCATATATAAACAATACAATTGCATGTATACAATTGCATATATTGCATACATAAACAATACAATTGCATATGTTGCATATAAAAACAATACAGATGCATGTGTACAATTGCATATATTGCATACATAAACAATACAATTGCATATTATATTGTGTAAATAAACAATACAATTGCATATTATATTGTGTAAATAAACAATAAAATTGAATATATAAAATTGCATACATACCGTTGCATATATCGCATATATAAACAATACAATTGCATATGTTGCATATAAAAACAATACAATTGCATGTGTACAATTGCATATATTGCATACATAAACAATACAATTGCATATTATATTGTGTAAATAAACAATAAAATTGAATATATAAAATTGCATATATACCGTTGCATATATCGCATATATAAACAATACAATTGCGTATGTTGCATATATAAACAATACAATTGCATGGTGTACAATTGCATATATTGCATACATAAACAATACAATTGCATATTATATTGTGTAAATAAACAATACAATTGAATATATAAAATTGCATGTATACCGTTGCATATATCGCATATATAAACAAAACAATTAGATATATTGCATTCATAAACAATACAATTGCATATATATACAATTGTGAAGCAATTGTAAGACTTTAAATAAGCACCAAGTGCCTGTTTCGAGCCGCAGCATCCAAGGTCAAAATAGCCATGATGGTCGCCGATCTTCGATATAAGTGGCACCAAAAGAAGAAGAGGACTAAATAAGTACGTATTTTCACCGACTGTGAAAATTGCATTATTTGTAAATATATAAGTAAAGTAGATATAACAAGAAAGTAATGAAATAAGTTTTTTTAAATACCTGTTTTTGAAGCTGTTTACCCTTAAAGATATTCTGAAACAAATAAAACATAAGTATTAGATACAATCAGTGCCATCAATAAAAAAATTATCCACAGCTGATCCATGAATCATCGTTTTTTTTTTGTACAGAAAATTCACGTTAAGTGGCCGTTGAGCTGTGGATTTGCTATGTGTAGATAACTAAGAATAGGTATATATATTATAAGTTGAAAAGATACATTGACATTTACGGCTCGTATAATACGTGTCCACAAGCAGGCACTTGTAAGTTCGCGATTACACATACTGTATGTGAACATAAAAAACGAAACCTCCGTGAACATACATTTTTTAACTCCTACTGCCTGCCCCCGAAACCGCGGTGGCAATGGTAAAAGTTAACCATGTTTTTAAAGCATAGGTTTCAGACTCATACTATAAACAAAACCACAAAAGGAACAAAAAAGTACTAATGCCAATTAAAAGACGCGCGCTTTCGTAAAATTTTAAAATAAAATAAATTCCCTGCCTTGAATTTCGATCCTTTTGTTTAGCCTTGATAATGGACAGATCAAATCTGATAGCGCTTAGGCAATTTAACTAAAAAAAAAAAAAAAAAAAACTACTTATGTATTTCACAAAAAATCATTTTTAATTAATATTAAAAAATAAACCGTAAAGATAGTCCAAATTGCTTTTATTATGTTATTGCCTCTAGTGCTTGTTTAGCTTTACTACCATTTTATTCAAAAAGAGTCCGGTCGATAGCTCAGTTGGTAGAGTGCTTGCATTCCATGCCGTGAGCTCGGGTTCGAATCCCACCGAGGGTGTCAGAAGTGATTTCCCGTTTCGGTGTTTATTTCAAACCCCAAAATAAAATACCGGCAAGTTTTACTCAGCCTTCACAAGAAATGAGTACCAGCCCTCTCGGGGGCTGGGAAACCCCCACTTCAACTGAAGTCGTTGGCGTAAGGCCATGTTAAATGTTAAATGTTAAAATGTTAATGGCCATGTTAAAAAAAAAATAGGTTCAACTCGCCACATGCGACCCCTTCGGGGATAACGCGGTAAGAAGTTACACTATATGTGTAGCTTAGTTGCGTATTCAAAGATGACTTGTCAATGAAATTGTTTTAAGAATCACATTCTACCCAATCTGAGAAACAAAATACAATACGATAATGTGAGAGTTGTTTTAAATAAGTTTAAAATAAATTTCCAGTTTTCATAAGACACATTGGTCCTGTACACATGCAGACATAGCTCATGCAAAATTACCTCTGATGAACATAAAACAAACAAGCACATACGATGCTATTCTTAGACATTTTAGTCGACCTTTGAGCTCACGCTTTGATAAACTAATGATGCATTTGTATGAAGACCTGTCAATCCAAGATGGCCGCAATTGATCAGTTGATTAGTCTTCATACAAATATTACCAAAATTCGGTAGGTATGACCGTGGTGATGAGACTTCCAGACCAGGCATCATTAGTTTATCAAAGCGTGAGCTCAACGGACGGCTAAAATGTCTAAGAATAGCACTGTCAGAGGGCAATATGGTATGGAGGGATGGACGCTCACACAGGCAATGGAGAAAGGCTACCGAAAAATGCTTCGAATCTCCTGTCGTGATCGGGTCACCAATGAAGAAGTCCTCCGACGTATGTAAAACTAGAGATCGTCTAGTGCTTAAAAAAAACGAAAATGAAAAAAACACACCGTATGAATGTCTAGGTTATGTTACCAAATTAAAAACATTAAATGCGGACATTAAAAAAAGTGAATGTTGGACACTGCAGAGTTGGGAGTAAATCAAAATGAAACCGGCCAGTCCTCGACTTATAGTTTTTTTCAAGAAGATTTTGAAGGCATTTTTCTTTCCTGAAACAGGGGTGACATTGGCAAAGTGATTTTTTTTACAGTATGGGTGGTAAGCCTCATACCAACCTATAAGTCAGGGAGCTGATCTATAATCTATAATCTAAGTAAAGATATATTCACATTTAAAGCTCATATCAAATGCATGCCCACAAACAAACACGTGTAGTCGTGTAGTTTGCGCTTACAAATACTAAATGTGTACATACAAATATAATCCAAACCTCAAATGAACATAAGCCCAACAACTCTTGCCGACCTTTCCTGACACAGGGGTGACATTGGCAAAGAGAACCATTTTTTACAGTAATGAGACACAAAAATAAGATGAAGACAAATCGTGTAACTCGGAGACAAAAAGCATAACGTAATTTTGTGGTCCAATCAATGGGTAGCTCTAAGGTCAGGTAATGCAAGAGGCAAAGCGCCAAGAAAATGGCCGTTTCGACACATAATCGTTACTTATAATTATTGTATATCCAGTCTAAATTATCCGGCAGCAGTCTAGTGGTTAACGCTTCGGACTTGCTATCCAAGTGTACCTGGGGTAGAAGTCTCATCACCTCGGTAATTCTTAAATTCTTACCTACCGAATATCGTTTTTTTTTTTAATGAAAACCTGCCAATCCAAGATAGCCGCAAGTGTACAGCTGATTAGTCTTCATACAAATATTACCGATATTCGGTAGGTAAGAATTACCGTGGGGATGAGACTTCCACCCCAGGGCTGGCACCACTGTTATTCTTACCTACTGAATATCGGTATTTTATTTTGAGTTGGAAATAGTTCCCGAAACGGGAAATCATTTCTGACACCCTCAGTGGGATTCGGATCGGAGCTCTCGGCTTGGAATACAATCACTTTACCAACTGAGCCATGGACTGGAATTTTAACGAGCTTGGTCGTCGCTACAAAGCGCTAATTCTCGAGCAAGACCCAGTTTCTGTGAAGCTGGATGGGCCTTTTGTGACCGGTCTTTGGTAAAGGTTTATAAATTTTTCAACCCAGCGAAGAGCACATTTGGAAATATAAATGGTATATTTTTTGTGCTCTGCCGGGATTCGAATACACAACCTTCCATTTACGAGTCCGAAGTTTTGCCACTGGACTACGGACCGGTCCAAGAAATATAAGTCAAGGAATACAAATAATAAATTACATGAATGTATACAAAAACAACAAAATCCATACGAAAAAAAGTCGCAAAAAAACCAAAGCTGTTTTATGAATTAAACCTTGTTTTACAGTTATTCAACAGATTGATTTTAATTAGATATACTAGCTCTTGGACCGGTCCGTAGTCCAGTGGCAACACTTCGGACTCGTAAATGGAAGGCTGTGGATTCGAATCCCGGCGGAGCACAAAAAAATGTACCATTTATATTTCCAAATGTGCTCTTGGGCTGGGTTGAAAAATTCATAAACCTTTACCAAAGACCGGTCACTAAAAGGTCCATCCAACTTTACAACAACTGGGTCTTGCTTGAGAATTGGAGCTTTCCACTGCGACGATCAAGCTCGCAGAGGGCTCTTGAGGTGTGATACACACAAAACAGCGCTCACCAAATAAATCATCCTAATATTATTATTATCATTTCTAATTGCTTACGCCCATAGTTACTTACACCTTATATAAATTGAAATAAACTGGTTCACCGCTTTGCTGGCGTTGATCTTTTTTTGCTAGTTCTTTCGGCACAGATTCCGGCCACTGTTTCTGGTCCATTGTGGTGGTTTTTTCCTCCTACTTCCAATCGAACGTGAGTCAACCTTTCCTTCCGGTGCCATATGCTGAGAGATCAACGCTCTCCTGACCTTGAAATGAAAGTGAGAGGCCAACATAGACAATATAATATTGCAAAAGCGTATGTATCTATTTAGCGTATTGTTTTTTTGCATGTCCGGTCAATGATGATGATGATGATGATGATTTTTAGAGCGCCGTTTTGTGACTACTGTCACTGCAAGGGCGCTGTCAGGCTTGACGCGGCGGTGAAGAAATGGGTCTTCATTCCCTTCTTGAAGCTCTCGATCCCTTCCTTGGCGCGCACTTCAGGAGGCAGCTGGTTCCAAGTGGACGGTCCCGCAACGGCGAAAGCGCAGTCTCCGAACACTGTGCTTCTTTTCCTGCATTCTGTACTGACAGAGGTAAGAACATTGTCGGCAGATCGCAGAGTGAGCCCCGTCTCACTCAGACTCCTCGGGATTATCAACTCCTGCAAGTACTCTGGCGCCACTCCATGCAGCGCTTTATGTACCGTGGTAGTACCGTCGATACTCAGTTGGTAGACTGCTTGCATTCCATGCCGTGAGCTCGTGTTCGAATCCCGCCGTGGGTGTCGGAAATGATTTGCCGTTTCGGTGTTTATTTGAAACCCCAATATAAAATACCGGCAAGGTTTACACAGCCTTAACAATAAATGAGTACCAGTCCCCTCGAGATCTGGAAAAACCCCACTTCAAATGAAGTGGTTGGCGTAAGGACGGCCCCCGTTCCTGTAAAAATAAATAGGTTCCACTCGCCACATGCGAAACCCTCGGAAATAACGCGACAAGAAGTCACACTATATGTGTAGCTTAGTTGCGTTGCATTTATGAATGATGAAAGACTGACGAAGAAGTAATGTCGCAATAACAAATGTATGTCGTGGTAGAGGAAAACCGAGAAAGGCATGCATGGACCAAATTTCTGAAAAAGCGAATGAATGGAATATCCTGAGTCATAATAAAGGAGAGCTTGTAAGAAGAAGGTTATGATTCTGGATAAAATAAAAGAATTATATATAGACAGAAAGAAATGGCGGTTGATATGTAATGTTGGTGGTTAGTGCTTTTTAAATAAGAACTTTGTATATTGTATCTGTTTTGGTATTTATATGGTTTATTTGGTAATTGTAAAAATGATATTTATTGTCTATGTTCCTTAACTTGTAGGTTGGTATGCGGCTGACCACCTATGCTGTAGAAAATGGTTCACTTTACCAATGTCCCCACTGTTTCAGGGAAGGTCGGCAAGAGTTGCAGGCTGTATGTTCGTTTGAAATTTGGGTTTTTATGTTGTAGGTTCATAAGCGACATGTGCAAGCGCGAACTTATGACGGAGACAACAAAAAAGATAGATTATGATATTGTACATAATAGTCGTGAATAAATTTTGCTAGAAATTGTAAAAATGGGATTTTTTAAATTATCTTTTTAATATTTTCGTCGGATCTTCATCAATCGAGCAGTGATGCTGTAGAGATGTTTTCCGGGATCTGTTGCCGTGGTCTGTGGGAACTGTTTTGCCCATATCTACGATGGGCTTCTTCAGCGTGATATTGATGAAACTTTGACTTCCACAGACCATGGCAACAGATCCTGGAAAACATCTCTCCAGCATCATCAGCCGGCCGTGTAAGCCTTAAACTCCTATTCAATCGGCAAGTTGTTATCTGAAAGCTATCCAGAAGTGTTGGAAGTCTGGCTCGGCTCTGTCTAAGACCTACATTGTATATCTCACTTTGTAGAAACCGCGTCAGCACAGCCTCTTACCACAATTATGTGCAATTTCAACACTAATCGATCAAGAAGAAAACGGTCTACATTATTCAGATGCAAGTATATATTAGAAATCAAATAAATATCAGTGTCTTAAGTAAGCCAGTGTAGAATAGGGATTGTTAGTCACATCTGGGCTGGAAGTCTCATCACCACGGCAATTCTTACCTACCAAATATCGGTAATATTTGTATGAAGACCTGTCAATCCAAGATGGCCGCAAGTGAACAGCTGATTGACAGTCTGCATACAAATATTACCGATACTCGGTAGGTAAGAATTACCGTGGGATGAGACTTCCATCCCTGGACCATAAAGACGACATACAAACTCATAAAGGACATAACCCATGAGCTTAAATAAGAACGAATAGAGTGCAAGTGCGTTTAGGTCTGGATTGAAGACATGTTTGTTTGGGAGATGTTACAGTTGAATAGTGCCCTTGCAGTGAGTTATCACAAAACGGCACTATAAATATTGTCTTTATTATTTTTATGCAAAAAAAAACACGGATTGAAGAACTGGTGAGAAGAGTAAAACAATGTTTGAAGAGCGTGCATTTGCAGTTGCTGGTTTTCTAGCCTGGAAACACCTGCCTCATCATGTGAAAGAGCTAGAGGACCATAGGAAATTCTGAAATTCACTGAAGATAATCAAATTTCTGGCATCATTTTCACGAGCGCCCTTGGAGTGACCGCATCACGAAACGGCGCTATAAAGAAATCATCAACTCTACAATATCATCATTCATCATCGCAAGATGAAAAATAATATTTTTAGCAGCATCTTTGAGTAAACAGTGTAGGAACACGAGCTAAATCGGGGCTTTTGATATCATCTTCAAAAAAGGATGGTGACCAGCAGACATAAAAGGCTAGCACAACAAGGCACTGCTTTTACAAGAGGATGGCGACCAGCAGAGACAGATGGCTAACAGAACAAGGCACTGCCCTCACTAGAAGATGGCGACCAGTAGAGACAAAATATGGCTAGCACAACAAGGTACTGCCTTTTCAAAAGAAGTGACGACCAGCAGAGACAAAATATGGCTAGCACAACAAGGCACTAGCCCTCACAAGAGGATGGCGACCAGTAGAGACGAATGGCTGGCACAACAAGGCACTGCCTTTACGAGAGGATAGCGATCAGCAGAGACAAAATATGGCTATCACAATGACGTACTGCCTTTACAAAAAGATGTAAGTATTAAAAAAAAGAAAATAAATACTCTAAGGGCACAAGCCCCATGTAATGGAAAAGTGGCCACATCTACAGTTACAGATTATTTAAAGATAAGCCACAACACGGCACATTGACCGACATATATTTTCAATTTCGTTTCCACTCATGTAAGACTGCGCATCATTCAGAGTCTGAAAAACGCATGAAAATCACGATAATTGCGTATGCAAATAATTGCAAACGTCCACCTTGAAGTCTCGATTAGCATCTTTGTGAATGCAGCCATTGTTTGTATTAAAATTTTGTTTGGACAAGATAAAAGACGACGATTCAGTAATATTACGATGAAATGGAAATTTGTATGCTTCGATTTTCGTTATTTGCCTTGATTTATAGGTCGGCATGAGGCTGACCACCCATACTGTACAAAAATGGTTCACTTTGCCAATGTCACCCCTGTTTCAGGGAAGGTAGGTAAGAGTTGCTGGGCTTATGCTCCTTTGGGGTTTGGATTTTAATTGTACACATGCAGCATTTGTAAGCGCGAACTCACACGTGTGTGTTTGTGGGCATGCATTTAATATGAATTTTAAATGTTAACGTATCTTTGCGACTTAGATTATAGCTAAGTTATCATGAAAAATCAAATAAATTCTTCTTTTTCTTTCAGTGCAACTCTTATCAAAGATTGACGATCATTGCAACGCAACGCAACGCAACTAAGCTACACGTGTAGTGTAACTTCTATAAAGTTGAAACTTCTAACTTCTCTAAGCTTACACTGCATGAGTATGTTAGTTGCGTTGTAAGAGTAATAGACCAAGTAATGCCTCGGGAGCTGGAAAACCCCCAAGTCGTGTGACGCATGTGGAATTACAACATAAAAAGCCAATCTCAAATTAACATAATTCGTGAAAATCTTGCTAACCTTCCATGATCTGTATCTGTGGATCTGTATATTGTTCTCGTATGTCTACCACGTTATATGTATTGTGACGTTTTGGTGTCTAACTGTCAGTCATGTATATATTTGTTAAATAAATAAGTGATAAAGGAGTAACATTGGCATAGTTAACCATTTTGTACAGTTTGGTCGGTCAGCTTCATACTTACCTAAGAGTCGACGTTTGTAAAGTGAACGAATCTTTACAATATCACAGGTCAGCATCACACCAACCTTAGAGCCAAGGAAATGGTTAATAATACAGAATACGAGTATCACATATTCGAAAACCGCGGCCTTTTTTTTCTTCAGATAAAAAAAAATGTTTTATGTTGCTTAATTTTTTCTGAGTTGCATCCGTGACGAATATTAAGGTTTTTTTATTATTAAATAAATAGTCAATTAATTTAATATAATTTTATTGATTTTACTGATTGCGAAATTTTGTGTTTTTTTTCCATTGAGGACATAAAACTGAAGCGCTTGTAAAAAATGAATTTAATCAAAATGAAACTCAGCATTTTTTGCAACTTAAATTATAAATATAAGCATGTGTTAGATTACACCTTTTTATTTTATTTTTTTATTATAAATAGGCCAATGTAATCTAATCTATAATCTAAGTTGCAAAGATATTGTTATGTTTTAGTTATTTCAGATTCGGTTCAGATACTGAGACACTGTGTACTTGCACAATACAACAGTCGATTGAATTTTAAAATTGCTGAAAGCTTTGGTTCAAATTTTTATAGTAAGAATAAAGATCATTCTCGATTTATTGAGAATTGGTACATGCGAGACTTTACTAGAACTTCCGTCCAAGCACTCACGCAATCTCAAACAATACAAATCAAATACAAAGTATATTTGTAACTAAAATCTATTTATTTCTAGGGAGACTTCATATAGGTACTTTATAATTAACTCACACAGACAATCCACAACACACAACTTCATATTTGTAACAATTTATTAATAGACACATGTGTGTAATTTCGCGCTTACAAATAATGCACGTGTATCTATATCTATAATCTATAATCTAAGCTGCAAGGTTATGTTAACATTTAAGGCTCATATGAAATGCATGCCCACAGACAGGCACATGTAGGTTTGCGCCTACACATTCTGCATGTGTGCATACAAACAAAGAAAACCTCACATGGACATAAACCTTGCAACTCCTGCCGCCGTTCCCTAAACCGGGGTGGCATTGGCAAAAGTGAACCGATTTTTACAGCACGGGTGGTCAGCCTCGTACCAACCTATCAGTCAAGGAGCACGTACTTACAAATAAAAAAAAAACGTAAAATGAACCTGAACCCTGCAACTTTTGCCGACCTTCCCTGAAGCAGGAGTGACATTGGTAATATAAACCAATTTTTACAGCATGGGTGGTCAACCTTATACCAAACTATGTATAGAACGAATTTACACGTGTTTTCTAGAATGTAAGCATTGAAATATGAATCTTTTTTTTTGTATACATTTATTTGCAACTTCAACCGGTCTGTAGTCTACTGGTTAACTTTTTACTACGGACGCGTAAACCAAAAGACCCGAGTTATATTCCCGGTGGAGTATAAAAAAATAATTCAATTTTCAAAATTTGCTCTTCGCTGCATTGAAAAATTCATGTGCCTGTACAAAGGCCGGTCACCAAAGGTATATCCAGCCTTACAGAAACTGGGTCTGGGACCAACCTTGCAGAGGGCTCGTGAGGTGTGATTTTCATAAAAAAAACAGCACTCACCAAATAAATCGTTATTTTTATTGTTATTATTCATAATTCATAATTCATAAGGTCTTTATTGTTTTTATCAATATGTACAAAGTATTACAATAAAAATAAATTTTAAAAATCTAATTACAATAAATACTCCCCAAAGTAAGCATAGCTTGTGTTTTGGGGAGGATTCCAACTTATCTTAACTTAAAATTAATCACTTAATAGATAAAAATCATAAAAAACAAAAATAATATATACACCATTTAGTCATTTACTCAGCAAAAACAGAAAGACAAAAAATAAAATAAAATAACATAAAGAGGTAACATGTTTAAATAGAAAATACAGAAATAGGAATTATACATATATACACATATTATATAGATATATGAAAAAAATAACAAAAATAATAATGATAAGAATAATATACAAAAAACCAATCAAATATAAACACTCAACTATTTACACCTCTTTCAAATATTTGCTGATCATGTACTTAATGGCCTTAGGATCTGCGTGCTTATCATGCTTATACCTGGAAAAAAGTGCATTGTACCACCTTACACCCAAATAATCGTAGTGATGTTGGCCGGTTGCTGTATTCTTTCTAGGAACTTTGATTACAAGCGACTCTCTACGCGATCTACCACTCGGGATTACAATATCCCCCGGATTATATCCGTGGATAAAGTAATCCTTATGAACTTGGTAGAGAGCCGCTCTCTTGTACAATTGGTCAATTGTTAGCACCGGAAAGTCATGATATATAGATATTAGATATATATTTTCACGAGAACAATTTGACCGGTCCGTAGTCTAGTGGTTAACACTTCTGACTCGTTAATGGACTGTTGTGGGTTCGAATCCAGTGGAGCACCACAAATATACACATTTTTATTTTCAAATATTCTCTTGGTTGGTTGAAAAATTCATACACCTACAAAAAACCGGGGACCAAAGGTCCATCCAGCCTTTCAAGCAACTGGGTCTTGCTTGAGAATTGGTGCCTTCTACAGCGACGACCAAGCTTGCAGAGGGCTTTTAAGGTGTGATTCGCACAAAAAACAGCGCTCGCCAAATAAATGATCCTAATATTATTGTTATTATAAGATATACATTTTCGCGAGGATCATTAGACAAGTAATGATATTCTCAGTTATTAATTGTGCATCTTGCGTTGCATATTTTGTGCGGAATTGTGTCATGACATTGATGGAACTAGTATTGCAAAAAAATCAATGCAGAAAAAAACTTTTTGCTCTGTTATGTAAAGAGAAACACTATAAATATTAAAAACTATATTAATTATCGATTGAATAATAGGTTGGTATGAGGCTGACCACTCATACTGTGAAAAATCCTTTACTTTTCCAATGCCACCACTGTTGTAGGGAAGGACGGCAAATGTTGCTAGGCTTATCGCACGCTTAATCATAAAGAGCAATAACTCCAAAAATAAGAATGTTGGGAAATTACGTTTGAAGTTCAGACAACCAGTACAACTTGTATGGGATGAAAAAGGCGACCGATGTTGAATCTCGGTCATATTCGTCCAAATTGAACGGCTGTCGCATTCTACCTATTCTTCTCGCATTGTTCTTGCGTTTTATCACAAAATCTCGATTTTCCCAATTTTCGAGTTATTGCTCTTTATTATTAAGCGTGCGTTATATTCATTTGAGGTTTGGTTTTTTAATTGTAAGTACACATGCAGCATTTGTTAGCGAGAACTGACACGAGTCTGTTTGTGGGCATGCATTTAATATGAACTTTAAATGCTAATTAAACTTAAATTAGATTTATGAAATGCTTCAGCGGAAACTTTGTAGAACTCCATTTAAATTTTTGTTTAAATGAAAATAAATTTTACAAATTTAGATTAGATTTAGATTATTACAAATTAAAATAGAATACATAGATTAAATAATAAAGTCCTCAGAATGGTCTATCAAACCATAAAATATGATCAATAATTTAAGTTGCAAAGGTGAATGAACATTTAAGATTCAATTAAAAATGTAAAAAAAAACACAAAGTTTTTCTTCACAAGTTATTTATTACCTCGAGCGCTTTCACACCGTTATCTATTATAATTTGTCCTCATTCTAAGTTACACAATTTCATTATTACATGTCTTCTCGATAATGGTGTCATAACATCGAAAGCGCTCGAGGTAATAAATCAACTCGTGAAGAAAAGCTTTGTGTTTTATTTTTGCGATATTAATGTAATAAAAATCTTCCCAATGTCAATGTCAATACAAAAACCATTAAACTCATTTTAAAGGTTCACAATACACACTTTCTTAGATGCAGACACGTTTACACATGCTGCATGAGTACTTAAAAAATAAACCATACATCACATGAACACAAAGCTTGAAAATCCTGTCGCATTTCCTTTACACAGGGGTGGCATTGGCAAAAGTTGCTTCACCTTAGGGGTCAGCATTATACCAACCTATTAGTCTAGGAACACAGGAATAAGGACCAACCGTAAATATTAAAAAACTATAAAAAAAATTCAATAAAAAGTGTAACAACATAAATGATTCACATTGTTTTTCTTCTGATTGCGCAGTCGAAAGCGCTCGAGAATCATATATTTATCCAAAAATTGCAAAAATAAAAACTGCTTTTTCTAATTTTCAAAGAATTTTAAAATCCCTCAGTGTGCAATACGCAACGCAACTAAGCTCGACAAATATAACGACTTTTTATCGCTATTGTTTCTGAAGAGGTAGCATGTGGCGAGTGGTACCTCTTTATTTTCACAGGTAAGAATAAAGCCTTACACTCACCGCTTAATATGACAGATTTTTGTTACTGAGAGGGCAGGGTTTTATTTATTCTGAAGACTGAGTAAGGCTTACCGGTATTTTAATTTTGGAAACAGAAAAAAGGTAAATCACTTCTGACGCCCTTGGTGGAGATCAAACCCTGGCACTCTGGCATTGAATGCGAGCGCTCTACCAACTGATTTATCGACTGAAGAGATATTACAAAAACACGAATGTTACCATTCCACTAGGGGTAGCACGAGCCTCTGCAGACGTTTTTCCACTCCTTTCTATCCTTGCAAACTTCTGTTAATTCGGTGTGAGAATCGTACCCTAGCCTTCTAAAATTAAACGCAAGCGCTCTACCGACTGAGGTACCAACGGCATTCATATCGAATTCGTCAATACACCTTTCAATTCGTAGTTTAGTGGTTAACACTTCAGACTCGTGATTGAAAGGTAGCGAGTTCAAATCCCGGCGGAGCAAGAAAAAATATTTCGTTTTCAAATATACTCTGCTCTGGGTTGAAAACTAAATCTACTTTTTAGCAGCTATCTACCAGCCTTACAGAAACTGAGTCTTTCTGTAGAATTGCCGCTTTCTACAGTTATGGTCAAGCTCGGAGAGGGCTCTTGAGGTGTGACACACACAAAAACAGCGCTCACCGAATAAATCATCTTTATATTATTATTGTTATTATTAGATTATAGACGGATTATAGAATATGGATATAATTTATGAAAAAATTACATAACGGAGTCATTTCATCACTTCTTGTTTTTTTCAACATAATTCTGTGCAATATCGGAAAACCAAACTGTAACTGTAACTGTACTGTAACTGTAACTCTGTCGCCATTCCGCTAGGGGTGGCCAGAGCCTCTGCAGAGTTGCCTCCATTTTTTCCTATCCTTACATACCTCTTTCAATTCATTCATATCCATCACCTTTTTCATGCATTTTCTTCTTTTACGCTCACTTTGTATATCCCATTCTTTCACAATCTCCTCAATCTGATCACTCCATACTTTTCTCGGTCGTCCCTTCCCTCTTTTTCCTTTCACACTTTCTTTGTATACATACTTTGTCAGTCTATCATCGTTCATTCTTTCCACATGCCCAAACCATCTCATCACATTCTTTTGTACCTTAACTTTCACATCCTCTTTCAAATTACATTCTTTTTTTACCCATTCATTCCTAACTCTATCCCTCAGAGTTTTTCCTGTCATGCTTCTCAAATGCTTCATTTCCACCGTACATACTTTACTCATTTCGCTATCATTCACTGTCCATGCTTCACTTCCATACATCAAAGTCGGTAACAATATGCCATTGTGTACCGCCATTCTCAGATCCATCGTCAATCGCTTGTTCTTTGCTATTCTTCCTATTGCACCGACCACTTGCTTGCCCTTACACATCCTATTCTCAAGTTCTCTTGTCATCTTTCCATTCTTCTCAAACATACTTCCCAAGTATCTAAATTCATCCACAATTTCAACTTTCGTACCATTCAACATGAGCGTGCATTCTTCATTTTCATCCATTCTGTCAAAAATCAGTACTTTCGTCTTACTTGCATTAATTTTCAACTTGTTCACACACAGAGCATGGTTCAGACTAGAGAGCATTGCCTGAAGTTCCGCTGCTGAATCAGCAATTAATACTGCGTCATCAGCATAAAGCAGAACTCCGACTTTTCTCTCTCCAATCTGTATGCCATGCCCTTCCAGATTCGCTTGTTTAACACAATGATCCATGATTATATTGAATAACCATGGGCTCATTATGCAACCCTGTCTCACACCCTTGTACACATTAAAATACTCGCTGTATTCTCCATCCACCCTGACACACGCCCTGCTATTAAGATAGATGGCGCGTATCGCGTTCAGAAGTGCTTTGTTCACACCATACCTCTCAAGCACACACCACATCATACTTCTATCCACCGAGTCGAAGGCTTTCTCAAGATCTACGAAAGCCGCGTAGACCTTTTTATTTACGGCTAGCTGTTTTTCGACTATCTGTCGAAGCGCGAATATCTGGTCTACGCAACCTCTTTCCGGCATAAAGCCAGATTGTATATCTGAGACCTTCTCCTGGGTGGATAATCTTACCCTTATAACGCTTATTTTATTATCGTAATATCTCGCAATCTTTAGAAATATCATACTTAAAGAGCAAACGCCATTTCCTCAGTAAAATAACTCAGAAAGGACATAGTAAGATGAGAGACCATGTCTTCAGAATGAGCCATGGTGTATAAGCTAGAGCAGCCACATGCAGTACCTGCTGGACTGCTCAGAGCATCTGAAATGAATGATCATTGTATCCACATAATATGTAAAGTCTGTGAAATAGAGGACACAGTAAGATGAGAGACCATGTCTCCAGAATGAGCCATGGTGTATAAGCTAGAGCAGCCACATGCAGTACCTGCTGGACTGCTCAGAACATCTGAAATGAATGATCATTGTATCCACATATGTAAAGTCTGTGAAATAGAGGACACAGTAAGATGAGAGACCATGTCTCCAGAATGAGCCATGATAGACTCACTCACACCGTAGCTTATAGGATAACAATTAATTATTGGTCAACGTACATCTGGAAGACCACAAAAAGGACTTTTAGAGAATTCCTGTTTTGTCATTTATATTTTTTACGTGAGGATTTTTTTTAAATTATTTTATCTGTGTTTAATAGTTTAGTAATATAATTTTATTTTTTATTCTTTGACAATAGGTTGAAATGAGGTTGACCAAACATACTGTAAAAAATTTATTCACTTTACCAATGGAAACTTAGTAAATTCAGAAATGAGAAAAAAGTGGCAAGAATGGCTTGGTTTATATTCATCTGAGATTATATTTTAAATTTGGTTTGTAGAAATCCAGCATGTGTAAGCGCAAACATACGATTGTCTACTTAAAGGCATGCAATAGTCATGAAACTTCATGTTAATAAATCTCTGAGACTTAGATAATATATAATTATAGACCCAAAAATAAAAATTAAGATTTACAAAAAAAATATTTATGACTTACGTTTTTCTATTAAAAAAAACATCCAAATAACTGCAACTCCCAAAGCATTAAAAAAATAATCCAAAATGCATCGAAACCACTTTTAAAAGGCACACAAAAACCAACACATTAAATTCAATTTAAATAAACCACTTTCAAGTATTTTTTCACATTCAAAAAATTAACACAAACTATTTTTATTTTTTACTCAAAAAACACTTTCAAAATCCTTTTATTTCACCGTTTTAAAATCCAATAAAACCACTTTAAGGGTGCTGTTTTTATTTACAATTTTTGTTAACCCTGCCAGTATGGTTTAACCACACAGCTCTGATTTGAGATAGAGTGCGCTTCAAGGCTTCTGAGGAGAGATATTTGACGTTCGGGCGCTACAGCCCGACTGAATCGAGCCGAGATTCCATCACCCCACTCTGCAGTTGATAGTAACGAATGCAACGGCCGAGTAACGACAGCAGCTAACGGCGCAGAAAAAAACACTTGCAGGTAAACAATCTTTTCGTGCACTTAGCGCCATTGTATGTAAATATCTTATTGTCTTAAATATTAGTATAAATAGTCCTTAAAAGGAAAATGCCCCTTAAAAATCTGCCAGTTTAACAATCTAAAGTTGAGCAAATTTTAAAATTTGCTAATATAATATAAACAAAAGAGTGAAAAACTAGTGCTAATAAACATTTTTTTAATAAAAATATTAGTGATTTTATTATTTATTTATTTTTAATTTTATACCAAAATAGATTTGTGAAGAGGAATGTACCAACCTATTCTGCCTGGCCAGAAACAGGTATTAATATCATCTATTAATAATTCATTATTGTTTATTTTAATATATTATTGATTAATAATTACCCAATAACATCTGTTGAACCAGGGTCAAAGTTATAGTCAAATGACCCGGCGGGGATCGAACCAACGTTATTCAATTCCAAACACGCTAGAAAGATCAGCCCACTTGGCCCCCTCGGCCATAACACCGACAAATTTATTTGATGAGCGCTATTTTTATGTGAATCACACCTCAAGAACCTTCTGCGAGCTTGTTTCTCGCTATAGAAAGCGCCAATTCTAAAGCAAGACCCAGTTGCTTTAAGGCTGGATGGACCTTTGGTGACCGGTCTTTGATAAAGGTATACGAATTTGAATTGTGCATATTTGAAAATGTAAATACATAGTCTATTTTTTGAGCTCCGCCGATATTCGAACTCCACGAGTAGTGCCTTAGAATAAGTTCACTTACTATGATAAGTTACTCCTAATAAAAAAATTTATCCACGATTTCTCAAATCTGTGAATCAGCACTTATTCAGTTTTGACTGTAAGGTGGCGATAAAATGGGCAGAATTACAGATAAATAAATAAATAAATACATTCAAATAAACAAACAAGATGAAAAACCAACCACTCACAGTTTCCAAGGAAGGGAATAACTTGTAAGGACTTGAATAATTTAATATTAAAATAAATATAATGACATTTTATTGCCTGCAGTTATGTAGTCTTTGTGTATGCTCATAAAGTCATAAACATACAGACGTTTCGCTAGAATTTCATTTTATAAGTAAGTAAATACAACTACCTCCAATGAATTCATAAAACCTACTTTTTGTGTGAATCACACCTCGTACGAGTTGCAAAACTTGAGTAAAGTAAAGTTTACGGAAAATATTAGAGAGTGGTTTTCCCAAAAATCTGCCGTTTTTGTTTGTTTGAACTTGATTTTCTTCATCACTGTAACTCTTTTGCTAAGAATATAAAGTGTAAGAAACAAAAACGGCAGATTTTGGGGAAAATCACTCTTTAATACTGTCTGTAAACTTTACTTTACTCAAATTTTGCAACTCGTACTAAGGGTACAGGAACCTAATGCAAGCTTGGTCGTCGTTGAATAAAGCGTCGATTCTCAAGGTCATGAACTTAATGCGTTAAAAAAATCATAATATTACATTTTTTTTCTATTTTGATATTCCTTGACTTATAGGTTGGTAGGCTGACCAGGACCACCCATTCTGTAAAAAATAATTCACTTTGCCAATGTCACCCCTGTTTCAGGGAAGGTCGGCAAAAGTTGCAGGGTTATATGCACATAATGTTTGACAAGATGCTGGATGGGAAAGACCGCGGTAAGAAAGGATTGATCAAATAAGCGAGATTACCTATAATATAAGTAGCCAAGATATATTGACATTAAAGGATTGAATTCAATGTACGCCCATAAGCAGGCATGCGTAAGTTGGCGCTTACACATACTGCATGTGCACTTGCAAAATAAACTAAATCTCACATGAACGTCAACCTTGCAGCTCCCCTGCCACGGGGCGGCATTGGCAAAAGCGAATCAAGTTTATACAGCGTCAAGGTCAGCCTTATACCAGCCTATTAGGGTCTGCTACACTCCAAGCTCCAATCAGACAAAAATCAAATTTAAGTGTGACTTCTCCCTTTCAAATCAAAAATTTGGATGCATATACGTAAGTCAGCTGATGAACATTACATTTCCCGTTCAAATTCCATCATATTATTACCCACTTCCAAGAAATATTAAACCGAGGGCCTTACCAGAAATAAGCAATCAAATTTGATGTGTCAATCATATATTGATTGAAGGTCGGTGCAACAGGCCCTTAGTCAATGATTTTTTTTGGCAATGATTGCCGGTCGATAGCTCAGTTGGTAGAGTGGTTGCATTCCATGCCGTGAACTCGGGCTCGAATCCCATCGAGAGTGTCAAAAATGATTTCCCGTTTCGGTGTTTATTTCAAACTCCAAAATAAAATACCGGCAAGGTTTACTCAGCCTTTTCAAAAATGAGTGCCAGCCCTCACGGGAGCTGGGAAACCCCCACTTCAACTGAAGTGGTCGGCGTGAGGCCAGCGCCCTTACCTGTAAAAATAAATAGGTTCAACTCACTACATGCGACCCCTTCGGGGATAACGCGGCAAGAAGTTATAATATATGCGTAGCTTAGTTTCGTTTTTATTGGAATCTGCAGATTGAGAAAAAGAGAAGAGCATGCACGAAGAGAGTGATGAATGTCGAGGAGATGAATGAAGTGAGCAAGGACAGAACAAAGTGGAGACACATGTGCGGTGGTACTGGCCACTACAAGCAGAATAGCGGCTTGATACAAGCCTGCAGCGTTAACCACTAGACTACGGACCGGTCAGTTAATAATTTGTAAAGGTTCGATGTGTTTTTAAAGTCTTGTTGATGTGTTAACTTGTTCTCAAGCAAGTGCATTAAAGACAAAGGCAGACGTCCTTGATGACGCCAGACGGGACTTGAAGCTCTGTCAACCAGTAGCGGGCAGTCCATAAAGGCAAAAGAGATAGCAAAGCTCAAAAATGCATATGAATTTATAGCAGCTTATAAAATTTAAAAGATTTTCCGGTAGATAAGATTTTTACCTTATAAGACAGTTTTTCCTTCTCTTCAGTTCGCCCCCCCCAGTGCTTGTTTGGCTTACCTTCCATTTGATTCAAAGATGGCCGTTCAATGAAAATGCCTTAAAACTTGCATTCTAACAACGTATAATATACAATCTAAGCTAAGAAAAAAAACGTAAAACACGATCATGTGAGAGTTGTTGGAGTGATGATTTCCGGGATCTGTTGCCGTGGTCTGTGGGAGCTGGAGCTTCCGGACGTTTCGCCCATTTCTACGATGGGCTTCTTCAGCGTGAAGTATGATGATGATGATGATGATAATCTTGATGAGAACTGTGATGAAAACTGTGAGCTCCAGCTCCCACAGACCACGGCAACAGATCCCGGAAAATATCACTCCAGCATCATCAGCCGGCCGTGTAAGCCTAAATCTCTTATTCAATGTAAGAGTTGTTTGTCTTTTTTAAATCAATTTCCAGTTTTCATGAAACACATTGGTCTTGTGAAATTACCTCTGATTTACACAAGACAAACAAGCACAAAGGAGACGAATTGGCAGTCTATTCTACTCCATTTAACACGCACATCGGAAAGCACGGTACCCAAAATTAATGCAAGACTGTGGACAACAGTAAAAACAGGGTCCACAACGAAAAAGGTTTGAGCTAAGGTCTGAGCCAAGATCTGATCACTCTACCACACAGGAGGTCCCGGTGTTCAATCTTTCAAAAGGAACGTGGACGACCTTAAATAGGGTCCGCACCGAGTAGGCACTTGAAACTTCTTGCTTCACAGATGGGGACTAGCTCCATCTCCAGGATGTGACTGTGGGGCGGAGAACCAGACTGTCCGGCACATAGTGGAGGAGTGCCCCATCAGAAGACACCCTCCTGGCCTGAAAAACCTCCATGAAGCCACGCCAGGAGCAGGGAAGTGGATGGAGGGCTTGAGTTGCAAGAAATTCGCTGCGCAAAATTAAATAAATAAAAAAACAATACGTTTACGTATGGTGAGATTCAACATCTTTCCGCTTGTACTCTATGGCATGGAGGGGTGGACACTTACACAGTGCACAGAGAACAGTATCACTGCCTTTGAAATGTGGGTGTACTGTCGGATGTTGAAGGTTTCCTGGTTGGATCGAGTCACAAATACCGAGGTTTTTTCCCATATGAATACTTGAGCCGAACCTTGATGTCCGTCAAAAGGCAAAAACAGGTTTATTTTTGTCATTTAATGAGTAATGAGAAGTATTCACCACTGTATCTCATCATACAGGGAAGACGAGCTCCAGGTCGAAGGAGAACATCTTGGTTGAAGACCCTGATACAGTGGATTGGCCAAAGCACAAAATCCCTCTTTCCTGCAGCAGTATTGAAGGTGCAAATCACTATGATGATCGCCAATCTTCATCGAAGAGGTACACGAATAAAAATAAGAAGAACAAACATGATTTTCTTAATAAAATTCAGAACGCTAAGTCCAGTCGATAGCTCAGTTGGTACAGTGCTTGCATTACATGCCGTGAGCTCGGGTTCAAATCGCACAAAGACTTGCTAGCCTTCACAAGAAATGAGTACCAGACCCTTCGGGAGCCCCCCGAAGGGAACCCTCGCTTCCACTGAAGTGGTCGACTTAAGGCCGACCCCCTTGCCTGTAAAAATAAATAGGTTCCACTCGCCACATGCGAAACCCTTCGGAGAGTACGCGGCAAGAAATGACACTATATAATAGTAGTGTGTAGCTTAGTTGCGTTTAGTTGTGTTGCTCACTTCTAACATTACTAGATGTGAGAGTAAGAATGGTCCAACCACTCTATCTCAGTGAGATGAATGGGGGATCCTAGAGGAACACTCTCTTCTCACCTCACTAGGTGAGAGAGTAAGAGTGGCAGGGCAGCGCGTTGATGGGAGCGGCCCACTTCTGTGAGAGAGTGCAAGTAACGCCGTGTAGCAAGTGGCCCGACCACTCTATCTCAGTGAGATGAATGGGGGATCCTAGAGGAACACTCGCTTCTCACCTCACTAGGTGAGAGAGTAAGAGTGGCAGGGCAGCGCGTTGATGGGAGCGGCCCACTTCTGTGAGAGAGTGCAAGTAACGCCGTGTAGCAAGTGGCCCGACCACTCTATCTCAGTGTGATGAATGGGGGATCCTAGAGGAACACTCTCTTCTCACCTCACTAGGTGAGAGAGTAAGAGTGGCAGGGCAGCGCGTTGATGGGAGCGGCCCACTTCTGTGAGAGAGTGCAAGTAACGCCGTGTAGCAAGTGGCCCGACCACTCTATCTCAGTGAGATGAATGGGGGATCCTAGAGGAACACTCTCTTCTCACCTCACTAGGTGAGAGAGTAAGAGTGGCAGGGCAGCGCGTTGATGGGAGCGGCCCACTTCTGTGAGAGAGTGCAAGTAACGCCGTGTAGCAAGTGGCCCGACCACTCTATCTCAGTGAGATGAATGGGAGGTTCCGAGCGCAACAATTAAAAAATATTAAGAAAATATTATCTTCAATCTAAATTGCAAGGATATATTAACATTCAAAGCTCCATACTAAACGCATGCCCACAAGCAAACACGTGTAAATTCGCGTTTTTTAACTGCAAACTGCTTGTGTACTTGAAAATTAAAATTCAAACCTCAAATGAACATAACCCATGCAACTTTTGCCGACCTTCTCTGGAAAAGGGGTGACATTGGCAAAGTGAAACATTTTCTAAAGCATTGGTGGTCAGTCTCATACCAACCTATAAAGCAAGTCAAAGAACAAAAATGCAATGAACTATAAATAAAAACAATATTTTTAATGAAGCTCTACAGTAGGTTACCTAATGATTAAATATTTTAAACTAAAAACTTTAGCCGCCAACACTGCAGATCAACAGCAACTTTTCCGATCCTTCTTCTTTCATTTCATCCAGAGTAACAATCGTTAAATTAACAAAAAGTGAATTAAATATTTTTCTAAAAATTTTGGTAAATATGAATTGTACCACTTGAACTGCCCGCCGCATACTTCGCAGGTATTCTTGCACAAACGTCATTATACGTACTACCGTAAGCAATGTTTACTATATAAGCTGGAGGTACCAGCCGCGGTACGTGTATTGGTATTTCACCTCAAAAATGGTACCTGCTCAAGCAGCTAAGGTACCAACAAAAAGGGATGGGCAAGATTTTTACGTATTCGAATACGATATTATTTTATATTGTTAACGTCACTTGACCGGTTCGTGCCGTTGTACCGGTTAGTGCTCCGGATGCGTAAATGGAAGGTCGTGGGTTCGCATCCCGGCGGAGCACAAAAAATGTATCATTTATATTTTCAAATATGCTCTTCGCTGAGTGAAAAAATCATATGCCTTTACCTAAGTCCATCCAGACTTACACCAACTGGGTCTTGCTTGAGGATTGGCGCTTTCTATAGCGACGACCAAGCTCTTAGAGGTTTCATTCACACAAAAACAGCGCTGTCCACATAAATCAGCCTAATATTTTTATCATTATTATTTTTGAGCGACACACTTGTATTGGACAATAGTCCTTAGCATCCAATAACAAAATATTTCTAAGCGTTTTTCCTAGCAACTCGGCCGTCTGACGACACAATTGTGACTCATCAATAAAAAAAATATATCGCGATCTTATTTTTGACATTTTTATCATTTATATTTTTTAGATGACTCGTGTTTTATAACTCGTTTTTTTTTCTTTTTAATTATTAATGATTGATCTATAATCTATAATCTATAATCTAAGTTGCAAGGATATATTCATTTAAAGCTCTCAGATGTATGCCCACAAACCAACAAGTGTAGTTCGCGCTTACAAATGCTGAATGTGTACTTACAAATAAAATCCAAACCTCAAATGAACATAAGCCCCACAACTTTTGCCGACCTTCCCTGAAACAGGGGTGACATTGGCAAAGTGAACCATTTTTTACAGTATGGGTGGTCAGCCTCATACCAACCTATAAGTCAAGGAATATGAATAATAAATTACATTTAAATATAAAAAAGAACAAAACCTTACAAAGAAATCTATACAAAAAAAGTCAAAAATTTCCTATGCAAAAAATGTAGCAAATGAATACACCAACATTAGAAATCAACATTGCAGATTAGCCGCCACTTCTTCCTGTCCTTGCATACTTCTTTCATTTCATCCAGAGTCATAACCTTTTTCATACAAGTCCTCCTTTTATTATGACTCTGGATATCCCATTCATTCGCTATTTCAGAGATTTGATCCTTCCATACTTTTCTCGGTCTTCCTCTACCACGACATCCATCTATTCTAGCAACATATACTTTCTTCGTCAATCTTTCATCACTCATTCTCTCCAAGTGCCCGAATCATCTTAACATACTTCTTTTAATCTTCACTTTCACACTTTCCCTTACACCACATTCTTCTCTTACAAAATCATTCCTCACCCTGATCATTAATTATTATTGACGCAAATTAGTAAACAGATTTTTGAGAATACAAAAACCTCTCGAGAAAATACGGAAAAACACCAGGTGATAAATTTAAACTTGATTTCAATTTCTTGAAAAAGTTTAAATTTTTTATGGAATGTGTTCCTTTTATCAACCTAATGTTGATTTTTTCAGCATTAGTAAATATTGGTTAGATATTGATTGATTCTCAGATGAATTTTTAATTAGTTTTAAAGGTCTACTTAATTCTGGAATGTACTCGTATTTGTCTCTACCCACTACACGTCCCTTTTATTAGCATCAATAAATGCAAACGTAACTAAGCTGCATATATATATAAGAGATCTTATTTGATTTGGTTGGAGATTATTTTTATTTTTTTCCTCAAAATTAAACTTCCTCGTGTTGCTCTGAAACCAAAGTTTTTATTTGTTTAAAATAACACTTTACATAAAATAAACTAAAAACAAATAAGCTCTTACAAATCAATTATAAACAAAATTACCTGAAACCAAAGAAACTACAATTAAGTTAATTTTGTTACTATTTTATAAATAAATGAAATTAAAAATTTAACTGTACAAATTTTAACACTCCAAAAACAAAACATCATGGCCGTCCTTCAACATGGTCGACGTCCACCCAATCACACAAGAATACAGCTTGCTCCAATCAACGCCCTGCGCGGCAAATTCAAAAATGTATCATAATATTCATAATATCTTTACATATAGAGTAACTTATTGCAGCGTTGTCTCCGAAAAGTTCAAATGTGGTGAGTGAAACCTATTGAACTACACAAATAAATGGGCTGACTTAACGCCAGCCTCTTTCCACGAAATGAGTATTTCTTTACTTCCATGGTGAATGTTTTCATTTATTGTCAAGACAAGTGAGACTAAACTTTGCAGTATTCTGAATTTGATATTCGAATGGTAAGATATTCGAATTTTTGAATGATGAATTCACATCTTGCACATCACTATACATTTGAATTTTTCCCGAATATTCGGCTGTGCTCGTTAAACAGTGGGCACACATACATACTTGAGTTCAGAAAGCACCACCTACCTTTAACTTAACAATTTATATACCATCTTGTTTAATATATGTGTATGTGTGAATATAATATAACAACAATAATGGACCTCTTCTCAGAAAGTGACCTTAAAATAATTGGGGTGGAAGGCAGACATCCGCAAACTTTCAACGCTATTTATAAAGAGATTTAACTCACATTATCGGTCAGTAGTGAAGTGGTAAAAGCTAAGGATTCGAAATCATAAAGTCGGGGTTAAATCTTCGTTTACGCTAAACGCAACTAAAAAAAACGCAACTAAGCTACACATATAGTGTAACTTCTTGCCGCGTTATCCCCGAAGGGGTCGCATGTGGCGAGTAGAACCTTTTTATTTTTACAGGTAAGGGGGCCGGCCTTACGCCAACCACTTCAGTTGAAGTGGAGGTTTCCCAGCTCCCGAGAGTGCTGGTACTCATTTCTTGTGAAGGCTGAGTAAACCTTGCCGGTATTTTATTTTGGGGTTTGAAATAAACACCGAAACGGGAAATCATTTCTGCCACCCTCGGTGGGATTCGAACCCTAGCTTTCGGCATGGAATGCAAGCACTCTACCACCTGATCTATCGACCGGGCTGAAGATTTTTTTAAATATAATTTTGTATTGTGTATTGGTTTTGAAGTTTATATATATTATTTGTTGATTTTTAAAATGTCATTTGTTGTGTATGTTCCTTGACTTATAATTTGGTATGCGGCTATGCTGTAGAAAATGGTTCACTTTACCAATGTCACCTCTGTTTCATGGAAGGTCGGCAAGAGTTGCAGGGTGTATGTTTATTTGAGGTTTGAGTTTTTATGTTGTAGGTTCGCATGTGGCATGTGCATTGTGCAAGCGCTAACTTATACGAGTCTGCTTGTGAAAATGCATATAATGTGAATCCCCAATGTTATATATATTTGCAACTTAAATTAGATTAAATATGTAATTCATGACATTATGCCGACCACTTCTTTATTTGAAAGAGGTTACCCAGCTCCCGAGAAAGCTGGTATTCATCTTTTGTAAAGGATGTTGGTATTTATTTTGGGTTTGAAATACATAAACACAGAAACGGTGGGATTCGAACCCCAGCTTTCGGCGTGGATCATCTTTTATGCATCTTTTCCAGTCCGTAGTCTAGTGGTAACGCTTCGGAATCGAAAATAGGTGGGTTCGAATCCAGGCGGAGTATAAAAAATATACGATGTATATTTTCAAATATGCTCTTCGCTGGGTTGAAACATTCATATACCCATTCATATATCACATTCTGTGGTAAGCCACAGACCAGCCACCAAAGGCACACCTAGCCTTAGAGCAACTGGGTCTTGCTTGAGAATTGGCGTTTTGTAGCGTCGAGCAAGCTCGTAAAAAGTTTGGTTGATAGCTCAGTTGCTTGAGGTAGTGGTTTGCAACTAAGATCACAGATCTGTCAAGTGGTTCGCTCATATCGTCACCCCAGTGCTTGTTTGGCTTATCTATCATTTGATTCAAAAGTGACCTTTCAATAAAATTGTCTTAAGAATCACAGTCCTCACAATCTGAGCTAAGAAAAAAATGTTGATCACGATAATGTTAGAGTTGGTTTAAATGTTCCAAATGATTTTTCTAGCATTCATAAGACACGTTGAATAGGAGTTTTAGGCTTACACAGCCGGCTGATGATGCTGGGGAGATGTTTTCCGGGATCTGTTGCCTAGGTCTGTGGGAGCTGGAGCTGGAGCTTCCGGACGTTACGCTAATGTCTACGATGGGCTTCTTTTTGAAGACGTCTGGAAGCTCCAGCTCCCACAGACCACGGCAAAAGATCCCGGAAAACATCTCTACAGCATCAATAAGACACATTGGTCCAGTACACATATGTACATACATTGCTTATGTGAATTTACCTCTGTTGGAGATTATTCCTTGACTTATAGGTTGGTATGAGGCTAACCACCCATACTGTAAAAAATGGTTCACTTTGCCAATGTCACCCCTGTGTCAGGGAAGGTCGCCAAAAGTTGTAGGATTTATGTTCATTTGAGGTTTGGATTTTATTTGTTAATACACATTCAGCATTTGTAAGCTCGAACTACACGTGTTTGTTTGTGGGCATGCATTTGATATGAGCCTTAAATGTTTATATATCTTTGCAACTTAGATTATATATTATATTTATATATTTCACTTTGCGAATGTCACCCCTGTTTCAGGGAAGGATGGTAAGAGTCGCAGGGTGTATGTCCATTTGAGATTTGGTTTTTATGTTGTAGGTTCACATGCGGCATGTGCAAGCGCGAACTTGTACGTGTCTGCTTGTGAGAATGCATATAATGGGAATCTCCAATGTAACATTTATCTTTGCAACTTAGATTAGATTAGGAGATAAGACAACCAAGCACCAAGGCGACGATAATGCAATATCTTTGATACACAACTACCTGTGTTATGCATCGAGTATATCATATACTAGTTGCGATGGATACCGCTTCTAGTGCGGTATATGCAACTTAGATTATGTAAGGAAAGTGAATGCAGGGACTGGAAACAGTTGTAGGTACATTAATAAAATTGTTCACTTTTGCCAAAGTCACCCCTGTCCTCAAACAAACACGTTGAATGTAAAATTTAAAAGCTGGAGTAACGTTTGCCTGACGTATTTACAAATTGTAATAATTTTAAAAGTGAATTTAACTTCACGGATCTTTAACGAACCGTTATGTGAGAACTTCTTTGATTCACGACGTTTCGTTAGCGACGTAACTAACGTCTTTAGTACCCTGAGTACGAGTTGCAAAACTTGAGAAAAGTAAACCATACGGAAAATATTAAAGAGTGATTTCTCCCAAAATCTGCCGTTTCTGTTTCTTACACTTTATGGTCTTAGCAAAAGAGTTACAGTGATGAAGAAAATCAAGTTCAAACAAATAAAAACGGCAAGTTTTTGGGGAAATCACTCTTTAATAATTGCCGTAAACTTTACATTACTCAAGTTTTGCAACTCGTACTAAGGGTACAGGAGACAATTTCTCTTTACGACGACTGAGGATAAACTCGAACCTCGCCAACGAAACGTCGAGAATTATATAAGTTCTCCCGTGAAGGTTCGTGTAATATTCGAAAAGTGTAAATCACTTTTAAATTGATTATGGTTAGTAAACACGTTTAAGTTTGCGCTTACACGTTGTGCATGTGCGCTTACAAAATAAGATTCAAGCATCAGTCCGGTCGATAGCTCAGTTGGTAGAGTGCTTGGATTCTACCCCGTGAGCTCGGGTTCGAGTCCCACCGAGGAGGGTGTCAGAAATGATTTCCTATTTCGGTGTTTATTTCAAACCCCATAATAAAAATACCGGCAAGGTTTACTCAGCCTTCACAAGAAATGAGTACCAGCCCCCTCGGGAGCTGGGAAACCCCCACTTCAACTGAAGTGGTTGGCGTAAGGCCGGCCCCCTTACCCGTAAAATAAATAGGTTCAACTCGCCACATGCGACCCCTTCGGGGATAACGCGGCAAGAAGTTGCACTATATGTGTGGCTTAGTTGCGTTGGCGTATCAAATGAACATAGCCCTGCAAAAATCTTGTCGAATTCCCCTGAAACAGGGGTGACTGGTGGCAACAGAGAACCAAATTTACAGGATTGTTTTCAGCCCTTTATTGCAGTCACTTCAAGAGACGTCACAAGACCGATGTGTTCACCGAATCTTTTGGGGCGCCCTTGAAGTGGACAAGGTCGCGAAACGGCGCGGCGCCAATTAAAAAAGACTATTGTTTCATCGTCGTCCTCAAATCACCAAACAGGAGGCAGATCTGAAGAGGCCTTGGCCACACTTTACAGGATGGTGACAGAGTTACAGTAACGAAAAGAGTATCATTAAATAACAATTCCAATTTTAATAACTTAAATTTTTTGAATATTAGACAAACCGTTATGGGAGAACTTACATTCTTAACGTTTCTTTGGCGACGTAGCCAACTTCTTCAGGAGACACCCTCACTGCTCGACGACTGAGGATGAACTGTAATATCAGAAAAGTTTACCTAATTACCTAACTGTGTAGTTATTTTACTTGTAAATATGTCAAACGGTCGTAATTCCAGCTAAAACCAAACAATACTTAAATCTAATCAAATCTAATTTCACAAGCAGTGTAGGTATAAGTTTGCGCTTAAACATGCCGCATGTGGACTTACAATATAAAAATCAGAATCTCAAATGAACATACACCCTGCAACTCTTGTCAACCTTCCCTGAAACAGGGGTGACATTGGCAAAGTGTAACATTTTAAAAATTATCACAAAAGACAATATTATATGTGGCTGCCTCAAATACACAATTTGGAGAAACAAATACATACTCACGTGTACCAAGGTCCGAATCTAAAAGGCCTTGTGGTACTTGTGTGTTTGTGTCCGCTTCTAGTATATAATTGTATAAATGATAGTAGACTAGTCCGGTACAATCCACCATAGAATAATCTAGAACAAGCAAGAATGGTCCCTTTCGTAGCTATATACACGAGCCGCAATGATACAGAGGGTAGAGTCGATTGAAACATTGAGCCGTAAAATCGATGAGCCAAGGACTAGAAAGTGACCAGTACATTGTAAACCGATATTGTGTAACATAAATCTTGAAAACTGAATAAATTGTAATTTTATTAAAAGAGACCAAATAAAATCATAACAATATTGATGATAAGGATGTAGAATCCATCTTTCCGGGCTTGTAGACCATGTTCAATATTTCTTTTGTAGGCTGCTTTATTATTTTTGGAAGGCTTCTTCAGGGCTTGTACTTAGACTCAGTCTAGGTCAAAAAAAATAAAAAATAAAGCAGCCTACAAAAGAATTATTGAACATGGTCTACAAGCCTGGAAAGATGGATTCTACATCCTTATCATCATCATCTGAAGCCGGCCATGAAAGCCTAAAAACACTTACGTCATAACAATATTGTTTGTTTTTCTGTGTTAGTGTATGTAAAGTCTCCAGATGTTGAGTACTTATAAGATTGAATTTGTATTCCTCGAGTGTTCTAGTAAAGTCTCGGATGTGCTATTTCTCAATGATTCCAGAATTATCCTTATTCCTGCTATAAAAAGGGCCAAAGCTGTCTGTAGCGTCAGAGTAGTCAAGCGGCCGTTGCATTGTGAATGCATAAAGTTGACTCAGTATGTGAACGGAATCTGAAACTGATTGTGCAAAACAAATATCCGCAATTCTTATTCAATTAAACCCAGTAAAAACATAACAATATCTTCTTATTGTATAAGATCTAAGATCTGTTTATGGAGGAACTCCCTCCTGTGACGCAGAAGACCAGCTGTTCTTCCATCTTTTCAGCCGTCTGGTATTTCCTGTACCACGATTCGGGTTAACTTACTCTCGCTCATGCGGTCTACATGGTCCCTCCAGAACCGTCTCCTCTTCCTGCTACATCTGACGATGTCCAGTGCCGCACATGCTTCTGATTGCTGAGTTCCTTAATCGGTCTCTCAGTGTTCTTGCAGCTATAGCGCTAAGTGTCTTCTAATCTAATCTAATCTAATCTAATCTAAGCTGCACAGATATATATCATTTAAGATTTATTTTAAATGCATTCCCACAAGCAGACAATTCAAGTACAATTTCGCGCTAACACATGCCGCATGTGGACCTACAATATAAAAACCTAATCTTAAATGAACATAAGCCCTGCAACTCTTGCTGTCCTTCTCTGAAACAGGGGTGATATTGGCAGAGTGAACCATTTTTTACAGTATGGGTGGTCAGCCGCATACCAACCTATAAGTTAAGGAAGTTCATTTCAGATATTCAGATCATGGATCTCAAACACGACGAAGATCAAGAAGAGATTCATCATCATCATCATCTATAATCTGAGTTGCAGAGATACATTAACATTTAAAGTTCATATTAAATGCACGCCCACAAACAGAGACACGTGTAACTTAGCGCTTACGAGTGCTGCATGTCGCACGCTTAATCATAAAGAGCAATAACTCAAAAAATAAGAATGTTGGGAAATCACGTTTGAAGTTCAGACAGCCAGTACAACTTGTATGGGATGACAAAAGGCGTCCGATGTTTTATCTCGGTCATATTCGTCCAAATTGAACGGCTGTCGCATTCTACCTATTCTTCTCGCATTGTTCTTGCGTTTTATTACAAAATCTCAATTTTCCCAATTTTTGAGTTATTGCTCTTTATTATTAAACGTGCGATGTGTACTTGCAAATTAAAATCCAAGCCTCAAATGTACACACAATCCCTGTAACTTTTGCTGACCTTCCCTGAAACAGGAGTGACATTGGAAAAGTGAATCATTTTGTAACACCAGGCGCGTACATAGGTAAATGTATTTCACAATAAATATTTTCTCACATTTCTTTAAAAATAACTCATGAAATAACCTGAAGTGCTAACGATGCATTGCCTACCTATTAGGCGCATGTGCCTCTATGATATGCACGCCCCTGTTTTACAGAATAGGTAGTCAGCCTCATACCGACCTATAAGTCAAAGAATACAAATAATAAATAACATTTAGGGATATAAAAACAGCAGAACCTTGGAAAGAAGTCGGTGTTATAGCCGCGGGGATCAAGACAGGTTATTTGGAACCGGATAACGCTGGTTCGAATCCCGCGACGATAACTTCGACCCTGGTTCAACAGATGCCGTTGCATGCACACAAGCTTCTGCTTTCGCATGAAGACAACTGGCCAGGTAAAATAGGTAAAATAAAAATAAAAAAATAAAAAAAGTGATACAAAAATAAGTCAATAGGTGTGTTTATAACAAAAAATTATGAATGCATAAGCCACCAACATTACAAATCAACATTACGGATTAGCCGCCATTTTTTTCTGTCCTTACATACTTCTTTCATTTATTTATGCAGATCATTGATCTAAAACACGACGAAGAAGAAGAAGAAGAAGAGACTCATCGTCAAATCTAAATCTAAGTTGCACAAATATGTATCATTTGGGATTCATATTAAATGCATTCCCACAAACAGATACGCATAATTCGCGCTCACACATGCCGCATGTGAACATACAATATATAAACCCAATCTCAAATGAACATAAGCCCCGCAACCCTTGCCGACCTTCCCCGAAACAGGGGTGACATTGGCAAAGTGAACCATTTTTTACAGTATGGGTGGTCAGCCTCATACCAACCTATAAGTCAAAAAATACAAATAATAAATAACTTTTAGGTATATAAAAACAGCCGAACCTTAAAAAGAAATTTATACAAAAAGAAGTCAATAAGTAGTATAATAACATAAAATTATTATATTTTGTATTGTTTGTGTATTAACACTGTGAAAATTCATACTGTTATAGTTTAAAAATTTTTGAGGAATTCAAAAACACTGTTTATTTTCACATGAATATATTTAAAAAGATTACAATCTTTTTTAAAATTATTAATGCATAAGCCGTCAACATTACAGATAAGTCGCCATTATTTTCATTCCTTGCACACACCTCTTTCATTTCATCCAGATCATTGATCTAAAACACGACGAGGATAAAGAAGAAGAGACTCATCGTCATCATCATTAAATTAAAAGCCAAAATTTGCAACTTATTTGAGTTTTGATTGCCGGTTAAGGAATGTTTAAGATACCGGCCCTTAGATCCGCGCTATCCACTAAGTGTAACTTTACAATTTAAAAATTGCACTCTGTCGAAACGCCTGATTGCCGCTAACGACCTCTGCCTAAGTAGTACAAAGTTAAACATTACAACCGTCGCGATGGTGCCCCGTCTCGCTCGCACGCGTGGCTTCGCGGTAAGCCGTGCGGGAGAGAGAAGGCATGCCGTGAGATGTGCCCCTCTCTCCCCAACGCTCCGCGCTGTTATGTCATAACTTTCTTTTCACTAAAGCGACAAAATTACTGATAGTATGCCAGCGCGCACAGAGAGCAAACGGAAGCTGAAATATGGTTTTAATTCTATTTAAACAGATTTTTTTTATAAAAAAAAAAGTTTTAAGCAAATTAAGTTTTAATGCATACTGTCGCGAACTTGAAATACGCTCGCTTATTCACGCATACAACCATCTGGAAGTGACAGTGGCTGTGATTGTGTGTGTACTTAACGGTCTGGTGGTGAAATGATTTAGTAAATGCGAGAAAGACCCCTCTGGTTTATTATAAAAGAGATCAAAATAGTACGGACAGCAGAGTCGTAAGTAAGCAATTTGGTAAGTAGCCCCTATAAGCAGTGACTGTCAAGTTGCGAAATAAATTTGAAATTGTGAAAAAGAAATTCTCAAAAAAAAAAATCTGGCAATTTAATTAAAGAGAGAATCCAGCAGAAAATGTCACAATACCTACTCCTCTTATGATGGTCTGTTGATAAAAAAACGTTGTGGTTTTATGATTTTAAAAAATCATTTAAATTTAAAAAAATGGGGAAATTGAAAGTTGTTAGAAAAAGTAACTTTATTTGTGGTAACATCTAATCTAATCTAATCTAAGCTGCAAGGATATATATCATTTTAGATTTATATTAAGTGCATTCCCACAAGCAGACATTACTAAACATAAAACAGATAACCGAAATATATATGCGAACCGTTAGTTAGAGAATTTCGGGTTTCTTGACATTTCTTTGGCTTCTTATCCAACATCTCCAGTAGACACATCCTTGCTCAGCGGAGAGCGACGTACGACGTACACTCCAGAGAGTGCGAGAAGTATGTGCTACAAAATATCAAAGCAAGTGACCGGTCCGTAGTCCAATGGCAACACTTCGGACTCGTATTTACGAGCTGGTTGTGGGTTCAAATCCCGGCGGAGCACAAAAAATGTACCATTTACATTTTCAAATATGCTCTTCGCTGGGTTAAAAAAATCATACAACCTTTACCAAAGACCGGTCACTAAAGGTCCATCCAGCCTTACAGCAACTGGGTTTTGCTTGAGTATTGGCGCTTTGTAGTGACGACCTAACAAGCTCGTAAACACCTCTGCGGCACTACAGCAAGTGTCATAGACACCCAGAGTCTCAAGAATGTAGGGAGTCTCACGCACAGCACTTCTTAAAAGAAAAGTAAGCACGCCTAGGCACATAATCACAAAAACACGCAGGTGTAAACCTATCCATTCGTACCAATATCTATGCAACTTAGATTTTTGATTCAGTCGGGTTGCGTCCGGGCGCCGGTTTGCCGACTGTGCCTATCATCGAGAGTACAGTACGCCCAGATGCAATTCTTACATAAGCAGCGAGCAGAATATGTACACACTACAACGCGAGATATTCAGGCTTGTGTGCATGCACACACATAGCGATGATTCAAGACATATTTAGGTCACGGATCTTCTTCTTCTATTTAAAAATTTCACCGGAAATTAATTTTGCTTACAATAGAGGAAGACCGAGAAAGGTATGGATGGACCAAATATCCGAAATTGCGAATGAATGGAATATCCAGAGCCATAATAAAAGCAGAGCCCTCTATGAAAAAGGTTATGACTCTGGAGTAAATGAAAGAAGTATGTAAGGACAGAAAGAAATGGCGGTTGATCTGTTGGCTAGGGTTTGTTAAATTGGAATTTGTTTTCTGTTTAGTTTTGATGATATTAATATATACTGATTTGTAAAATGTAATTTGTTGTGTAAGTTCAAAGATATGTTACATTGGAGATTCACATTATATGCATTCTCACAAGCATATATGTATAAGTTCACGCTTGCACATGCCGCATGTGAACCTACAACATGAAAACCCAAATCTAAAATGGACTAACACCCTGCAACTCTTGCCATCCTTCCCTGAAACAGGGGAGACATCGGAAAAGTGAACCATTTTCTACAGTATGGGGGGTCAGCGACATTCCAACACGACAAGGAACATACACGACAAATTACATTTTAAAATCAATAAATAATAATATGTATGGACGTCAAAACTAAAACAGAAAACAAATTCCAATTAAAAAAACATTAGCCACCAACATTACAGATCAACCTCCATTAATTTATGTCCTTATATACTTCTTTCATTTCTTCCATGTTCTTCATACAAGCTCTCCTTTTATTATGACTCTGGATATTCCATTCATTCGCAATTTCGGATATTAGGTCCATCCATACCTTTCTTTTTCGGTCTTCCTCTACCACAACATCCATCTATTTTGCATTGCAACGTATACTTTCTTCGTCAGTCTTTTCTCATTCATGGGCGTCTTTTCAAATAAAGCTTTGTCGACCATCAAGCACACCTAAAACTCGACGTACTTTGGGACACGGAGCCAGTGAAGCTGTTGCAGTGATGTCAGTGTAAGATCAACCTTGACTGAAGTAAGTATAACTTAGTGTTGTCGTTTATTTCAGCAAGTCTCAATGACGTTTCGGTTTTCACGCTACGACTGAGTTTCGCCATGTCTTATATCATAATCACATGCAATCTAATCGTTCCCCCGGTGCTTGCATGGCTTATCTACCATTTGAATTTAGATACTTGGGAAGCATGTTTGAAAATAATGGGAAGATGACAAGGGTACTTTAGAATAGGGTGTGTAAGGAAAAGCAAGTGGTCGGTGCAATAGGAAGAATAGCAAAGAACAAGCGATTGACGATGGATCTAAAAATGGTGGTACACAATGATATATTGTTATATTGTTACCGACTTTGATGTATGGAAGTGAAGCATGGACAGTGAATGATAACGAAATGAGTATGTACGATGGAAATGAAGCATTTGAGAAACATTACAGAGAAAACCCCGAAGGATAGAGTAAGCAATGAATAGGTAAAGAAAGAATGTAAGCTGAAAGAGGATGTGAAAGTTAAGATACAAAGGAATGTTATGAAATGGTTAGGGCATGCGAAAAGAATGAAAGATGATAGATTGACAAAGTATGTATATATACAGAGGAAATGTGAAAGGAAAAAGAGGTAAGGGACGACCGAGAAAGTATGGAGTGATCAGATTGAGTAGATTGTGAAAGAAAAGGATATACAAAGCGAGCGTAAAAGAAGAAAATGCATGAAAAAGGTGATGGAGGTTTGTAAGCATAGGAACAAATGGAGGTGGCTCTGCAGAGGCTATGGCCACTTCTAGTGGAATGGCGACAGAGTTACAGTGTGACCTTTCAATGAAACTGTCCTAAGAATCCCATTCTACACAATCTGGGCTAAGAAAAAAACATGATAATGGGAGAGTTGTTTTACATATTTTCAGAATCAATTTCCAGTTTTCATAAGACACATTGGTCCAGCACACATACAAACATTGCTCATGTGAAATTACATCTGATGGGCATAAGACAAACAAGCACTAAGGAGGCGTTATGTTACTCGATGGCTTAGAACCATCGCTTTATGTGGCCAGCACGTCACCTTAGTGCTGGCTTGTCTAATCTCTATCGGAGGTAATTTCACATGAGCAATGTTTGTATGTGCACTGGATCAATGTAACGCTACTAAGCAACATATATAGTGTAACTACTGGTCGCGTTTTTCCCGAAGGGGTAGCATGGGGCATATGGAATCTATAATTTTTTTCAGGAAACGCGGCCGGCCTTATGCCAACCAACCAGTTTAGTTGAAGTAAAGGGTTCTCAGCTCCCGAGGGGGTTGGTACTCATTCTTGTGAAGGCTAAGTAAATCTTGCCGGTATTTTTATTTTGGCTTTGAAATAAACACCAAAACGGGAAATCAATCGGTATTCGAACACGAGCCCTAGCATTGAATGCAAGAACTCTACCAACTGAGCTATCGAGTTGTCTTAGTTGCGTTGTGTCTCCTTTAACCATGTCTACATAAACCGACGCCTACTTAGTATTGCGTGCTATGCACAATTTTCTAGTGTGGATTTCCCATACAAAGAAAATCTTATAATTAGCGGCCGTTTAATATCTAATTACGTTATTTTAATATTATATAAGACACATAATATATTATGTGGGTTAGTATCACTCATTCTGTAACCTGATTTAAATAGAACGGAAACTATTCTGGATCTAGAACATTCCTCATGAAAAAAGAACGGTGTTTGGCCGAGGGGGCCAAGGGGGCTGATCTTTCTAGCGTGTGTATTATTATATAAACATTTAAAGCTCATATCAAATGCATGCCCACAAACAAATACGTGTAGTTCGCGCTTACAAATGCTGAGTGTGTACTTACAAATAAATCCAAACCTCAAATTAACATAAACTCTACAACTTTTGCCGACCTTCCCTGACACAGGGGTGACATTGGCAAAGTGAAATTTTTTTTACAGAATGAGTTGTCAGCCTCATACTAACCTATGTATAAGTCAAGGTAACCCTTTGGGGATAAGGCGTTAATAAGTTGCACTATTCGTGCAAATACGTTTGAATAATTAATAAGATTATATCTGACGCATTCAGTTGCCTTGCCGACAATGTTGATAACAATCAATTACACTTTTATTTACTTAAAAAAACACTTTGTTTCTTACATACATTTATAAACACGACAAATCTTAGTCATCGATCTTCAATCTATAATCTAATCTAATCTTATCTAAGCTGCAAAGATATGTATCATTTAAGATTTATATTAAATGCATTCCCACAAGCAGACATGTATAATTTCGCGCTAACACATGCCGCATGTGGACCTACAATATAAAAACCCAATCTCAAATGAACATAAGCCTTGCAACTCTTGCCGTCCTTCCCTGAAACAGGGGTGACATTGGCAAAGTGAACCAATTTTTTACAGTATGGGTGGTCAGCCACATAACAACCTATAAGTCAAGGAACATACATGTAAGTTATAATAACGCAACTAAGCTAACACATATAGTGTAACTTCTTGCCGCGTTATCCCCGAAGGGGTCGCATGTGGCGAGTTGAACCTATTTATTTTTACAGGTAAGGGGGCCGGCCTTACGCCAACCACTTCAGTTGAAGTGGAGGTTTCCCAGCTCCCGAGAGTGCTGGTACTCATTTCTTGTGAAGGCTGAGTAAACCTTGCCGGTATTTTATTTTGGGGTTTGAAATAAAAACCGAAACGGGAAATCATTTCTGACACCCTCGGTGGGATTCGAACCCGAGCTTTCGGCATGGAATGCAAGCACTCTACCACCTGAGCTATCGACCGGACTAAACGTTTTAGATTCATGCTCACAAACAGACACGTGTAAGTTCGCGCTTACTGTGTGTGTACTTACAAAATAAACACACAAATTTCAAAGAAACATAACCCTTCACCTCTTGAAACCTTTTTTCGAAACAGGTGTGGCATTGGCATTGAATATTTTTTACAGTTTGGGTTAAGTTAAGACAACCGATCTGTAGCGTAGTGGTTAACGCTTCGGACTTGTAAATAGAAGGTCAGGGGCTCGAATCCCGGCAAAAATTCAAATATCTTTATCAAACACCGGTCACACAAGATCCATTCTTACAGAAACTATGTTTTGCTTGAGAATTAACGCTTTGTAAGAAGTCCGGTCGATAGCTCAGTTGGTAGAATTTTTGCATTCCGTGCCGACAACAAGAGTTGGATCCCCCCCGAGGGTGTCAGGAATGATTTCCCGTTTCAAATTTCAAACCCAAAATAAATATCGCAAGTTTTACTCAGCCATCACAAGAAATGAGATCCAGCCTCCTCGGGAACCTAGAAACCGGCACTTTAACTGAAGTGGTTGGCGTAAAACCGATCCTTCGGGGGTAACTCAAGGAAGAAATTTCAATATTGTTTGTTTAGTTGCTTCTGCGTCATGCCATAAATTGCAACCGGATTATCTCTAATTCTGTTCTTTTTTCGCACAGATACTTCCGGGGTCCGAGCCCTGAACTTTTGGCATGACAATCCATTGCATTATCCACTGGACTAATGATCGGTTAACCCTAAGAGAGCAAGGCGACAACCTTCCATGCAGTAATTATAGTTATTTATTTATGTTAACCCCGGATGAGGATCTCTCAACAAAGCAGTAGCTTTTAATAATAATGGAGGCATTTGTTGTTTAGTTGTTATATTACTAATTATGGGTTTCCTTTCAAAGCGTCACTAACTAGGTACTTTGTATGTACATTGTTCTAAAAATGACACGTTTTTTAACAAGTGAGACCGGTCCGTAGTCTAGTGGTAACGCTACGGGCTCGTAAATGGAAGGTTGTTGGTTCGAAACCCGGTGGAGCACAACTGTAACTGTAACTGCAGAGCCTCCGCAGAGTTGCCTCCATTTCTTCCTATCCTTACATACCTCTTTTAATTCATTCATATCCATCACCTTTTTTATAAATTCACTTTGTATATCCCATTCTTTCACAATCTCCTCTACTTGATAACTCCATACTTTTCCCGGTCGTCCCTTAACTCTTTTTCCTCTCACACTCCCTCTGTTTATGCACTTTGTCAGTCTTATCATCATTCATTCTTTCCACTTGCCCAAACTATCTCATCACATTATTTTGTACCTTAAATTACAGATCCTCTTTCAACTTATATTTTTTCTTTACCCTCAATCAAACCAAAAATATAGAATTTATATTTAAAAAAATGCTCTTCGCAGGGTTGAAAAATTCATGAACCTTTAACAAACACCGGTCACGAAAGGTCCATCCAGCCTTACAGCAACTGGGTTTTGCATGAAAATTCGCACTTTGTACTTTTTAGTGACGACCAAACTCGTCAAAAGTCCGGTCGATGGCTTAGGACTAAGGTCTTCAACCCGCGGCCCTCGGGCCTCATGTGGCCCGCCAGCTAATTTCTTGCGGCCCGCGGCCACCAGAGGCTAAAAAAAAAATATCGCGCCCAACGATATGCGATATACATACGAGTAATATACGACTCGCAATCGTCAGCATTCGCAATGTCACTCTTTCAAACATATGAGTGAAAAAATGCCATAAAATGATTTCATTGTTTGGGAGCACATTATGTGTGTGAGCAGCTGTTTTCTCGTATGAAGTATGTGAAATCGACAACATGGTCGAGAATTACAGATGCACATCTGGAAGGTAGTCTGCGGGTTGCAACCACAAAAATGAAAACAAATATTGACAAACTTAACTAAAAAATAAACAATGTCAAAAATCACATTGATTGACTTTAATTAATCAATGAAGATTGACTTTAATGAACCAATAAAGATTATTGAAATTTGAAATTATGTATGTATTTTATTTTATTGATAAGGTGGTAAAGTGTCGTGAAAAGTTGTGGCCCTTCAGACGATGTGAAATCGATGTTTGGCCCTTGCACTAAAAAAGGTTGAAGACCCCTGGCTTAGGACCTAAGCCTTAGGTGGTAGAATGCAAGCATTCTATGCCAAGATCAAGGGTTCGATCCCCGTCGAGGGTGTCAGAATTGATTTCCAGCTCAGGTTTTTATTTCAAAGCCAAAAAAATTATACAGGCAAGGCTTACTCAGCCTTCGCAAGAAATAAGTACCAGCAATATCACGAGCTGGGAAACCCCATTTCAAATAAAGTGGTTAACGTGAGGACAGCCCCCTTACACGTAAAAATAAATAACTACAAGCAATCACTTCGAGGGTAACGTGGGCACGAAGTTACACTATATGTTCAGCTGAGTTGCGTCTGTGTTAGTGTTTTTAAATCTTAATGTTAGGCACTTTCATAATTTGTATTTGTTATTTGTATTTGATATTTGTATTATTCGAGATTGCTTGAGTGTTTGATTATCTAGTAAATTCTCGAATGTTCCAATCCTCAATGATTCGAGAATTATCCTTTGTCTTACTATAAATAAGGACCAAAGCTCTCTGTGGCGAGAGAAGCAAATTGACCGTTGTATTGTGAAGGTGTTAAGTGACCCAGTATGAGACCCGTATCTGAAATAAATTGTGTATGGGGCCGTCCATAAATTACGTCATCGATTTTGGCAAATTTTCGACCCCCCTCCCCTACAATCATCCTATAGTCATTATCTAATGACCCCCCTCTTGCTGTAATAATGAATGAGCTTAATAATTAATAATGTTATATTACTTTCATAATATTTTGTAGAAATTGGTATTTACAAGAACGACGTCACTTTTGGTACTCGTACATCATTTGCCATCATCCGCAGACCAGACCCCCCCCTTAATGCGAATGACGTAATATATGGACAGCCCCTATGTACGAGTATAAATCACCGCAATATCAATTGAATGAAACCCGCGAAAATCATAACCATATCATTGCAACTAAGATTAAAGATTATAGTTCACTTCTTCCTGTATTGATTTTATTTAAAAATTTCGTCAACGAAAATATTTCAACTTATCTTCGAGAGATTACGAATATTTCTCAACGTCTCCAGTATTGTCATATTGTTTATAAACAAATAAATAATTAAAAATTAGATAATTCTTTTAGTGTCACTGACTTCATGCAGGGAATGCACTTTTCAAAGAAAAAAATATAGAAAAAAAATTATAGAGTCCTCACACGGAGCAACTTAAAAGCGACAAAAATATGTCCCGGTATTTTCAACGTTAGCAAATGTGACTTTAAACTGATACTGATACATACAGTGTGACTTTTTGCCGCGTTTTCCCCGAAAGGTTTCGCATCTGGCAAGTGGAACCTATTTATTTTTACAGGTAAGGGGGTTCCTTGACTTATAGGTTTGTATGTGGCTGACCACCCATGCTGTAAAAATGGTTCACTTTGCCCCTGTGTCAGGGAAGTTCGGCAAGAGTTGCAGGGTGTATGTCCATTTGAGATTTGGTTTTTATGTTGTAGGTTCACATGAGGCATGTGCAAGCGCGAACTTGTACGTGTCTGGATGTGAGAATGCATGTAATGTGAATCTCCAATGTAACATATCTTTGCAACTTAGATAAGATTAGATTAGATTAGAAGGGGGCCGGCCTTACGCCAACCCCTTTAGTTGAAGTGGGTATTTCCCAGCTCTCGTGGGGGCTGGTACTCATTTCTTGTGAAGGCTGAGTAAACCTTACAGGTATTTTGGGTTTTTGAAATAAGCCCCGAAACTGGAAATCATTTCTGACACCCTCGGCGGGATTCGAACCTGGGCTCTCGGCATTGGAATGCAAGCACTCTACCATCACAAACGAACTTCTGGCAAACAATTAAGCAGGAAAAGCTGATGTACTTCGTTCATGTCATGAGAAATGAGAAATACCGCCTTCTCTATCTTGTCATACAGGGTAAGATTGAGGGGAGAAGAAATCAGGGACGCCGCAGGACATCGCGGCTGAAAAACCTGCGACAATGGTTCAACAAAAGCACCAAGTCCCTGTTTCGAGCCGAAACATCCAATGTCAAAATAGCCATGATGATTCCTTGACTTATAGGTTGATATGGGGCTGCCAATGTAACCCCTATTTCAGGGAAGGTCGGAAAAATTTGCAGGTCTTATGTTCATTTGAGATTTGGATTTTAATTTGTAAGTACCTACACATGCAGCATTTGTAAGCGTGAATTAAAAGAAGATTGTTAAGATGGTTCGGACATATGCAGAGAATGAATGAGGAAAGACTGACGAAGAAAGTACCTATATATTGCAAGAATAGATGGATGTTGTGGTAGAGGAAGACCGAGAAAGGTATGATGGACCAAATTTCCGAAATAGCGAATGAATGGAATATCCAGAGTCATAATAAGAGGAGACCTTGTAAGAAGAAGTTTATGGCTCTGGATGAAATAAAAGAATTATATAAAGACAGAACAAATGGCGGTTAATCTGTAATGCTGGCAGCTAGGGATAGGGTTTCTCAAGTTTTCCAATTTTTTTGTAAATTTTAAATTAGAATTTTGTATTCTGTATTTGATTTTCATGTTTATCCATTTGTTTATGTCTAAAATGTTATTTGTTACCACCCATGCTGTAAAAAATGGTTCACTTTGCCAATGTCACCCCTGTTTCAGGAAAGGACGGCAAGAGTTGCTGGGTGAATGCCCATTTGAGATTTGGGTTTTTATGTTGTATGTTCACATGCGGCATGTGCAAGCGCAACTTGTACGTATCTGCTTGTAAGAATGCATATAATGTGAATCCCCAATGAAACATATCTTTGCAACTTACATTAGATTAGATTATATTTTCAATGCATTTTACAAATACATCGAAAAAACGACAAAATGATTTTTATCCCTTTTACAAAAAAATCACGTTTTTTTTCAAAATATGATTAGATTAGATAGACACATGCAGTATTTGTAAGCGTGAACTAACACGCGTCGGTTTGCCTGTATCTTAAATGTTTCTTATATCTTTGCAACTTAGATTATACTTATTATAATATGATTTCGATATGAGTGACACCAAAAGAGTAAAAAGACGAAGATGAAGAAGGATATTAAGAAAAAGTAGAATAAGTGACTTGATAGTTTCTTCATATGAAACCCACTATGACAGTGATTTTACATGATTTGAATGTATTTTTTTTTGTCCAGCTGTTGCCGGTACTTGCTTCGGTATCGAGAGGTCAGAGTTCGAATGTAAAAACAATTGAACGGCAATTAAAATTAAAATAACGACCCCACAATCTAAATGTTTATTTTTAATTATTAATTAAATAATAGTTTCATTTCTTGCATTCACTTACTATGTTAGGAGTCTTTGATTTTTATAACTACGCAGTTCGTTCGATAGCTCAGTTGGTAGAGTGCTTCCATTTCATGCCGTGAGCTCGGGTTCGAACACCACCGAGGGTGTCAGAAATGATTTCCCGTTTCGGTGTTTATTGTAACCCCAAAAAAAAAAAAAAAATGAGTACCAGCAACCTCGGGAGCTGGGAAACCCCATCTTCAATTGAAAGTGGTTGGTGTGAGGCCGGCCCCCTTACCGGTAAAAATAAATAGGTCCCGAATCACCACATGCGACTCCTTCGGGGATAGCGCGGGCAAGAAGTTACACTATATGTGTAGCTTAGTTGCGTTTGCGTACCATTTTTAGATCAAATAAGAGATTTGAAATCATATTAGTACAATAATTTATTCTTACCTTGTTGAAGTTTCAACGATTTTTCTTCATCGAAAGTTACGTATAGATGCACTTAATGCATTTAATTTAGTCACTGAATCTAATATGTAGAAAATTCAGTAAAAGATCAAGGGCATGCAATCTGAAAAAGAAAAAGAAAAATAAATTTTAAATAGGTATTTCTATGTAAACAACGGTTCACTTTGCCAATGTCACACCTAATCTAATCTAATCTAATCTAAGCTGCAAAGATATATATCATTTAAGATTTATATTAAATGCATTCCCACAAGCATGTATAATTTCGCGCTAACACATGCCGCATGTGGACCTACAATATAAAAACCCAATCTCAAATGAACATAAGCCTTGCAACTCTTGCCGTCCTTCCCTGAAACAGGGGTGACATTGGCAAAGTGAACCATTTTTTACAGTATGGGTGGTCAGCCGCATAACAACCTATAAGTCAAGGAACATACATGACAAATTACATTTTTTTTTATACACCTGTATCAGGAAAGGTCGACAGGAGTTGCAGGGCTTGTGGTCATTTGAGATTTGGGCTTAAATGTTACAAGTTCACATTCGGCATGTTTAAGCGTGAACTTACATATTTATAATCTAAGTTGCAAGGATATATTGACATTCAAAGCTCATATAAAATGCATGCCCACAAACAAACACTTGTAAGTTCGCGCTTTCGAATTCTTAATGTGTACTTACAAATTAAAACCCAAACCTCATATGAACATAAGCCCTGCAACTTTTGTCAACCTTCCCTGGAACAGGGATGACATTGGCAAAGTTTAATATTTTTTACAGTATGGTGGTCAGTCTCATAACAACCTATAAGTCAAGAAATGCCTATGAATCATATGTCTGTTACATTGGAGATTCGGGGCCGTCCATAAATTACGTCATCGATTTTGGCCGATTTTCGACCCTCCCCCCTACAATCATCATATTGTCATTATCAAATGACCCCCCCCCCCCCCCCCTCTTGCTGTAATAATGGATGAGCTTAATAATTAATAATGTTATATTACTTGCATACTATTTCGTATATTTTGTAAAATTTGGTATTAACAAGAACGACGTCACTTCTGGTACTCGTACATCATTTACCATCATCCGCAGACCAGACCCCCCCCTTCCTAAATGCGAATGACGTAATATATGGACAGCCCCTTCGGGTAATTTGATACTGCAGTATTTGTAAGCGCGAATTTCCACTTTCCAGTCATGGGCATGCATTTATTATTAACCTAAGAGATCTATAAGCTTTCATCTAAGTTGCAATGATATTTACAATATTCCCAAAAACAAACACGTATAAGTTTGCGCTTACACATGCCGCATGTAAGATTACAGCAAAAAAAACATTCATTTGATGAGACAGAGGTAACGGGAGTGCCAAAGTTAACCATTTTTTACAGTATGAGTGGTCAGTCACTAACCAAATTATTATAAGTTAAAAAAGATTATAGATGGAATATCTTCGTTTAGAGATACGCTGTTTTACACCTGTGCACTTTCTGATAGGTCAATTTTTCTGACCTCTGTTGTTGTCATCAGATACTAAAAAGATGCTACAGAGCATATACACGCAAACTCCAATTTTACACCCTATAAGATATAATCTATGTTGCAAAGATATATTTACATTTAAAATTAATATTACATGCATTCCCACAAGCAGACACGTATAAATACGCGCTTACACTTGCCGCATTTGTATTTACAATATAAAAACGAGATTTGTAGTGTAGGTACGTATGTCCATTTAAAATTTGGGTTTTTATGTTGTAGGTCCACATGCGGCATGTGTGCTTGTGAGAATGCATATAATGTGAATCCCCAATGTAGCATATCTTTGCAACTTAGATTAGATTAGAAAACCCAATCTCTAATGAACATAAGCCCTACAACTCTTGCAAACCTTCCATGAAACAGGGTTGACATTGACAAAGTGATCCAATTTTTACATTATGGTTGGTCAGCCTCATACCAATCTATAAGTCAAGGAATACTTATAATAAATAACATTTTAGTATACAAAAACAACAGAGCCATAAAAAGAAATCGATGATTTATTTGGTGAGCACTGTTTTGTATAAATCCCACCTCAAGAGTCCTCTGCGAGTTTGGTCGTCTCTATAGAAAGCGCTGATTCTCAGCAATAAATACCTTTGACCTTGGACGGACCTTTGGTGACCGGTCTTTGGTAAAAAAAAAACGCAACTCAGCTTCACATTAAGTGTAACTTCTTGCCGCGTTATCCCCGAAGGAGTCGCATGTGGCGAGTTAAACCTATTTATTTTTACAGGTAAGGGGGCTGGCCTTACGCCAACCACTTCAGTTGAAGTGGGGGTTTCCCCAGCTCCCGAGAGTGCTGGTACTCATTTCTTGTGAAGGCTGAGTAAACCTTGCCGGCATTTTATTTTGGTGTTTGAAATAAACACCGAAACGGGAAATCATTTCTGACACCCTCGGCGATATTCGAACCCGAGCTCACGGCATGGAATGCAAGCACTCTACCAACTGAGCTATCGACCGTTAAAGGTATATGAATATTTCAACCCAGCGAAGCGAGCATGTTTGAAAATACAAATGGTTTATTTTTTGACCTCCGCCGGGAGTCGAATCCACGACCTTCCATTTTACGAGTCCGAAGCGCTCACCACTGGACTACGGACCGGTCAAACATTATGTTAAATAATACGCAGAAAGAGAAAAGATAATATCGAGAATGTGTGACTTGATCGATTTACTGAAGTTCTAAGACAAATAAAAACGTTCGTGTAAATTAATTTAAATTAAATTGATAAATCAAGTGAAAACAAAACAGTTTTTAATTTTACAATATTGTTTGTGGTTCTATAAAATTAAGAAGAGATAAAACAAATCAAAAGGATTTACAGTGCTTTTGTACTAGCTCTTCAAAATATCAATAATAATGCTTGAATATTTTTTTCAGGTTATGTTAGGGAGTTTAAGAAAATTCTCTACAAATTGAATGTTGAAATTGCATTGTTTGAATGTGAAAAAACGTACGATGATTTTAACATTTAAATACATTAAAATAACTTACTTGTAGTAATGAAGATTGTGTGATAAAAATAAAACACTGCTGCACTTTTTGGCACATTTGATCGTGCCGAGTTTTAACCTGTTAAATGATTCAACGCAACTAAGCTACACATATAGTGTAACTTCTTGCCGCGTTATCCCCGAAGGGGTCGCATGTGGCGAGTTGAACCTATTTATTTTTACAGGTAAGGGGGCCGGCCTTACGCCAACCACTTCAATTGAAGTGGTGTTTTCCCAGCTCCCGAGAGAGCTGGTACTCATTTCTTGTGAAGGCTGAGTAAACCTTGCCGGCATTATTATTTTGGGGTTTGAAATAAACACCGAAACGGGAAATCATTTCTGACACCCTCGCGCTCGGTGGGATTCGAACCCGAGCTCACGGCATGGAATGCAAGCACTCTACCAACTGAGCTATCGACCGGTTTGACCATTTTGTTAATAAATTAAAATTAAATATTAATTAAAAACACATGGTTTTATTTTCACAGTTTGTTTCCTCATTCTTTGGCCGGTGCGTTGTCTAGTAGTAGCGCTTTGGACTCGGTAAATGGAAGGTCGTGGGTTCGAATTACGACGGAGCACAAAAATACACTGTTTTCAAATATGCTCTTCGCTGGGTTGAAAAATTCATACACCTTTACCAATGACCGGTCACCAAAGGGGGCATCGAGCCTTACAGCAACTGGGTTTTGCTTGAGAATTGGCGGTTTCTGTAGCAAAGACCAAGCTCGCAGCGGGCTCTTGAGGTGCGATTCACACAAAAACAGTGATCACTAAATAAATCGTCCTACTATTTATTTATCTGTAGGTTGGTTGCCGACCATCTATACTGTAAAAATGGTTCACTTTGCCAATATCACCCCTGTTTCAGAAAATGGCGGTAAAAGTTTAACGGCTTGCATTTGTTCATTTGCGGTTTGGATTTTCATTTGTAAGTACACATGCAGCATTTGTAAACACCAACTTACACGCGTCTGTTTGCTGGCATTAATTTAATATGAATTTTAAATGTCAATGATTTTTTGCAACTTAGAATTGAGTTAAATTGCCTAAGCGCTATCGGACTTTATAATATTTAAAAATTAATTTTCACTCAGTATATGAACAAACTTTAGAAAATTAGTAAAAAAAAAATACTAAATTGATGAATAATTTACAACAGCAAAAGTTATAAAAATAACACATTTGTTTAGTTCAATAAAATAAATTATAAATGAGAGAAAATTTAAATTTAATAAACAAATACAATCGAAATTTACTGTTTCAAAAGCTATTAAATTGTTATTGTGTAATATAATAGCTACAAATAATCCTGTTAATATTTGAATTATAAAAGGAATTTCCAAAAAAGATCCAATATAAGTTGTGGAGCTTACATGATCGATCTGACAGCGTTTATTAAGGATTTTTTTCTGAAGATGTCAAATATATAGAGAAGTATAAGCATTTAATTTAATATTTTAACTGAATGTTACAAAATACGCATATTTTGTGCAAATAAATTTATTAAAATTAAATTAGTTTACCTACTATAAAAAATAACTCTTACTGAGAGATTCACATACCTACAAAGTATGCAATCGTGAACATACCCAAATCTCCACCAAGTAAGGATGTATCTCCTGATGATGTTGGATAAAAAACTAACGAAACGTCGAGAACACTGAGAATTTCCTCTAACGGTTCGCATAAATATCTGTCTGTTTAATTTATTTTAATAATTGTACAAATATGTCTAGCGACCATGCATCTAACCTAAATACGATTTTACCCAATCCTGCTTGTTATAGGCACACATAATTTAATAAACTTCTTTTTTTTATCTGTTGCGGTAGTGAAAGGGTTAGAGCTGATTGCTTCAATTTAGAAGTTGAGAGATCAAACCATTTATATTTTTCAATTTATTTATTTATTTATTTGATTTCTCTATCAAAATGTCAATAAACAAAGTTATCAACAATGATAAGAAACTTTTACAATATACTAGGAAGAAGGTTGATTACCTAAATAAATAAATAATAATAAAAATAATAACGTTAATAATTCGTATTTGAAAATAACCACATTCGATTTATTTGACTTTATATTCAAGAATAATCTATGAACTAAAATATATGTGTATATTAGCACTTTCGATTCATATTAAATGCATGCCCACACGCAGAAACATGTTAGTCCACGCTTACACATGCTGCATGTTTAATTACAAAACAAAAATTCAAAACTCAAATAAACATAAGCCCTGCAACTATTGTTGACCTCCATTGATACAAGAGCGGCAGGCATAAGCTACCAACATTACAGATTCACCGCCATTTTTTCTGTCCTTACAAACTTCTTTCACATAAGCTCTTATACAAACTTGCCATCCTTCCCTGAAACAATGGTAACATTGGCAAAGTGAGCTCCTTTTTACAGTATGGGTGGTCAGCTTTATACGAACTTACAAGTCAAGGACATTTGCAACGCAACTAAACTCCGCACATAGTGCAACTTCTTGCCGCGTTCTCCCCGCAGGGGTCGCGTATGGCGAATGGTCCTATTTATTATAACAGGTAGGTAAGGGGGGCAACCTTACACCAACCACTTCAGTCAAGGTGGGGGTTTCAAAGCTTACGAGGAGGCTGGTACTCATTTCTTGTCTTTAGAAGATTAAACCTTTCCGGTATTTAAGTTTGGGTCTGAAATAAACATCTAAACGGGAAATCATTTCTGACACCCGGAATGCAAGCACTCTACCAACTGAGCTATCGACCAGAACATTTGGTTATTACTAATTAATAAAGGCCTGTTGCACCAACCTCCAATCAATATTTGGTTGACACATCAAATTTGATTGCTTATTCTGGTAAGGACCTCAGTTATATATTTCTCGGAAGCGGGTAACATATAATGTAATTTGAACAGGAAAGATGATGTACATCAGCTGATTTACGTATATCCAACTATATATAACTATATATAACCAATCCAATTTTATGGGAAAAATCACACTTGGTTTAAATTTTTGTTGATTGGAGTTTGTTGCAACAGGCCCTAAAAATTTGAGTTAAAGGGTTTGTGTATTGACATAGTGAAGGGTTATTTTAAATTAATTAAACAGAAATAATAACAAAGCTTTTCCTCACTTTATTTTCACAACTAAGATACACATATGGTGTAGCTTCTTGCCTGCGCTATCCCCGAAGGGGTCGCATGTGACGATTCGGGACCTACATATTTATTTTTACGGGTAAGGGGGCCGGCCTCACACCAACCACTTTCAGTTGAAGTGGAGGTTTACCAGCTCCCGGGGTGGCTGGTTCTCATTTCTTTATTGGTTCTCATTTCTCTCATTTCTTGCATGGAATGCAAGCATTCTACCAATTGAGCTATCGACCTTTTTACGAGCTTGGTCGTCGTCGCTACAAAGCGCCAATTCTCAAACAAAACCCAGTTGCTGTAAGACTGAATGGACCTTTGGGGACCGGTCATTGGTAAAGGTTTATAAATTTTTCAACCCAGCGAAGAGCAAATTTGAAAATATAAAAGATATTTTTTGTGCTCCGCCGGGGTTCGAACCCACAACCTTCCATTCAAAGTCCGAAGTGTTACCACTGAACTACGGACCGGTCGAGGTCTGGGTGAGTTTAATATCTCGAACGCTTTTGAAGTGCTAGCACACCATTTTCTCGAGTTGTTCTCTTGAAAATGGCACACACAAATAATTTGGTCGCTTCGATGGTCAATGGATAAGGTGTCGGCACTCGACTTTGCGTCATTGACACTAACACTGGTTTGAACCCCGCCTGCGGCATATCCTATCGACAATAACTTTAACCCTAGTATTTTATTATTAACGAGTCATTAAAAATATATATATAATAAGGAATGCCATGTTTCTGGCCAAGCAAAATATGTTGGTGAATTATATTCCTCTTCATAAATCTATTTAAATAAAATTTAAATCAATAGGAGTTGTGACTTGTGGCGACAATCCAGCTCTGGATCCGTTTGCCACATCTGTTAATAAATTTAAAAGCAATCTAATGCAGTTGTCGAAATCTTAACTTAATTTGTCTTATTCTATGTTTTATCCTATCTTCATTATTTGGCTACTTAATTCCTTAATTTCTTTCCTATCATTCTCCTTTCCATCTTCTTATCTTCCCTCCACTTCTTCAATTCTTAAATTTTTAACTTACTATGAATAAATATATAGATACTATAATCATAATCACTTATAATATGTAAAAATGTAAAATGCTGTAGTATCTAATAAAAAAAAAATAAAAAAAAAAAAAAAAAATAAAAACATTCTAAAAGCACTCGAGATATCAAAGTCAACTCGTGAAGAATTTATTTATGTATATTTTTTGCATTATAAATTCAATAAAAGTAAAACCAATTTGCAATTATTTAATAACTTTATAGAATTATATTTTAATGTTGTGCAAATTAATTATTGCTATATATAACGAGTGTTCAGTGATTTCTGCACAGGCCATTTTCTCTCGCAGGATTTTCTTGACACGGAAGATGAAGGAAAACGGAAGTTGGACTGTTTAATTGTCGACAATTAATTATATATATCTATCTATCTATTTACTAATCGATAATTTGTTCTGAAACAGGGATGTCAGCAGCGGCCAGCATACCGCAAAGACAAATATACCAAGGTCACAACTCGATAATTGAATAACTCTTTATATTGTATTTTGTTTGTTTCATCAACATCATCATCTGACCGGTCCGTAGTCCAGTGACAACACTTTGGACTCGAAAATGGAAGGTTGTGGATTCGAATCCCGGCGGAGCACAAAAAACACTGTGCAAGTTCTGATTGATATTGGATACGCATCCGTAGAAGTACTTGCCACCCCTAAAGGAAAATCGGCTGAGTAAAATAACAGACAACCCTGTCTTCAGTATCAACACCATATAACAAGTAATTAGTGGTCATTGGTTGTAACCTTTACTTTATAATTGATGTAAGGCTCATGTATTTATTCAGTATTTATTTTATATGCCGACCACAGAGTCCACGGTCGCCGGCACACTAGCACATCTGTAATCTAAGTTGCAGAGGCACACATCGACACCTTAAATGTAAAACTGAATAAGTTACATATTAAGCTAACATGGGTTTCCCAGATAAATGCCCCTTTTATCCTATTTTCTACGAGAGAAAACACTACCAAATTATGAAAACTAGGGGCGTTGCCCCTGGCTGCTACGCAGCCCAACCCCTTAACATTTGGTGAATGTGTATATTGCGCATAGTTTCCTCGCGTTAAAATTCGGAAAACATGTAAAATAAAAACATGCAGCCTTTGTAAAAGAAAATCGACCACCCATAGTTTAAAAAATGGTTCACTTTGAAGATTTCAGCTGTGTTTCAGGGAAGATTGGCAAGAGTTGCAGGGCTTATATTAATTTGAGATTGGGTTTTTATGTTGTAAGTCAACATGCATTATGTGTAAGCGCGAACTTATAAATGTCTGCTTGTGGGAATGCTCTTAATATGAATCTCGATTGGTATGTATCTTTGCAACTTAGATTATAGAACTTAACAAAATAATTTCCTTGACTTATAGGTTAGTATGTGGCTGACCACCCATACTGTAAGAATGGTTTACCATGAAAATTTTATCTCTGTTTGAGGAAAAGTCGGCAAGAGTTGCAGGGCTTATGTTCATTTGAGATTAGTTTTTTATTTTATAAGTCCACATGGGGCATTTGTAAGCGCGAACTTATACCTGTCTGCTTGTGGGAATGCATTTGATATGAATCTCAAATGGTATGTATCTTTGCAACTTAGATTATAGAACTTAATAAAATAATTTCCTTGACTTATAGGTTAGTATGTGGCTGACCACCCATACTGTAAGAATGGTTTACAATGAAAATTTTATCTCTGTTTGAGGAAAAGTCGGCAAGAGTTGCAGGGCTTATGTTCATTTGAGATTAGTTTTTTATTTTATAAGTCCACATGGGGCATTTGTAAGCGCGAACTTATACCTGTCTGCTTGTGGGAATGCATTTAATATGAATCTCAAATGGTATGTATCTTTGCAACTTAGATTAAAGAACTAAACAAAATAATTTCCTTGACTAAAAGGTTAGTATGTGGCTGACCACCCATACTGTAAGCAATGGTTCACAATGAAAATTTTATCTCTGTTTGAGGAAAAGTCGGCAAGAGTTGCAGGGCTTATGTTCATTTGAGATTAGTTTTTTTTATTTTGCAAGTCCACATTGGGCATTTGTAAGCGTGAACTTGTACCTGTCTGCTTGTGGGAATGCATTTAATATGAATCTCAAATGGTATGTATCTTTGCAACTTAGATTATAGAACTAATCAAAATAATTTCCTTGACTAAAAGGTTAGTATGTGGCTGACCACCCATACTGTAAGAATGGTTTACAATGAAAATTTTATCTCTGTTTGAGGAAAAGTCGGCAAGAGTTGCAGGGCTTATGTTCATTTGAGATTAGTTTTTTTTATTTTGCAAGTCCACATTGGGCATTTGTAAGCGTGAACTTGTACCTGTCTGCTTGTGGGAATGCATTTAATATGAATCTCAAATGGTATGTATCTTTGCAACTTAGATTAAAGAACTAAACAAAATAATTTCCTTGACTAAAAGGTTAGTATGTGGCTGACCACCCATACTGTAAGCAATGGTTCACAATGCAAATTTTATCTCTGTTTGAGGAAAAGTCGGCAAGAGTTGCAGGGCTTATGTTCATTTGAGATTAGTTTTTTATTTTATAAGTCCACATGGGGCATTTGTAAGCGCGAACTTATACCTGTCTGCTTGTGGGAATGCATTTAATATGAATCTCAAATGGTATGTATCTTTGCAATTTAGATTAATGAACTAAACAAAATAATTTCCTTGACTAAAAGGTTAGTATGTGGCCGACCACCCATACTGTAAGCAATGGTTTACCATGCAAATTTTATCTCTGTTTGAGGAAAAGTCGGCAAAAGTTGCAGGGCTTATGTTCATTTGAGATTAGTTTTTTTTATTTTGCAAGTCCACATTGGGCATTTGTAAGCGTGAACTTGTACCTGTCTGCGTGTGGGAATGCATTTAATATGAATCTCAAATGGTATGTATCTTTGCAACTTAGATTATAGAACTTAATAAAATAATTTCCTTGACTTATAGGTTAGTATGTGGCTGACCACCCATACTGTAAGAATGGTTTACAATGAAAATTTTATCTCTGTTTGAGGAAAAGTCGGCAAGAGTTGCAGGGCTTATGTTCATTTGAGATTAGTTTTTTATTTTATAAGTCCACATGGGGCATTTGTAAGCGCGAACTTATACCTGTCTGCTTGTGGGAATGCATTTAATATGAATCTCAAATGGTATGTATCTTTGCAATTTAGATTAATGAACTAAACAAAATAATTTCCTTGACTAAAAGGTTAGTATGTGGCTGACCACCCATACTGTAAGCAATGGTTTACCATGCAAATTTTATCTCTGTTTGAGGAAAAGTCGGCAAAAGTTGCAGGGCTTATGTTCATTTGAGATTAGTTTTTTTTATTTTGCAAGTCCACATTGGGCATTTGTAAGCGTGAACTTGTACCTGTCTGCGTGTGGGAATGCATTTAATATGAATCTCAAATGGTATGTATCTTTGCAACTTAGATTATAGAACTTAATAAAATAATTTCCTTGACTTATAGGTTAGTATGTGGCTGACCACCCATACTGTAAGAATGGTTTACAATGAAAATTTTATCTCTGTTTGAGGAAAAGTCGGCAAGAGTTGCAGGGCTTATGTTCATTTGAGGTTAGTTTTTTATTTTATAAGTCCACATGGGGCATTTGTAAGCGCGAACTTATACCTGTCTGCTTGTGGGAATGCATTTAATATGAATCTCAAATGGTATGTATCTTTGCAACTTAGATTATAGAACTTAATAAAATAATTTCCTTGACTTATAGGTTAGTATGTGGCTGACCACCCATACTGTAAGAATGGTTTACAATGAAAATTTTATCTCTGTTTGAGGAAAAGTCGGCAAGAGTTGCAGGGCTTATGTTCATTTGAGATTAGTTTTTTTATTTTATAAGTCCACATGGGGCATTTGTAAGCGCGAACTTATACCTGTCTGCTTGTGGGAATGCATTTAATATGAATCTCAAATGGTATGTATCTTTGCAACTTAGATTAATGAACTAAACAAAATAATTTCCTTGACTAAAAGGTTAGTATGTGGCTGACCACCCATACTGTAAGCAATGGTTCACAATGCAAATTTTATCTCTGTTTGAGGAAAAGTCGGCAAGAGTTGCAGGGCTTATGTTCATTTGAGATTAGTTTTTTTTATTTTGCAAGTCCACATTGGGCATTTGTAAGCGTGAACTTGTACCTGTCTGCTTGTGGGAATGCATTTAATATGAATCTCAAATGGTATGTATTTTTGCAACTTAGATTATAGAACTAAACAAAATAATTTCCTTGACTAAAAGGTTAGTATGTGGCTGACCACCCATACTGTAAGCAATGGTTTACCATGCAAATTGTATCTCTGTTTGAGGAAAAGTCGGCAAAAGTTGCAGGGCTTATGTTCATTTGAGATTAGTTTTTTTATTTTGCAAGTCCACATTGGGCATTTGTAAGCGTGAACTAATTGTACCTGTCTGCGTGTGGGAATGCATTTAATATGAATCTTAAATGGTATGTATCTTTGCAACTTAGATTATGTAAAGAAATACACAAAATAATTTTCTTGACTTATAGGTTGGTATGAGGCTGACCACCCATACTTTAAAAAATGGTTTACTTTGCAAATTCACCTTTGTTTCAGGGAAGGTTGGCAAGAGTTGCAGGGCTTATGTTCATTTGGAATGGGCTGTTATGTTGTAAGTACACATGCAGCATATGTAAGCGGGAACTTATACATATCTGCTTGTGGGAATGCATTTAATATAAATCTTAAATGATATATATCTTTGCAGCTTAGATTAGATTAGATTAGAACTTATACATGTCTGCTCGTAAGAATGCATGTAATATGAATCTCAAATGTTATATATGTTTGCAACTTAGATTACAGATTGAAATCCATTTTTATTTGGCTTTTTTTTTATTTTTAATTTGCATGAAATAAAAGAAAATGTAAAAAAAACTTTTACGTTTTGCCGCTAGATGTCAATATTGTTCCATACATTTTTAGTATGAACAAACAGATTAATTCCTAAAAGTTTTCATACATTTCTAAACACACACGCGTAAGCTCGCCGCATTGCAGCATATATACAAAAATTAATTTGCTATAGAGCATGAATGTGTTTCATCTGCTGTGATGGCATTGATTTTGAAAATCGAAACTCGACGACGAATGACGACGACGAAGGGTAATATAATAAAGGATCCTGTAGTTTAGAAGTAAATATGAGCGATTCCTTGTATTTCTAAGTTCACTTAGTATGAGAAGTTACACGCAATGAAATGTTTTATCCAAGATTTCTCAAATCAGTGAATCAGCACTTGTTCAGTTTTACCCTTAAGGTGGTGATACATAAACATTTGACTGGAGAGTCTGAATTAAATGAAAAAAGTATGCAAGAACCGAAAGAAATGGCGGTTGATTGACAATTCATTTGGTCTTTTTGTGTGGATCACACCTCAAAAGCCCTCTGCGAGCTTGATCGTCGCTCTAGAAAGCGCTTATTTTCAAGCAAGACCCAGTTGCTGTAAGATTGGATGGACCCATAACCATAAGTGATCTGTCTTTTGTAAAGACAGATTAATGTTTCAACCCAGCGAAGAGCATAATATAAAAAAAAAAAACGCTACTAAGGTTTACATACAGTGTAACTCCTTGTCGCGTTTTCCCCGAAGGAGTCGCATGTGGCGAGTGAACTTATTTTTTTTAAAGGTAAGGGGACTGGCCTGACACCAACCACTTCAGTTGAAGGGGGAATTTTTCCAACTCCCGAGGGGGCTGGTATTCATTTCTTGTGAAGGCTGAATAAACCGTTTCGGTGTTAGAGTTCGAGTTTGAAATAAACACCGAAACGGGTTTAATCATTTAAGAAACCCTCAGTAGGATGCGAACTCGAGCTCTCGGCATGGAATACAAGCACTGTACCAACTGAGCTATCGACCTGGCATGTTCTTTGTTTGTATGCTCTGCCAGGACTCGAGCCCAGTTCCGTCAGCGTCAACCACGAGACTAAAGATCGGATTACATATGCATGCTGCACATGTAAGCTGCACATATATTGCAAATTCTAATCGTGTGGCGTGTGGAATCTATTAATTTACACAGACAAAGGGGTTGGCCTTACGCCAGCCACTTCATTTGAAGTGTGAGTTTCCCAGCTGACTATGGGAATCTGCAATTCTTGCTCACCTTCTCTTTAGGGGTGACATTGGAAAAGTGGAGTATTTTTACAAAATGGGTGGCCAGCCTCAAACCAACCTACAAGTCAAGGGATTATAGGTTGCTTGTATAAGTCAAAGAAAATTAATTTGAATCCAAATTTAAAACAACTTACATTTTTACGTATTTTTCCTTAATTTTTTTTACACTTATTTCACTAATTTTATCTCCGAAATTGATTCACTCTTTTTGAACTGTATGTTTTGTTTCTGTAGACTGACTATGATGCATTCCCCCCTCGGTCTGTTGTCGGTGTTGTCACCACCCCAACATCTAGTCACTTCTGCGGGCACTACGTGAATACCGCCACAGAGTGGAGTGGTGAGTCTCGTCCATTGTAATTACACGTCGCCTGCATTATATTCTGTTTACCAATGACAACCACTGCACATGTTAGGAAGTAAACAAGATGAATAGGCGGCTGTTCGGAAGCTTGGGACCGCGTGCCAGATGTGGCAAACGTATTGTTACGAACTTATAAGCCCGATTGCATGGCTTGCTTATGTGTGTGCGTCCACCTCTAGTATAGTCTACTGTGAGTTTGAATGTGTGCATGTGCCCAGGTACGTAGTTGTTGGTATGCGTAACAGATGTGTGTGGAGAGTTTCACTATTAAAGGGTCTGGAATATGCAAGTTTCGTCCGTTGAGACGCAGTATCTTTGGACCGCAATAATTGTGTGAGAGACCAGAGTCGATTGAAACATTGAACCGAGAAGTCGATAAGCCAAGAGCTAGAAATCAGTGCATTATAAACCGACATTGTGCAAGATAAATCTTGAAAAAAAAGTTGCAGTTTGATTAAAAAAGCCCAACTAAAAGCATAAAAGTATATTCAATGCAGATCGCGTCGAGCTTAAAGTGTGCTTGATGGTCTTTCTGCGCTTCTTCTGGTCTTACTTCTTGCGGCATTATCCCCCAAGGCTTTCGCATGTGGCAAGTGGAACTTATTTATTTTTACAGGTAAGGAAGCCAGTCTTACGCCAACCACTCCAGAAGCTCCGTGTCCCAGAGCGCGTCGAGCTTAAAGTGTGCTTGATGGTACATAAATCTTTATTTGAAAATACACCCAAATATCTCGCTGATTCAATCAAGCCCGTCGCCCTCAGCAAAAAAATCCTCACATTACGCTCGGCAGAAACCGGAGCCAAGTCACGTATTAAAAATCCTATGAGAAACGTAAAAAGTGTTTCGAGAGCGTGCATTTGCAATTGCTGGTCATCTGGCTTTAAACCACCTGCCTCATCATGTGAGAGAGCTAGAAGGCCATGGAAAGTTCAGAAATTCACTCAAGACAAGCAAATTTCTGGCATCATTTGCCCGAGAGCCCTTGGAGTGACTACATCACGAAACGGCGTTATAAATAAATCATCAACTCATCATCATCATTAAGAAACTATGTGTGGATTACACTTATCTCTTTTTTGAATGAGAAGCGAGCAAGGTAGGGTTGAGATTTCATGGAATGTCATTTTTCCGATAATCGCGCTGTCAGAACTTCAGACCAATCAGTCTACTCAGTATACCAGGAAAAGTCTTCTGTAAGGTGATTATAAAAAATGTGATTCTGACTACTAGCATAAGGGTTTCCGATATACAGTCCGGCTTTATGGCCGGTAGAGGCTGTGTTGATCAGATTTTCACTCTACGACAACTTGTTGAAAAACAATTGTCGGTGAGGGGGAAACTATTCACGGCCTTTGTGGATCTGGAAAAGGCTTTTGACTCAGTGGACAGAGGTATGTTGTGGGATGTTTTGAAAGCATACGGAGTGAATGGAGCTCTACTCAATGCGGTGCATGCGAACTATGAGAATAGTATGGCTTGCATTCGTATTGATGGTGAGTATAGTGAATGGTTTGAAGTTTTTAAGGGTGTAAGGCAAGGATGTGTGATGAGCCCATGGCTATTTAACATAGTCATGGACAAGTGTGTTCGAGATGCTAGACTTGATGATTGTGGATTAATGATAGGAGAGAGCAAAGTAAGCGTTCTACTGTATGCGGATGATGCAGTCCTTGTATCTGATTCAGCAGTGGAATTGCAAATGATGCTCTCTAGATTGAACGAAGCTTTGAAAGGTAATAATTTGAAGTTGAATGCAAGAAAGACGAAAGTTTTGATTTTTGAAAGAGATGATGAAAATATGAATTATGAATTTAAAATTAATGGAATGAATGTTGATGTCGTAAATGAGTTTGTATATTTGGGAAGTAAGTTTGAAAAAGATGGAAGAATGGCCGGTGAATTTGAAAGAAGAATAATGAAAGGCAGGTGTGTACTGGGTGCGACCGCTTGCATCGCCAGGAACCAAAATCTCTCAAAAAATGTTAGATTGGCGGTGCACGGTGGTATACTAGTGCCAACCTTGATGTATGGAAGTGAAGCCTGGACGGTGAGTGAAAGGGAAATTAGTAAAGTCCATACAGTAGAAATGGACTATCTAAGAAGTATGATTGGGAAAAAACGAAGTGACAGGGTGAGAAATGATTTTGTAAGAGAAGAATGTGGTGTAAGGGAAAGTGTGAAAGTGAAGATTAAAAGAAGTATGTTAAGATGGTTCGGGCATTTGGAGAGAATGAGTGATGAAAGATTGACGAAGAAAGTATATGTTGCTAGAATAGATGGATGTCGTGGTAGAGGAAGACCGAGAAAAGTATGGAAGGATCAAATCTCTGAAATAGCGAATGACTGGGATATCCAGAGTCATAATAAAAGGAGGACTTGTATGAAAAAGGTTATGACTCTGGATGAAATGAAAGAAGTATGCAAGGACAGGAAGAAGTGGCGGCTAATCTGCAATGTTGATTTCTAATGTTGGTGTATTCATTTGCTACATTTTTTGCATAGGAAATTTTTGACTTTTTTTGTATAGATTTCTTTGTAAGGTTTTGTTCTTTTTTATATTTAAATGTAATTTATTATTCATATTCCTTGACTTATAGGTTGGTATGAGGCTGACCACCCTTACTGTAAAAAATGGTTCACTTTGCCAATGTCACCCCTGTTTCAGGGAAGGTCGGCAAAAGTTGTGGGGCTTATGTTCATTTGAGGTTTGGATTTTATTTGTAAGTACACATTCAGCATTTGTAAGCGCGAACTACACTTGTTGGTTTGTGGGCATACATCTGAGAGCTTTAAATGAATATATCCTTGCAACTTAGATTATAGATTATAGCGTGGAAGGGGGATGGATGTATTGAAAGTAACATGTGTGAGAGAGATAGGTAGCGAAAGTTCAAGCGTTCACGAATAGCTTAGGGCTTGCGTTCGTACCAGTTTGGTAGAAAAGAATAACATTGGGTGACAGATATCATCGATAGTGAGGGCTAGCAGCAGTGCTATGACAAGTTGACACAACAACCGCGTCAAAAAACAAAAATAAAGACAGTTAATTAAAATACAATTGTATTTTAATGAATGATATTTAAATGAATACCAAGAACTTATTGGTATTTTCTATTAAGTAAGCATAATGTTAAAGACTAGGACCAAAATAAAATGACCGAAAAGTAAACTGTTTTGTATAACTGCATTACTGACGTAGCATTTGTCATATACGACTTACGTACGGACCTCAGGATTTTCCTGAACGAGGTCTTGCCCCTAAACTGTGCGCGGGATGCACGTTGCACAATGTCACCCATTATTAAACCTAAGTTGCAATTATTTGTTACTTAGCAAGTAAGCCTTTCATAATAGCTTACCTAGAAAAGATTAAAAAATATTTAATAAATAATATTGAAAAGCAGGTTAAGAGAAATAGAAAATCATAGTCATCTTGTTAGTGTATCTGTTACTCTATTGACACTACACTGGGGGTAGCCTGAACTTTTACAATATTATTTCCACTTATATACATTGTCCAATTCATTATAGTCTATAATCTAAGTCGTTAAGATAAAACCTGATTAAAATCCAAACCTCAAATGATCATAAACCCTGCAACAGCTGTTGCCCATCTTCCCTGAAACAGAGATGGCATGGGCAAAGTGAACCATTTGTAACAGTATGGGTGATCACAGTTAAGAAATCTATCATTTGAGATTCATATTAAATGCATTCCCACAAGCAGACACGCATAATTTCGAGCTCACACATGCCGCATGTGGACCTACAATATAAAAACCTAATCTCAAATGAACATAAGCCCTGCAACTCTTGCCGACCTTCCCTGAAACAGGGGTGACATTGGCAAAGTGAACCATTTTTACAACATGGGTAGTCAGCGGCATACCAACCTATAAGTCAAAGAACATACACGATAAATTACATTTTTAAAATCAATAAATAATCATTTGTATGGACATCAAAACTAAAACAGAAAACAAATTCCAATTTAAAAAAACCCTAGCCGCCAACATTACAGATCAACCGCCATTTCTTTCTGTCCTTACATACTTCTTTCATTTCCTCCAGAGTCCTAACCACCTTCAAACCAGCTCTCCTTTTCTTATGACTCTGGATATCACATTCATTCGCTATTTCTGAAATTTGGTCCATCCATACCTTTCTCGGTCTTCCTCTACCACGACATCCTTCTATTCTTGCATAATAATCTATAATCTAAGATGCACAGATATATTCTTCTTTCTCTTCTTCCACAGCCTTTTTCAGTCCACTCCTACTCGTTGACTCGTAGACGCAGGCTTCCTCAAATCTTCTCTATTTTTGTCTATCGGCTGCTGTGTTCAGTCATCCTCTGCCTGCAGTTCCCTCGATGTCTTCCAGTCACCTCAGTTGGGGACTTCCCACTCCCTGCTTGGACATCCCGGGTCACCACTGGACGATCCTTATCGGCCACCTGTCATGGTCCTGCCTTGCAACGTCGCTTTGAGCAGGCCCCTCGCTGTATGACATCAATGACACCCGTGCGTCTACGGATCTCTTGGCTTGGAGCCCTGTCTCTGAGTGGAACCTTGTCTAATCTAATCTATCTAATCGAAGTTGCAAAGTTAAATTGGAGATTCACATTACATGCATTTTCACAACCAGACACGTACAAGTCTGTCTATTATACAGGTAATTGCTTGACTTATCGCTCCCCAAGTTCTTGTTTACCATATACGCCAATCTTGTCCAAGATGACTTGTTCATGCAGTTGTCTTATGAATCAAATTCTACACAATCTGAGCTAATAAAAACCGTAAAACTCGATATGTGAGAGTTCTTTTAAATATTTATAATATAAAATTATTGTTTTTATAAGACACATTGGTCCAGTACACATGCAAACATTGCTCATGTAAAATTTTCTCAATGGCGTTCACGATAAACAAGAACTAAGGCAGCGTTATATGTAGGTTAGTATGCGGCTGACCACCCATGCTGTAAAAATGGTTCACTTCACCAATGTCACCCCTGTCTCAGGGAAGGACGGCAAGAGTTGCAGGGTGTATGTCCATTTGAGATTTGGTTTTTATCTCTCTAACTGTCTCTTAGATATACTAACTTATATTTCGTTTATGTGCAGAATGTACTTACGTATATATGAACTGAAATCATTATAACCACTACACTCCACACTATCTGTCCTCAGAGTATAAAACATTTACACAAACCTCCTCGATAGTTTTTACACCAAAATATATAAAAAATATACGACAGCACCCCTAGTGAGTGATTTAGTTTTCCACATATTTCTATTTACGCGGTCTACGGGAGTTTATGCAAATAAATACTCGCAGTACTTTAATGACATTATTTTATAACTATTATAAACTGATCTCTGGAAATTTAATAACTCGAATATGGATGCGAATCTGGATAATAATGATGATTTTTTTCAGTGCGTGGTTTTGTGGCAGTTCCTTGAGTTTTAGTTGGTTTGAGGATAACAACGCGTAGGTACCGTAAAATTGGTTCACTTTTACAATGTCAACCCTGTTTTATACATTTCACTTTTTTTTTTAAATATATATAGGATGACAACAGAGAAAAAAACATACATTTTATCAGTTGTTCTCCTTAAAATGCCGTCTTAACACTCTGAAAGCGCTCGAGATATTAAACTCAACGCGTGAAGAAAAAGTTGTTTTTTTGCTTTATTTATTTAAAATTAATCATCGCAATGTCAATACAGATAGTGTAACAAAGCACCAATTCTCAAGCAAGACCCGCAGTTGCTTTAACACTAGAAGAACATTTGATGACCCGTCTTTGGTTAAGGTATATAAATTTTTCAACCCAGCGCGAGCGACGAGCATATTTTACAATATACCTAGATGATATCGACGGTTAAAAGGTAGTATAGCGACGTTTTGGTCAAAAATGAGTTGTGGATGCTATTGCTATCCTACTTAAAAATTTACGCTCTTTCTAATGCGCTAACTCCCATAGCTTTACAATGATTTTTGTTGTTTTTGGAGTATGGTTTTGGTATAAATGACAAGATTTTAGCCTGTTTTGTCCTAAAGGCGCTTGTGACATAAATAAATCGTAAAACATAGTAAAACCACAGTAAAAGGAATGCCAATAAATGCCTTTATTTTTTTAATTGTAGAGCTATTTTGATTTTATCGATATGATAAAAAAAAAAAAAGTTATGCCATTTTTCTGCAATGTCAAACTTTAAACTGCTCTCCTGGACAATTTAGTTTTAGTCGCTTATGCCATACTTCCTTTTAATCGTCGATATATATTTTTGTGCTCCGTCAGGAGGATTCCAACCCACGACCTTCCATTCCAAGTCCGAAGCGTTACCACAAGACTACGGACTGGTCTTACGATTAATGAAATCGCTAAAACTGTTGTACCTCCATTTTAACAAAGCTCTGCGTTAATTAAATACTTAATAATATATCAATTAATAAGATATTTTATTCCGTAATTGTCCTGCAATTAATTGTTAAAAGAAGTCTTCCGTATATTTGCATGCAAAACTCAAATATTTCCTCTTTTTTTTTGTCAACAGATTCGTGAAGAGGAATGTAATTCATTAACCTATTTTGCATGTCTAGAAACATGCATTCGCTAAAAAAACGTTACTAAGCTGTACATTTAGTATAACCTCGCCGTATTTTTCACGAAGGGGTCGCATGTGGCGAGTGGAACCTATTTATTTTTACAGGTAAAAGCGCAGGCCTAACGTAAACCACTTCAGTTTTAGTAGGGGTTTTCTGTCACTCATTACTTGTGAAGGCTGAGTGAACTATGCCGGTATTTTATGTTGGGCTTGAAATAAACACCGAATCGGGAAATCATTTCTGACACCCTCGCCTCGGTGGGATTCGAACCCGAGCTCTCGGCATGGAATGCAATCGTTTTACCAACTGAGCTATCAACGAGGACTACAACTGACGGTGAAATGAGTAAGATATGCACATTGGTAATCAAACACTAAAGGAGTATGACAGGAAAAACTCTAAGAGATAGAGTTAAGAACATTGAGGGTTAAGAATGAATGGGTGAAAGACAAATACAAGTTGAAAGAGGATGTAAAAGTTAGGGTACAAAAGAATGTGATGAGATGGTTTGGACATGTAAAAAGAATGGATGATGAAATCTTGCAATGTGTATATACAGATGAAATGTGAAAAGAAAAAAAGGAAAGGGAGACCGAGAAAAGTATGGCTGCATCAGATTGGTGAAGTTGTGAAAGAATGGGATATGCAAAGCGAATGTAAAAGAAGCTTTATAATGGAACACTCTATATATAATCTAAGTCCCAAACATATATTCACATTTATGATTCATATTAAGTTATGCCCACAAACGTGTACGTGTTAGTTCGCGCTTAAACATGCCGCGTGTGTGGGTACTTAGTACTTACAAATTAAAATCCAAACATACACACACTGTAACTTTTGCTGACCTTCCTTGAAACGGGGGGGAATTTGGCAAAGTGAACCATTTTTACAGTATGGGTGGTCAGCCTCATACCATCCTGTAAGCCAAGCAATGCATGAAAAAGCTAATGGATAGGAATGACTTGAAAGAGGTATGAAAATTAGGATAGGAAAAAAATGGATGAAAAACTGCAGAGGCTCTGGCCACCCCTAGAGGAATGGCGGTATAGTTACAGATACATACATCATGCAAATATAATCGAGTACACAATAATTATAATACACGTGTTTTCAATCCATCTGAAACAACAAAAGCGAGATAATCCATTTGCAACTTTGATAATACTAGATTACTCCGTATGTAAGCACTAACGGTGCTATTCTCAAGCAGCAAAGCCATGGCTCATCCGCGGCCTACAGAGAATTTTCCATAATACAAAAGCGATGATCCGTAGATTGGCTATGGACCAAATGATCTGTGAATAGCTCTGCAAGTTTTCCATTATGATGGTTAGTAACCCTTCGTGACCCGAGCCTTAATGTTCACATCATAAACACGTGAGGCATTCTTCTGCTTCTTCTTCTTCGGTGCGTAGTCAAGTGGTTAACACTTCTGACTCCTAAATGGAAGGATGTGGGTCTGAATCCCGGTGGAGCACAAAAAATATCCCAATTAAATTTTCAAATTTGCTCTTCGCTGGGTTGATAAATTCATAAACCTTTACCAAAGATCGGTCATCAAAAAGTCCATCCAGGCATACAGCAACTGGGTCTAATCTAATCTAATCTAATCTAAGTTGCAAAGATATGTTACATTGGAGATTCACATTACATGCATTCTCACAACCAGACACGTACAAGTTCGCGCTTGCACATGCCTCATGTGAACCTACAACATAAAACCAAATCTCAAATGGACATACACCCTGCAACTCTTGCCGTCCTTCCCTGAGACAGGGGTGACATTGGCAAAGTGAACCATTTTTACAGCATGGGTGGTCAGCCGCATACCAACCTATAAGTCTCGCTTGAGAATTAGCGATTTGTAGCGACGACTAAGCTCATAAAAAGTCCGATCGGTAGATTAGTTGATACAATGCTTGCATTCCATGCCGAGAGCAAGGGTTCGATCCCCACCGAGGGTGTCAGAAATGATTTCCCGTTTCCATTGCTTATTTAAAACCCAAATAAGAAATCAGTACCAGCCCCCTCGGGAGCTGGGAAACCTCCGCTTCAACTGAAGAGGTTGGCGTAAGGCTGGTATCTATAATCTACGTTGCAAAGATATATAAAATTCAAGATTTATATTAAATGTATTCTCACAAGAAGACACGTATACATGCCGCATGTGAACCTACAATATAAACCCCAATCTCAAATGAACATAAGCCCTGCAACTCTTGCCGACCTTCCCTGAAACAGGAGTGACACTGGCAAAGTGAACCATTTTTACAGTATGGGTGGTCAGCCTCATACCAACCTATGTATAAGTCAACGAATTAGTGCCTGTAAAAATAAATAAGTTAAACTCGCCACATGCGACCGCTTCGGGGAAAACGCGGCACGTAGTTACACTATATGTGTAGCTTAGTTGCGTTCCCTTAGTGCTTGTTTGCCTTATCTCCGACAGAGTTAAATCACATGAGCAATGTTTGTATGTGTACTGGATCAATGTGTCTTATTACAACTGTAAATTGATTTTACAAATTTTTAAAACTTTCACATTATCGTGTTTTACGTTTTGTTTCTTAGCTCAAATTGTGTAGAATGCGATTTTTAAGACAATTTTAATGAAAGGTCATCTTTAAATCAAATGGTAGATACGCCAAACAAGCACCGGGGGGACGAAGTGTCAACCTGCGGCGACCGCTGTCATTGTATCAAGTTTATATGAACGTTCATACACACGTGAGAGCTGACTCTGTCACCTGCGCTCATATGTCCACAGTAAACACATAGTCATGTTCATTTCTCAGTACTGTATTAATTGTTGAGGGTTTACGATCACACATGACGTGCAACTTTAATTATTGTGAGGCTCTACCTACGTAAGCGTGGCTGTTATCTAAGTCGCAAGTTAGCCGGTCCGTAGTCTAGTGATAAACTGTAACTGTAACTGTAACTCTGTCGCCATTGCATCTGCAGATGCTGCCTCTATTTCTTCCTGTCCTTACATACCTCTTTCAATTCATTCATATCCATCACCTTTTTCATGCATTTTCTTCTTTTACGCTCGCTTTGCACATCCCATTCTTTCACAATCTGATCACTCCATACTTTTCCCGGTCGTCCTATACCTATTTTTCCTTTCACACTTCCTTTCTATAAATACTTTGTCAGTCTATCATCATTCATTCTTTCCACATGCCCAAAGCATCTCATCACATTCTTTTGTACCTTTTGTAACTTTCACATCCTCTTTCAAATTACCTACATTCTTTCCTTACCCATTCATTCCTAACTCTATCCTTCAGAGATTTTCCTGTCATGCTTCTCAAATGCTTTATTTCCACCGTAATAATGCTTTATGCTTGATAATGCTTTTGGATATAATTTTAAAGAGGACACAATGACGTAAGCAAATCGAAAGTATTCGAGGTGAAATAAATGCTCAATTTGTGGAAATGAAACTCTGTGTTATTTGTCGTATTTTTCTCTGTGTAATATATTTATATTGTTATGTTAATATTAGAATAGGTATTAGCTATAACTATGCAATAAGAATCCTCATAAATATGTGTGGGTAGGAATCATTGAATAAAATACTTGAAGCATCGAGAAATAATGATTACTACGCCTTTCTGGAACTGTCTAGCGAATATAGATCTAGATTGTACTGTTTTGAAGAGTATAAAAAGGGTGCAAGTTGCTTGCAGAGCCAGTATCCTACAAGCTCTACGACTACATTGAACCAACTTGACCAGTGAACAGAAACCAAGTGTAATGGAATAATCGAGAATATCTTTGTGAAAATAAATTATTAAAAGTGTAAAATAAACAACTGTATAAGAAGACCAGTATTTTTAATTGAAAGACTTTTGGAACCCTAAATTCGTAACAATATTATGATAAATAATATTAGGATGATTTATTGCTTAATGTGCGCTGTTTTTGTATGAGTCACACCTCAAGAGCCCTCTGCGAGATTGGTCGTCACCATAGAAAGCGCCAATTCTTAAGCAATACCCAGTTGCTATAAGACTGGATGGACCTTTGGTGACCGGTCTTTGGTGGAGGTTTATAAATTTTCAAATCAGCGAAGAGCATATTTGAACCAAAAACCTTCCATTTACGAGTCTGAAGCGCTAACCACTAGACTACGGACCGGTCAAAGTTGCTATTAATGTCTATCAGTTACGCTTTAACAAAATAATCAACTGCCGTATTTTTTGCATTGCGTGCAGTTTAAGTGGTTAATAGTTGCTTTGTGGGAGTTTAGCAACCGCGGTTGCTAATCAGATGCTTAGATAACACACACACACAGCAACTGCGGTTACTCAAAATACAAATACTTGGACTCACTGTGCGAGTTTGGGGACCAGTTGTACAAGAATAACTGCATCAGTGAGTTAGTTTACCTCGAAACTTAAGGAACCATGAAATTATGTACTTGCAGCCATATTCACAAACTAACACTTGCCTAAGGCATCGCTAAAACTAAGAATGCGATCTTATCTAATCTAATCTAAGTTGCAAAGATATGTAACATTGGGGATTCACATTATATGCATTTTCGTATGTATTTCGTTGCGTATGTTCCTTGACTTATAGGTTGGAATGCGGCTGACCACCCATGCTGTAGAAAATGGTTTGCCAATGTCACCCCTGTTTCAGGGATTGTAGGCAGGAAATGCAGGGTATATGCTCATTTGAGATTCGGGTTTTTATCTTGTACGTCCACATGCGGCATGTTTAAGAGCGAACTTATACGTGTCTGCTTGTGAAAATGCATGTAGTGCGAATCTTTAATGTTACACATCGCACGTTTAATAATAAAGAGCAATAACTCAAAAAACAAGAATGTTGGGAAATCACGTTTAAAGTTCAGATACCCAGTACAACTTGTATGAGATAAAAAAGGCGGCCGATGTTTTATCTCGGTCATATTCGTCCACATTGAACGGCTGTCGCATTCTACCTATTCTTCTCGCATTGTTCTTGCGTTTTATTACAAAATCTCGATTTTCCCAATTTTCGAGTTATTTCTCTTTATTATTAAGCGTGCGACATATTTGCAACTTAGATTAGATTATATTAGATGGGATTCTCAGATAAATGCACCTTTTTCCTATCTAAAGTCTGCAAATCCTGTAGTTTAGAAGTTCGTCATGAGCACTTCCTTATAATTAAGTCACTTACTATGAGAAGTTACACACAATAAAATTTCAGCCTCATGCCAACCTATAATTCAAGGACACGATTAATTATTATTTTTAGTTCCTTGACAATAGGTTGGTTTGAGGCTGAAACCCCAAACTGCAAGAAATAGTTCACTTTGACAATGTCTCCCCAGTTTCAGAGAAGGTTTGCAAGCGGTGCGGAGTTCATATTGGTTTGAGTTTTGGGTTTTATGTTGTAAGTTGAGATGTGGCATGTGTAATCGCGAACTTACACTGCCTTCTTGTGAACATGCATTCTATATGACTCCCAAATGTTAATATATCTTTGCAACTTAGATTATAGATAGATAACAATAAAAGTATAAAAATATTTAAGAAAAAACAGAAATCTTTCCCTAAAACAGGGGTGGTATCGCAGTCCGGTCGATAGCTCAATTGGTAGAGTGCTTGCATTCTATGCCGAGAGCTCGTGTTCAAATCCCACCGAGGGTGTCAGAAATGATTTCCAGTTTTGGTTTTATTTCAAAATTCTTAATAAAATACTGGCAAGGCTTACACGAGGCTTAATCCTGGGAAACCCCCACTTCATCTAAAGTGGTTGGCGTAAGGCCGGCCCCCTTATATGTAAAAATAAATAGGTTCCACTTACCACATTTAAAACCCTTCGGGGATTACGCGGCAAAATGTAACACTATATGTGTAGCTTAATTGCGTTTTTTTTGCATCTGTAAAAGTGCATTTTTTGCATCTGTAAAAGTGCATTTTTTGCATCTGTAAAAGTGCATTTTTTTACAATTAAGCTGGGCTGGAAGTCTCATCCCCACGGTAATTCTTACCTACCGAATATCGGTAATATTTGTCTGAAGACCTATCAATCCAAGATGGCCGCAAGTGAACAGCTGATTAGTCTTGATACAAATATTACCGATATTCGAAAGCTAAGAATTACCGTGGTGATGAGACCTCCAGCCCTGGGTCAGTCTAATACCAAATCATGAGTCGAGGAGCAATTAGACGGTTGGTGTAATATTGCAACAGCTAACAATCGCAAAAATATAACAAAGTATTTGCGTGCATGGATTTACAATTTTTTAATGAAGCGCTCCGTGTGAGAATAGGGACACACATGCGAGCACAATTTCATTATTAACGAAAATAATTAATTGATAAAAAAAATACACAAATTTATGTTTTTAAAATCATGCAGGTAATACATCGATAATAATAATATAATATTGGGATGATTTATTTGGTGAGCGCTGTTTTTGTGTGAATCCACCTTCAGAGCCCTCTGCGAGCTTGGTCGTCGCTATAGAAAGCGTCAATTCTCAAGCGAGGCCCAGTTGATGTAAGGCTGGATGGACCTTTGGTGACCGGTCATTGGTAAAGGTAGGTATGTGAATTTTTAAATCCAGCGAATAGCATATTTGAAAATATAATGACGTATTTTTGTGCTCCGCCGCACAGTGCGGAATTTATCAAATCTAGGCGGCCAAAAAGTATTTTTGTGCTTTAATGATGTCTCAGCGATGCAATTAAATGAACAAACATGTTTTTAACAAATATAAGGCATATTGAAAGGGGCTGTCCATATATTACGTCATTCGCATTAAGGGGGGGGGGGATTCTGGTCTGCGAATGATTGCAAATGATGTATGAGTACCTAAAGTGACGTCGTTCTTGTAAATATACCAATTTCTACAAAATATACAAAATATTATGTAAGTTATGAAACATTATTAATTATTAACCTCATCCATTATTACAGCAAGAGGGGGGAGGGGTGGTCATTAGATGATGACTATAGGATGATTGTAAGGGGGGGGGGGGGGTCGAAAATCAGCCAAAATCGATGACGTAATTTATGGACGGCCCCAAAGAAGTTGGGTATTGCTGTCAGTCTCATCTCCTAACATAAACAGAAATTTAAAAAAATGGCATCTTACTTTGATAACGGCTTTTTTGGCCGCCTAGATGTCATAAATACCCCACTGTGCGCCAGGATTCGAATATAACGTTCCATTTACGAGTCCGAAGCGCTAACCACTAGACTACAGACCGGTCACATCGAGGTATAAAGTATTATTAATCTTCAAAAAAACACAGTGCTTGTATTATAACATCTTTAATATTTTATTGAAATTTTATCAGGGTTATTCAGAAATTCATTTGCGTTAATAATAATCCTGAGTAATAGGTTAAATAAATGATGCTGACCCCCATAAGGTAAAAACTTGATTCACTTTTGCCAATGCCAACCCGCTTTCTGGGAAAGGTGGTAGGATTTTTGTTTTTTGCTTTTTTTTTCTTATTATGGAAAAAAACAACAAACCTTTTCGGATAATTACAATAACAACAGTACATTAATAAATTAATGATTGAAAAAATTGTCCGTTAATAGAAATAACAAAATCTTAAAAGCAAATGACACTTACATAAATATAAATATACATACATATACACATCCATACATCCACATATCACGCGCAAACTTAATTAAATACATTTTAAAACAATTAAATATTGATATAATGGTATATTTACATACATACATGTGTACACAGATATATAGATTATTATTATTATCATAGATTACTATTATTAATACAAAATTTAAATAGCGCCTTTTATGACAGTGTGTCATTGCAAGGCGCTTGTCCATATGATTGGACGAGGAGGTGAGTCTTGAGACTTCTCCAAATCCAGTTCCCTCAGTGAGGCGGGAATAGCATTCCAAGTGATTGGAGCGGCCGCCTTGAATGCCCCGCCTTGAATGCCCTGTCAGTGCGGGGCCTTCTTGCAGGGATGTCCAGGCAGCTGCTTCTTGATGCGGCTGACCTCAGTGTTGTCTGCGAGAGGTTGTAGTTGCTGGAGACACCAGCTCCATCAGGTACCCCGGAGCACTCCCACGCAGTGCTTTAAAGGTGAGCAAGCCGACTATCCTCACAATGGCACTCACACACAAATACAAGCTAAACTGCAAAGTTTATGTTCATGTGAGGTTTGGTTTATTTTGTTTGTACTCATGCAGCATGTGTAAGCGCAAACTTTCATGTGCCTGCTTGTGAGCGTGCATTAAATGCCAATATGTATATCTTTGCAACTTAGATTACAGATCATGTAATCTGAGTTGTAAAGGTATATAAAAGCAAAAGGGATGGAAAAAATAAGAAAGATAAAGGGTAAATGAAACTGGTATGGTATGTTGTTATATAATGGTAACAATAAATAAATAAATAATTATCTAAATCTAAATCTAAATCTAAGCTGCAAAGATATGTATCATTTGAGATTCATATTAAATGCATTCCCACAAGCAGACATGCATAATTTCGCGCTTACACATGCTGCATGTGGACCTACAATATAAAAACCCCAATCTCAAATGAACATAAGCCCTGCAACTCTTGCCGACCTTCCCTGAAGCAGGGGTGACATTGGCAAAGTGAACCATTAAACAAATATATATTATAACAAATTGAATTCCATAATCACTTGTTATCCATTAAAAAAATAGACTCACATTGTTCAGGAACCACCTCTGGAACACACAATATAAGTTACGCGTTTCCTCTTAAACAAATCATTTACATGTGTTAGCGCAAGCTCCCGGCTGCTACTCCAAACTTGGCTTACACACGAACACAAGCACTCGTTTCTTAACTAAAATGATTTTTACAAAATGTTTCAGTATTAAAACGTACACTTGAACTGGTTTATTCTTTTTACGCGACGAATTCGTTTTTCATTATTATTATTTGTAATATCATTATTAGTCTAAACTGTAAATAAAAACAAAAATAAATTATTATTAAATATATGGTTGTTAGAAGCTTTTGAAGTAAAAAGTAACGCAAGCTCTGGTAGGATAGCTTAAACCTACTTCATTGAATAGAAAAATTGACATTAATAATGTATAATCTAAGTTGCAAAGATAAATTTCATTAAATATTCATATTAAATGCCAACACGTATAAGTTCGCGCTTACAAATGCCGCGTGTGGACCTACAATATAAAAAACCCCATCTCAAATGAACAAAGGCCCTGCAACTCTTACTGACCTACCCTGAAACGGGTGACATGGACAAAGTGAACCATTTTTTGCAGTATGGCAACAAGAGTATAAATAGACGTCAATGGGGATTAAAAGTAAATAACTTTTTATAAATAACTGGCTTAGTTTTATTTTATCTATTTTCTAGAAAATAACATTTAAAAATGCATTTACTATTTAAAATTTTGGGGTATTTCAACAATTTTTATTTAAAAATAAAACTAGAATTTTTCTTATTTACTGTTTTTAGATATAAAAATATACTCCGCGTTTGCATAATGTTTATAGTATAAAAAATAAAATTATTTTGATGTTTCACTGCACTTCCACTTTATTTAAATAAAAAAGTAATGCTTGATTTTTTATGCATTGAAAATGCTAACAAAAAATAACACTTGTCTATTCCAAATTGCCTATCGAAAAAAGTATTGTTACGCGGATAAATTTGGTGCTCATAGTTTACAGCTTGACATTTTCAAAAATAATTTATTTCGATAAGAGCGCTCGCGAAACTATTGACACATCCAACACGGTTGAATGGCAATTCGGTACTGAAGAATTATTGCGCTGGGGTAGGGTTATGTACTTTCCGTCGCGCCGTGGCTTTCACCGCCGCGTATTGGACGAGGGGCGTGGCTTCAGCTAGATCAAGCGATGGGATACGCTCAGAGTGTCAGTACCGCGTTGCCGCTCAGAGCGAGTGGAGGGCTATTGAAACTGTGGCGTATGATATTTTTATTTTTGAGTAAAATTAGTAAATTAAAAATATATAGAAATTCATTAAAAAGTCTTGTTTTGATGGACATAAAAAAATCAGTGAAAATATGAAAATATTCTTAGTATGTTTAAAGCACATTATTAATAATAATTATATAAAATATAAATAATGATTGTGGTAATGCTGGATTGACCTGTGGTGACCAGTCTTTTGTACAGGTAGGTATACAAATTTTTCAACCTAGCAAATAGCATATATGAAAATACAAATCATACCTATTTTTTGTACTCCGCCGGGATTCGAACTTACGACCTTCCAATGACGAGTCCGAAGCGCTAACCACTAGACTATGGACCGGTCAAAACACACACATTGCCAAAGATGTAAAAATATTTTACCTTTTATAAAGTGAGGTTAGACCTCTCTCGGAAAGATTGAAAACAAAAATGGTTGAAGTGCTATACTCAGTCCGGATAGCTCATTCAAGACAAAGGTACGCTTCTTTTATTGGAAGGTATACTTACTTACTTACTTGATCTCAGGGCCTCCTGCACCACAATCTTCCAGACTCTCTGTCTTGTGCCGCTTTCTCCATGGTTCCCTTACTCCCAGGACATCCACGTCAGCCTTGACATTGTCTGCCTAGCATATCTCGGGGTGTTCGAGTGGTCTGACACCGGAAGGTGCACTGACAAAGACATTTATGATAATCCTAGAGTACTCTGTTGTCCGAATGTCCGGTCGATAGCTCAGTTGGTAGAATGCTTGCATTTAATGCTGAAATCTCAGGTTCCAATCCCACCGAGGGGGTCAGATATAATTTTCCATTTCGGTGTTTATTTCAAACCCGAAATTGAAACAGCGGCAAGGCTTCCTCAGCCTTTACAAAAAATGAGTACCAGCCCCTTCAAGAGCTTGGAAACCTGCACTTCAACTGCAAAGTGGTTGGCGTAAGGCCGGCTCCCTAACCTGTAAAAATAAATAGGTTACACTCGCCACATGCGACCCCTTCGGAGGGAACTCAGCAAGTTACACTATATATGTAGCTTAGTCATGTTTTCACGTTTCTGCATTTAACGCGTGACTCTTGAAATATGGACATCAGCTCCGCGTTGGTACAGATATGCCATCTGTCACTCTCGGCCCTCAGGTATAAGTCCGAGAATGTGACAAGGCATTTGTTTTCCAAGACCTGGAGATATCTCTATTGTTGCTGAGTCAGACTCAAGCTTCACATATGTACAACAAAAACTGGCCGTACAATGGAAACATATTGTAATGTTTTTTAGCGGGTTCTATTTAATGGAAACTGCGGTTCACAAATTCTTTACACAATGTATTTCCTCACTTTCGGTTCCGACAGAGTTTTTACATTTTAACAGCACAACGGTTGATTTATATCTGTCTTTCAAGGTTATTTTGGTCCTAATTTATACAGATTATTATGATCACTCTCAAAACATGGGGAATCGTTACACACCACCTTGCTGGATTTTATCAGAATATTTGATTCAACACTTAATTAATCTCGAACAAATACAAACTATTATTAGGCACCCACCTTATAAGCTTCTACTTATTTCTAGAGATTTCATAGACTTACCTATGATTAAATTAACGCAGAAAAACCAAACACAAATACTAATATCTTGCATATTTGTAACAGTATAATGTATTGAAATTTGTGGAGCGAGAGAACACAATAAAAACAATTTTCTTTGAAGTCAAATGAAGCATTACTGTCAGAAATAGATGAATAATATTAGGAAGGTAGGTACATGATAAGAAAAAAAGAAAAATGTATAAATAATACACAGGACATTTTCTTCTTCAAATCCTCTTTATTTTTTCTTTCCTTGAATATAAAATTACATTTTAAGTAAAAAAATATAATAAATTCATAAATATGTATATTACAAAGGCACAGACTAAGTTTTAAATATTAGTATACGTATATAAGTAATACATGGTTATATAACTCACACATAACAAAAAACTCTAAAAAGAAATTATATCTATGTGCTAAAATAATTTAGATTAGAATTATGGACCTTTGAATGTATTTTACCAAACAAATGAGAAGCAGTTTTAGGCTTACATGGCCGGCTGATGATGCTGGAGAGCTGCTTTCCAGGATCTGTTGCCGTGGTCTGTGGGAGCTGGAGCTTCCAGACATTTCACCCATGTCTACGATGGGCTTCTGCAGCGTGAAAGTGAAACGATGAATTTGATCTTGATGAAACTGTGGAATGTCAAGATCACCTTCATCATTTCACTTTCACGCTGAAGAAGCCCATCGTAGACATGGGCGAAACGTCCGGAAGCTCCAGCTCCCACAGACCACGGCAACAGATCCCGGAAAGCAACTCTGCAGTATCTAATGTGAAGGATAATGATACTTGAGTGGTGTCATCCAGGCGGTTAGTTGAAAACGTTTCACCCATATCTTTGACAAGCTTCCTCAGTGATGTGTCTACATCCAAACAATAAAATATAATATATATTTATAATATAATATAATATAATATATATATATATAATATATATACAAATATAATATATTAATACCTGATGATGACCTTCTAGGTCGAAAACGTTAGTAATTTGTTCAAAGATTTTAATCTTATTGAATAAATTTATCCGTGAAAATAAACAGTGTTTTTAATTAATCAAAAAATTAAAAAAATTATAAAATTAAACAATATGAATTTTCACAGTGTTAATACACAAAGAATACAAAATATAATAAAATATAATCATATTGCGGAATGAGCTTGTCGAAGATATGAGCAACACATATAGTGTAACTTCTTGCTGCGTTACCCCTGAAGGGTTTCGCATGTGCGAGTGAAAGCTATTCATTTTTACAGGCAAGGGAGTTGGCCTTACATCAACCATTTCAGTTGAAGTGGGGGTTTCTCAGCTCCCGAGGGGGCTGGTACTCATTTCTTGTGAAGGCCGAGTAAACCTTGCCGGTGTTTTATCTTGGGTTTTGAAATAAACACCGAAACGGGAAATCATTTCCCTCAGTGGGATTCAAACCCGTGCTCCCGGCATGGAATGCATGCACTCTACCAACTGAGCTATCGACCGGACAAAATTTAAAAGTTTTTTTTAAATATGCCGAGACAAATTGATGAAGAAAATTAAAACAAGCTGGTTCAGACTCAAATTAAGAAACATGTAAAATGGTTTCCTTGACTTACCTACAGATTGGTATGAGGCCGACCAACCATACTGTAAAAAAATGGTTGACTTTGCCAATGTCACCCCTGTTTCAGGGAAGTTCAGCAAGAGTTGCAGGGCTTATGTTCATTTGAGGTTGGGTTTTTATGAAGTCCACATGCGGCATGTAAAAGCGCAAACTTGTGTGTCTGCTAATGGAAATGCATTTAAGTAATATCAAACTTAAATGTTATATATTTTTGCAACTAAGATTACAGTCCAAGAACGAATCTTGTGTATTTTTGAGAACAATCTTGAAATTAGTCCAGTGAGTTAAACGCTCACATTTAAAATCAGAGCGCTGGGGTTTGATTCCACCGAGTGCGTCAACCCGTATTGGTATTTTCTTCTAATCTAAATCATCGTAAGTACCGTCATGGTGTACTCAGCCTTTGCAAGAAATGAGAATCAAGTCACACATCAAATAAAGTGGTTGGCGTAAGGCTGCAGATCTGTGGAAATAAATAGATTCCGCATGCCGATGCAACCCCTTCTGAGATAGCACAGAAAGAATTTAAATGTGTTTTTTTTAAATAACAATTCTTGTTACTATTGTTTATTTCTTGTACACTTGTTTAATCTGACATGGCAACAGTTATTGTTGATAAAGACACCTTAAAGGTAAAACTAAATAAGTGACATGTTGAGCTAATTTGCGTTTCTCAGATAAATGCAAATATTTTTCTATTTTCTACAAAAGAAAGCACTGAAAAAGTGTGAAAATCATGTAGGTTAGACCTTTTTCACGAGCATTTGCTTATAATTAGTTCACTTACCATGAGAAGTTACTCCCAATAAAATGTTTTATCCCCCATTTCTCAAATCAGTGAATCAGCGCTTACTCAGTTTTACCTTAAGGTGATGATTTGCTTATTATTAAATATTAAAGTAACTTAAACTTAAGGTAGGTTAAAATAAATTATGCTATTTGTATAATTCTATCCTATTATAATAAGTCTAATCTAATGTAAGTCTAATAATTATCAAAAACATCACAGAGAAATTCTGAAATAACTTAACTCAATTGATTTAACTAACAATATTTATTTTAATATAACTTAAGAGTAATTAAGTTTATGTTTTAAGCTATTCCTGTATTTAGCTCCTTGACTGATAGGTTGGTACGAGGCTGACCACCCGTGCTGTAAAAATCGGTTCACTTTTGCCAATGCCACCCCGGTTCAGGGAACGGCGGCAGGAGTTGCAAGGTTTATGTCCATGTGAGGTTTTCTTTATTTGTATGCACACATGCAGAATGTGTAGGCGCGAACCTACATGTGCCTGTCTGTGGGCATGCATTTCATATGAGCCTTAAATGCTTACATATCCTTGCAGCTTAGATTATATTATTATTATATTAAGTAGAATTCTACGGTAACGCTAATAAATTTACAACCTCAGATCATGAAATATATGAAGTGGGTTAATTTTTATTTATTCAAATAGATTTGTGAAGAGGAATGCAATTCTTCAAACTCTTTTGCCTGGCCAGAAACAGGTATTAACATTATCAATTGACCTTTTCGCTTCTGAATATCCTGACTATATACTTAAATACCCCCAGTATGGAATACGTTTTCAAGCACTTTTTTTAAAACATTTATTGTTTCCTACCTTAATTGATTGACGACACTTCAAACTATGTGAACAGTCACATGTATTTGTTATTCAAGGAATAAAATCACAAATATTCAGCACATATTTCCACTTGCAGACTTTTGAATTGTTGAACACAGATGTCAGGGATAAGTTCAAAGTTGGATGATGTCTATGATTGACAGCAAGTTTACATGTGAGACGCCTATGCGTGTCACCCGCAGTTGAAGGGTTAATAATTCATTATTTGACATTTTAATGCATTATTAATCAACATGCATTATTGTCATGTATGTTCCTTGACTTATAGGTTGTTATGCGGCTGACCACCCATAATATAAAAATGGTTCACTTTGCCAATGTCACCCCTGTTTCAGGGAAGGACGGCAAGAGTTGCAAGGCTTATGTTCATTTGAGATTGGGTTTTTATATTGTAGGTCCACATGCGGCATGTGTTAGCGCGAAATTATACATATCTGCTTGTGGGAATGCATTTAGTATAAATCTTAAATGATATATATCTTTGCAGCTTAGATTAGATTAGATTAGATATGACAAAAATGACATCTGCTGAACCAGTGTCAATGTTATTGTCAACAGGACACGGTGCGGGCGGGGTTTAAACTTGCGATTTTTCAATTTGGCTGGACGACATTAAGGGAACTGCGGACTGGGACGGCTGAACACAGCAGCCGATACAAAGCCGCAGAGAAGATTGATGGAGCCATATATTAAGGAGTAGAAACACTGAGGCAGAAAATATTGACGGTTAAAAGAATATAAAGGAATAAACGACAAAAACTAAATTGTTCAGGAGAGCAGTTAAAAGTTTCAGATTGCAGAAAAATGGACGCAACTTATTTATTTTTTATCATATCGTTAAAATCAAAACAGCTATAGAATTTAAAAAAATAAAAGCAAATATTGTCATTTCCATTAATGTGATTTTACATTGTTTTAGGAGGTTTTATGTCACAAGTGCTTTTAGGAAAAAAAAGGTCAAAAATTCCGTCGGTTACACCAAAACCATACTTCAAAAATGCAGTTTTTAGCTTGGGCATAAACGACAAAAAAAGTCATCGTAGAGCTATGGGAGTGAGCGCATTAGAAAGAGCGGAAAATTGTAAGTAGGATAGCATTCATAACTCATATTCTCTATTTCCTATTAACCGTCAATATAAAGATCCATGTTCATGAAATCATTGAAAAAAAGGCCAAACAATAATGAAAAAACATCAACGTATGTAAAGTAAGTTGGCGGATTTGTTTTTCCTAAGAATTAATCATACTTATTTAAATTGGTATACTTATGTTATGGAATAAATATAAACAAAACTAATTACAACAATAAGATAATGATCACATCCATCTAAATCAAGGTGTATATAGGTAGATGTGACAACTCTTTAAAATGTGATGATGATTGTTGGTTGCCGATCAAAGCTGCGTTATCTATCGCTGGATGCTTAGCAATTTTTTAATAGTTTTGTGAAGAGGAATGTCATTCACCAACCTCTTTTACCTAGCCAGAAACAGATATTAACAGTAACAATTAACTATTCTAATAACTAATAAATATGATAGCTCCAGCCAACACAAGCAGCAGAACGGCAACACTGCGATCAGAAGCATCATGTCGCAGTCGGATAGAGTTTGCCGTGGTCTGTGGGAGCTGGAGCTTCAAGACAATTTGCCCATGTCTATGATGGGCTTCTTCAGCGTGACTTCAACGTCCGGAACCTCCAGCTCACACAAACCACGGCAACAGATTCCAGAAAGCAACTATCTAACAAATAATGAATTATCAATTAATAATATTAATACTTGTTTCTGGCCAGGCAAAATAGGTTCACACGGGAGATATTTCTGACAACCTCGGTGAGATTTGGCATGGAATGCTCAAACCCTTCTCATACCATCCTGTATGTATGTGTCAGAAGGACCCACAGCACATGGACGCTCAAGCAAAGCCATAATGGAATGCAAACATTCTACCAACTGAACTACCGATTGGACAGATTATGCCAACAACCGGGTGTTATTTAAAAAACAACAATTTGATTGACCGATTTGATGGACCGGTCCGTAGTTCAGTGGTAACAGTTCAGACTCTGAATGGGAAGGTTGTGGGTTTGAATCCCGGCGGAGCACAAAAAATATACCATTTATATTTTCAAATTTGCTCTTCGCTGGGTTCGAAAATTCATAAAACCTTTGACCGGTCACCAAAGATCCATCCAGCCTTACCGCAAGTGGGTCTTGCTTGAGAATTGGCGCTTTGTAGCGACGACGATCAAGCTCGCAAAAAGGTTGATAGATCAATTGGTAGAATGCTTGCATTCCATGCCGAGAGCAAGGGTTCGATCTCAAAGGTTTACTCAGCTTTCACAAGAAATGAGAACCAGCCTACCCGGAAGCTGGGAAACCACCGCTTCAACTGAAAGTGGTTGGTGTGAGGCCGGCTCCCTTACCTGTAAAAATAAATAGGTCCCGAAGCGCCATATGCGACACCTTCGGGGATAACGCAGGCAAGAAGTTACACTATATGTGTAGCTTAGTTGCGTAGTTGCATTGCCACAATTTTTGTGCGCACGACCATAGCGTTGACATGCAGTACATTATGATTATTACTATTGTAAAATCATCGCCACAAATTCTTTACACCTTCATTTCTCTATGAATAAGTACTACTTACGTAGTTGAGCACACTTTCAGATCAAAATGTTCTTACACTAATGTTTCTCAAAAACTTGAGAACACAATATACTGGAATAATTATTTCTATCTATAATCTATAATCTGAGTTGCAAATATATATTAACGTTCAAAGCTCACATCAAATGCACGCCCACAAACAAACACGTGTAAGTTTGCGCTTACAAATGCTGAATGTGTACTTACAAATTAAAATCCAAACCTCAAATGAACATAAACCCTGCAACTTTTGTCGACCTTCCATGGAACAGGGGTGACATTGGTAAAGTGAATCATTTTTACAGAATCAGCCTCATACTAACCTATAAGTCAAGGAATTAATTAATCTAATCAACAATATAGATTACAGACTTGAGCCCCGAGTGTGAAGCATTGCGTAAAATGTATGAAATACACAACAGCACTGCTAGAGAGTGATTTAGTTTTGATACATTTTTTCGATTTACGCAATCAAGTAGAGTCTACGCAATGCTTTATACTAGGGGCACTGAGTCCCTAATGCAATGGGTAAACTGCTCTAGATTGCGTAAATTGAAAAAATGTGTACAAAATAAGTCACTCCCTAGGAGTGCCGTCCTATATATAATAAATTTTCAATTTATGCAAGTTGATTTGCAATGTTGGCGGCTTATTCATTCGTTACTTTATGTTACATTTTTTGTATATCTTTTGACTTTTTTGCATACATTTCTTTTTCAGTTTCTGTTGTTTTTGTATACCTAAATGTTATTTATTATGTGTATTTCTTGACTTAAGGGTTAATATGAGGCTGACCACACATACTGTAAAAGAGGTTCACTTTGACAATGTCACTCCTGTTTCAGGGAAGGTCGGCAAGAGGGCTGATGTTCATTTGAGATTGGGAATTTATTTTGTAAGTCCACATGCGGCATGTGTAAGCGCAAACTTAAGTATATATTGTGTCTGCTAATGGGAATGCATGTAATATGAATTTTAAATGTAACATATCTTTGCAACTTAGATTATAGATTATTGTAGGGGAGTTGATTTGCATGTATTACACTTGGGTTACTAATGTCAGATCCTATCCCAAATGTATGGATAGTAAAAACCGTAGGTATAATTTATACATTCAAAACAAGACCTATGTACATAACTTATAAAAGCAGTGTTTTACATAACAATAAATCTCATATTATGTAAAGGGTCCTGTCTGGAATATAAAATTATTCCGCAAATAAAAGTAATATTCCGGGCAGGACCTAATACATAAAAGCAGTATTTTACATAATAATAAATCTCTTTTATATACTTGCCCCTGTCTGGAATATACCGCAAATAGTGAGTAATATTCCAGACAGGATCTAATACATAATGAGAAGTTCCTTAACATTGTTACAAGCTCAAGAAAACTGTACTATTTGTGACAATACGTTGACCACTACTTGTCATGGACTGTCCATACCTCTTTGGGTATCTTCCTGACCATTAACCACTAATTACACACCAAAACTGACCAGATTGATGGGCTGATCCTTTTGCTAGTGTCCCGCCAGATGATATGTGTGATGATTTGTCTTGCGCTATTTGTCGCTGACTGCCCACACATGCGTGTAGTCGTCCCTGGGGATCTTCCTCACCCTCCTCGTCCTGCAGGCCACTAGGAGAACTCCTGCGCTGGCCAGCACGATGATGAGGCTGATCCCCGTGATGAGGTGGCGCGCCAGGTTGGCGCTGAAGGTGCCGTGGTACAGCAGCGTCTGCAGCTCCTGCGGCAGCTCCATCACCGACTGGAAACATAGCGGAATATCTATCAGAGCAGGCAAAACAAAGAGTACGAGTATGGAATGAACTTCTTGGCTGAGAAAACTCGAGGACTGGATGGAACTGAGGGCTGTAGAGAAACTCTTTAGAGCTTGTTGAGACCCTGAGATCTATGCTCAAGTTATAGTCAACGTCGGGAGGACCTGTCAGGACACAAAAAGGAGAAGAATGGCTAACAGATTAGTGTTGATGAACTTACCGTCTCCATCCATATGATGGGCAGCAGAATGCCGTCCTGCAGGTGCTTGTTGCTGGGTTTCTTCACACGGATGTTCAGCTGGATCCTGGAACACCACATTGCATCAATTCCTCCACTGTCTGCACAACTTTCTTACTTTTATAATAAAACTATTTGTACCCTGCCACCCCTTGTGAGGGCTCATCTGGTTACTGTTATTGTATTGTGCCGTTCTGTTCGGGGTGGCAAATATCTCCGCACATGTGTTTCCACTGTTTTGTGTCTTTGCACACTTCTTTTATTGTATAAAATCTCTGTTTTGAGGTGAAAATAGTTTAAGCATATTTCTGTTCTCATTTCCTTTATTGCTCCAGTTTTTATTATACACAAGACTTAGTGGGCATGTAAGCAATAACTCATGTAAGTTTCATTGTAATTGGTTCAATAGTTTAGGAGCCCATACAGGACAAACAGACATACACCCCTTTGATTGTATATGTGTAGAGAATGATTTGGTTACTGTACATTTGACAATTTCATTGAAAAATCAAAGCAGCCAAAACAAAAACACAGTTAATGAGAACCTTGAGTTTATCACAAAATACAAAGTGGAAATAATCAAAAAGTTGGGATTCTGCTAGCTTCTTACTTTCTTCTAGCACCACAACATAAGAGGATAACGATCGCAAAGCAAGCATTTATGAAAAAATACAAACTTCTAACTAAGTAATACTCATTTATAGATGGATTTAAGAATGGGTAAAAGAATGTCACTCCTGTTTCAGGTTTCAGGGTGGGTCGCAGTATTTATGTTCATTTGAGATTTGGGTTTTTGTGTTGTAGGTCCACATGCGGCATGTGTAGCGCAAACTTATACACGTCTGCTTATGGGAATGCATTTAATATCAATTATAAATGTAGTATATAATTGCAACTTAGATTATAGATAACATGGTATAACGACCTTGACACTGCTCGGAGCACGATGCCCAGCGTGGGGTGGATGTCCAGAAAGATGGCGTGTCTGCTGGCCAAGGGCTCCAGCCCCTCCACGGCCTCCTGCAGGGCGGGGTCTGCGTTGTACAGGTGGGGGAACGACGGGAAGATGGGAGAACCTGCAACACACAAGCCAATTATTATCATTACAGACGGCTCGTTCCACCAATTTGTCTTACATACGGACATTACTTTCAAAAGTCAATCAGGACATGTTTACCATCAGGGGGGGTCAGGACCCTGGTTAACGCTTTTGTGATGTATCGAGTTGACTATTGCTCAACGTTGTACGTATATAGGTCAGCCGAAAAAACAGTTCAGCTGGCTTCAATCTGTTCTGAACTCTGCAGCAAGACTCATATTCGGAATGTCCAAATTTAACCACATTACTCCATTGTTGAAAAAACTGCATTGGCTTCGTTTTCCGGAGAGGGTGGTCTACCATGTTTGTCTGATGGTTTACAAAGCTGTCAATGATAACAAAGCCGTGAAACCACCAGTACAGAAGTATAAGTTTGAACAATGTAAGCATATAGTAAAAATGAATTGTGTGACTTAAATTCAATTGAAATTTTATTAAAGTGAACCCAAAGTGAATCATACCAATATCCTTTATAGACTTACCCATGACACAAGGACTTGCATCAAACACTCCCTTGGGCGGACACACTCCCGTCTCAATGTTGCAGAAACATTGGTTGGCGGAGTTCTTGTCTGGAGAGTCAAACACGTCCAGGGGCACACTGTACCTGAGGGCCTTCATGCCGTGCATCACCTGCAACACGCAACAAAACATGTTCAGAAACATTGCAGAAACATTCATGAATGTTGTAGAAGCATCCATAAATGTTGCAGAAACATCCAATAATGTTGCAGAAACATCCATTAATGTTGCAGAAACATCCAATAATGTTGCAGAAACATGCATTAATGTTGTAGCAACATTAATGCATGTTGCAGAAACATCCATTAATGCTACAGAAACCCCCATTAATGTTGCAGAAATATCCATCAAGATTGCAGAAACATTGATTAGAGAGGAAGGAAACCTGGAAGTAAAAAAATACCTAAATCGTTATTACCCCTGTTTCAGGAAAGGACGGCAAGAGTTGCAGGGTGTATGTCCATTTGAGATTTGGGTTTTTATCTTTTAGGTTCACATGCGGCATGTGCAAGCGCAAACTTGTTCGTGTCTGCATGTGAGAATGCATATAATGTGAATCCCCAATGTAAAATATCTTTGCAACTTAGATTAGATTAGATTAAAATTATTGAAATAACCATCTTACCACTATGGCCTGCCCCCCCCTAGTTTTGATCCTGGGTACGCCCTTGTCTTGATGGGATAATATGAAGCGTTGGTTGAACCAATGATCGGCAAATTTGACAGAACTACCAGGATATTGTGTAACCTAACCTCAACTTCCTTTTCGAAGGTCAGTGGCAGTCGGCGGCACATCTCGTACTTGAAGATGTAGAGAGTTTGCTTGCGGTCCAACATGGAGGGAGGGAACAGGCTGCCTATAGAGCCGTCCAACCTGGAACACACATACATAACATAAATCAATATTGTTATGTAAATAGCAGACTCATAAGTATGTGTGGGTAGGAATAATTAAAATAAGTACTCGAAGCGTCTAGAAATAATAATTACTATGTACCTACTCGAATCTTTCCTTAATTCTGGAGCTCTCTGGCAAAAATGATTTCTAGAGAATGCTATTATAAAGGGTATATATAAGACGCTTATTGCTTGCCAGTGGGGGAATTGACATAGATCTCTCTGCTGGTGAACAACCAAACACATAGTAAGGGAAGGTCAACTGTGAAATAAATACAAACCATTATTGTGAATATTGTAATGAGGAAAGACTGACGAAGAAAGTATATGTTGGTAGAATAGATGGATGTCGTGGTAGAGGAAGACCGAGAAAGGTATGGATGGACCAAATATCCGAAATTGCGAATGAATGGAATATCCAGAGTCATAATAAAAGAAGAGCCTGTATGAAGAAAATTATGACTCTGGAGGAAATGAAAGAAGTATGTAAGGACAGAAAGAAATGGCGGTTGATCTGTAATGTTGGCGGCTAGGGTTTATTAAATTGGAATTTGTTTTTATTTGTAAATGGATATTTTGTATTTGGATATTATTATTTAATGATGTATAAAATGTAATTTGTCGTGTGTGTGTGTTCCTTGACTTATAGGTTGGTATGCGGCTGACCACTCATGCTGTAAAAATGGTTCACTTTGCCAATGTCACCCCTGTCTCAGGGAAGGACGGCAAGAGTTGCAGGGTGTATGTCCATTTGAGATTTGGTTTTTATGTTGTAGGTTCACATGAGGCATGTGCAAGCGCGAACTTGTACGTGTCTGGTTGTGAGAATGCATGTAATGTGAATCTCCAATGTAACATATCTTTGCAACTTAGATTAGATTAGATTAGTAACATAAATTATAAGTTGTGAAATAAATCTTAAGAGTGAAATAAATAACTGTAAAAGAAGACCAGTATTGATAATTGAAAAACTTTCGAACCCCAAGAACACAACAATATTACTGGAAGATGTCTGCTTGCTATCTGTGTTGCTTGCTGTCTGCTAGCCATCCAACCTGGAGAATAGCACAACATATGGAGTATCTACGTGCGTCTGTTTCTTCAATGTTTATTTCAAAATCCAAAATAAATACTGACAAGGCTTACTCAAGCTTCACAAAAAATAAAAACCAGCCCTGTCCGAAGCTGGGAAACTCCGACTTCAAATGAAGTGGTTGGTGGGAGGCCAGCCCCCTTACCGGTTAAAACAAATAACTCTAGTTGTAGTAACCACTTAGTTGCTTTTCTATTTTATTTTTTTCAAATACTTTTCCTTCTATTTCAGTTATTATAGCCCCCTTCGTGATTATGCTTTAGTTTAGATTAAGGTAAGATGATCCATAAATGGCTTTATGAAAATGTTCTTATTTTGAAGTACCTGATACATTGGCAGATGCCCCAGCGTTCAGGCCCTTTTTGTTCTACCTCGCTTGCTTACCGGGGGAAGGCGCTACGCGGCGTTCAGCGTGCAAGATGCGTTAATGACTAATTGATTATGCGCTGCATTTGATGTGTGGGGGCGCGGTGGTGCTGCCCACTTGACCAGTGCTGCCACACTATGAATTACATTTTAGCCATGTGTCATCAATTCAGGATTTTGATCTGGATTAGTGCAGGTTTACTGGCAGATTTATGAGGTCCTCGTCCCATGGTGGCTTTGATGATGGCTCAGTTACCTGTTGCAGTCATCCGAGGCCCAGCAGTGCAGCTTCTCCTGCCCGTTGATCTCCTTCATGATGCCAATCTTGTTCAGGTCTGACTTTCCAGTGTGGATAGTCAGCTTGTCCCTCATCGTGCCATTTTTCTGGAAACAAAACCATCCTTGTGAATGAGTGAATTTTGAGCAGGTATTTTTTCTATGGTTGAAGGCCATTAAACCCCTTATTTCTGTAGCCATTTATTAGCCCTGTCTATCCTTACCTTCTCACCTAGTGACAATAGAACTGTGTCAGTGCTTCAGTGCGTATTAATACTCGAATGCAAAGAGAAGCGTCTGGTCTCTTCGGTTGCAACACAAGTCACGCGCGTGTACATCTACATATTTTATTTTCGACTGGTAATTGAAAAAGAAGGACATCAAAAACTATTTAAATATATATTTCAAAAATCTAATCTTGGAATAAGCACACTAATCAGAGTTCACATTAAATGATAACAGATAGTAATACTGACCACGGCTAGCATGCCGAAGTTCTCCATGTCCATGACGCCCATGAGCAGCAGACCCGGCTTCACCAAGTTGACCAGCGTGTCCTCGTAGCCCCACAGGAACTGGCTGAGTGGCTTCTCCAGGAACATGGGCACCGTGGAGGTGGCCAGCCTCATCATGGCGTTGTCCGCGATGGCCTGGGCGCTCTATAACATGCGCAAAATTCATGAATGGATGCTTAGAATGATAAACCACAGGTATAAGTATGTAGCAACACAAATCCAAGGGATGACCAAGGGTCATGAAAAGGCGCCATATGAGTGAACATTTTAGTTTTATTTTGTATAGGACCGGCCCGTAGTCTTGTGGTAACACTTTAGATTCATAAATGGAAGGTCGTGGGTTTGAATCCTAGCAGCGCACACAAAGTATGCCATTTATATTTTCAAAAATGCTATTTGCATGGTTGGAAAATTCATTGCCTTGTTATGTTATTTTATAATAACATATTATAAAAAAACAATCCCGAAGTGTGCAGTGTCTGTTTGTGGGCCGAACGGTCACGGAAACGGCCGAACTGCGCCGTGCGAATCAATCGGCCCACGCTCGTGAGTTCATCGTTAGTTCCCGGCGAGATGTGAAGTGAGTCAGACATTAGCGACCAAGCACCAAGCGGTGCAAGAGGGGGCCCTACAATGGAGCTCCCTTCCCCCCCATCTACTTGGATTTCTGCCAGCAAGGCACCCGCCTTGTGGACCAGAGGCATAGGAGCGCCCACCCAGAGGCTCTCACGTGTGGAGGCGTCCACCTTGTGAACCGCCGCTAGCCTGGGGCGCTGCCCCAGGCCTTCCGTTTAGAACTCCAGCCAACGGAATAGGGAGTGTTCTAGTGACAACCTGTAGGTCGTGCCAATCCCTTATTTCCCCTTTTCCCCCCCATATTAGTACAGTAATAAACCCTTATTTGTTCATGTTAACTTTATCTTTTCATTATAAAACCCTTCCCAAGATATAAGTAAGCAATACCAAAGAAAGAACCCCACGCCCTGAGAGTGATGCTGATGAGAGCTAGCCGGATGTAAGTATCCTGAAGATACCTTTCAATCGAAACATAACACTGGCGCATCCAACTGGGATTCTTTCGATTTTGCGAACTTTTATTTTGGGAATTGTTTTGTGAAGCTCTGTTTTTTTTGTGTGTAATTTTTTTTTTTGCTTTCATTATGCCGTGTGTTTTCTTGCTTTGATTTTAGAATGAATTGTTTTTGTTTTGATTGCTTTTGCATTTTGCTGTAATGTCCTTTTGACGATTAAAAATTATGATAGAATTTTTATATCAATATAAATTGACATGCAATCTTTGAGAAGCCTGAAAAATAGATCATTAAATCTTTTATCATTTGCTTAGAAACCTCGTCATATTGTATTTTTTTATGCCAAATTTCATTTTTTCTTCAACATTTAGTATTTCTGTCTATTTTGATTCTAACACTATTTTGGTCGCTTCCTTTTTGTTTTTTGCATTTGCGTTAATGTGCTTTGACGATTTAAAATTCTGTGAAATTTTAATATCAATAAAATGTACATGCATTTTTGAGAATTCATTTGAGAAAGCATCATTATTTTGTTTTATTTTTTTTCACAGAAATCTAGCTTTGTTTATTTTACATAAGTACCTACCTTGAAATTGATGCATTATTTGTTGCTAGGCAAATAAACTTTCACTTTATGTTTTTTTTCATAAAAGCTTTTAACAAACTTTTTCCCACATTAAAGGATTCTCAGAAGTATTTTATTTAATGTAAGGATTAAGTGTTTGGTAATTCATGATGTTTTTTCCCCCATTTGGTTTTTTTAATGTGCTATTCTCAAAAACATTTTACAATATTTATTTTTTCGGGGTAAACTGGTGATTAGGTCCTTTCAGAAATTTACTACGAACTATGGCTATTCTGTTGGCTGCCATTTGTAAATAATTTTATAGATTAGCTTTAGGTACTTTTGTGTGTTGTCAGGGAACAATGAAACCGTCCCAAGAACCCTCAAAAAACAATAGAGGATTGTATTTTTTGTAAAAAATAGCTTAGGATTCATTTTAGTTTAATATTTACGATGGTTTTATTTCTTGCAAGCCAATAGCATATCACTTTTGTGCGATGTTTGACTGATATACGGGTCACTTGGAGATTTAAACTTGAACGGTTCTCAAAAAACATCGGAGAAATTTTGTTTTATAGTGTACAAATAGGTAATTTAGTTAGAATTAGGATTTTTTGACTACATTGGTTTTTATGTATGTAAATATCTTCTACAGTTTTTTTGTGTAAAATTTCAGTGGTTTTCCGAATTAACCCTTTGGAAAAAGATTGAATAATGAAGTTTCTTTATTCTTCTAAAAAATGAAGTGGCGCCATTGAGAAAGAGTGGGAAAATGTGGTCCTTTGGGAAAGGGAAGCCGTTTTCCGGGATTCTACTTTTGTAGGTCCGTGTGTGGATTTTCCACGGTATGTTGATGTAGGGATAAAATTATCACTGCTTTGAGTGGAAATTGATGTAAGGGGAAGAAATGCTGGCCTTTTTCTTGGAAAATGGAGCGCATTTTCTTGAGATGTTACGTTTCGTAAATCTGGGATCTGATATGCACTTTTGTGTATAAGATGACACTTAAAGCCTTGTTCATTTTGTCGAAGGAGGAAAATGTCTGTGAGTACAGACGTGTTTGAGGCTCGAAAGAGCCGGTGTATTTGTAAGATTTTGTTTGTGTATTCCATATTCACTTTAAGATGTTTTATATGGAATGTTCCACTCTTTTTTCGAGTGAGTTCGTAGTGGATTTAACGCACTAACATATTAAATATTTTAAGCGAGTCTTGGATGTTGTCTCTATATGTATTTTTTTGTATTCAGCTCAGAACTTATTGTTATATAATAGTCGACTCCTGTAACGAGTTATGACTTGGTTAATATAAGTACCAGTGTAAAATATGTTTTGATTGCTGTGATTATTATTTATTGTTTAGAGTTTTCGACATGTTTTGGTGAAGAAAAAAGGCCTTGTTACAAGATCGCTTTTAATCCGCGTCTTGTCGGTTATTGGAACCACCTTGAAATTTCCCAAACCAAATCGATAATTCTCACAGCCACCAGTTTTCTTCTTCCTTCTTTCTGGTGTGTTGATAGGACAGAAGGATGTTCCTGTAAATCCCCTTTTCCTTTTTGTGTTCCCATAAAATTTTCAATTTTCTTAATGGCCAAAGACCTGGTGTTGTGTGTGAAGACTGTTGTGTTGCTCCTGGTTTTCTTTCTTTATTTTTGTGAGAAAGGGGAATGTTATGTTATTTTATAATAACATATTATAAAAAAACAATCCCGAAGTGTGCAGTGTCTGTTTGTGGGCCGAACGGTCACGGAAACGGCCGAACTGCGCCGTGCGAATCAATCGGCCCACGCTCGTGAGTTCATCGTTAGTTCCCGGCGAGATGTGAAGTGAGTCAGACATTAGCGACCAAGCACCAAGCGGTGCAAGAGGGGGCCCTACAATGGAGCTCCCTTCCCCCCCATCTACTTGGATTTCTGCCAGCAAGGCACCCGCCTTGTGGACCAGAGGCATAGGAGCGCCCACCCAGAGGCTCTCACGTGTGGAGGCGTCCACCTTGTGAACCGCCGCTAGCCTGGGGCGCTGCCCCAGGCCTTCCGTTTAGAACTCCAGCCAACGGAATAGGGAGTGTTCTAGTGACAACCTGTAGGTCGTGCCAATCCCTTATTTCCCCTTTTCCCCCCCATATTAGTACAGTAATAAACCCTTATTTGTTCATGTTAACTTTATCTTTTCATTATAAAACCCTTCCCAAGATATAAGTAAGCAATACCAAAGAAAGAACCCCACGCCCTGAGAGTGATGCTGATGAGAGCTAGCCGGATGTAAGTATCCTGAAGATACCTTTCAATCGAAACATAACAGCCTTTACCAAAGACTGGTCATAAAAGGTCCTTCCAGCCTTACAGCAACTGGGCCTTGCTTGAGAATGGGCGCTTTGTAGTGACGACCAAGCTCGTCAAAAGTCCGATTGATAGCTAAGTTGGTGTTTATTTCAAACCCAAAAAAAAAACCGGCAAGGTGTACTCAGCCTTCACAACAAATGAGAACCAGCCTCCCACGAAACGAAAAGTAGTTGGCGTGAGGCCGGCCCCCTTATCGGTAAAAATAAATAAGTCCTGTATTGCCACATGCGACTCCTTCAGGGATAACGCAGGCAGGAAGTTACATTATATGAGTTGCATTAGAAAGGAGTATAGATTGTCTCACCACCAGAGGCACGTTGGGGAAGAAGACACGGTCCATCTGTGTGCCATTGGACTCCTCGGGCAGGAAGTTGTAGTCGTTGTTCTCCTGGTAGGTCACCGTGTCATCAGGGTTGAACACCACGTTCACCTTGTTGGTCGTCTCTCTGGAAACACCAGGCAAACAATAAAATGGCAATACCAAATGGGGTTATTGCAGTGGTAGGGAAAACGGTTTAAAATACTATGGTTGTGTAGAGTACATTTCGAGGATCACAACAATATATTTTTTAATTAGTTGAAAAAAAATTACCATTGATCTATAATCTCTAATCTAAGTTGCAAAGATATATTAACATTTAAGGCTCATATCAAATGCATGCCCACAAACAAACAAGTGTAGTTCACGCTTACAAATGCTGAATGTGTACTTACAATTAAAATCCAAACCTCAAATGAACATAAGCCCTGCAACTTTTGCCGACCTTCCCTGCCACAGGGGTGGCATTGGCAAAGTTTTTACAGTATGGGTGGCCAGCCTCATACCAACCTATAAGTCAAGGAATGATAATTCTCAAAACTTAAATGCTGAGAATTTGAGTCCCACCAAAACACAGCGCGTCCAGCTAACCACGCTGTGAGTTTATACTTTCTTCGTCAGTCTTTCATCACTCATTCTCTCCCTTTCCCTTACACCACATTCTTCTCTCACAAAATCATTACTCACCCTATCACTCCGTTTTTTCCCAATGATAACTTTATAAAATCATTACTGGACAATTCATCATTTCGTCTTATGCACTACTCTTTCCATCCCTTCCTGGGCCACATATTTGATGAAGCGCATTCCTCTGAAATACATCTCCCGTTACCTGTAAGTGTAAGGCCCCACATCCTGCACCTTGAGCTTGGGCTCCTCTCCTGCCAGCACTGCCTGGACATTGGTGTAGTTGAACACGTGCACTTTCAGCAGGGGATGCACCGGAGGAGTCGCCCACAGCTGCGTGGAGTGGGAGCCCTCAGATAACACCATGTTCTGGAACATGACAAGGAACATGATCAGTGTTGGTGTAGTTGAACACGTGCACCTTCAGCAGGGGATGCACCGGAGGACTCGCCCACAGCTGCGTGGAGTGGGAGCCCTCAGATAACACCATGTTCTCGAACATGACAAGGAACATGATCAGTGTTGGTGTAGTTGAACACGTGCACCTTCAGCAGGGGATGCACCGGAGGACTCGCCCACAGCTGCGTGGAGTGGGAGCCCTCAGATAACATCCGAGGCGGCTGGCTTCTTATTTCTTGTGAAAACTAAGTAAACCGGTAAATGCATCTACAAATTACAATCTGTTGCTGTATCCTGCCGACGTTCCACTAGGAGTGGTCGGTACCTCCGCAGATGCGTCTCCACTTTTTTCTGTCCTTGCATACCTCTTTCATCTCTTCAACATTCATCACTTTCTTCATACTTCATACATACTCTTCTCTTATTCTCCCTCAGCAGGTTCCATTCTTTCGCAATCTCACCTATTTGGTCTATCCATTCCTTCCACGGTCTTCCTCTTCCACGCTTTCCTCTGACATTTCCTCTGTACACTTTCTTTGTTAGTCGTTCATCATCCATTTCAAGATGTCCGAACCATCTTTTTGTGCTTTTTTGTACTTTCATTCTTAAATTCTCTTTTATACCACACTCGATCACCACCCAATCATTACAAACTCTATCATTCAGTGTCTTTCCAGTCATTGCTCTCAGGTATCATTGCTCTCAGGTATCCTTCATTGGTATGGAATGTGTGACAGACCTGCAGCAGGGCGCTGTTGAAGAGATCCGTCACCACCACGAGGAACAGCACGATGCCGCTGACCAGCAAGGTCACGGCTGAGAACCAGGTCACTGGAACAGACAAACGTCAAACATTAAAACTGTAACTGTACTATAATCTACTATTAAAGCTGAGGAGGCCGGTCTTACGTCAACCACTTCACCAGAAGTGGAGGTCTTAGGGCTGGCTTTTCAATTTCATTACTAAATCTTACAAGTATTTTTTTTCAGGTTTAAAATAAACACCGAAGGTGAAAACATTTCTGACACCATTGGTAGAGTCAGAAATTAGCTCTCTAGCGTCTACTCACTGAACCCATTAATTTTATGAGTGCTGTTTTTTTGTGTATCGCATTAAATTTAATATTATTATTCATTATCATTAATATTATTATTATTATATTATTATTTAATGATGTATAAAATGTAATTTGTCGTGTGTGTGTGTTCCTTGACTTATAGGTTGGTATGCGGCTGACCACCCATGCTGTAAAAATGGTTCACGTTGCCAATGTCACCCCTGTCTCAGGGAAGGACGGCAAGAGTTGCAGGGTGTATGTCCATTTGAGATTTGATTTTTATGTTGTAGGTTCACATGAGGCATGTGCAAGCGCGAACTTGTACGTGTCTGGTTGTGAGAATGCATGTAATGTGAATCTTCAATGTAACATATCCTTGCAACTTAGATTAGATTAGATTAGCAAAAACCATAGAGTAATGCAAAAACCCTTTGAGAGTCTGGTCGTCGCTATAGAATGCGACAATTCTCAAGCAAGACCCATTTGCTTTAAGGTTGGATGGGCTAATGGTAATGTGTAAGGCATTTTAACCTTGCCGGTTTATTTTGGGTTTGAAATTTTGTTCCTTGACTTATAGGTTGGTATGCGGCTGACCACCCATGCTGTAAAAATGGTTCACGTTGCCAATGTCACCCCTGTCTCAGGGAAGGACGGCAAGAGTTGCAGGGTGTATGTCCATTTGAGATTTGATTTTTATGTTGTAGGTTCACATGAGGCATGTGCAAGCGCGAACTTGTACGTGTCTGGTTGTGAGAATGCATGTAATGTGAATCTTCAATGTAACATATCCTTGCAACTTAGATTAGATTAGATTAGATTAGCAAAAACCATAGAGTAATGCAAAAACCCTTTGAGAGTCTGGTCGTCGCTATAGAATGCGACAATTCTCAAGCAAGACCCATTTGCTTTAAGGTTGGATGGGCTAATGGTAATGTGTAAGGCATTTTAACCTTGCCGGTTTATTTTGGGTTTGAAATTTTGTTCCTTGACTTATAGGTTGGTATGCGGCTGACCACCCATACTGTAAAAAATGGTTCACTTTGCCAATGTCACCCCTGTTTCAGGGAAAGACGGCAATAGTTGAAGGGCTTATGTTCATTTGAGATTGGGTTTTTATAATGTAGGTCCACATGCGGCATGTGTTAGCGCGAAATTATACATGTCTGCTTGTGGGAATGCCTTTAATATAAATCTTAGATTAAATATATCCTTGCAGCTTAGATTAGATTAGATTAGATTAGATAAGAAATAAGCACCGAAACGGAAAATCATTTGTGACACCTTTGGTGGGGATCGAACCCTTGTTCTTGGCATGGAATGCAAGCATTCTACCAATTGAACAACCAACCTTACTTTTAACGAACTTGGTCATCGTTATAAATCGCCAATTCTCAAGGAAGGCCCAGTTTCTGTAGGCTGGATGGACCTTTGGTGACCGGTCTTTGGTAAAAGTATATGAATTTTTTAAAAATAATTATAAAAAATTATAAAAAACACAGAGTTTTATTTTCACAAATTGAGTATTTATTTCAACCTCAAGTACTTTCGACTTATTCACGTCATTATCAAGAGGATACTCTTGATAATGACGTGAATATGTCGAAAGTACTTGAGGGAAATAAATACTCAATTTGTGAAAATAAAACTCTGTGTTTTTTATAATTTTTTATAATTATTTATAAAAATGAATTTTCACTGTGTGAATACACAAACTTTAAAAAGTCTAATGAATTTTTTAAATCAGCGAAGAGCATATTTGAAAATATAATAGATATATTTTTTGAGCTCCACCGAGATTTGAACCCACGACCTTCCCATTACGCTAACCACTAGACTACGGACTTCTCCAACTTCACACTTCAGTACTAACTGATGTAAGTATCAATTTTCCTGATAACACGAATGCTGTTATTTTAACTGGTGTTTGTCACAGATAACCTCTTGTAAGAACTGCCCAGAATGCTCAATGAACGTATCAGACAGAGTTCAGCAGATAACAGAGCTGTCTGGCTGTTATCTGAGACAGCAAAAATAGCCTAATCCGTCTCTTGGTTATCTAACCAGTACTATTGGTTCATTCTTTCTTGATTTCCACATCAGAGCTCATAGATTCCACTAGTTTAATAGGAACCATTGACATAGCGTCCCCATTAATGGTTTTTTTCTATACCACTGCTACCAACCCTCACTGTCGATGCAATCTGCCACCTATTGTTCTCCTTTGCTACAAGACTCAGTACACACAAAAGCAATAAAGCGTTCGTGAACGCTTACCTTTTTGCTATTTCCCTCACACATGCATACATATACTTTCCGCCATTGCCATATTCGGGATGTCTAAATTTAACCATATTACTCCATTGTTGAAAAAACTGCATTGGCTTCGTTTTCCGGAGAGGGTGGTCTACCGTGTTTGTCTGATGGTTTACAAAGCTGTCAATGGTATGGCTCCTTTATACTTGTCTGACATGTTCTCACGTGTTGAAATAGATTTGAGACGCCAAACTCTCAGATCTGCGGAGTGTGGGGTGGTTGACTTAGTCCAGCCGTCACGTCAGACACACACTAATTTTGGGGACCGTGCTTTCCGGTTTGCGGGCCCAATGGAGCGGAACAGACTACCACCTAATGTGAGGAAGGCAGAAACTGTTGATGTCTTTAAAGGAGCACTAAAGACGCATCTTTACAAAAAATCTTATCCGTGATTTGAGAGGGCCCTTGAGGTGTGACACACACAAAAACGGTGCTCTTTTATTATGTCTACCTTATAAATAAATTATCCTTGTATATATTTATATAATTGACTTATGATATCTGTGGACTACAAATTATAAGTGACATATGATTCGACGAAAGAAAACACTAAAAAAGGGTGGAAATCCTGAAGTTTAGAAGTTTTTCATGAGCATTTCTATATATTTAGATTCCTTGACTTATAGGTTGGTATGAGGCTGACCACACCCATACTGTAAAAATGGTTCACTTTGCCAATGTCCCCCCTGTGCCCGGGAAGGTCGGCAAAAGTTATAGGGCTTGTGTTCATTTGAGGTTTGGATTTTATTTGTAAGTACACATTCAGCATTTGTAAGCGCGAACTACACGTGTTTGTTTGTGAGAATGCATTTAATGTGAATCTCCAATGTAACATATCTTTGCAACTTAGATAAGATTAGACTTCCTTATATTTAGTTGACCTACTATGAGAAGTCACTCCCAATAAAATGGTTTATCCACGATTCTCAAATCAGTGAATCAGTACTTATTCAGTTTTACCTTTTTAAGGTGGCGATATATCTGTTTCAGCTTTCTTATGAAAATGGTCCTCAAGTTGGTCCGTAAGAAAGAGAACAAAGATCTTCACTGTGTCATTTAGTTGGATACAAAAAAAACTTGGATGAAACTTAGAAATATTACCAGAATGTTGGCAGCATTGATATTCATTCCTGCGCGAACATTATGCGCACGCGATTTTTTTCAATTTTGAAACGAAATTAAGGCGTAAGACATTATGGCAATTGTGTAATTATTGGGTGTCGAAAAACATAATGGAAAAAGCAATAAAATACAGGATTTCACATGCAAGAACATGAAAGCAATGAAATACAGGATTCCACATGTAAGTACTTATTTGATTTTTAAATTGTTGTTTTTGACAGGACTGGGGACAACTGTGTTTCAAAGTATGTATCAATGCCGGAAGCTAGCTTGTACTCCTTTAGTTTATAGCTCAATGCTTTCCACACGTGATAATCAGTAGAGTGAACCAGTACCCGTAGTACGAGTTTTTTTACAATACTCTAACGGGGCTATTCTTAGACATTTTAGTCGCCGGTTGAGCCCACGCTTTGACAAACTAAAAGTCTCACCACCACGGTCATTCTTATGGGGCTTCCACACGCTTGCCAACCCATCACAAGTCAAGCGCACAGTGTGTCGTCTAGAACATGCTAGCTGGACAAAATTTTGTCTAATGGACTAATTTTGTCCAGCTAGCATGTTCTAGACGACACACTGTGCGTTTAGCTACAAGCCAAGTGTGCAGTGTGTCGTCTAGAACATGCTAGCTGGACAAAATTAGTCCATTAGACAAAATTTTGTCCAGCTAGCATGTTCTAGACGACACACTGTGCGCTTGACTTGTGATGGGTTGGCAAGCGTGTGGAAGCCCTATTACCTACCATATTTTGGTAATATTTGTATGAAAACTAATCAGCTGGAGTGATTTTTTCCGGGATCTGTTGCCGTGGTCAGTGGAAGCTGGAGCTTCCGGACGTTTCGCCCATTTCTACGATGGGCTTCTTCAGCGTGAAGTATGATGATGATGATGATCTTGAAGAGAACTGTGATGACTAGATGGCTGTGAAAACTAATCAGTTGTTCACTTGTGGCCATCTTGGATTGACAGGTCTTCATACAAATGCATAATTAGTTTGTCAAAGCGTGGGCTCAACGGACGACTAAAATGTCTAAGAATAGCACCGTATGTATCGAGTATTCGAGAAAAATGTATGTGAACTTGAAAAGCACCTCTGACAAAAAGAGTTTCGAAACCTTTACAGGCATAACTAATAATACTAGGGGCGTTGCCCCTGGCTGCTACGCAGCCCAACCCCTTAACATTTGGTGAATGTGTATATTGCGCATAGTTTCCTCGCGTTAAAATTCGGAAAACATGTAAAATAAAAACATGCAGCCTTTGTAAAAGAAAATCGACCACCCATAGTTTAAAAAATGGTTCACTTTGAAGATTTCAGCTGTGTTTCAGGGAAGATTGGCAAGAGTTGCAGGGCTTATGTTCATTTGAGATTAGTTTTTTTTTATTTTGCAAGTCCACATTGGGCATTTGTAAGCGTGAACTTGTACCTGTCTGCTTGTGGGAATGCATTTAATATGAATCTCAAATGGTATGTATCTTTGCAACTTAGATTATAGAACTAAACAAAATAATTTCCTTGACTAAAAGGTTAGTATGTGGCTGACCACCCATACTGTAAGCAATGGTTTACCATGCAAATTTTATCTCTGTTTGAGGAAAAGTCGGCAAAAGTTGCAGGGCTTATGTTCATTTGAGATTAGTTTTTTTTATTTTGCAAGTCCACATTGGGCATTTGTAAGCGTGAACTTGTACCTGTCTGCGTGTGGGAATGCATTTAATATGAATCTCAAATGGTATGTATCTTTGCAACTTAGATTATAGAACTTAATAAAATAATTTCCTTGACTTATAGGTTAGTATGTGGCTGACCACCCATACTGTAAGAATGGTTTACAATGAAAATTTTATCTCTGTTTGAGGAAAAGTCGGCAAGAGTTGCAGGGCTTATGTTCATTTGAGATTAGTTTTTTATTTTATAAGTCCACATGGGGCATTTGTAAGCGCGAACTTATACCTGTCTGCTTGTGGGAATGCATTTAATATGAATCTCAAATGGTATGTATCTTTGCAACTTAGATTATAGAACTTAATAAAATAATTTCCTTGACTTATAGGTTAGTATGTGGCTGACCACCCATACTGTAAGAATGGTTTACAATGAAAATTTTATCTCTGTTTGAGGAAAAGTCGGCAAGAGTTGCAGGGCTTATGTTCATTTGAGATTAGTTTTTTATTTTATAAGTCCACATGGGGCATTTGTAAGCGCGAACTTATACCTGTCTGCTTGTGGGTATGCATTTAATATGAATCTCAAATGGTATGTATCTTTGCAACTTAGATTATAGAACTAAACAAAATAATTTCCTTGACTAAAAGGTTAGTATGTGGCTGACCACCCATACTGTAAGCAATGGTTCACAATGCAAATTTTATCTCTGTTTGAGGAAAAGTCGGCAAGAGTTGCAGGGCTTATGTTCATTTGAGATTAGTTTTTTTTATTTTGCAAGTCCACATTGGACATTTGTAAGCGTGAACTTGTACCTGTCTGCTTGTGGGAATGCATTTAATATGAATCTCAAATGGTATGTATCTTTGCAACTTAGATTATAGAACTAAACAAAATAATTTCCTTGACTAAAAGGTTAGTATGTGGCTGACCACCCATACTGTAAGCAATGGTTTACCATGCAAATTTTATCTCTGTTTGAGGAAAAGTCGGCAAAAGTTGCAGGGCTTATGTTCATTTGAGATTAGTTTTTTTTATTTTGCAAGTCCAAATTGGGCATTTGTAAGCGTGAACTTGTACCTGTCTGCGTGTGGGAATGCATTTAATATGAATCTCAAATGGTATGTATCTTTGCAACTTAGATTATAGAACTTAATAAAATAATTTCCTTGACTTATAGGTTAGTATGTGGCTGACCACCCATACTGTAAGAATGGTTTACAATGAAAATTTTATCTCTGTTTGAGGAAAAGTCGGCAAGAGTTGCAGGGCTTATGTTCATTTGAGATTAGTTTTTTATTTTATAAGTCCAGATGGGGCATTTGTAAGCGCGAACTTATACCTGTCTGCTTGTGGGAATGCATTTAATATGAATCTCAAATGGTATGTATCTTTGCAACTTAGATTATAGAACTTAATAAAATAATTTCCTTGACTTATAGGTTAGTATGTGGCTGACCACCCATACTGTAAGAATGGTTTACAATGAAAATTTTATCTCTGTTTGAGGAAAAGTCGGCAAGAGTTGCAGGGCTTATGTTCATTTGAGATATGTTTTTTATTTTATAAGTCCACATGGGGCATTTGTAAGCGCGAACTTATACCTGTCTGCTTGTGGGAATGCATTTAATATGAATCTCAAATGGTATGTATCTTTGCAACTTAGATTAATGAACTAAACAAAATAATTTCCTTGACTAAAAGGTTAGTATGTGGCTGACCACCCATACTGTAAGCAATGGTTCACAATGCAAATTTTATCTCTGTTTGAGGAAAAGTCGGCAAGAGTTGCAGGGCTTATGTTCATTTGAGATTAGTTTTTTTTATTTTGCAAGTCCACATTGGGCATTTGTAAGCGTGAACTTGTACCTGTCTGCTTGTGGGAATGCATTTAATATGAATCTCAAATGGTATGTATCTTTGCAAGTTAGATTAATGAACTAAACAAAATAATTTCCTTGACTAAAAGGTTAGTATGTGGCTGACCACCCATACTGTAAGCAATGGTTTACCATGCAAATTTTATCTCTGTTTGAGGAAAAGTCGGAAAAAGTTGCAGGGCTTATGTTCATTTGAGATTAGTTTTTTTATTTTGCAAGTCCACATTGGGCATTTGTAAGCGTGAACTTGTACCTGTCTGCGTGTGGGAATGCATTTAATATGAATCTTAAATGGTATGTATCTTTGCAACTTAGATTATGTAAAGAAATACACAAAATAATTTTCTTGACTTATAGGTTGGTATGAGGCTGACCACCCATACTTTAAAAAATGGTTTACTTTGCAAATTCACCTTTGTTTCAGGGAAGGTTGGCAAGAGTTGCAGGGCTTATGTTCATTTGGAATGGGCTGTTATGTTGTAAGTACACATGCAGCATATGTAAGCGGGAACTTATACATATCTGCTTGTGGGAATGCATTTAATATAAATCTTAAATGATATATATCTTTGCAGCTTAGATTAGATTAGATAAGAACTTATACATGTCTGCTCGTAAGAATGCATGTAATATGAATCTCAAATGTTATATATGTTTGCAACTTAGATTACAGATTGAAATCCATTTTTATATGGCTTTTTTTTTATTTTTAATTTGCATGAAATAAAAGAAAATGTAAAAAAAACTTTTAAGTTTTGCCGCTAGATGTCAATATTGTTCCATACATTTTTAGTATGAACAAACAGATTAATTCCTAAAAGATTTCATACATTTGTAAACACACACGCGTAAGCTCGCCGCATTGCAGCATATATACAAAAATTAATTTGCTATAGAGCATGAATGTGTTTCATCTGCTGTGATGGCATTGATTTTGAAAATCGAAACTCGACGACGAATGACGACGACGAAGGGCAATATAATAAAGGATTATTATTTGTATTTTTTTGCAAGTTAAATGTTACATCACTAATGACCGAGCATTTTATTTCAAGTAGGTACCTGAGACAGGTAGATACTTTGCGTCAATGATCATATTAGATAACCGCCCGTTTGTCCTTTTGAAGTTTGTTATTCGGTGAAAACCCCAATAAATTTTTGAACCTTGAACTTCTAATTTTGTTTCTGGTTTTTCTGTACGTGCAGTGACGCATTTCTCAATAAAAAAACCCCTTTTGTTATGTCACATCTAGAAAAATATTATGTAACAAACTAGCCTGCCTCCCTGTGCTTCGCACAATACTGTATTCTAGCAAATCCGGCTTCGCCAGCACACTTTTCTCCTGCTCTGTTTTTTTTTATCAGATCTATCCTTGACTTATAGGTTGGTATGCGGCTGACCACCCATGCTGTAAAAATGGTTCACTTTGCCAATGTCCCCCCTGTCTCAGCGAAGGACGGCAAGCGTTGCAGGGTGTATGCCCATTTGAGATTTGGTTTTTATGTTGTAGGTTCACATGAGGCATGTGCAAGCGCAAACTTGTACGTGTCTGGTTGTGAGAATGCAAGTAATGTGAATCTCCAATGTAACATATCTTTGCAACTTAGATTAGATTAGATCTATGGAAACTGGCGAAAATGTATATAAAGTGGAACAGCCTCATCGTCACCCAATGCTTGTTTGGCTTATCTAATTTTTTTTCCAAAGATTACCTTTAAAGGGAATTGTCTGAAGAATTACATTCTACAAATCAATATCCAATATTCAGAAAAACACATTGGTCCAGTACACATAAAAACAAACATTGCTCAAGAGAAATCACCTCAGTGGGAAATAAGACAAACAAACACTAAGGTGAAAAAAAAAACGCAATAAGCTCCACGTATAGTGTAACTTCTTGCCTGCATTATCCCCGAAGGTGGAAAACGCATGTGGCGATTCGGGACCTATTTATTTTTACAGGTAAGGGGGCCGGCTCCTGGAGGGGCTGGTTCTCATTTCTTGTGAAGGCTGAGTAAACCTTGAGATCGAACCCTTTACGAGCTATCGACTTTTTTACGAGCTTGTTCGTCGTCGCTACAAAGCGCCAATTCTCAAGCAAGACCCAGTTGTTGTAAGGTTGGATGGACCTTTCAGTGACCGGTCTTTGGTAAAGGTTTATGAATTTTTCAACCCAGCGAAGAGCAAATTTGAAAATGTAAATGGTATATTTGTGTGCTCCGCCGGGTTTCGAACCCACAACCTTCCATTCAGAGTCCGAAGTGTTACCACTGAACTACGGACCGGTCGTTATGCCAAAATCTCACGCCTGCTCGTGCTGCTTCTCATTGTCTTGTAGATGCTGGTGCCTTTAATATATCCTGCTTGCCGTTGTTTAAATGTCTCTCAACCGGACTAATGTTTCCAAAAACAGGGGTGACATTGGCACAGATGCAATTAGCAACTAAGTATAGGTATACCAACAGAAATGACTTGCGTAACAAATTGTTACTCATCAGGAAGTGGTTTTTTGCCTTCCTACATAGTTTAAGTAGGTTTTGGTTGACCAAGGTCCACTTTTATTGTATTACAGCCTTATAAACGTGAGTACATAATAGTTTATTTCGTTTTTTTTTAATTCTCAGGAGTCGTTAAGGCCAAAAAAATCAAGATTAGCTCTTACGTCATACATCGATTATCTTTATAATATTTTTGATAAATGGAATCCGGTTGATGGCTCAGTTTAGACAGTGCTTGCATTCCACGTCGAGAGCTCGGATTCGAATTGACACCGAGGGTGTTAGAAATGATTTGGCGTTTAGGCGTTTTTTTCAAATCCAAAATAAAATGCTCATATAACATATATAAGTCTGATGGATGTCGTCTCTTATTCTTACTCAAGAAGGATCGTCAACGACGTTACCATGTTGAAAGCAACGGTTCCCATAGATCACCGAAGTTAAGCAACATTGGGCGCGGATAGTACTTGGATGGGTTACCGCTCAGGTACACCGCGTGTCGTTGGCATCTTGGACCGGTCCGTAGTCCAGTGGCAACACTTCGGACTCGTAAATGGAAGGTTGTGGATTCGGATCCCGGCGGAGCACAAAAATATACCATTTATATTTCGAATGTGCTCTTCGCTGAGTTGAAAAATTCATAAACCTTTACCAAAGACCGGTCACTGAAAGGTCCATCCAACCTTACAACAACTGGGTCTTGCTTGAGAATTGACGCTTTCTACAGCGACGACCAAGCTCGCAAAGGGCTCTTGAGGTGTGATACACAAAAAAACAGCGCTCACCAAATAATCATCCTAATATTATTATTATTAACAAACGGAGACAAATGGCTGGCACAACAAGGCACTGCCTTTACAAGAGGATGGCGACCAGAAGAGATAAATGTCTAGCACAACAAGGCACTGCTTATACCTACAAGAGGATAGCAAAGCAGAGACCTAGCACAACAAAGCACTGCCTTTACAAGAGTATGGCAAAGCAGAGACAAATGACTAGCACAACAAGGCACTGCCTTTACAAGAGGATGGCAAAGCAGAGACAAATGACTAGCACAACAAAGCACTGCCTTTACAAGAGGATGGTGGCCAGCAAAGACAAATAGCTAGCACAACAAGGCACTGCCTTTACAAGAGGATGGCAAAGCAGAGACAAATGACTAGCACAACAAAGCACTGCCTTTACAAGTGGATGGCGGCTAGCTGAGACAAATAGCTAGCCCAACAAGGCACTGCCTGGACAAGAGGACAGCAAAGCAGAGACAAATGACTAGCACAACAAGGCACTGCCTTTACAAGAGGATGGCAAAGCAGAGACAAATAGCTAGCAGAGACAAATAGCTAGCACAACAAGGCACTGCCTTTACAAGTGGATGGCGGCTAGCTGAGACAAATAGCTAGCACAACAAGGCACTGCCTTTACAAGAGAATGGCAAAGCAGAGACAAATGACTAGCACAACAAAGCACTGCCTTTACAAGTGGATGGCGGCCAGCTGAGACAAATAGCTAGCACAACAAGGCACTGCCTGGACAAGAGGATAGCAAAGCAGAGACAAATAGCTAGCACAACAAGGCACTGCTTTTACAAGAGGATGGCGGCCAGCAGAGACAAATAGCTAGCACAACAAGGCACTGCCTTTACAAGAGGATGGCAAAGCAGAGACAAATGACTAGCACAACAAGGCAAGAGAGGACGTTGACTCAATTTGATGAACAAGTCTCTACGTGTCTTTTGTAGCGTAATTTTTGCAAAGGAGTATTGACAGCGCACTGATTCTTTATTTGAATAAGCCGTTAAGTTGGCACTTTGTGGGAAATTTAAAAGGTCGCAGGTAAATCTTTAAAAGTGTTTGAACAAACAATTAGAGGATGACACATAAGAGTGCGGTGATGAAGCAAAATGTTTAATAAAAATATCACGCAAGTACAAATTCAATGTCATTAAAATTTCAATAGACAATAAAACTTACAAAACAACACGTATGTTTTGTAAGTTTTAGGCTCGTCTTTCCCGAAGGCGTCACATGTGGCGAGTGGAACTATTCATTTTTGCAGTATATAAGGGAGGTGGCCTTACGTCAACCACTTCAGTTGAAGTAGTTTCAAGCTCCGAAGAGGACTGGTACTCATTTCTTGTGAAGGCTAAGTAATCTTTGACGGTATTTATTTTTTGGATTTGAAATAAACACCGAAACGGGAAATCAATTCTGACACCCTCGATGGGATTCGAACGCGAGCCCTCGGCATGGAAAGCAAGATGTTGACCGTACATTGATTTATTACAAATCTAAATCAGGGGTTCCCAAGCCCGTGCCCGCGGATACCATGGCGCCCGCGAAACGATTAGTATGTGCCCACAACAATTTGAAAGAGACAAAAAAAACATAAAAAATGTGAATTATTTTTATTTATTTGTTAGTTTGTATTTTTTTTATGCCTAGGTTCATGAAATACGTTCTTAAGAAAATAAATTATACGAAAATAAGAAGTAGAGATGGCCATCCGCCACTTGAGGGTTTGAGCATATTATAGCTTAAGAAATGTCTAGACATGACGAGGCGTCCTCCTCCCCCGTGACATGAGAGAGAGATAATGGATGAGCCTTACATCTGCTGGTGGGCTTCCTGTGCCAGCAGAGCGCCGGGTACTCCTTGGCCACGCTGACGAGGCGTCCTCCTCCGCAGGCCACGCAGCCGCCTCCCACCACCGTGTCCTGGCGGGAGAGACCTCGGCATCCTGGGAGACCTGCAAACCAAGGAATATTTTTACGATTATGAAGGATATTATGTTTGGTTTGTCTATGTAAGAGTAAAAAAAATAAGTCTCTCTAGAAATAAATTGACGCTTAGATAGTAAGGAGGGCCACTGATGTATGAGAAAAAAAAATTACGCTGAATTTTAATCTAAGAGTGAAATTATGTTGCTAAATGACGTAATTTTATTGTACAGAAAGTTTCATTACAATCAAACAACAACTTTTGTCTCCAAATCGACATTTAAATAATGAGAAATTGAAAAAAAAACACAAAAAAAATATTTTTACGTACTGACTTTTAACCCGATTTTTGCATTTGATTTCTCATGTAAAACAAATGTTTAAGGTATAAAATAACACATTTGAGAGAAAAAAGTAAATTACAGAAAGTAAAATTTTGTTATTGATAACGTAAAAAAAGCGTTTTTTTTACGAATTTTGGCCTGACACTGCGAGACGTTATTTTAGGTTAAACATGTTTTTCTAATGTTGATTTAAAAAAAAAACGATGCAGGGACTTTTGTGCTGTTCTTCAAAGACATTTTGCTAGTTTTCGTATGATAAACGCAGATGAGATAGATCCATTTGCCCCCCGTGTGCTGTGAAAAAAAATGAGATCTCCATCAGATGTCTTTTGAGATGTTAGTGGTTTAGATGTATTTTTCTGACAATTTGTAATACCACAGTAAGTTGCAACAACAAAGTTAATTCATGGAACTTGTAAGAGTCAATTTTCCCACCTTGCATGATAAGAATTTTTAGAATCTTACGTGTATCTGCGAGGAGTTCACTTAGGTGTTTGTGAAGATTCGTAACTTCGCTATCAGTAAGTTTTCTGAATGAGCAAAGCAACTATTTTTTCACTTGGCGCAATCAATTATTATTTTAGGTTCTCCTGATGAATATTTTTAATTTAAATAAACTTCGATAAATGTCGGAAACTATCTTTGCAATAGGATGGCACTTACAAATATCATAAATGTAACTGAACATAGTTAAACTGAAAAGTAATCATTATTTTTGAGTATATGCTAAAAAAATAAGACAAATTATTATAAATCAAGCTAATGCGTATGCTTGAACATCATAATTTGCCAAATTAATAAGATTTTTAAGGGATCCTAAGCTCTATAGCTCACGGAATCCACCAAGCATAGGATTTTTTTCGTGGAGTTTTATGGGCTAAGTTTATGTTTTCTAAGACAAACTTGTATAGATATAATTGATCTGTACTTAAATCTTGTGCGAATAAATCATAATGGGTATTAAAGGTTTTTTTTAAAAGTATTGAATGTTTCACATTTGATACCATGCAGAACTTTTGAAGTTATGAGTGCTGCCACTTTTCCCAAAACTCAATACCTGTAGAAAGTTTTTGCCAATGTAGAAACATCCAGTAAGCCTTTTTTGAAAAGTTGGCGATGCAGCTTTGTAAATGATTCTTGTGAGACTGGCTGTGGAGATATACATACTCAATGATGATGGTGTTTTATGTTATTTAAAGATTTAGGCGTGTTCTTTTACCATCATTGTATTTTGGTTCGATTATCTAAGCTTTTTTACGTAGATTATTTTTTCTATGATTTCTTAGTTACTTTATAACGACTATAGCTGTACCTATTTCCAATAATCATTTTCCCTGATGTTTGCTAGTCAGTTAGGAAGCTTCACTCTTGTGGGAACACTCCGCAATCTCTTTGAAAGGCGCATTGATTTATTTCTTTACATTTACAGGACAATAAATGTAAAACAGCACATTATTCATCATCTTCATCATAAGCTCAACAGTCTTGGGTGGATTTTTTTAAACAATATCAGTTGTTTTTGGAGATTTTGGCGTTTTTTCGTGATTTTCAAAACATTTCTTGTCCAGTTGTGCAGTTACATTACTGCATTAAAATATAATTTAATGACACTTCATGCTTTCTAAAAGAATAAAACAAATTTTACCAGTCACAGGGCATTGAAATAAGTTTCGTATTCAACTCATAGTGACAACGCGCGGTCACAAATTCTTTGCAAAATAGTGAAATTCGACGCTCTCTCTACCCCTCCTACTGCTTATTTAGTGAAAAAATAACTTGTTTATTTGTACTATTGGTGCGCATTACTATATTTTATGCACAAAAATATAGAAATTACCGTAAAATCTCAATTCCTTATTGTATTATTAGCCCTCATGAAAAATGATAAAAATGACATTTTTTCGAAACTTTGAGGCCGATTTGGAGACAGATGATTAATACTTTTACGGAATTTTATTTTACACACGTAATTTGAACTTCTTTTGGCAACATGTTCTTACTATTAGATAATTATTTTCCAAAAAAAAAAAAATCGGCCCTCCTTATTAGATAGGTACCTGATTTGTTCGACATTAATCAAGTGTTCTGGTGATGTCTAGCAAGGTAAATGATCTTTATTTTTAATATAAATTATGCAATCACTTTAAAAGCCGATGTTTTATGCAGTTAAAAATATGTTTGCATGCATAATTTAAAAAAAAAGTAGGTATTGACAATTTAATATAAATCAACGTCAATGAGTTGCACCTAATCGTGTTATTCACTGAGAGAAAAACCATGGCTCATCCGGTGACAGGGTAGAACAGCACAGTGACAAAACGACACATGGCATTACGACACATAACAGAAAGACATTTGACAGAACAACACATCTCAGAACATCGCCATGACAGTACATCACTATGACAAAACAAAACAAAAAATACATCAAAATGACAAAAAAAAACACATGGACAAAACATCACATGACGAAATATCACATACCTGAAACAGCACATACTGTTACGAACGTATGAGTTCGTGTGGACGTGAGCCTAGGCACTTTGATTGGTGTGAGATGTATCTGGTATACCGTAGAACAATGCTTTGTTACCATATACTAGAAAGTATCTGCCATGCTCTAGAACATGCAAGAATAGTCTCTTTCGTACTATAAATACGATCAATGATTCTGTGAGATAGACAGCGTTGCTTAGACCATTGTAACGCGAAGACTAAGCAGAGAATGAAGAGTGTACATTACATTGTAACCTATATTGTGAAAAATTAATCTTGTGAAATAAATTTAAATCGCAATATAATTAAAAGAACCCCAAGTCAAATCATAACAGTACTATAAACGGTACATGAATTAACATCACAAACATCACACACATTTATTTTGCTTCCACACGCCATAAGCTATTTGTTCGGGGAAAGCGCGGTAATAAGTTGTTTTTTATGTGCAGCTAAGTTAGGTTTTTTGTTTATCTTATAAGGATAATTGGGGGCGCTAATTTCTTTACTAGTTTTACCAAATAATGTAAGCATGAGTTTCATTTTCTCATGTATCACTTTTTTTGTTTGTTTTGTGATGTTTTGTCATGTGATGTTGTTTCATGTGCCGTTTATGCTATGTTCTGTTTTAGGTATGTCATGTGATGTTTTGTCTTGTAATGTTTTGTCTTGTGATATTTTGTTATTGCGATGTAATTTCCTGTAATGTTTTGTGATAGCGATGTTTCTTTCATTGTGATGTTCTGTCATGTCTTGCTTGTCACGTGTCGTTTTGTTACTGAGTCGTTGTAACATGGAACCGGCTCATCCCCAGCCTACAGAGAATTTCCATACAAAAAAATGTTGATCAGTGGATAAGCTACGAATCAAATGTGAAGCGCATAACCCTGTACTATTTTTAGAATAGAGTGAATTAAGTTTTAATGAGTTTTTTTGTTAATAAATACATACGTCATCATTGTGGCAGTTTTTTTTTCACAATTTGAGTCTTTGGAATTTGGAAAAAAAATATGGTACGTACGCATATTCATGTTTGACAAAAAATCGTGACTAAGTTACACATATAGTGTAACTCCTTGCCGCGTTTTCCCCAAGGGGTCGCATGTAGCGAGTGGAACTTATTTATTGTATTGTATGCCGCATGTACACTTACAACATAACAACCCAATTCAAAATGAGCAGCTCTGCAACTCTTGCCGACCTTCCCTGAAACAGATGTGGCATTGGCAATGTCTAATCTAATATAAGTAATCTAAAAAGTAAAGTTGCAAAGAGATATAACATTGGGGGTTCACATTAAATGCATGCCTACAGACACGTGTTCACTTCGCGCTCACTAATGCTGCATGTGTACTAACAAATTAAAATCCAAACCTCAAATGAACATAGACCCTTCAAATGAAATTTTGCCGACCTTCCCTGAAACATTGGCAAAGTGAACCTTTTTCTACAGCATGGGTGATCAGCCGCATACCAACCTATAAGTCAAGAAAAATACTCAATCTCAAAAGAACATAGGCTCTGCAACTCTTGCCGACCTCCCTGAAACAGATGCGACATTGACAAGGTGAAGTAAAATATTGTCGAAATCTAAAAACAGTGATTCTCTTACCTTCCTTTCCAGGAGTTCCTCCTGTGATGATGACGTCCTTGCCATCTCCCAGAAGCATCCTCTCCACCGGCTTCACATCCCCAAGCTCTCCATCCAGAAGCATTTCTCCACAATATCCTCAAACACTCCTCAAAGACAGCTCCTCTCACACCCTGAACACTAGGTAGATAGCTTTGCCCAAAGCATTTGATCCAGCCGTTCTCTCTCTAGTTACAAAGTAGCTATTTCAACTTCTGTTTTGTTCCAAAAGTTGTTGACAATGTTAAAAACACAGCACTATTATTGCGTAGTTTAAATTCTTTGACATCCAATTTAAAACAATTTTAACGTGTGTAGGTATGATATTTTGTAAATCACTCTTTCCTGCTTAGTTTTTTATTTGATGTTTTATATGAAATTCATTTCAAGAATTATCACTTTTTGTACACAATATTTTTAAAGGTATTTTTATTTATATCCTTTATTTATTTAATTATTTTTAACGGTATTTTTATTAAATGATTATAAACGGTATTTTGATGGTTTATCTAAGTATATTCGTTTATTTTTAAAGGTATTTTGATGTTTCACTTACAATCCTTTCGTTTTATTTATTTATTTTTAACCTTTTTTGATGGTTTGATTTTAATCGTTGATTGTTACTCAATTATTTGTAAAGGTTTCTTATAGCTAATTTATAAACTATTTAATTTAATTTATTTTGTCCTTTAACAACGTGATTTAGTTACTTTTGATTATTTATCTATCTAAAGACAAAATTTATGTCGTATTTAAAAAAATAAACTTATCTGTAATGTACTAGATATACTTTATTCTAATATTTTTACTTCTTTCTTTTTATTTTTCTAACATTAATCGCCTCTATATCCTATTTTTTTTAAAAACTTTCTACTCCAGATGTCCATTCAATACTGCAGTTCTGAAAAAATAGAAAAAAAAACAATGAGGTCGCATAATTGAAAAAGGCTCGAAAATAAACCTAATGATTCGGCTGGATCGCTTCCAAATCTGACCACTTACCCTTAGTACGAGTTGCAAAACTTGAGTAATGTAAAGTTTACGGCAATAATTATTAAAGAGGGATTTCCCCCAAAATCTGTCGCATTTTGTTTGTTTGAACTTGATTTTCTTCATCACTGTAACTCTTTTGCTAAGACCACAAAGTCTTAGAATCAAAAACGGCAGATTTTGGGAGAAATCACTGTTTAATATTTTCCGTAAACTTTACTTTTCTCAAGTTTTGCAACTCGTACTAAGGGTACTAAGAGCAAGCCTCTCATCCATACAAACCTTATTATTTGCCAATTTTTCCCAGGGCTATTCATAACACAGAGCTGTTGGATTGTCGTTTTTTTGTATGGAAAAGTACTGTTAGGTGACGGTTGAGCTATGGATTTTCTGTGTGTCCATATCACCCGGGGTTAGAGGTTAAATCTTACACATACTTATTAAAAATGTTGTAAGCGCGTCGTTTTAATGCAAAATAAAATAATACACATGGTAAAACATTGTTTTAATTCACTTTATTTTATTTGTTTATGCTCGAATATTTTCGCCTAATGAGGCATCTTCAAGAGCAGAATGGTTACCTCTCATTAGGCGAAAATATTCGAGCATAAACAAATAAAATAAAGTGAATTAAAACAATGTTTTACCATTTATATTTTTAAATATTTATAAAAATGGACTTTCACTGTGTTAACAGATCAACACTAAAAAATATTAAAATAATACAAGTTGAATCAGCGAAATAATTCAAAGAGTATACAATTTTGCTCAGGTTAAATGAAAACGAAACTATAATAATCTGTAGTCGAACGGCACTTTACCCACCTCCACCCACCAAGTTCATACAACTCATGCGGAGTCGCTTCACTTGGTGATACTTCACTTGCAATGTGTTTCTGGCGGCGGAAGGCCTTCCCGTTGAAGTTAATCAGCTAAAGTTACTCTACTCAAGAAAGGAAAAAGAGACGACATTTAGTCGTCCGTTGAGCCCACGCTTTGACAAACTAATAATGCATTTGAATGCATCATGAAGACTGGTCAATCCAAGATGGCCGCAAGTGAACAGCTGATTAGTCTTCATACAAATATTACCAAAATTCGGTAGGTAAAAATAACGGTGGTGATGAGACTTCCAGCCCAGGCATCATTAGTTTTTTCAAAGCGTTACCTCAACGGACGACCAAAATGTCTAAGAATATCACTGTAAGTTGCAACACAACTAAGCTACACATATGGAATAACTTCTTGCCTGCGTTACCCCCGAAGGGGTCACATCTGGCGATTCGGGACCTATTTATTTTTACGGGTAAGGGGGCCGAGCTCACACCAACTACTTTCAGTTGAAGTGGGAGTTTCCCAGCTCCCGGGGGGCGTGTTCCCATTCCACGACCTAAAAGGAATCTTTACTCAGACAAGCACACGGAAAAAAATTAATTCATCAAGTAGTTTCAGTTTTTCCATATTTACTCAAAAACTATTGACATTATAAAAAAACGGTTTCGATACTACACTAGACAATGTATAGTTCTATAAATAGAATGAAAAAAAAAATTTCCAAAACATAGCACACACGAGAAAGTAGCTACAGAAGTGAAAAAAACGTATTTTTTTAAATATTTTTTTGTGGTCGCAATTTTTAAGTTATATATTTTGTTTAAACTTTATAATTAAGATAAAAAATTAATAAACATGCTTGATTTTTTTCATTACTGTCACTTTTTTGCTAAGACCATAAAGTGTAAGAAACAATAACGGCAGATTTAGGGTATGATACTTCCGTGTGCTGTCTGAGTAAAGATTCCTTTTAGGTCGGGGAATGGGAACACGCTCCCGGGGGGGCTGGTTCTCATTTCTTGTGAAGGCCGAGTAAGCCTTGAGATCGAACCCTTGCTCTCGGCATGGAATGCAAGCATTCTACCAATTGAGCTATCGACCTTTTTACGAGCTTGGTCGTCGTCGCTACAACAGCCAATTCTCAAGCAAGACCCAGTTGCTGTAAAGCTGGATGGACCTTTGGTGACCGGTCATTGGTAAAGGTTTATGAATTTTTCACCCAGCGAAGAGCAAATTTGAAAATATAAATGTTATATTTTTTGTGCTCCGTCGGGATTCGAACCCTCAACCTTCCATTCAGGGTCCGAAGTGTTACCACTGAACTACGGACCGGTCTCAAAGAAATATAGTTAATATATCTTTAAAGAATATAAAAAGATACCATCATGTGTCTAGCATTAGGTAACTACTAAAGCGTCATAGCTCAATAATTTATGATAATTAATTATTACCGACATAAAATGCAATTAATATTTGATCATTTATCAACGTTTTTTAAACATAATTATATAACAACTATATTTTATTTTATTGTAATGTTGGCTTATTCATTTATGCTACATTTTTTGTATACAGGGAAGCATTGATTTTTTTGATTTATTTTTTTAACGTTTTGTTGTTTTTATATACTTAAATGTTATTTATTTTTTGCACTCATTGACCTAAAGGTTGGTATGAGGCTGACCACCCATACTGTAAAAAACAGGGAAGCATTGACTTTTTTGTATATAGATTTATTTTTTTAAGGTTTTGTTGTTTTTATATACTTAAATGTTATTTATTATTTGTATTCCTTGACCTATAGGCTGGTATGAGGCTGACCACCCATACTGTAAAAATTGGTTCACTTTGCCAATGTCACCCCTGTGTCAGGGAAGGTCGGCAAAAGTTGTAGGGTTCATTTGAGGCTTAGATTTTATTTGTAAGTACACATTCAGCATTTGTAACCGCGAACTACACGTGTTTATTTGTGGGCTTTAAATGTTAATATATCTTTGCAACTTAGATTATAGATATTACTATTGACTTGTCCAATGAACATTAGGGTTTCCCCTCACTTTGACCGAAGTCCGCACAGAACAAATATTGCAAGCAAGTATTCGACTGAATAGACAGGGATTTGGTATGGCTCCCCATTCTTGACAAAGACCGCACTAGAGTAGACCCTAGCACGACAATGTCGTCTTACCATTTTACCGAACGCCACTGAACTTCCCAGTCGATAGTTGAAGTCCGGTCGATAGCTCAGTTGGTAGAGTGCTTGCATTCTACCCCGTGAGCTCGGGTTCGAATCCCACCGAGGAGGGTGTCAGAAATGATTTCCTATTTCGGTGTTGATTTCAAACCCCATAATAAAAATACCGGCAAGGTTTACTCAGCCTTCACAAGAAATGAGTACCAGCCCCCTCGGGAGCTGGGAAACCCCCACTTCAACTGAAGTGGTTGGCGTAAGGCCGGCCCCCTTACCTGTAAAAATAAATAGGTTCAACTCGCCACATGCGACCCCTTCGGGGATAACGCGGCAAGAAGTTACACCATATGTGTAGCTTAGTTGCGTTGCGTTTACTTGTCCTGTCAGGTCGATAGCTCAGTTGGTAGAGTGCTGACATTCAATTCCGACAGGTTTGAATCCCACCGAGGCGAACGTGTCAGAAATGATTTCCCGTTTCGGTGTTTATTTCAAATAAGATGACATTATTATGGAATAAAAATGAACAGAATAAACTAGAACATTTTAATACTGTTGCGAGCTTGAAATACATGCGCTTATACACGCATACACCTATGCACGTACCTACTACATACAGAACCATCTAGGAGTAGTCGTGCATTGGAATGACGTTCTAGTGATTGTGTGTGTACATAATGTTCTGGTGTTGGTATGATCTAGTAAGTGCGAGAAAGACCTCTCTGTTTGATTATAAAAGACATCAAAACGGTATGGACGGAGAGTCGCAAGAGAACAATTCCCTAAGTAACACTAATAAATTTGTGTCAAGTTGTGAAATAAATTGTAAATTGTGAAAAATAAATTCTTTAAAAAATAAATTCTGGAATTTGTGCACGTGTGAAAATATGACGTACGTAAGTACCAGCCATGACGAATACGTGTCTATAATCTAAGTTGCAAAGACATATTAATATTCAAATTTAATATTAAATGCATGCCTTCAGACACGTGTTCACTTCGCACTCACAAATGCTGCATGTCTTGTCTTGTCTTGTATCCTGCCGCCATTCCTCTAGGGGTGGCCAGTACCTCCACATAAGTGCCTCCACTTGACTCTGTCCCTGCATACTTCTTTCATCTCATCTAATTTCATCACTCTTTTCATGCATGCTCTTCTCTTGTTTCCACTCTGTAAATTCCATTCATTCGCAATCTCACTTATCTGATCAATCCATTCTTTTCTAGGTCTTCCCCTTCCACGCTTACCTATTGTGTATGTGTACCTACAAATTAAAATCCAAACCTCAAATGAACATAGCTTCAAATGAAATTTTGCCTTTTTTTAATAATATTTATAATATCAGTTTTATATGCTCCTTGACTTATCTATGGGTTGGAATGCGACTACCCACCCATGCTGTAGGAAATGGTTCACTTTTCCAATGTCACCCCTGTTTCAGGGAAGGTCGGCAGGAGTTGCAGGGCTTATGTCCATTTGAGATTTGGTTTTTATGTTGAAGTTTCACATGCGGCATGCGCAAGCGCGAACTTGTACGTGTCTGCTTGTGAGAATGCATGCAATGTGAATTCCCAATGTTACATACCTTTGCAACTTAGATTAGATTAGATTACATTGTAATAACCCCGCAATTGATTTAATGATAATTACAAGCTTCTTCTAACAATTATCCGCATGCCGACCATCGGATTCAACTGCACGCTGAAACTAGAGCAATGTCACCTTTATTGCACACTTGCGTAAGGCACGGAGTCCCGTGGCAATATGAAGCAGATAGCACCGTTGTGCACAGCTCGTACTTAATCATTACAGACATGAAAATTGTAAAAAAATGTCTTGATTAATCTAATAACACAACTGTTATATAAAATGACTGATACACACACTGCAGTGATGCGGAAAATATTCGACGAGTCACATGGCAAATATATTTGCCGGCGAATATGTCGACTTTTCATCAAAGAATATGCAAAGTTTTCAACAATAAAAATGGCATTAATTTGTTTATTTTTCCTCAAATAATATGTATTTTTTTCACTAATTTCAGATAATCATATACCAACAAAAACATGATTTTTTCACTCATGACTGCGATGACTTTTCACCATCGAATTAGTCAATTTTTCACTAATGAATTAGGGGCCGTCCATAAATTACGTCATCGATTTTTGCCGATTTTCGACCCCCCCCCCCCCCTTACAATCATCCTAAAGTCATTATCTAATGACCCACCCTCCCCCTCTTGCTGTAATAATGGATGAGCTTAATAATTAATAATGTTATATTACTCACATAATATTTTGTCTTTTTTGTAGAAATTGGTATTTACAAGAACGACATCACTTTTGGTACTCGTACATCATTTGCCATCATCCGCAGACCAGACTCCCCCCCCTTAATGCGAATGACGTAATATATGGACAGCCCCTTAGTCAATTTTTCACTAATGAATTAGTCAATTTTTCACTAATGAATTAGTCAATTTTTCACTAACGAATTAGTTTATTTTTCAGCAAACGAATTAGTCTATTTTTCACTTTCGCAAACAAATAAGGCAAATTTTAATAACACATAAGTCTATTTTTTACCAACAAATTAGTCACTTTTTGACGAACAAATTAAACAATTTTTCAAAAATGAATTTTTGTACAAGCTTTTGTGTAGCTTCGGAATTTTTAATGTTCCTTGAATATTAGTTGCTGTACCAACTTGGTTCACTTTTGACAATGCCACTCAGGTTTCAGGAAGAGGCGGAGTTGCCAAGTTGATATTCATGTGTCTAAATCTAAGCTGCAAAGATATGTATCATTTGAGATTCATATTTAATGCATTCCCAGAAGCAGACATGCATAATTTCGCGCTTACACATGCCGCATGTGGACCTACAATATAAAAAAAAACCAATCTCAAATGAACATAAGCCCTGCAACTCTTTCCGACCTTCCCTGAAGCAGGGGTGACATTGGCAAAGTGAACCATTTATTACAGTATGGGTGGTCAGCCGCATTCCAACCTATCAGTCAAGGAATGTGTGGTTTCGTTTATTATTTAAGCAAATATGCAGAATGTGTAAGCGCGAATTTACACGACGTGTCTGCCTGTGGGAGTGCATTAAATACAAGGCTTAAATGTCAAAATGTCTATGCAACTTGGATTATTATAGATTGTAGAACAGTTTTTTTTCTGTCGTTGCAAATTTTGCTTCGTTCAGCCTTGGGCAAATCATTCGGCAAATATTCGTGCTGTCTGTTGCAGTAAATATTATAACAGCTGGACCCAGAAGAAATTCCCCGGTACATACATTCTCATAATATCGAGTTCCAGATGTTTTTATCAAAAAACGTTCCTCTGTTTATTTTAACAATTATAAAGTAGAAATAAAGATTTTTATTGACATCGCAAAACATGTGACAAATTAATTAATAAAAATAAAATATGTAGATACTAATGAAAGGAGGTTAAAAAAAAAAAAAATTTGCACGATAGGAAGATGCATTTTACATTTATATTGTTATCTATATCTATCTATAATCTTATATTGTAAAGATATATTAACACTTGGGTTTCATTTTCAAAGTTTTTGAGAAAATATGAAAAAATTTAAACTACTTATTTAATTAAATATCTTGAAAACAGTTTTTACATATTTTCTCAAAAAGTATTTACATCATAAAAAATTGGTTTCTTGTGAGACTAAACAATATGTAATTCTGTAATTAAAAGAAAAAAAATCTAAATATAGAACACAAGAAAACGAAAAAATGTGTTTTTTCTTTAAACTTTATAATTTTAAAAATCAATAAACACGCTTGATTTTTTCATTACTGTGACTCTTTTACTAAGACCATAAAGTGTAAGAAATAAAAAAAGACAGTTTTAGAGTATATATTTAGCTACATTTTTTTAAAAATAGATTTTTGAAGAGGAATGTGTGTATGAGAAATGTGTAGTGTGAACAGTGAATTGTAGCGGGATTCTCGACATGTATTCCAACGAGAGGCAGTCTGCCCTCGCATTGATTTTTGGATGTAAAATGTGGTTTGTGTTTTCGTTCTGTGCACTGTTTACTGGGACTTGTTACGTGATTGCTGGCGCTGGACACATATCTGACACCACCGGCTGCTCCGCCCGTCAGTTCCAGTGCGCCAACGGGCGCTGCATTCCCTGCACCTGGGTGTGTGACAAGGACGACGACTGCGACGACCACTCTGATGAGAGCCCCAAGGAGTGCCAAGCTACAGGAGGCTGGGTGTTGCACGGCAAGAGGGCCCAGCGTAGAGACGCGGGCATGGGCGAGGACAGCCTGCCAGGAGCTACTCCGGCAAGGAGCTTGCCGACTCCCCCCCGATATTTGCCCGATTTATTTTATATTTATAATTTAATAAAAAAAAATTTAATACCTTAACGATTATGATAATGATTTGATTGTTTTAAATATTTGACATTTTTATTTTGACATTTTTATGTACTTACACTTTATATAATAATTGTTATTATTTAATATAATTAATTTATTTTTGTAATTAATAAACCCCATGTTCGCCAATATAAACGCAGTTCCACTCTGCAGAAAAACCGCCATAAACTTGCTCAGAGAGAATGAATGGGTGTTTGGAACTTGGAATGTCAGAAGAATGAATGAGTGTAAGGAGAAGGAAATCGTGAATGTGATGAATGAAAAAAGAATACAAGTGATGGGTGTGACAGAGACAAAAATGAAAGGGAATGGTGAAAAAGTATTAATGAATGGTGAACTGTATATCTGGTCAGGTGTGGAAGATGGGAATGAAAGACAGGGTGTGGGTGTGGTTATAAGTGAGAATGTAAAAGGATGCATAACGGGCTACCAAAGAATCTCTCCAAGAGTTTTGACTGTTAAACTCAAAACAAACAGGATGAAAATTTTCTTGGTGGCCTGTTATGCACCTGTAGATTCAGAGTGTATGGACGTGAAAATGAGATTCTGGAATGAGTTGAATGCAGTTGTGCGCGAAAGCAAGAAGAATGAATACATTATAATTTTGGGAGATATGAATGGATGGGTAGGTACGCAAAGAGATGAGTGTGTGAAAATTGTTGGTCCTAGTGGACGAGGTGTAGTCAATGATAATGGGCGACACCTGATAGCTTTGTGTGCAGAGCACAGCCTTTTTGCATCAAACACATGGTTTCGACATAAGGATGTGCATCTGTACACAAGGCAGATTGTGGGAAGTCGCACAATCATTGACTACATCTGTGTGGATGAAAGACTGAGAGGAGCCGTAAGAGATAGCCGTGTCTATCGTGGGCCTGAAATAGGCAGTGACCACTATCTCTTATGCGCTAAAATAATGATTGGAGAAGTAAGAAAGAAGAAACGTAAGAAGAAAGTAAGAAAGCCAAGAATAAAAGTAGAAAGTCTGAGTGATGAAAATGTGAAAGTGAAGTATAAATCAGAAATACAAAAAAAGTTAAGTGTGAATGAACTTGAAAAGAATGTTAATGAAAAAGATATTGAAAGCATGTGGAAGTTTATGAAAGAAGGAATGATTGAATGTGCTCGAAAAGTATGTGGAGAAACGAAAGGTGGAAGATTGAAAGGGGATGCCTGGTGGAATGCTAAAGTAAAAGAGGCTGTGAAAGTGAAGAAGGAATGTTACAAAAAGTGGCTGAACGACAGGAATGATAGAAAGCTAGAAGATGAATATAAGATAGCCAAGCAAATGGCGAAGAATGTAGTTTATGAAAGCAAAGCGAATGAACAGAGAAAGGTTGATGAAAAAATGAACAGGAGTTTTACCGACAGTAGGAAGGAATTCTGGAGATGGGTCGGTGCCAATAGGAATAAAGATTCTGCATTGACCACCCCAGGAATCAAAAGTGCTGTTGGTGAGATGGTATGGGAGAAGGATGAAGTATGTAAGAGATGGAAAGAATATTTTGAAGGGATTTTTGGTCGGGGCGAAAGAATTTTGTTTAGAAAAATGACAGAAGAGAATGAATTTAGGATTTTGAAAGAAGAAATAAAAGTATCTATTGAATGTTTGAAGAATGGAAAGTCTGCTGGGTTTGATGGAATAAATGGTGAAATGTTGAAAGCAGGAGGTGAATGCGTGATAGATTGGATGTACGAATTATGTAAGCTTTGTGTGAATGCAGGAGTAGTACCGATGGATTGGAGGAAGGCAGTCATTGTTCCCATTTACAAAGGTAAAGGGGACAAAAAAGACTGTCAGAACTTCAGACCAATCAGTCTACTCAGTATACCAGGAAAAGTCTTCTGTAAGGTGATTATAAAAAATGTGATTCTGACTACTAGTGAAAGGATTTCCGATATACAGTCCGGCTTTATGGCCGGTAGAGGCTGTGTTGATCAGATTTTTACTCTACGACAACTTGTTGAAAAACAATTGTCGGTGAGGCGGAAGCTGTTCACGGCCTTTGTAGATCTGGAAAAGGCTTTTGACTCAGTAGACAGAGGTATGTTATGGGATGTTTTGAAAGCATACGGAGTGAATGGGGCTCTCCTAGGTGCGGTGCATGCAAACTATGAAAATAGTACAGCATGTGTTCGTATTGATGATGAGTATAGTGAATGGTTTGAAGTTTTTAAGGGTGTAAGGCAAGGATGTGTGATGAGCCCATGGCTATTTAACATAGTCATGGACAAGTGTGTTCGAGATGCTAGACTTGATGATTGTGGATTAATGATAGGAGAGAGCAAAGTGAGTGTTCTACTGTATGCGGATGATGCTGTTCTTGTATCGGACTCAGCAGTAGAATTGCAAACGATGCTCTCTAGATTGAACGAAGCTCTGCTAGGTAATTATTTGAAATTGAATGCAAGTAAGACGAAAGTTTTGATTTTTGAAAGAAATGAAGAAAATACGAACTACGAATTTAGAATAAACGGAATGAATGTTGATGTGGTAAATGAGTTTGTATACTTGGGAAGTAAGTTTGAGAAAGATGGAAGAATGACAGGTGAACTTGAAAGAAGAGTAATGAAGGGCAGGTGTGTACTGGGTGCCACAGCTTGTATCGCCAAAAATCAAAACATTTCTAAAAATGCTCGATTGGCGGTACGCAGTGGCATACTTTTACCCACCTTGATGTATGGAAGCGAGGCCTGGACGGTGAATGAAAGTGAAATTAGTAAAGTCCATACTGTTGAAATGGACTTTCTAAGAAGTATGATTGGGAAAAAACGGAGTGACAGGGTGAGGAATGATTTTGTAAGAAAAGAATGTGGTGCAAAAGAAAGTGTGAAAGTGAAGATTAAAAGAAGTTTGTTAAGATGGTTTGGGCATATGGAGAGAATGAATGAGGAAAGACTGACGAAGAAAGTATATGTTGGTAGGATAGATGGATGTCGTGGTAGAGGAAGACCGAGAAAGGTATGGATGGACCAAATATCCGAAATTGCGAATGAATGGAATATCCAGAGTCATAATAAAAGAAGAGCTTGTATGAAGAAGGTTATGACTCTGGAGGAAATGAAAGAAGTATGCAAGGATAGAAAGAAATGGCGGTTGATCTGTGATGTTGGCGGCTAGGGTTTGTTAAAGTGAATTTGGTTTTATGATTTAGTTTTTTATGTCCATGTATATATTGTTATTTTTATTCTTTGATTTTAAAAAATGTAATTTGTCATGTATGTTCCTTGACTTATAGGTTGTTATGCGGCTGACCACCCATAATATAAAAATTGGTTCACTTTGCCAATGTCACCCCTGTTTCAGGGAAGGACGGCAAGAGTTGCAAGGCTTATGTTCATTTGAGATTGGGTTTTTATATTGTAGGTCCACATGCGGCATGTGTTAGCGCGAAATTATACATATCTGCTTGTGGGAATGCATTTAGTATAAATCTTAAATGATATATATCTTTGCAGCTTAGATTAGATTAGATTAGAATGTAATTCACCAATCTATTTTTCCTGACCCGTGGTCGTCATGCGAAAGCAGAAACTTGTGTGCATGCAATAGCATCTATTGAACCAGGGTCGAAGTTATGGTCAGATGGGCAAGACGTGATTCGTACCAACGTGATTCTATTACAAATATATACGAACAAGCGACTTGACCCCACGGCCATAACACCGACAATAACACGGCATAAATAAAAACATTATTTTTTTCCTTCACCAGTTGAGTTTAATCTCTCGAGCGCTTTCCGCGTGTTAACACACCATTTTCAAGAGAACAATTCAATTCGTAGAGGAAAAAACTTTGTTTTTATTTTTTCTGTATGAATTTAAACAATCTGGTGACTTCTCAGAACAGACTTTTTTCAGATAACTCAATCAAGTGTTCATTACGAATAACAAGTGAATATGGTTCGATGTAGTATGTTTTCTCGTTTGTGTTATCTTGCCGAGTTAGACAGCTAAGCGTTATCTATGAATTAGAGCTTACAGTGTCGCTATCAGAGATTATAGGGTCATGACCGTGGACTCTTAGTGAAGACATGGTCAACATTGGGCACCAGAAAACATCAAATCATTGACGTATTCAATGCAACTGCGCGACTTATATACTATAATACATCGACTGCTCCAAGGAAGACAGCACTAAATTAAAAAAAATATAGTTTTGCAGAAAAGCCAATTGAATGTTATTTATTCCATGGAGTACAATGTACAAACTATTTTTTACATTAATTTATTAACGAATTTAAAAGAGATAGAGACACGGCTGTCATCTTGGAATGAAGATAATGATTTGTTACCTTTAGAAATGGGAATAAGTCAAAAACCTAAATTTCGGAGTTACTTCCTTCTTCCTTGGAGCAGTCGATATGAGGGCCTTATGGGGCATCCACACGCTTGCGGCGCGTAGTCTTAGAGCTAGACGTATGAAACCTTACCTCGCAGAGACATTGTCAGGCTGGTAGTTTGCATCGAGTACATGATTTTTTCACAGATCTGCCTTTTCCTATCCTGGAGCGTTTTGGATCTGTGAAAAAATCATGTACTCGATGCAAACTACCAGCCTGACAATGTCTCTGCGAGGTAAGGTTTCATACGTCTAGCTCTAAGACTACGCGCCGCAAGGCGTTTGCCGCAAGCGTGTGGATGCCCCATAATTAGAATCAAAAAGGCAAGTGTCCCACAGATAGTCTATAGCAGTGATTCCCAAACTATGGTACGCGTACCACCAGTGGTACGCGACGCTTCTTAAGGTGGTACGCAAGCAGCCATGGCCATGGGAAATACATAGTAAATAATTAGATAAAACGTTTTTCAATTTCGCCCTTAAAATTAAGTACAACTGAGCCAAATATTTCCTTTCTTGTCTCGAACATGCAGCACCATTTTTCGCACTAAGTCGTAAGAGTATTGTATTTGTTTTCCATAATAAATAAATAAACATAATGTTGTCATAAACAGTTGTTGCAGTTTATATTACTTTACCATTTTCAACGATTTTTTAACTGTTGAACTTCAGTGGTACGCCACTGATTTATAATTTCGTGAGTGGTACGCGAAATTAAAAGTTTGGGAACCACTGGTCTATAGGACACTAGTCTATAGGACACAGTGTCCCATAGATAGTCTATAGCAGCGGTTGCCAAAGTGGTGGTCCGCGGACCACTAGTGGTCCGCGAGAAAATTTCGCTGGTCCGCAGAAAAATGTGGAATATACTTACTCATCATGTTAAGTTATGTTTTAAGATGCATTAAAACATGATTCAATTCATAACAATACGTGACAAGCTATAAAAACTATTAACTAGGTACATTTTATGTGTTCTTTGATCACAATTTTTTTTATAAATATATTTAACACTTAAAAAATCCTATTAGTCGTCCGCGGGATTTAAATTATGAAATTAAAAATGGTTCACTTTACCAATGTCACCCCTGCTTCAAGGAATGTCGGCAAGAGTTGCAGGGCTTATGTTCATTTGAGGTTTGGTTTTTATTTGTAAGTACACAATCAGCATTTGTAAGCGCGAAAGTGTTTGTTTGTGGGCATACATCTGAGAGCTTTGAATGAATATATCCTTGCAACTTAGATTATAGATTATAGAATTAACTGGTCCGTGAGGTCAAAAAGTTTGGCGACCGCTGGTGTATAGGACACTAGTCCATAGGACACTAGTCTATAGGACACAGTGTGCCATATATGAGTCGTAGAACTGCAAACGCCGTCATTCCCAAATTTTATGATTTTTGAGATAATTATTGAATTTGATTCTGCATAGTGTAACAAATCGTTTGCTGTGTGCAATGTGATGAAAACCTCACTTAATCCTTTGTAATTTTAATTGAAAAATTATTATTTCGTGCAAACGCCGTCATCTCCAACTGGTTCCAAATTGCGTTCAAAACACAAGTTTATTTTTCTCAAAATCATCGCGTAAGGAGTTGACGGCGTTTGCATTTATACGACCCATATAGATTATAGATTAAAGATTATAGATATAGTCTATAGGACACTTACTAGTCTATAGGACACAGTGTCTCATAGATAGTCTATAGGACACTTGCCTTTTTGATTCTAATGCCCTCATAATATATAAAAATATATTTATTCACTCATTTCAAAACTGCAATACGTTAGAGTGGTATATATACCCTAAACCCATGGAGTCTGTCCTAGTATAAAGTGATCTCAGTAAAAGAGTGACAGTAATGAAAAAAATCGGGCGTCATTATTAACTGTTTATCTAAATTAAAATGGTCACAAAAAATTAACTTAAAATTTGTCATCATACAAAAAATATTTTAAAAAAACACGTTTTTTTACATTTTTTATTGTTTTTTGTACATGTATTTTTTCTTTCTAATTACAGAATTATACATTACTAGGGGCGTTGCCCCTGGCTGCTACGCAGCCCAACCCCTTAACATTTGTGAAATGTTTATATTGCACATAGTTTCCTCGCGTTAAACTTCGTAGTATTAAAAAACATGTAAAATAAAAACACGCAGTTTTTGTAAAAGAACATTTACTTAGATGTGTTAGGCTTTCTAATCTAATCTAATCTAAGCTGCAAAGATATATATCATTCAAGACTTATACTAAATGCATTCCCACAAGCAGATATTATGTATAATTTCGCGCTAACACATGCCGCATGTGGACCTACAATATAAAAACCCAATCTCAAATGAACATAAGCCTTGCAACTCTTGCCGTCCTTCCCTGAAACAGGGGTGACATTGGCAAAGTGAACCAATTTTTATATTATGGGTGGTCAGCCGCATAACAACCTATAAGTCAAGGAACATACATGACAAATTACATTTTTTTAAATCAAAGAATAAAAATAACAATATATGAACTTTGATAAAATAAATTTATGAAAATCCGCCATTACAAAAAAATACTGGGAATATCCCGCACTGTAAACGGTTATATCTTAATATAATTAATACATCGATAGTGTATGCAAATATTACAATTTTTGACTCAAATGAACATAAGTGCAAAAAGAGTTGCACTTATGTTCATTTGAGTTGGGTGTTTATGTTGTAAGTCCACATACACATGTGTAAGCGTGAACTTTTACGAGTCTGCTAGTGTACTTGTGTTATGTCACTGTGATTTTTGGTTAAAGTGCTGTTCTGTCACTGTGCTGTTTTGACACTGTGCTGATTTGTCACTGTGCTGTTTTGTCACTGTGCTGTTTTGTCCCTGTGCTGTTTTGTTACCGTGTTGTTTTGTCACCGTGTTGTTGTGTCACTGTGTTGTTCTTTCACTGTGCTTTTTTGTCTCCGTGTTGTTTTGTCACTATGCTGTTTTGACAACGTGCTGCTTTGTCCTGTGCTGTTTTGTTACTGTGGTGTTTTGTCACCGTGTAGTTTGGTCACTGTGCTGATTTATCACTGTGTTGTTTTGTCACCGTCATTTTTTGTCACTGTGCTGTTTTGTCATGTGCTGTTATGTCACTGTGCTGTTTTGTCACCGTGCTTTTTTGTCAATGTGCCGTTTTGTCACTGTGCTGTTATATCACTGTGCTGTTTTGTCACCGTGCTGTTTTGTCACTGTGCTGTTATGTCACTGTGCTGTTTTGTCACCGTGATTTTTTGTCAATGTGCCATTTTGTCACTGTGCTGTTATATCACTGTGCTGTTTTATCACCGTGCTGTTTTGTCCCCGTGCTTTTTTGTCACTGTGCTGTTTTGTTACTTTGTTATTTGGTCATGTATCGTTTTGTCACTGTTATATAACTATGTAATATAGCTTTGCAACTTAGATTACAGATTATAAAGAATAGAAGTCAAAATAATTTCCTTGTCTTATAGGTTGGTATGAGGCTGACCACCCATACTGTAAAAATGGTTCACTTTGCCAACGTCACCCCTGTTTGAGGGAAGATGGGCAAGAGTTGCAGAGCTTATGTTCATTACAGATTGTGTTTTTATGTTGTAAGGACACATGCAGCATGTGTAAGCGCGAACTTATAAGTGTGTGCTTGAGGGAATGCATTTAATATGAATCTCAAATGGTATGTATCTTTGCAACTTAGATTATAGAACTAAACAAAATAATTTCCTTGACTAAAAGGTTAGTATGTGGCTGACCACCCATACTGTAAGCAATGGTTCAACATGCATATTTTATCTCTGATTGAGGAAAAGTCGGCAAGAGTTGCAGGGCTTATGTTCATTTGAGATTAGGTTTTTTGTTGTAAGTCCACATGGGGCATTTGTAAGCGCAAACTTTTACCTGTCTGCTTGTGGGAATGCATTTAATATGAATCTCAAATGGTATGTATGTTTGCAACTTAGATTACAGATTGAAATCCATTTTTATTTGGTTTTGTTTATTTTTTTAATTTGCATGAAATAAAAGAAAATGTAAAAAAAACTTTCACGTTTTGCCGCTAGATGTCAATATAGTTCCATACATTTTCAGTATGAACAAACAGATTTATTGAAAAAAGTTTTCATACATTTTTAAACACAAACGCGAAAGCTCGCAGCTTTGCAGCATATATACAAAAATTAATTTGCCATTGATCAGGAATGTTTTTCATCTTCTGTGATGGCATTAATTTTGAAAATTGAAATTGTAAGCGAACGACGACGGCGAAGGGTATTATATATATAGATTTAGTCGCGCAAGAAGCCGATTTTAGATTATGTGAATAGTTTGTGAGAAAATGTAGAAAAACGATTTCAAAAAATTTATTGATTCAGTAGTTTCAGCTTTTTCATGTTTTCTCAAATCTTTTTACATTTAGGGTATACAGCGCTCTTAAACTGAAATAAAGAAAATTTGCTGCATGAAAGACATTATCGGCTGATCTTTCTAGCGTGTTTGGAATACAACAATGTTGGTTCGATTTGACTATAACTGTGACCCTGGTTCAGCAGATGTTATTGGGTAATTATTAATTAATTAATTCATTAAAATAAACAATAATGAATTATTAATTGATGATATTAATACCTGTTTCTGGCCAGGCAGTATAGGTTGGTGAATTGCATTCCTCTTCACATTTTTTTTAATTATATAAATATATATTTAATTTTTGTTTAATGAAGGCCAACCTTACACATAGGAGGACCGCACTGATGAGGGATCGTGATACCGATCCGAAACGTCGGCTAGAAAATAGTAAGTCAACGGATTACCCGAAAACCTACCAACATATCGCACGCTTAATCATAAAGAGCAATAACTCAATAAATAAGAATGTTGGGAAATCACGTTTGAAGTTCAGACAACCTGTACAACTTGTATGGGATGAAAAAGGCGACCGATGTTTTATCTCGGTCATATTCGTCCAAATTGAACGGCTGCCACATTCTACCTATTCTTCTCGCATTGTTCTTGCGTTTTATTACAAAATCTCGATTTTCCTCATTTTTGAGTTATTGCTCTTTATGATTAAGCGTGGGATATATACATTTATATGAATATATATAATTATAAGATCGGGAAGACAGAAACGATACTGCTAACAGAATATTTGAATCAAATGGTAGATGAGCCAAAAAAACACTGAGGGTACGAACAGTTATGTATGTGTCAATTTAGCGCACATTTATTGAAGTCCAACATAATAGGTGGTTTTTAACGTTACCCTTGAATCTGAAATCAAGTTTGGCAATATAACATGTGAATGATGGAAATTTAATGTGAAAGCAAGAATGCCGACGACCCAGATATGTCCACTGCGTGGTATCAATGCCACAGACAAGACATCGACACCTTACAGGCCTTATCTAATCTATAATCTATAATCTAAGTTGCAAAGATATATTCATTTAAAGCTCTCAGATGTATGCCCACAAACCAACAAGTGTAGTTCGCGCTTACAAATGCTGAATGTGTACTTACAAATAAAATCCAAACCTCAAATGAACATAAGCCCCACAACTTTTGCCGACCTTCCCTGAAACAGGGGTGACATTGGCAAAGTGAACCATTTTTTACAGTATGGGTGGTCAGCCTCATACCAACCTATAAGTCAAGGAATATGAATAATAAATTACATTTAAATATAAAAAAGAACAAAACCTTACAAAGAAATCTATACAAAAAAAGTCAAAAATTTCCTATGCAAAAAATGTAGCAAATGAATACACCAACATTAGAAATCAACATTGCAGATTAGCCGCCACTTCTTCCTGTCCTTGCATACTTCTTTCATTTCATCCAGAGTCATAACCTTTTTCATACAAGTCCTCCTTTTATTATGACTCTGGATATCCCATTCATTCGCTATTTCAGAGATTTGATCCTTCCATACTTTTCTCGGTCTTCCTCTACCACGACATCCATCTATTCTAGCAACATATACTTTCTTCGTCAATCTTTCATCACTCATTCTCTCCAAGTGCCCGAACCATCTTAACATACTTCTTTTAATCTTCACTTTCACACTTTCCCTTAATCTAAGGTGCAAATATATGTTACATTAAAGATTCACATTGTATGCATAAACACAAACAGACACGTATAAGTTCGCGCTTAAACGTGCCGCATGTGGACCTACAATATAAAAACCCGAATGCCGACCTTCCCTGAAACAGGGGTGACATTGGCAAAGTAAACCCTTTTCTCCATCATGGGGGGTCAGCCGCATACCAACGTATAAGTCAAGGAACATACACAACAAATTACATTTTTTAAATCAACAAATTATAATATGTATGGAAATCAAAAACTAATAGAAAACAAATTCCTATTTTTAAAAACCTAGCCGCCAACATTACAGATCAACCGCCGTTTCTTTCTGTCCTTACACACTTCTTTCATTTCCTCCAGATTCATAACCTTCTTCATACAGGCCCTCATTTTATTATGACTCTGGATATTCCATTCATTCGCAATTTCGGAAATTTGGTTCATCCATACCTTTCTCGGTCTTCCTCTACCACAACCTCCATCTATTCTTGCAACGTATACTTTCTTCGTCAGTCAGGTAAAACTGAATAAGTGACATATTAAGCTAACATGGGTCTCTCAGATAAATGCACCATTTTTACTATTTTCTACCGGAGAAAACACCAAAAAGTGTGAAAATCATGTAGCTTAGAAGTGTTTCATGAGCACTGCGTTATAATTAGTTCACTTACTGTGAGAAGTTACTCCCAATAAAATGATTTATTTAAGATTTCTCAAATCATTCAATCAGTGCTTGTTTTAGTTTTACCTTTAAGGTGGCGATATATTTTTTTTTTTTTTTTTAATTGTGCACAACAGGTCACCCTAATTACAGTGCACCCTTCACAGCCATCAACACGCTGGGAGGAACTCTGTTGCCAGAATTTTAAATCTGAATAAAGTACACTAAAAAATGTCTATGTTAGACTTATTTAAGAGCTTTATACTCCGAGTCACAGGGTGTTACGCCACGACATCAGTACGGCTTTTCGGTACATGAAATAGATCATGTCCTCGCCCTCGGGTGTAGTCGTCAGGCACACACAACCCTATAATCTTTCAGTGATTTCTGAGCCTCCTTTGCTTTGTGTAAACACTTGGGAAAGTGTAGCTTCACGGGAGGGCCTTCTGCCACTCGCATCTCACATAACTTTTGCATGCAAATCCTGTGACACATCCCCGGATGGGATGGATATACAGGGCGTGGGTCAGTGGAGGGGAGACTGAGAGAAGGTGTAGCCCTCCAACAGGGTGGGACTGTCAATTAAGCCGTTGATGAGTGAGCACATATTCCGTGATCTGTAGTGAGCACCATAAAGGACCTGTTGCGCCTCGTTTCCAGGCTTCTAAATCCAGTCTCCCGAAGTAGCTCCTCATGATGCATGAATTGTGGATAACTTCCACACCGCCTCATGAGGAGATACCTGATAAACTTTTTTTGGACTTGTTCTATCATAATATAATTTAATGGACAAAACGATCGGCGAATTAGAGGCTGCTCGGACACTGATGAGGTCAAATTTCTCATTGTGTCCATGGACATCTAAAGTTCACGCATGACAGCTGTCTATAATTTGTAATGTAAGTTGCATAAATATGTGATATGAGCATAGATTTATAATGTTTACGTTGATAAATTTTATTTTTCGTTTGTCGAAATATTTTGTTCGCGAAAGTGACAGCCATTTCTAGAACTAGTGATGTTCAAGTATGTAGGTACTTGCTTATTCAAGTATGTAACTTCTATGCTCGCGGTAATAGATACTTGTGAAAATTATCCCGTACGCAATGAGGTGGGAACATTTTTGAATTCGGAATTTATCAGATATTTTCTTTCAACAACACTAGTAACAAATACCGTTACCATAGTGATTTCATGGGTTTCCATGGTGATATGCACATAGATTGAAGACGGAGTAGAGACACGTTGCTTACATAGAAAATAACAAAAACATGTCATATGTCGTGAGCGAGACAGCACTATTAACAATGTATGGTGTCAAAGACGTTGCATCATGTCGATTGGTACTAAATCACATTCATAGCCCATCCATTGAATATACCTCCATGGATATGAGCATTATAACTGGATGTAATTAATTGCTGTATTTCCTTTGACTTATAGATTGGTATGAGGCTGACCAAACATACTGTAATAAAATATGGTTCACTTTGCCAATGTCACCTCTTTTTCAGGGAACGTCGGCAAGAGTTGCAGGACTTATGTTCATTTGAGATTGGGTTTTTATATCGAAAGCCCACATGCGGCATTTTTTTGCGCGAACTGCGATACGTGTCTGCTTGTGGGAGTGCATTCAATATAAATCTTAAATGTAATATATCTTTGCAACTTAGATTATAGATTACATTGTAACATTTTATTTTACAGTACGCGTGGTCAGTCTAATGCTCTTGCTGTTGGCAATGAAATCATTCAAATGACGGAAATATAACATAAAATTGCAAACACTGACTGAATCAGTCAATCAGTAAGGAAGTGGGCGTAAAGCGTTCAATAGCACAAACAAAAATTATATAATGTTTACTAAAAATGTATGGAAACTTGAACAGCGCCTCTAGCTAGTGTTTTAGTTTTCAAACATATTTTTTTTCTAAACTCTATCGTTGAGTTCACATGGAACGCACGCATTCGAAGAACTAAGCTATCCATCAGACAATAATTCTTCCCCACAGTGCATGTTTAGCTTATCTACCATATGATTCAAATATGGCCTCTGAATGAAATTGTCTTTAGAATCACATTCTACACAACCTTAGCTAAGAAAAATACGATAGTGTGAGAGCTGTTTGAAATATATTTTTTAAATCAATTGCCAGTTTTTATGAGACACATTGGTCCAGTAGGTACACACACAAACATTGATCATATGAAATTACCTATGTTGGAGCAACCCGAGAGCAATGGCTGGAAAGACACTGAATGATAGAGTACGTAATGATTGGGTGATGAACGAGTGTGGTATAAAAGAGAATATGAGAATGAAAGTACAAAAAAGTACGATGAGATGGTTCGGACATCTCGAAAGAATGGATGATGAACGACTAACGAAGAAAGTGTACAAAGGAAATGTCAGAGGAAAGCGCGGAAGGGGAAGGCCGAGGAAAGAATGATTAGACCAAATAGGTGAGATTGTGAAAGAATGGAACCTGCCGAGTGAGAATAAGAGAAGATTATGTATGAAAAAGGTGATGAATATTGAGGAAATGAAAGTGGTTTGTAAGGACAGAAAAAAGTGGAGGCGCATCTGCGGAGGTACCGGCCATCCCTAGTGGAACGGCGGCAAGATACAGTACAGTACAGGAGATAGGACAAACAAGCTCTAAAGGGGACGTGCCGACGCAGGAGATTGGTTAATTCCATTACTAACGCTCATTTAACAATTAAACTCGACTTTAAAAACAACGTGACACGAGACTTACAGCAACTGCACATAACGATGATGATGATGGGTGTTACTCCAGGGCAGCTGAGCTATAATCCGACGTTCTATTTGGAAGGGGTCGCATGTGGCGAGTTGAACCTATTTATTTTTACAGGTAAGGGGGCCGGCCTTACGCCAACCACTTCAGTTAAAGTGGGGGTTTCCCAGCTCCCGAGGGGGCTGGTACTCATTTCTTGTGCAGGCTGAGCACACCTTGCCGGTATTTTATTTTGGGGTTTGAAATAAACACCGAAACGGGAAATCATTTCTGACACCCTCGGTGGGATTCGAATAGGTACTAATTAAAAAAAAAAATACTGTCAGCTAATCGCTCCTACTTCGGCCTCATTAAACAATTTAAGTCGAGGCTACTGTCACGGAAATGTAAAACCACTCTGTACAAAACCCTAATAAAACCAGTCCTCACATATGCCTCCGAAACCTGGAAACTGACCAAGCGTGACCAATACTCTCTCAACGTCTTCGAAAGGAAAATACTTCGACGTATTTATGGTCCAATAAAGGACGGAAACATATGGCGAAGAAGATATAACTCCGAACTGTATAAGCTGTACCAGGACGCTGATGTGGTCCGCTCAATAAAGGTCAACAGACTGCATTGGCTGGGGCACATTCAGCGAATGGACCATCGGAGCCTGGAGAAGACGATTGTGATGACGAACCCGGAGGGACGCCGGACAGTGGGAAGACCACGTTCAAGATGGCTGGATGGAGTGGTGGCGGATTGCCGTGCAGTGGGAATGTGGGACTGGAGGAGGAAGACGTTGGATAGACAGCGCTGGCAGCGGTTGCTGAGGGAGGCCAAGACCCACCCCGGGTTGTCGTGCCAATGATGATGATGATGATGATGATGACGGTGGGATTCGAACCCGAGCTCACGGAATGGAATGCAAGCACTCTACCAACTGAGCTATCGACCGGACTAAGGATGAGAGTGTAATATAGTAATAATATCACAATGATTTATTTAGTGAGCGCTGTTTTTGCGTGAATCACACCTCAAGATCCCTCTGTGATGTTAGTAAATCATGGCGGTATTTATTATGGGTACAAGAGAAATATATTTTTCACCGTCGGTGGGGATCGAACCCTTGCTCTCGGCATGGAATGCAAGCATTCTTCCAACTGAGCTATCGCCGGACTTTTTACGAGCTTGATCGTCGCCACAAAGCACAAACTCTCAAGCAAGACCCAGTTGGTCTAAGGCTAGATTGGACCTGTGGCGACCGGTCTTTGGTAAAGGCAGATTATTTTTTCAACCCAGAAAAGAGCAAATTTGAAAAAAAAAATTTTTACTCCGCCGGAATTCTTACCCACTACTTTAAAATCATGAGTCCAAAGTGCTAACCACTAGTTTGTTGCACTCCACCGGAGATCTAACTCACCGCATTCGGTTTACAAGTCCGCAGCGTTAACCACTAGACTAAGCGGGGAGTGGGGAGACCCCAACTGAGGTGGCTGGACGACATCAAAGGAACTGCAGGCAGAGGATGGCTGAACACAGTAGCCTATGATAGACAGGAATGGAGACGATTGGAGGAGGCCTACGTCCAGGAGTGGACTGAGAAAGGCTCAGGAAGAAGAAGAGAAGTTGTGCACGAAAAAAAATGGCGTCACTATAATCTAAAATCTAAGTTGCAAGGATATATTCCTTTAAAGCTCTCAGATGTATGCCCACAAACAAACACGTCTAGTTGACACTAACAAATGCTGAATGTGTACTTACAAATAAAATCCAAATCTCAAATGAACATAAGCCCTACAACTTTTGCCGACCTTCCCAGACACCAGGGTAACATTGGCAAAGTGAACCATTTTTTACAGTATGGGTGGGCAGCCTCATACCAACCTATAAGTCAAGGAAAGTAAGTATAAGTCACTCACAAGTGGATAAATAGTTGCCAATTTTTGACACGTCTTTTTAACAAACAATTTGGAATAATATTTTTTCTTAATGGTCACATGTTTACGTTGAGCATAATGGCATCTTAAATGTTTATTTGATTTTTACATTTTTTATTTTATTCTTGTCGGACCAAGCCATCCCAAAAATGTCGACTCAAAAAAGATGGGTGCTGTTCCAAATTCAAACGAAGGGTCAGACAGGTCGTTACCTTTATGACCTTGACCTCACCAGAGTGACTTCTTTAATGAAGTCGCTCAAATAATAATAATAATAATATTATGATGATTTCTTTGGTGAGCGCTGTTTTTGTGTGAATCACACAATTTAACATCATCAACAAATCACATAATTCCTTGACTTTTACGTTGGTATGAGGCTGACCTTCCATACTGTAAAAAGTGGTCGCTTGGAGTGGAGTGGAGAACCCAAAACTCAAATCAATATGAGCTCCGCCCCTCTTGCACACATTCCCTGAAACTCGGGTGACATTGTCAAAGTGAACTATTTTTTTACAGTTCGGGTGTTCAGCCTCATACCAACCTATATGTCAAGGAACTAATAATTATAATGGTTTGCTTGAATTATAGGTTGGCCCCTCATGCTGTAAACAATATGGTTCACTTTGCCAATGTCACTCCTGTGTCAGGGAAGGTCGGCAAAAGTTGTAGGGTTTATGTTCATTTGAGGTTTGTATTTTATTTGTAAGTACGCATTCAGCATTTATAAGCGCGAACTACACGTGTTTGTTTGCGGGCATGCATTTGATATGAGCTTTAAATGTTAATATTTAAATTTGAAAATATAAATGGTACATTTTTTGTGCTTCGCCGGGATTCAAGCCCACGTCCTTCTATTTACGAGTCCAAAGCGCTAACCACTAGTCCATGGACCTGTCAAATATGTGTTATGATTCACGACAAAATGCCCATTGACATAATTTTCCACAAAAATGTCCACGCGACAAAATGTCCACTGACATAATGTCCACCGACAAAATGTAAGCCGACAGAATTTCCACCGACAAAATGTAAGCTAACATACATAATTTCCACCGACAAAATGTAAACCCGATAAAAATTCCACGCGATAAAATGTCTTCCGACAAAACGCCCACCGACAAAATATTCACGCGACAAAATGTCCGCCGACAAAATGTCCACCGACAAAATGTCACCGACAAAATGTCCACCGACAAAATGTCACCGACAAAATGTCCAACGACAAAATGTCCACCGACAAAATGTCCACCGACCGGCGACCAAATGTAAACCGACAAAATGTAAACCGACAAAATGTAAACCGACAAAATGTCCACCAACAAAATGTATTAAAAATCATATAATAAAGACATTTTGTCGGTGGACCTTCTGTCAATGGGCATCTTGTCGTGGAACCGGTAGACCCACACAAAGGCAGTGGTTCCATTCTCATTTTATAAGGGGAAGTCCCTTCAACTTTTTATTTTATTTATTGTGCTAAAAGCAGAAGGGGAGCAAGATTCAAAAGAATGCAGGGATAAGAAAGATGGGGAATAGACTCGGCACAAAATTGTAAACTAGATTTTTTTCTCAGCGGGCCAACGTCACAGGCATTGACTTACGATATCTGTGGACTAGAAATTATTTTAACGAAAATATACATTTAAAAAATATATATATTTGTGGAAAGGAATGCAATCCACCAACCTATTTTGCCTGGCCAGTTGTCTTCATGCGAAAGCAGAAGTTTGTGTGCATGCAACGGCATCTGTTGAACCAGGGTCGAAGTTATGGTGAAGTGGGCTAGACGCAAGATTCGAACCAACGTTATCCGGTTCCAAATACGCTAGTCGAACATGCGCCTCTATCCGTCGGCCATAACACGACCATTATATATTTGTTTGAACTTACTAACGAAAATGGTCCTTAGTAAGAAAGAGAACAAAGATCTTCACTGTGTCATTTAGTTGGATACAAAAAAACTTGGATGAAACTAATAAATATTTCCAGAATGTTGGCAGAATTGATATTCATTCCTGCGCGAACACTGTGCGCACGCGTTATAAATCTTTTTATCGGTAAATAGTTTTGTTAACTTTTAAACGTAAAATGTATTATTTTAAGATATTATGGCATGTGTAATTATTGGGTGTCGAAAAACACAATGGAAAAAGCAAGAAAATACAGGATTTTATGAATTTTGGTACAGGGATATGAATTTTTCCTCCAGCGTAGAGCCAACATTGAAAATATAAATGGTATTTTTTGTGCTCCGCCGGGATTCGAACCCACAACCTTCCATTTACAATAAAGCGTTAACCACTAGACTACGGACCGGTCAAAGTAGTGTTAACCACTAGACTAGGGACCAACTTCTCATAGTTTTGATGTCGACTGCAAAGGGATAAATGTGGGCCATTCTACGAGTTGCCCTTGTTATGACGAGAGGAGGAGGTATAAGTGAGGATATTTCATCAGAACAGACACAAAATCTTCTCTATTCGATAGTTGTCAGGAGTTTTGTAGTGTTCTTCGTAAGTTAGATGACCTCTTCGTCATTCACATTCTTCCAAGGCGGCTGAGTTGTTTTCGTAAAGGTTTTCCTTGGTTATTCCGATATGACGTATTTTTGACGATTTGGACTAATCGTCCTCTTAGTGCTTGTTTGTCTTATGTCCATCAGAGGTAATTTACATTGAGAAATGTTTGTACGTGTACTGGACCAATGTGTCTTATGAAAACTGGAAATTGATTTTAAGAATGTTTAAAACAACTCTCAAACTTTCGTGTTTTACATTTTTTTCTTTGTTCAGATTGTGTAGAATAGTCGGTAGCTTAGTGTTATGGCCGAGGGGGCCAAGTGAGCTGATCTTTCTAGCGTGCTTGGAATAGAGTAACGTTAGTTCGATCCCCGCCTGGGTCATTTGACCATGGTTTAACATATGTTATTAGGTAATTATTTATTAATAATTCATTAAAATAAATAAGAATAAATTATTAATTGATGATATTAAAACCTGTTTCTGGCCAGGCAGAATAGGTTGGTGAATTGCATTCCTCTTCACAAATCTATTTAAAAAAAAAGTAATTCTTAAGACAATTTCATTGAAAGGTCACATTTGAATCAAATTGTAGATAAGCCAAACAAGCACTGGGGGGGACGCGGAGTTACGTAAAGCGTTAATAGATTAAAATGCAAAACCTGTCTGATGTATGGTTATATAAGACAGACAATAACATTGTTAAATTCAATGCCAGTAAAATGTTAATGATATTATAATATTATATTAGGATGATATATTTGTTGATTTTGTTTGGCCCGCCAATCTTGGAAATAATTAAATTGCCATTTAAAAGCTTTAAAACAAACAACTGGTTATAAAAATCAAATACCTAACCTTCATTAAGCTAGAAAACGACACAAAAAATATTCAGTTTGCAATAAATTTGATGTATCCTTACTAGGGATAGGACGAACTTCGGTTCTCATTCAGTTCAACAGAATTTCGGCAGCTTGAACCGAACTTCCACATTCGGCCGAAATTCGGTTCAAAATCCAAACATTCAGTGTAAGATAATAGTAAAATAAAATACCCACTTTCACCATTTTAACTATTATAATTGGATGTCATAGTATCTTTTATAACCGTAAAATAATAAATAATAAGGCCTAGTAATATACTCACTCATGGTCATTTATTTTAGTAGGAACAAGTGAACATTAATTAACAATTTGATAAAAAAACGTACATCTTCTTCTACTCCGGTACATAGATATCAGATTGAAACAAAAATGAAATAAACTTAGTATTCTTCCAACAAATAACAGTAACTAGAAACTATATTATAATACGTAACTTTTTTTACCAAACCGAAGTTCGGCCGAATTTTTTATTTTAAAACCGAATGTTCGGCCAAAGTTCGGCCACATTCGGCCCATCCCTAATCCTTACATTATAAAATAAAAGCTGCTGTCAGTGAAGACGACGCCATCTTGAAAATCGTTAGTTAAGTAACTAAATATGTAAACTGGAGAAAATTTGGTGAGTAAAATATTATGAAAATTTAACTAAAATTGCATATTAGCTTACTTTACTATACTTGAAAATACCGGGCCTTAAAGGTTGGTAGTTTCTTGACTTGAAGTCCCTGGTCCGTAGTCTAGCGGCTAACATATAAGAGTCGTGATTGGAAGGCAGTGGGTTCGAATCGCGGCGGAGAACGAAAAAATATTTCATTTTTCAAATATTTGCTCTTCGCTGGGTTGAAAAATTAATCTGCCTCTACCAAAGACCGGTCACCACATAGTTTTATTCAGCCTTACACCAACTGTGTCTTGCTTGAGAATTGGCGCTTTCTACAGCGATGACCAAGCTCGCAGAGGGCTGTGAGGTGTGATTCACGCAAAAACAGCGCTCACCAAATAAATCAGCCTAATATTATTACAAGTTGTTGTTCCTTGATTTATACGTTGGTATGAGGCTGACCAACCCCTACTGTAAAAAATGGTTCACTTTGCCAATGTCACCCATGTTTCCCACAAAATAAATCATCCTAATATATCCGTTCCATTACTCTCTTCATGATTTTTCCTCTTTCTCTCACTGCACAGATTACTATGCTTTGCAAATTCACTTATTTGATCAATCTATTATTTGCCATAATCTTTCAGTGATTTCTGAGCCTCCTTTGCTTTGTGTAAACACTTGGGAAAGTGTAGCTTCACGGGAGGGCCTTCTGCCACTCGCATCTCACATAACGTTTTGCATGCGAGTCCTGTGACACATCCCCGGATGGGATGGATATACAGGGCGTGGGCCAGTGGAGGGGAGACTGACCCTGAGAGAAGGTGCTGATTCACTGATATGAGAAATCGCAGATAAAACATTTAATGGGAGTAACTTCTCATAGTAAGTAAGTGAACTGATTATAAGGAAGTGCTCATGATAAACTTTTGGATTTTGTAGTTATCACATCATTATCTGAGGACAACTTTTTTTTTTTTTAAGAAAGCCTATGCGGGAGACTCCCTAGATTCGAGAGACTCTAAGGGTCTATGACACTTGTTATAGTGCCGCAGAGGTGTTGGTGATGTGGCAGTTGTCCATGTCCGGTTGCAGGGCCGTTAGCTGCGCAGTGCTGTGGTGTGTGTGGCGTTGCTTTGTTTTGAGACACTGAGAGGAAATGGCGATTGATGTTGGATTTGAAAAGGGCAAGGTTAAATTGGGATGGAAACACAGATACCGGTAACTCATTCTATAAGCGGGCAGTTTGGCAAAGGAATGAGTTATGAAAACACCAAGTTCTCATAGTTTTGATATCGACTGCAAACGGTTGAATGTGAGCCGTTCTACGAGTTGCCCTTGTTGTGACGAGAGGAGGGGGTATAAAATTAAATTAAATTAGGCTGATTTATTTGGTGAGCGCTGTTTTTGTGTGTATCACACCTCAAGAGCCCTCTGCGAGCTTGGTCGTCGCTGTAGAAAGCGCCAATTCTCAAGCAAGACCCAGTTGTTGTAAGGCTGGATGGAACTTTTGATGACCGGTCTTTGGTAAAGGTTTATGAATTTTTCATCCCAGCGAAGAGCAAATTTGAAAATATAAATGGTATATTTTCTGTGCTCCATAAGTGAGAATATTTCATCAGAGCAGACGCCGTTGTAGTAACGTTGTAGTAACCCGTGAAGAAAAACTGTGTTTTATTTTTACATTTCTTCACAATGTAAACACACGAACCTTTCATCTTTACCTTTGTAGTGTTTTCTCTTGTTAGAAATAGGACTAAAGGTGCATTTATCTGGAGAACCCATGTTAGCTTAAAAAAAACGCAACTAAGCTATACATCAGTGGCGAAGGGTGCCATGCAAGCCGGTTTCCATCGGTTTCCCGTTTAAAATGAGGCAGAAATGATAATAAAGTAGACTGCATAGTTTCAATGGGGGAAAATTACGTATTGTTTCTTTGGTTTTAAATGTATTTTTTTTACTTTGTGCCTTAATTTTTAACTGCTTTGTTAGGTACATCATTTTAAAAGGGAAGCCGATGGGAACCGGCTTGTATGGCACGCTTCGCCACTGCTACACATATAGTGTAACTTCTTGCCTGCGTTATCCCCGAAGAAGTCGCATGTGGCGGTTCGGGACCTATTTATTTTTACGGGTAAGGGGGCCGGCCTCACACCAACCACTTTCAGTTGAAGTGGGGGTTTCCTAGCTCCCGGGGGGGCTGGTTCTCATTAATTGTGAAGGCTGAGTAGACCTTGAGATCGAACCCTTGCTTTTGGCATGGAATGCAAGCACTCTACCAATTGAGCTATCGACCTTTTTAGGAGCTCGGTCGTCGTCGCTACAAAGCGCCAATTCTCAAGCAAGAGCCAGTTGCTGTAAGGCTGGATGGACCTTTGGTGACCGGTCATTTGGTAAAGGTTTATGAATTTTTCAACCCAGCGAAGAGCACATTTGGAAATATAAATGGTATATTTTTGTGCTCCGCCGGGATCCGAATCTACAACCTTCAATTTACGAGTCCAAAGTGCTGCCACTGGACTACGATCCGGTCCAAGAAATGCCAAACACGCGGTGTACCTAGCGGTCACCCATCCAAGTAGCATCCGCGCCCGGTGCTTAGGACTAAAGGTGCATTTATCTGAAAAACCCATGTTGGCTACATAATGTCACTTATTCAGTTTTACCTTTAAGGTGGCGATATACGACTGTATAGGTATTAAAAAAAGCAACAATAGGCAGTGAAATAAACTATATAGGATATACTTACATAATGCAAAAATATGAACATGAACCATTTGGTGGCCTCAAAATCAGCACATAAATAAATGTATAGGTATACAATATATATACAAACGTCTTCTTCATTTTAAATTACATAATATGATAAGAGAGCGCCATTTCTCTGTGTGTCACACCGCAAGGGCCCTCTCCGATCACGGATAAGACTTTAAAAGATGTGTCTAAAGTGCTCCAAGGGTCAACAGGGGGGCATTCGAAAAGTGAACCATTTTTACAGTAGTATGGGTGGTCAGCCTCATACCAACCTATAAGTCAATGAATTGGCAAAATGGACTCAAATTGCAAAAATTGATTAAGTTGTGAACGCACTTTCAACCTTTTAAAGACAAACTTAAAAATTAAAAATGAACGCACTTTCAACCTTTTAAAGACAAGCCTAAAAAATATTTTTTTCTAATTCTTTAATCTATCAATCTAAGTCGCAAAGATATATAAACATTTAAAATTCATATTAAATGCATGCCCACAAACAGGCACGTGTAAGTTTGTGAGGTTTTGTATAAAATTCAAACCTCAAATGCACATACACCCTGTAACTTTTGCCGACCTTCCCTAAAACAGGGGTGACATTGGCAAAGTGAACAATTTTACAGTAGTATGGGTGGTCAGCCTTATACCAACCCATAGGTCAAGGAATACAAATAATAAATAACATTTAAGCATAAAAAAATAACAGAAATCTAGACAAAAAAAGTAAGTATGTATCTACTTATGTCAATTGCATAAAATTAAAAATTATGAAAGAATATATCGCCAACATTACAGATTAGCTGCCATTTTTTTCTGTCCTCGCGTACTTCTTTCAACTTTCTTTGTTTTCTTACACTCTATTTGCAAAAATAGATTACTTTCTGCCTTACCAATCTGCCGATCCTAACCTCTTAAATACAAACTCAAAGAAATGTCATTCTAATAAAACAACTGTACTCACTTGGGATTGTTTATAATTTCAACTGGAAACTTTGAATGAAACCTAGCACTGTTTGAATGTTTTTTTTCTTTCACTTGTGTTGATATCGGCGTTATCAGGCGTTTGTTATTGTTAACATTTAAAATGTTTGAAATTGTTGAATAGACGGATGATTTGATTCTACACGCACGTCCGCACTGTGTGAAGCTTGCGCGTCGACTGACTGAACTCTGAAGTCTGAACTCTGAGATTGAAATTTTGAATTAATTCTGAAGTTTGTTTAATTTTTTTTTTTTGTGTTAAATAATGATTCGCACGGAAATAAAGATGTCGATCTAGGAATTTTAAGCCTTCGTCTTCGTGCTCCTCATTGCTGAGGGTTGTGACCCGTGTCGACTGTGCTGCCCGCATCGCTCCAACCACCGAGGTGCCTGCTGCTGTCTTCACTTGATCGTCGGTCCATCGTGTGGGGGATCTTCCTCTTCCTCTCTTCCCCTCCAAGCAACTGGTCACAGCCAATCGTTCCAGGCTATCCTCATTGCCACGGACAACGTGTCCGAAGAACTGAAAAATAGGGCGTGTACCTACATATATTGCAATATTGGCCAGAGTCAAGCTATCCAAACGTAGCTGCCCTTTGAGTAGATGTCCTTTGAGTAGCGTCCATTGGGTAGATGCCCTTTGGGGTAGATGCCCTTTGGGGAGCGGCCTTTTTGAGTAGATGCCCTTTGAGAAGCAGTTCTTTGAGTAGATGCCCTGTGGGTGAATGCCCTTTGAGTAGCGGCCCTTTGGGTAGATGTCCTTTAAGTAGCGGCCCTTTGGGTGAATGTCCTTTGAGTAGTGACCCTTTGGGTAGATGCCCTTTGAGTAGCAGCCTTTTGGGTGAATGCCCTTTGAGAAGCGGCCCTTTGAGTAGCGGCCCTTTGGGTAGATGCCCTTTAAGTAGCGGCCCTTTGGGTAGATGTCCTTTGAGTAGTGACCCTTTGGGTAGATGCCCTTTGAGTAGCGGCCCTTTGGGTGAATGCTGTTTGAGTAGCGGCTCTTTGAGTAGTGACCCTTTGGGTAGATGTCCTTTGAGTAGCGGCCCTTTGGGTGAATGCCCTTTGAGTAGCGGCCCTTTGAGTAGCGGTACTTTGAGAAGATGCCCTTTGAGTTGAGGCCCTTTGAGTAGATGCCCTTTGAGTAGCGGCCCTTGGGGTAGATGTCCTTTGAGTTGCGGCCTTTAGGGTAGATGTCCTTTGAGTAGTGACCCTTTGGGTAGATGCCCTTTGAGTAGTGGCCCTTTGGGTGAATGCCCTTTGAGTAGCGGCCCTTTGGGTGAATGCCCTTTGAGTAGCGGCCCTTTGAGTAGCGGCCCTTTGAGTAGCGGCCCTTTGGGTAGATGTTCTAGAACTGAAGTTGAAAGTAAAAAATAAAAGTTAGATACTAATTCAAGAGAAATACTTACATAAAGTTTTGAATTATTTCAATGAAGAAATCCTATATCTGGAACCGAGGAACTGTTTAATCTTTGATTAATCTTTATTCAAGGTATAAAGCAGATAACTGCTCTCCTTTAAAATAATCCAAAACGAAGTTAGCTGGTTTGCAGGTTGAGCCAGTAATATATCTTTGCAATTTAGATAATAGAGTATTTTTTCCCCTAATATTAAAAAAAGAATGGCAATAACAACCCATGCTTACAGCTTCCTTATCAATGTACCAAAATATAGCCCTGATTACAAAGCAATGATGAGTGTGGGATGATTTACTTTAATCTCAAAATAACCGTAATTACAGAGATACACGACACCCGTCCGTAGTCTATTGGTTAGCGCTTCGGACTCGTAAATGAAAGGTCGTGGGTTCGAATCTCGGCGGAGCACAAAAAATATACCAAATATGCTCTTCGCTGGGTTAAAAAAATCATATACCTTTACCAAAAACCGGCCATCAAAGGTCCATCCGGCCTTACGGCAACTGGGTCTTGCTTAAGAATTGACGCTTTGTAGCGACAAGCTCGTGAAAAGTCCGGTCGATAGCTCAATTGGTAGAGTGCTGGTAGAGAGAAAGAGTTCGATCCCCACCGAGGGTGTCAGCAACGATGTCCCGTTTCGAAATAAAATACGGTGAAAATAAAATACCGGCAAGGTTGACTCAGCCTTCACAAGAAATGAGTACCAGTGCCCTTGGACGCTGAGAAACGGCCTCTTCTACTGATGTGGGTGGCGTGAGGCCGGCTGCATTACCCGTAAAAGTAAGTAGCATCCATATACGCCTGTAAAACCTGGACACTGACCAAGCATGGTAATAGATATATACATATATCAATATTTTTAAAATAAAATTCTCTGCCGCGTCGGATGGATCGTTTTTTTCCGTTTTTTCTATTTAGAACATTTTTCTCAGCGGGATAACGTGAAACGTCCCCTCTGAGACTATTTCCCTCAGCTTTGCCAATGTCACCCCTGTTACAGGGAAGGACGGCAAGAGTTGCAGGGTGTATGTCCATTTTAGATTTGGTTTTTATGTTGTAGGCTCACATGAGGCATGTGCATGCGCGAACTTGTTCATGTCTGGTTGTGAGAATGCATGTAATGTGAATCTCCAATGTAACATATCTTTGCAACTTAGATTAGATTAGAACCAACAAAATATTCGAATGGATCTACCCTAGCGAATTTGAGAAATTCACTTCCGTCAATTTTAGATTTGTTAGTTGATAATCATGCCATAACACCGAAAGCGCTCCAAGAAATAAATCAACTCGCAGAGAAAAACTCTGTTTTTATTGTATTTGGTTTTACATTATTAATTTGAATTTTCAATGTAAATATTTCCTTGCAACTTAGATTTTAGATTTAAGATTAGAACAGGTAACTAGTACCTACCTATTCTGGATATCCCATTCATTCGCTGTTTAATAAATTTGATCCACCCATACTTTTCTCGGTCTTACTCTACCACGACATCCGCCCATACTTGCACCGAGCTATTTCATCGTCAGTCTTTCGTCATGAACGAAAGTAATTGTATTTTTTAAATATCTCTGAATGAAATTAAGAGTAGGTACAAACTTTAAAGTATACACCTTCAATAATTTATTTTGCAAAAACAACAGCGATTTCGCAAACAATTGGGAAAACCAGATCTCCAGGTGGTTAAAAATAATTATTGCAAGCACTTAAAATGCACGTATATCAAGGACTTTTAGTATAAAGGCATTAATTTTATTTAATGCATTTTCGATCCCTAAATTAAAATACCGTCAAGGTTTTCTCAGCCTTCGCAAAAAGTAAGTATCAACCCGCTAGGCCTGGGGTCGGCAACCTGCGGCTCGCGAGCCACAGGCGGCTCTTTGGATGCGAAGCTGCGGCTCTATGGGGCTTCCACACGCTTGCCAACCCATTACAAGCCAAGCGTGTGGACGGCCGTTTGGCTCAGCTGGGGGCGTGGTTTATGCCGCCTTGGCTCGGCTTGTCGCCGATCCGACCAGAGTCGGTTTTTTGACGCAAGTCAAAGGGAATTCACGCATGCGCATGCCAGGCACACACATACTTGTGCGCGCGCATTCTGGTACGATACGGTTTATATGAATTTTGATCATCCACCATCGTCTTTGCCGAATTATTCGTTTCTTTTTAGTTTCTCTCTTTTTGTTTTGTTTTTTTTTTAAATAAAAATAAGTTGATCCAAATGTTATAGCTAAAAGTTGGACGTCCGCCATGCTTGCTTATTCGAACACACACAGACGCACGCACAAGCGTGTGGATGACCCTGTTTGGTTTTCGCAAGCGCTTGCAAGCCCTTGCCTCAAGGCGTTTGCCGCAAGCGTGTGGATGCCCCATTAAATTCCATACGCAAATATTATTTTTATCAAAAAAGAAAACACGTAAAAATAGTTCTGAATCGATTAACGAGGATTAGGCACCGATTCTAGTTCCTTGACTTATAGGTTGGTATGCGGCTGACCACCCATACTGTGAAAAAAAATGGTTCACTTTGCCAATGTCACCCAGCTGTCTCAGGGAAGGACGGCAAGAGTTGCAGAGCTCATGTTTATTTGAGATGGGTTTTTATAATGTAGGTCCACATACGGCATGTGTTAGCGCGAAATTATACTTGTCTGCTTGTGGGAATGCATTTAATATAAATCTTAAATGATAGATATCCTTGCAGCTTAGATTAGATTAGGCACCGATTCTATCTCTCAGCCACTTGTACTCGTTTGTCCTCCCCCCCTCCCCCCCTCCCCCCTCGGTCGACGCTATTTATTGTGGGAAAGACAACGCTTTGGCTCTGTACAATTATTAAAAAGGTTGATAGTCCGGTCGATAGCTCAGGTGGTAGAGTGCTTGCATTCCATGCCGAAAGCTCGGGTTTGAATCCCGCCGAGGGTGTCAGAAATGATTTCCCGTTTCGGTGTTTATTTAAAACCCCAAAATAAAATACCGGCAAGGTTTACTCAGCCTTCACAAGAAATGAGTACCAGCACTCTCGGGAGCTGGGAAACCCCCACTTCAACTGAAGTGGTTGGCGTAAGGCCGGCCCCCTTACCTGTAAAAATAAATAGGTTCAACTCGCCACATGCGACCCCTTCGGGGATAACGCGGCAAGAAGTTACGCTATATGTGTAGCTTAGTTGCGTTTTTTTGCGTTGCCGACCCCTGCCCTAGGGAGCTGGGAATTCCCCACTCTAAAGTGAGGTGGTTGGCGTAAGGCCGGCACACTTATCTGTGTAAATTAATAGGTTCCACATGTCATATGCGACTAATATAAAAATAAAATAAAGCGGTAAGATATCACGCTATGTGTGCAACTTAGTTGCGATCAAAAATGTATTAGATATGCAAGAACCGGAAAAATTAAATGGCGGTTGACCTGCAACGTTGGTGGCTAAGCCATGTAAATCTTTATTAAATTGCTCTATATTTTTTTTAATTTTTGCTCACTGACTTATAGCCTATAGGTTGGTATGAGGCTGACCACCCGTATTGTAAAAAATGCTGCACTTTCCCAAAGTCACCCCTATTTTCAGGGAAAGTCGGCTAAAGTTGCAGCGCGTATGTTCATTTGAGGTTTGGATTTAAATTTGTTAGTACACATGCAGCATTTCTTAATGCGAACTTGCATGGCTCTGTTTGTAGGCATGCTTTTAATATGAACTTTAAATGTTAGTATATCTTTGCAACATTATACACGTATTGTAGGCATGGGTTAATGAACTGAAAGGCAGATTCTAAAAGAAACAAGAAGCTTAAAAGATCTTGTAGAAAGAAGGTTCAGAGTCCTAAGGATAAAATAAATAAAAATGTAACTTAGCGTTTTTACTCTTATTAAAAATATATATGAAACATAAAACGTTCACTGGAGCCGCTGTTTTGATTATCATACATCTTTCAATATTTTTTTTTCACACTTGGGATAGGAAAAGGTGAAAAAAAACAGAAAACAAAAAGTTGGTCGACCTCGTGATCGATGGGTGGATGATGTGCAAAAAGAAGGATAAGAAAGAGGATTAAAAATAAGAAATAAATTTCTCGTTTTTTTAGGATACCTCAATACCACTTTATAGTGAACAAGCATGACTAAAAAGATGATGATGATGATGATGAGTTGATGATTTCTGTATAGCGCCGTTTCGTGATGTAGTCACTCCAAGGGCGCTTGTGGAAACCACCACCTTAAAGGTAAAACTGATTCACTGATTTGAAGAAATCGCGGATAAAACATTTTGTTAGGAGTAACTTCTCATAGTAAGTGTACAGGCGCGTGCATAGGGTATAGGCAAATACCGTTCAGAATAAATATTTTATCCCATTCCTTCCCCATTAAAATGTCTTTAATCTAAGTTGCAAAGATATATTACATTTAAGATTTATATTAAACTCCGGTCGATAGCTCAGGTGGTAGAGTGCTTGCATTCCATGCCGAAAGCTCGGGTTCGAATCCCACCGAGGGTGTCAGAAATGATTTCCCGTTTCGGTGTTTATTTCAAACCCCAAAATAAAATACCGGCAAGGTTTACTCAGCCTTGAAAAGAAATGAGTACCAGTACTCTCGAGAGTTGGGAAACCTCCACTTCAACTGAAGTGGTTGGCGTAAGGCCGGTTACCTGTAAAAATAAATAGGTTCAACTCGCCACATGCGACGACACCTTCGGGGATAACGCGGAAAGAAATTACACTATATGTGTAGCTAAGTTGCGTTTTTTTATTTACGTTGCGTATTCCCACAAGAAGACACGTAAGTATAACGTATAAGTTCGTGCTTGAACTTGCCGAATGTAAACCTACAATAGAAACCCAATGTCAAATGATCATAAGCCCTGCAACTCTTGCCGACCTTCCCCGAAACAGGGGTGACATTGGCAAAGTGAACCATTTTCTACCGCATGGGTGGTCAGCCGCATAGCAACCTATAAGTCAAGAAATGTAGAGAGGAAAACCCACGGGTCATTTTGTGAAATCCCCAAGTTGGTAAATTGTATCAAATATCAAAAAATTTATGACGTTCGACTAGAATTTCAGGTTTTTTCCAACAAAATGACAAATATTTGAATTTGTTAAGTAATTAGTGGTCATTATCTGCATGGTGCAAAAATTATGTGTTATGTTTTTGTAGATGGATTCCTTGTCTTATAGGTTGGTATGAGGCTGACCACCCATACTGTAAAAAATGGTTCACTTTGCCAATGTCACCCCTGTGTCAGGGAAGGTCGGCTAAAGTTGTAGGATTTATGTTCATTTGAGGTTTGGAATTTATTTGTAAGTACACATTCAGCATTTGTAAGCGCGAACTACACGTGTTTGTTTGTGGGCTTGCATTTGATATGAGCTTTAAATGTTTATAGATTATCTTTGCAACTTAGATTATAGATTATTATAGATTAAGCAGAATCTAAAGTAAAGACAGTTTTTCTTCAAAAATGCAATAACTGCATAAAAATAAATTAAGTAAATACTTATTCTTCTTTCTTCCTACTCAGCCTTTCTCAGTCCACTCCTGGACGTAGGCCTCCTCCAATCGTCTCCATTCCTGTCTATCGGCTGCTGTGTTCAGCCATCCTCTGCCTGCAGTTCCCTTGATGTCGTCCAGCCACCTCAGTTGGGGTCTCCCCACTCTCTGCTTGGACATCCTGGCGATCCTTTTCGGCCACCTGTCATGGTCCAGCCTTCCGACGTGACCAGCCCAGCGCCACTTTAAGCAGGCCACTCGCTGTATGACATCAGCGACACCAGTGCGTCTACGGATCTCTTGGTTTGGAACCCTGTCTCTGAGACTAATTTCCGGCATGCTCCTTTCAATGGCTCTTTGGCACGTCCTCAGTCTGTTGGCGCTATACTGAGTGAGTGAAGCCATAGATGGATAGATTGGAAGCCCGCATGAATCAAAGACCTTACGTTTCAGGTTAAAGGCATTTTCGTGTCAGTAATACAAATATAATAAGGTAAGTACTTACTTATATAAAAACAAAAAAACATGAGGAATATAAACGCTACCAAGAATTATTTTACCTAGAACACATGTACCTAGTACCTGATGGACTGCTCAGAACATCTAAAAGAATGATCGTCTGTGAAATAGAGGGCACAGTAAGATGAGAGACCATGTCTCTAGAATGAGCTATGGTGTATAAGCTAGAGCAGCCACATGCAGTACCTGCTGGACTGCTCAGAACATCTGAAATTAATGATCATTGTATCCACATATGTAAAGTCTGTGAAATAGAGAACACAGTAAGATGAGAGACCATGTCTCCAGAATGAGCCATGGTGTATAAGCTAGAGCAGCCACATGCAGTACCTGCTGGACTGCTCAGAACATCTGAAATGAATGATCATTGTTTCCACACATGTGAAGTCTGCGACATCGACTTTCTTGTTCCAGTAGAATGTGTTTTGACTGGTTTATATCAGGTTGACACTTTTATCATGTTTGGCATTTGACCCTTAAAGCTTCAACATAAATCTTTGACTGATAAGCAAGTAAGTGTGTGTACAGACACATTAAATGTTAAAAATAATACAAAAAGTGTTGAATGTAAGAAAAAACTGATAGGGGCTAGCTAACAGAGAGCAATAAAAAGATTTGGCTGTAAAAAGCAGACACAATATGAACGAAGCACAAATTTGAATTTGGAATTATTTTCTCGACGAGCAATTGACATACTTACTTGAATGAGACTTTTAGTTCTTACTTCTTAGTAACCAATTACAAAAAAAAATTGCATAAGCAACCCGGCCGCGTGATGGCACAATTTTGTCTTTACCAAATTCATGTGGATACGGACTTCATTGTTTTTTTAGATTGATAGGATAACGGAGTTGGAGTTTTTGGTATGATGTTCCAAATTTAATTTTTCTTCGGTAGGAAAACGACACAACGCAACACAACTAAGCGACACATATAGTGCAACTTCTTGCCACGTTATCCCCGAACGGTTTCGCATGTGGCGAGTGGAACCTATTTATTTTTACAGGTAAGGAGGCCGGCCTTACGCCAACCACTTCATTTGAAGTGGGGGCTTCCAGCTCCCGAGGGCGCTGGTACTCATTTCTTGTGAAGGCTGAGTAAACCTTGCCGGTAGTTTATTTTGGGGTTAGAAATAAACACCAAAATGGGAAATCGTTTCTGACACCCTTGAACGATAGGAAGAATTGCAAGAAATAGGAAACTTACGAAGAATATGAGATTGGCGGTCCACAATGGCATATTGGTTCCGACATTGATGTATGGAAGTGAGGCGTGGACAGTTAATGAATGTGAACTGAGTAAAGTATGTACGGTTGAAATGGCTTACCTGAGAGCAATGGCTGGAAAGACACTGAATGATAGAGTACGTAATGATTGGGTGATGAACGAGTGTGGTATAAAAGAGAATATGAGAATGAAAGTACAAAAAAGTAGATGGTTCGGACATCTCGAAAGAATGGATGATGAACGACTAACGAAGAAAGTGTACAAAGGAAATGTCAGAGGAAAGCGCGGAAGGGGAAGGCCGAGGAAAGAATGGTTAGACCAAATAGGTGAGATTGCGAAAGAATGGAACCTGCAGAGTGAGAATAAGAGAAGAGTATGTATGAAAAAGGTGATGAATATTGAGGAAATGAAAATGGTTTGTAAGGACAGAAAAAAGTGGAGGCGCATCTGCGGAGGTACCGGCCATCCCTAGTGGAACGGCGGCAGTACAGTACAGCACCCTCGGTGGGATTCGAACCCGAGCTCACGGCATGGAATTCAAGCACTCTGCCAACTGAGCTATCGACCGGACAACACCGTCTTATTAACAATAACAACCGGACCGGTCCGTAGTCCGTTGTGGCAACACTTCGGACTCGTAAATATTTGGAAGGTTGTGGATTCGGATCCCGGCGGAGCACACAAAAATACCATTAATATTTCGAATGTGCTCTTCGCTGGGTTGAAGAATTCATAAGCCTTTACCAATGACCGGTCACCAAGGGTCCATCCAGCCTTACAGCAACTGGGTCTTGCTTGAGTATTGGCGCTTTGTAGCGACGACCAAGCTCGTACACCTCTGCGGCACTACAACAAGTGTCATAGACCCCTAGAGTCTTCAGAATCTAGGGAGTCTCCCGCACAGGATTTTCTTAAAAAAAAAAAAAAAAAAAACAACCAATAACAAAATACCAACCCAGCTGTATGACGTCACAACTTTTTGTCTGACTCGGACTCCATTCTAATAGAAAGCCCGCATGCGTTACAATGAACCCAGAACATTTTTTGAATTTGGAACGTTTTTTCTCTGAGCTTAATATGTCAGCTTTGTATGGGACTGTCGTCCTAAGCAATAAAAAAAATATTTGTTTGCCTTTTCCATAGCGACGTCACCTTCACAAAATTGTTTATGTCCATTTGTTTGTTATGATTTATCAAAAGTAAAATGAAATCCAATGAACCTGGGAGGCATTTTATACTTAAAAGGTTGGTGATCCGTAAAAATTAATAGATCCCGCGAGTCGCCATATTATGCGACCCCTTCGGATATAATGCAGGCAAGAAGTTACACTATATGTGTAGCTTAGTTGCGTATGATAATATCTTCTAGGTTTAGAATATTTTCAAATTAATAGATTGTATTTCTCGAGTACAATATGTTGGGTTATTTATATTTAATATTATTAAATATTTAAGATACCAAAAAATATAAAGGTAGATTATAAAATATTGAATGTCTTCAATAAACGAATATATAGACGCATTATCCGGTATCAAGTTTGCATTTTATTGCACAAATCTCATCTTTAATATGTTAAAAACTCGATGAAACAAGAATTTGAGTCGCAGGTAAAAAAAATTATGGACTAAGATAAAAAATAGCGACTCTGTTTTGTTGAAATTCAAATGAATTAATATTATGGTTTATTTTAAATACATTCAAATCCTGATAATAGATACTTTCAAAATAATAGAGGTTATCAAATGCATCGTTTAAAAACAATGATAATGATAATACAAACATGAGATGCGATGTCTAATTTAAGCTTTCCGCCATTTTGAGTACCGCTACAAACCGCTGAGCGCTTCAAACATGATATTAATGCTATTTTCGTTTTTTGGTATTAAAAAATGACTGTAAAAATAAAATCACTGTACTAGGTGAATAAATAAAGAAGTTTAAGCTAATATCCCATTTTTTTCCGATAAAAGACATTTTATTGTAAAAATATTGATGTGTTATTTGAACCGGTTCAGAAACAAATCGTTTCATGAATTCTTAACTTGGAAATAAAATCTGAGAAACGAATTTGTTCACTTAATTAAACTTATTTTTACTCAGCACTCGTATTTAATGTTTTTTTATCATAATTCAGGATTGTAAGGACGATTTTATTTTTATTATAGTTTTAGCTCCATTGCGTCATGAACGTAAAAAGACGTTAGTATCTTCAGTATAAATTTTGAAGATTCCAATTATATAAAGGATATGTACGAAATAGAGAGCAGTAACTCTGCTGAGCGTTTTAGTTTTATAGTTTTTTTAAAAAAACTTCATAATAGCGTTAAAACGTGTGTTTTTGATCCGGATCTTAAGCGGTAGGTATTATTATTGGATACCTACTACGACAACAGAGGTAGGTAGTAAAATACCGCCATTAGGTATTTTCTCTCTCCTCGCCGTTTTTCACCACAAACGTTGACTAAATACCTACTGTCAGATCAGGCAACTTGTTTATGTTTACAAAAATACAATCCCAGACGAAATTAAAACAAAACTTATCAAACCCTGAGTGCGCTTGTTTCGGAAACAAACGAATGGCGTCGTTTGAAATTTTTGCGTTCGATTGAGATCGCCATGACGCGTGGGTAGTCGAAAAAATAAACCTACCGCCGGTCAAATTATACAACCTAAAAAAAACGCATTAATTCTTGCAAATCTCACCTGAAATAACCTAAAATACATAGCTTATTAAATAAACTTTCGTACTTAGTAGTTATTTTGCGTAAAATAAATTTTTAAAGTGCTGTATTTTTGGTTTGAAAAAAGTGTTGCAATTTTTTTTTTTGGTTACAATTTTGAAGATGCCTTACTACTGCACGGTCCCCCAGTGCACTTCTCTGGCTGGAAGGGCGAAGGACGTCAGCTTCCATCAGTTCCCGAGGGATGAGCACCTGGCGGAGAGATGGAACTGCTTGCTGAAGAGAAATAAGCCCTACACCAAGTATTCTAAGGTCTGCAGCAGACACTTCCGACCAGAGGACTACACCATGACACACATGGGCAAGAACAAAGGTCAGCATATACACATGTCTTGTCCTCAACTTAATAATGATAATAATATTAGGATGGTTTATTTGGTGAGCGCTGTTTTCGTGTGAACTACACCTCAAGAGCCCTCTGCGGGCTTGATCGTCGCTGTAGAATGCGCCAATTCGCAATCAAGACCCAGTTGCTGTAAGGCTGGATAGATCTATGGTAAACGGTCTTTGGTAAAAGTTTATATGAATTTTTCAAACTAACGAAAAGCATATTTGAAAATATACTTGGTATAATTTTGTGCTCTTGACGGGATTCAAACCCGCAATCTTTCATTTACAAGTCCGAAGCGTTAACTACTAGACTACAGTCCTTTCTACTATGCACACAAAAGGACCGCCCGATGATGAATCGTGTGATTGATTTGAAACATTGGCTCGAAAACAAGAATAGTCAACAGATTACCCGGAAGCCCATAAACATATGTACTTATTTATACATATAATTTACTACTGTTTAAATTGAGAAGCGTCGAGAACAGTCGAGAAGCGTCCGTTTAGTCAAAAGAACTCAACTAAAAATCATAACAATATATTGTTTGTGGTGCAGGGCAGTGGAAGACGCTGAACAAGGACGCGGTGCCCACGCGCAACCTGCCGCGCATGAACCCCGACGGCTCCCTGCTGGTACTGAGGAAGCCCCGCAGCCCCAAGCAGCGCGGGCTGGAGGGGCTGCAGGAGGCGGGCGGCGGGGAGGCGCAGCACCACAGCCTGGTGGCGCTAGCCAAGCACTACCTGCAGCAGGAGCAGCCCTGGTACCACCCGGAGCCTGACGAGGACGACAAGGACATCACCATCGTGAGTGAATCCTTCCCCCAGCGCTTGCTTGGCTTAACCACCATGCCATTCAAATATGACTTTTCAATAAAATTGACCTAAGTGGCTGTCCATATATTACGTCATTCGCAATAAGGGGGGGGGGGGGGAGTCTGGTCTGCAGATGATGGCAAATGATGTACGAGTACCAAAAGTGACGTCGTTCTTGTAAATACCAATTTCTACAAAATATTATGTAAGTAATATAATAATAATCTATAATCTAAGTTGCAAGGATATATTCATTTAAAGCTCTCAGATGTATGCCCACAAACCAACAAGTGTAGTTCGCGCTTACAAATGCTGATTGTGTACTTACAAATAAAATCCAAACCTCAAATGAACATAAGCCCCACAACTTTTGCCGACCTTCCCTGAAACAGGGGTGACATTGGCAAAGTGAACCATTTTTTACAGTATGGGTGGTCAGCCTCATACCAACCTATAAGTCAAGGAATATGAATAATAAATTACATTTAAATATAAAAAAGAACAAAACCTTACAAAGAAATCTATACAAAAAAAGATAACATTATTAATTATTAAGCTCATCCATTATTACAGCAAAAGGGGGGGAGGGGGTCATTAGATAATGACTAGGATGATTGTAGGGGGGGGGGGGTCGAAAATCGGCCAAAATCGATGACGTAATTTATGGACGGCCCCTAAGCATTCCTTGTCTTTTAGGTTGGTATGCGGCTGACCACCCATGCTGTAGTAAATGGTTCACTTTGCCAATGTCACCCCTGTTTCAAGGAAGGTCAGCAGGAGTTGCAGGGTGTATGTTCATTTGAGATTCGAGTTTTTATATTGTAGGATTACATGCGGCATGTCTAAGCGCGAACTTATACATGTCTGTTTTGTGAAAATGTATATAATGTGAATCTCTAATATTACTTATATTTTGCAACTTAGATTAGATTATATAGATTACATTCTTCCCAATCTGAGCTAAGATAAAAACGCAGAACACTATAATGTGAGATTTTTTTTAGGTGATGATGATGATGATGAAGTACAAATTTATATAGCGCCTTTTATGACAGTGTGTCATTGCAAAGGCGCTTGTCCATATGATTTGACAAAGAGGTGAGTCTTGAGACGACTTTTGAACAGTCTCTCCAAATCCAGTTCTCTCAGTGAGGCGGGAATAGCATTCCAAGTCATTGGAGCGGCCCCCTTGAATGCCCTGTCTCCAAAAACAGTGCGGGGCCTTCTTGCTGGGATATCCAGGCAGCTGCTTCTTGATATTTTTACTATCAATTTCCAGTTTTCATAAGACACATTGGTCCAGTACCTACACATACAAACATTGCTCATGTGGAATTACCTCTGATGGACATAAGACAAACAAGCACTTAGAGGACGGGATAAAGAATTATAGTATTAAATAAGTTATAAAAATAGCAGAAAGTTGTGTAAAAAACGGTTAACCCAAGCATGTATTTGGCAAAGTATTTCTCTACCTCCTCAAACAAAAACAAAAATAGTAAGGTTGGGATAGAGTTTGTTTTGCCTTGTGTTCTGTATGTTTATTGTTCTGCATGTTTATTGATTGCCACTGAAAAATCTAGTGGGCTTTTTACGAGTATTACATACCAAAACTGCATTAGCTTCGCTTCCCGCAGAGGGTGGTCTACAGTGTTTGTCTGATGGTGTACAAAGCCATCAATGGTTTGGCTCCATCATATTTGACTCACATGATTTGGCCTGTAGAGATGGGTGTGAGGAGGCAGCCATCGTTATCGATTTGGTGCTTGACTTGCTACTGTTGTGTTTTGTGTTAGCTGCATGCGTAGTGTGTAGTGCATAGTTTCCCGGGAATGGGTTGTTTTTAAATGAACAGACGTGTGTGACGTTGCAGGTGATTGTGAAGGAGGAGGCAGGAACTCAGGCTCACACACTCACAGAGGGAGACAGCAAGGTACATCTGGACGCCAACGTACAGACAGATGTGCCGTACAGCGAGCCCGCGCACATGCAGCACAACATGACCTACATAACAGGTAAACAGCACCATAGCATAACATGGGGGCAGAGGCCAACATACAGACAGATGTGCTGTACAGTACATGCAGCACAACATGTCCTACATAACAGGTAACCAGCGCCATAGCATAACATGGGGGCAGAGGCCAACATACAGACAGATGTGCTGTACAGTACATGCAGCACAACATGTCCTACATAACAGGTAACCAGCGCCATAGCATAACATGGGGGCAGAGGCCAACATACAGACAGATGTGATGTACAGTACATGCAGCACAACATGTCCTACATAACAGGTAACCAGCGCCATAGCATAACATGGGGGCAGAGGCCAACATACAGACAGATGTGCTGTACAGTACATGCAGCACAACATGTCCTACATAACAGGTAACCAGCGCCATAGCATAACATGGGGGCAGAGGCCAACATACAGACAGATGTGCTGTACAGTACATGCAGCACAACATGTCCTACATAACAGGTAACCAGCGCCATAGCATAACATGGGGGCAGAGGCCAACATACAGACAGATGTGCTGTACAGTACATGCAGCACAAGATGTCCTACATAACAGGTAACCAGCGCCATAGCATAACATGGGGGCAGAGGCCAACATACAGACAGATGTGCTGTACAGTACATGCAGCACAACATGTCCTACATAACAGGTAACCAGCGCCATAGCATAACATGGGGGCAGAGGCCAACATACAGACAGATGTGCTGTACAGTACATGCAGCACAACATGTCCTACATAACAGGTAACCAGCGCCATAGCATAACATGGGGGCAGAGGCCAACATACAGACAGATGTGCTGTACAGTACATGCAGCACAACATGTCCTACATAACAGATAACCAGCGCCATAGCATAACATGGGGGCAGAGGCCAACATACAGACAGATGTGCTGTACAGTACATGCAGCACAACATGTCCTACATAACAGGTAACCAGCGCCATAGCATAACATGGGGGCAGAGGCCAACATACAGACAGATGTGCTGTACAGTACATGCAGCACAACATGTCCTACATAACAGGTAACCAGCGCCATAGCATAACATGGGGGCAGAGGCCAACATACAGACAGATGTGATGTACAGTACATGCAGCACAACATGTCCTACATAACAGGTAACCAGCGCCATAGCATAACATGGGGGCAGAGGCCAACATACAGACAGATGTGCTGTACAGTACATGCAGCACAACATGTCCTACATAACAGGTAACCAGCGCCATAGCATAACATGGGGGCAGAGGCCAACATACAGACAGATGTGCTGTACAGTACATGCAGCACAACATGTCCTACATAACAGGTAACCAGCGCCATAGCATAACATGGGGGCAGAGGCCAACATACAGACAGATGTGCTGTACAGTACATGCAGCACAACATGTCCTACATAACAGGTAACCAGCGCCATAGCATAACATGGGGGCAGAGGCCAACATACAGACAGATGTGCTGTACAGTACATGCAGCACAACATGTCCTACATAACAGGTAACCAGCGCCATAGCATAACATGGGGGCAGAGGCCAACATACAGACAGATGTGCTGTACAGTACATGCAGCACAACATGTCCTACATAACAGGTAACCAGCGCCATAGCATAACATGGGGGCAGAGGCCAACATACAGACAGATGTGCTGTACAGTACATGCAGCACAACATGTCCTACATAACAGGTAACCAGCGCCATAGCATAACATGGGGGCAGAGGCCAACATACAGACAGATGTGCTGTACAGTACATGCAGCACAACATGTCCTACATAACAGGTAACCAGCGCCATAGCATAACATGGGGGCAGAGGCCAACATACAGACAGATGTGATGTACAGTACATGCAGCACAACATGTCCTACATAACAGGTAACCAGCGCCATAGCATAACATGGGGGCAGAGGCCAACATACAGACAGATGTGCTGTACAGTACATGCAGCACAACATGTCCTACATAACAGGTAACCAGCGCCATAGCATAACATGGGGGCAGAGGCCAACATACAGACAGAAGTGCCGTTCAGCACATGCAGCACAACATGTCCTACATAACGGGTAAAACATTTCCAGGAATTTGGGTGGCCTAACCAAAAGCCACTTGTATACAGCTGCTATTCCGTTAGGAGTGGCCAGTACCTCTGCAGATGTGTCTCCACTTTGTTCTGTCGTACACACTTCTTTCATCTCCTCGACATTTATGACTCTTCTCCTTGTTCCTTGACTTATAACTTGGTAAGCGACTGACCACCCATGCTGTAGAAAATAGTTCACTTTGCAAATGTCTCACCCCTGTTTCAGGAAAGGTCGGCAAGAGTTGCAGGGTGTATGTTCATTTGAGATTTGGGTTTTAATATTGTAAGTCCACATGCGGCATGTTTAAGCGTGAACTTATATGTGTCTGCTTGTGAAAATGCAAATAATGTGAATCCTTAATGTTCAATATCTTTGCAACTTCGATTAGATCATGCAGGTCCCTCTTTCTCATTCATGTATGTTCGACTCTTTGAACTTTGGATTGTAATGTATGTGTTAAATGCTAATTGTTGTGTTTGACAGCAGGAGCAGACAGCTACCCCCTCCCCTCTGCCTTCAGCACCCCCCTGCTCAGCCACCTCAAGATGGAGGAGCAGCAGGCGCTCTATCACCAAGATAACTGTAAGCACTAATCTGTATTCGGGGCAAACATAAGGTCTTTGTTACAGTTTGGCCATTGAGAGAATGAATTTCTGACGTTTCTAACTAGTGATGAGAAAAATAAGTTGCAATACTTGTTTGGATTCATCTTGTTCGTGATGGTGATTTTCACAATGAGCACGGGCGCCAGTGTCAGGTAGTATAATTATGGGTCAGTCCAAGGATTCATTCAGGAAATTCAAAATGCAATATTTTGGAAAATTGTATTTTGTTTATTATGTTAAAGATATTTTTTATTATTTATAGAGAAAAAGCATACAGGTACATTGTACATAGATTTTTACAAATTTATTTATAAAATGAGGATTTTTAAAATAATTACATTTAGAAAATATCCAGTTTGGCATTTATATGGATTTTTTTTCCAATTAGGTAACACACCTGTTGACAGTTGGAAGGTTACCGATAGATTGAATTTGGATTTTTGTATTATGAGTGGGTTAGCGCATTCCCAATTCTCACAGGAATACTTTCTTAGCCCATCTAGTTGTTATACATCGATGCGTCTACCTAACTTTACACACCTGTTGACAGTTGGAAGGTTACCGATAGACTGAATTTGGATTTTTGTATGATGAGTGGGGTAGTGTATCTCTAATTCTCAAAGGATTGATTTCTTAGCCCATCCAGTTCTATATATCGATGCCCGAAAGAGACAGACATTTCTAGAACTAGTGATGTTCAAATATATATAGTTACTTGCTTCTTCAAGTATGTAACTTCTATGCTCGCTGTAATAGATACTTGTGAAAATCATCCCGTACACAATGAGGTGGGAACATTGTTGAATTCGGAATTTATCAGATATTTTCAACAACACTAGTAACAAATACCGTTACCATAGTGATTTCATGGGTTTCCATGGTGATATGTACATAGATTAAAGATGGAGTAGAGACATGTTGCTTACATAGAAAATAACAAAAGCATTTCATATGTCGTGCCCACCTAGTTGTCTACCTAACTCTAACATTTCTTGTGTTTTGTCTGTTCCAGAGCATTGTCTGTGAGGGAGGAGGAGGAGGAGCTAGTGGCCATACTGTACAGTGTACATGATGTGTGTGTACATACATAGGGAACATAGACTGATGCTGAATCACATTACATGTACTTTACTATATAACTAGCTAGGGTGGGTGGATGGTGCACCCTGCTGCATGGACACTAATCTAATCTGCAATACCAGGGCGTGAATACCATAAAGTCACACCGTTTAGTGTACCGGTCGATAGCTCAGTTGGTAGAGTGCTTGCATTCCATGCTGTGAGCTCGGGTTCGAATCCCGCCGAGGGTTTCAGAAATGATTTCCTGTTTCGGTGTTTATTTCAAACCCCAAAATAAAATACCGGCAAGGTTTACTCAGCCTTCACGAGAAATGAGTACCAGCCCTCTCGGGAACTGCGTAACCCCCACTTCAACTGAAGTGGTTGGCATAAGGCTGGCCCCCTTACCTGTAAAAATAAATCGTTTCCACTCGCCTCGTGCGAATTCTTCGGGGATAACGCGGCAAGAAGTTATACTATATGTGTAGCTTAGTTGCGTAGTGTGTGGCCTTCAAAAAAATGGTATACATCTTTCTTATTAATATGCTTACATGTAAACATTAGACTTGCCAGAGGATATACGAGCTTCTACATTGTCTTCCTTGACTTATAAGTTGGTATGATGCCGATCACCCATACTGTAAAAAACTATTCACTTTGCTAATGCCACCCCTGCGTCAGGGAAGGTCGGCAAGAGTTGCAGGGCTCATGTTCATTTGAGATTGTGTTCTTATGCTGTAAGTCCACATGCGTCGTGTGTAAGCGCAAACTTTTACATGTCTGCTTGTGGGAATGCATGATGTATGAATTTTAAATGAAATATATCTGTGCAACTTAGATTACAGACATTGTCCATGCAGCACAGGTACATAATATAGTATATTGTTAATAATAACTGTATGCATGTGATAACACTGATGGAATATTGTTGCGATGAATGTTAGATGGATAAAAAAACAGGAACTCAATATTTACAAGTGTATTAATTTTGAAGTCAGGTAACTATTATGGGAGAGCTTATTATTACTTTTATGATTTAAAGAAAAAATGGTTTTTGGAGAGGAATGAAATTCACTGACCTATTTTGCCAGGCCAGAAACAGGTGAAAAATGAAAAAAAGTCATTGCATAATATAGTTGTTGTGTGGTGTGATGTATCGCCACCTTAACGGTAAAACGAAATGAGTGCTGGTTCATTGATTGGAGAATTTGTGGATAAAACATTTTATTGTGTGTAACTTTGCATAGTAAGTGAACCAAATCTAAGAAAGTGCTCATGACTAACTACAGGATTATCACAGCTGTTTTAGTGTTTAATCTCCTAGGAAATAGGGAAAAAGATGCATTTATCTGCAAACCCATGTTAGCTTATTATGTCACTTTTCAGTTTTACCTTTAAAGTATCAATATTGTATGAAAAAACGGCTGTTACTGACTGTGTGTATCTGACAGTGGCGAAGGGTGCCATACAAGCCGGTTTCCATCGGTTTCCCGTTTAAAATGAGGCAGAAATGATAATAAAGTAGACTGCATGGTTTCAATGGGTAAAAAATATGTATTGTTTCTTTGGTTTTAAATGTATTTTTTTACTTTGTGCCTATATTTTTTAACTACTTTGATACATCATTTTAAAAGGGAAGCCGATGGGAACCGGCTTGTATGGCACGCTTTGCCACTGGTATCTGATCCGTTTTTTTTTCATTCCAAAAAATGTCTAACGACCGTACTTAATCATAATTTAAGATCTTTAATCAATATTTTAAATCAGTGCCAAGAGTTCTCTTATAAAACAGACAATATTACAGATTTTTAAGCAAACGACCACATTGTCAGCAATAACTTAAATTCTAGTATAAAAACATAAATCTTATAGTCTTTCTTACTTAGTGTTTTTGTTCATCACTTTTTTTTTTTTAAATTGATTTGTGAAGAGCAATGCAATTCACCAACCTATTCTACCTGGCCAGAAACAGGTATTAATATCAACAATTAAGAATTCATTTTTGTTTATATAAATGAATTATTAATTAATAATTACCCAATAACATCTGTATACATCTTATAGTCTTTCCTACTTAAATAGATTTGTAAAGAGGAATGCAATTCACCAACCAATTCTGCCTGGCCAGAAACAGGTATTAATATCATCAATTAATAATTTATTATTGTTTATATTAATGAATTATTAATTAATAATTACCCAATCACATCTGTTGAACCAGGGTCAAAGTTAAAGTCAAGTGACCCAAGCGGGGATCGAACCAACGTTATTCTATTCCAAATACGCTAGAAAGATCAGCCCACTTGGCCCCCTCGGCCATAACACTGACGTATCAAATCATGTGTTTGCATGTATTTGTTACATTTTTTAAAACATAATCCTAGATTTACTCCTTTTGCTCCATACAATTAACCCACATGTTCAGGGCATTACCAAATTAATTTATAATTATAATATTTTTTGTACCATTGTTTATGTTTAAGCATGAATAAAATTAAGCACGGTTTATTTTTAGTTTGTATTTATTTAATTTTATTTTTCATTTTAATATCAAGTGCCTTGAGTAATTAAAGCATTACGTAAATTCACCTCCATTGCGTTAAATGTAAATAAATATAAATGCCCCTGTTTCAGGGAAGGTCGGCAAAATTTGCAGGATTTACGTTCATTTGAGGTTTGGATTTTAATTTGTAAGTACAAATGCAGCATTTGTAAGTGCAAACTTACGCATTCAATATGAATTTTATATGTTAACATATCTCTTTGCAATTTAGATTAGGTATAGTATGAAAACTCAATCACTCACTAGGTGTGCCGTCATATATTTCATACATTTTTTATTTACGCGATTGAAGATTGTTTGTGTAAATGTTTAATACTCAGCGTACAGACTACTTAGAATGTTTTCGGAATTATCAAAATTTCATACAAATCTGGGATAGCTCCTCTACAAAATTTCATTATCATTATTTTGTAAATGCTTGGATGATTAATTTGGTGGACATTGTTCTGGTATGTAATCACACCTCAAGAGCCTTCCGGAGTTTTATTGTCTTAGCTACAAAGCTCTACCTAGTTGATGTAAGGCTAAATGGGTCTGCGGTGACCAGTCTTTAATAATAAAATTAGGCTGATTTATTTGGTGAGCGCTGTTTTTGTGTGTATCACACCTCAAAAGCCCTCTGCGAGTGTGGTCGTCACTGTAGAAAGCGCCAATTCTCACGCAAGGCCCAATTGCTGTAAGGCTGAATGGACCTTTAGTGACCGGTCTTTGGTGAAGGTTTTATGAATTTTTCAACCCAGCGAAGTGCATATTTGAAAATATAAATGATATATTTTTTGTGCTCCGCCGGGATTCGAACACACAACCTTCCATTTACGAGTCAGAAGTGTTAACCACTAGTCTACGTTTAGTGAATCTTTCAACCCGGCAAAGAGCATATTTGTTATGCTCCGCTGGGAATTGAATCCTTTATCTTACGATTACCAGTTTGAACAAACACTTAACACTAAGGACCGCTTTGATGGTCGCCATCACTTGAGTTGTGAATAGAAGGCGACAACCATAATCTGTTTCAGATCCTGGAAGTATGAAAATGTCAATTATTTCACTTCTTGGAATTTTTCGTGTTCCTTGTTTGGTATGAGGCTGACCCCCCATGCTGTAAAAACTTGTTTCAATTTTACCAATCTGTTTCAGGAAAGGTCGGCAAAAGTTACAGGGCGTATGTTCATTTAAGGTGTGCATTTTAATTTGTTAGTACACATGCAGCATTTGTAAGTGCAAACTTACACATGTCTGTTTGTAGCCATGCATTTAACATGAATTTTAAATGTAAATATATCTTTGCGACTTAGATTATAGATTTTTTGTTGTTGTATAGAAATAGGTTTGTGAAGAGGAATGCGATTCACCAACCTATATGCCTGGCCAGAAACAGGTATTAATATCATCAAGTAATAATTCATTATTGTATATTTTAATGAAGTATTAATTTACTATTACCCAATGACATCTGTTGAACCAGGATCAAAGTTATGGTCAAATGACCCAAGGGGATCGAACCAACGTTATTCTATTCCAAATACGCTAGAAAGATCAGCCACTTGACTCCCACGGCCATAACACCGATAAATATATATTATATAGACATCTCGCTCCCCCATTTCTTGTTTGCCGTATAGACCAATTCTGTCAAATATGACTTTTTAATGCAGTTGTCTTAAGAATCAAATTCTACACAATTTGAGCTAAGAAAAATCGTAAAACTCGATTATATGAGAGTTGTTTTAAATATTTTTAAAATCAATTTCCTGTTTTCAAAAGACACATGTGTCCAGAAGTACACATGCAAACATTGCTCATGTAAAATAACCTTAATGGTTATACGGCAAACAAGAACTAAGACAGTGATCTGCAAGATTTTTTTGCTTGTTTAAATTGTATAAGATAAATTTACCTTCCTTTTATATTAGTCTTTTCTTCTTTTTGTGTACGTGTTAAGAAATTGCCAGTAGTTGATTTTAGTTATGGTTTCACTTTAGTTTACTTCTTTATATGTTTTTGTTTGTGCAACATAAATTATTGTTTCTATTCTACTTGTATATAACTATAAAACACAGTATAGGAGCGTATTGTCATACTTTATGAATCAACACTGAAATATGAAATATTTTTACATTCTAAGTGAAGCAAAAATATTGGAGATGTTTGCCAAGTTACATGTATATAAAACTATGCAATAAATATATTGTTTCTTTTTTTGTACATCAGTCTATCACTTAAATTTTACAATGTTCCCTTTTAATTCAATTAGGTTTTTGTGTGTATCACACCTCAAGAGCCCTCTGCGAGCTTGGTCGTCGCTGTAGAAAGCGCCAATTCTCAGACAAGACCCAGTTGCTGTAAGGCTGGATGAACCTTTTAATGACCGGTTTTTGGTAAAGGTTAATGAATTTTTCCACCCAGCGAAGAGCAAATTTGAAAATATACATGGTTTTTTTTTGTGCTATGCCAGGATTCGAACCCACAACCTTCCATTTACGAGTCCGAAGTGTTACCACTGGACTACGGACCGGTCACAAATTATACAAATTGTAACCTAACAGATGTCAGTACAAGGGACTAAGGCCGTTTGTCCACCGCACGCCGTCACCGTCACGTCACCGGGAACGAGATGACGGTGCCGAAGAAGGGGTACATGTAATGTATTTATTTTATTGCCTGGTTATAGGCAATACAATACATAACCTATTACCAGCGAAATCGGTCGCGGTGGACCAACGATCGCCGTCATATCAATTAAACTCGGCCCAAAATAATCTCGTTCCCGGTGACGTGACGGTGACGGCGTGCGGTGGACAAACGGCCTAACTAGTAACAATAATAATATTAGGATTTCTTTGGTGAGCGCTGTTTGTGTGTGAATCACTTGACTTATAGGATGGAATGAGGCTGACCACACATGCTGTAAAAAAATATTCACTTTGCCAATGCCACCTCTATTTCAGGGAAGTTTGGCAAGAGATGGGTTTTTATGTTGTAATTCCACATGCGGCATGTGCAAGCGTACGCTTATTTGTGTCTGCTTATGGGAATGCATTTAAGTAATATGAATCTTAAATGTAATATATCTTTGCAACTTAGATAATAGATCTCATCGAAATGTGACGTGTCAACAGGTGATACATTTTATATGGAATAGCAATCAGCTGTTCAGGCACCGCCATGTTTTATTCCGTCCCATCTTCAAATAGGTACGGCAAGATCTACCGGCAATTGTTGAGACTTCCACCCCAGGAAGACCAAAAAGGAAGGGGTGGGCGGCGTCAACGCAGATGCAGCAAGGCAGACATACGTAGCTGGAGAGCAAAGGTGATGGACAGGCGAAAGTGGAGGAGAATCCTGGATTCAGCCACGGCTCACCCAAGGCCTTCGAGCTCATGATGATGACCTGTTTGCTAGGCGTAGGTTTCCTAGTATAGATATTTGGATGTGAGACGTTTGCTCGCCAAGAAAAAATAAGATATAATACCAACATCACATACCAAAAGCTTTCCAAGTCAGTAGGTAAGAATTTCTTTCTATTTTAGAATTATCAGTAAAATATGTTAAATTCTCTGCATCGTTTTCTAACATACTTTAATATGACTTTGAACATTGGTGAAAAGATGAAGCTGTACCTGGTTGTGACATGTCCTAGGAGAGCATCAACCGCAGCTGCCTGTTCTTTTGCAAATAGAATAGGTACTGTGTGTTCAGTGGTATGACGTTTGTAAGGAATGAGTTTGTTAGAGAGCGGACCCAGCAGCCTTCAACATTGCAGTCAAAGGAGAGACAACCATATTTTACTTACAAGTATTTTATTTCTCTTATAACAACAATACAATACACACTGTAGGTACATAAGCACTGTTTCTTAGTTTGCTTCTCTTATATTATGAAATAATATCTTAATTAAATATATCTTGTAACCCAAAACTTAATAATATAAACTGAAAATAATGTACAAACTAAGTACTTATATTAATACAAAAGTCCTTATAATAATACTTGACAAATTACTGTAAGATCCATATTCACAAACCATGCTACGATTTACAAGAATTATTAGAATAACAACAGGGTTAGGTGATTAAACTTTTTGGATATTAGTCAAACCATTGACTTATAGGTTGGTATGAGGCTGACCACCCATACTGTAAAAAATGGTTCACTTTGCCAGTGTCACCCTGTTTCAGGGAATGTCGGCAAGAGTTGCAGGGCTTATGTTCATTTGAGGTTTGTATTTTATTTGTAAGTACACAATGATGATGACGATGGATGATTTCTTTCCTGTGGCGCCATTTAATGGTCCAGGACCATCTCAAGGGCGCCATGGCTTCTGGAGAAAAGTAGTGTCTTCAGTTCCTTTCTGAAGGTGGTGGTTCGCGCAAACACCGATGGGTAAATTGTTCCAGGCCACCGGCCCGGCCACCGCAAAGCTTCTGTCTGCAAAGTTTGATGTGTTTGCTCTATTGGGCACTATAACCTTGTTGACAGCAGCAAGGGCAGAGCGTAGTGGTCTTTTTGAAGTCCCATCGACAGAGCATAGCTCAGCGAGACATGGGGGTGCAGTGCCAGTAAGCGCTTACAATCAGCATTTGTAAGCGCGAACTACACGTGTTTGTTTGTGGGCATACATCTGAGAGCTTTGAATGAATATATCCTTGCAACTTAGATTATAGATTATGGTAGAACCTACATGATTCTCAACATTTTGTGAGCAACTAACCATCTTACTTTAATTTTATTTTAATTTAAAAAAAAAAAAAAAAAAAAAAATAGATTTGTGAAGAGGAATGCAATTCACCAACCTATTCTGCCTGGCCAGAAACAGGTATTAATATCATCATTTAATAATTCATTATTTCTTCTTATTAATGAATTATTAAATAATAATTACCCAATAACATCTGTTGAACCAGGGTCAAAGTTAAAGTCAAGGGACCCAAGCGGGGATCGAACCAACGTTGTTCCATTCGAAACACGCTAGAAAGATCAGCCCTCTTGGCCCCCGCGGCTATAACACCGACGTACGTATGATTTCTCATAAGCCATAACACTTCATGCATTTAATGCAACTACGCTTCATGTATGGTGCAACTTCTTAATGCATTGTCCTCGAAAGGGTCATTTATATGACGCCACTAAGCTACACATAGAGTGAGACTTATTGCTGCGTTTTCCCCGAAGATGTCTCATGTGGGGAATGTAATGTATTTATGCCTATCCTTACGTACCTACTCATCTAGTGACAATAAAACTGTTTAAAGTTCAGTGCTTGTTAATTCTCAAGTGTGAAGAGACGTGTCTTGTCTCTTCGGCTGCATCACAAGTCGTGCGCGGTTGACAGGGAGAAACAATTAAAAGAAGATTAGTCGGAAGTGAGGTAAGTCCTTTTTGATACGTCCGAGACTCCTATCCTTCTTCCCTGATGGTATACGGCATGGTAGATTTGCCTGTGATCAGTTTTGCTCAAACGCCTTATAAAATCTTGAAACAAATCTCCTTTCTCATTCGCACACGGTGGAGTCAAAATTGGCTCCATCAGTGTAAAACCCACTGAAGTAATTAAAAATGTATGGAGTAAACGTCGGCACTCCTAGAGGGCTATTTAGTTTTCATACTTATTTACATTCACCCAACCAAGATGAGTTTTACGCACTGCTTTATACTAGAGGCATAGCGCTGTACTCAGAATTCATGTAGTTCTCATAGCAGGGTTTATGAATATGGGTCTAGATGTATTAAAATGTAAGTGCATCAATTAATGTCAATTACTGGATCAAGAAATTAATACTTACAAACATGAAGGAAATCATTGTTAATTTGATTTGATTTGATTAATCCTTTGTTATTTTGATTTGATTTATAAATAAGTAATTATAAAAAATTATAAAAAACACAGAGTTTTATTTTCACAAATTGAGTTTTTATTTCCACCTCAAGTACTTTCGACTTATTCACGTCATTATCAAGAGGATATAATGACGTGAATAAGTCGAAAGTACTTGAGGTGGAAATAAAAACTCAATTTGTGAAAATAAAACTCTGTGTTTTTTATAATTTTTTATAATTATTTATAAAAATGAATTTTCACTGTGTGAATACACAAACTTTAAAAAGTCTGATTTGATTTGTTTAATCCTGCCATGCTGAATCCCTTTGTACCGTAAGGTCTACGGTTGTGAGGATACTGAGTATCTGTTGAATGGAATCTGTTGCCGAGGTATGTTTGTACACATGCAGCATATGCCTGCTTATGGATGTGCATTAAATGTGAGCCTTTAACCGCCCTATGCATATGAACGTACACGATAAGGAAACTATGAGTGTACCATTCTGCTACATCCCTTATCGCGTACGCGCGTGAGAATTTTTTTTTGAAAACTACAAACCGCCTGGCGTCCGCCTGAGTTCCAAAGTCACGTTATTACAAGTCTAGACAAGTTACTTCCTCAAGGGCAGACTAAGCGTTCGGTTGTTTGTTTGAAGTTTCGTAATTTTATGCAAACTCTTCAAAATTCAGGGGTATGTTCATAGTGTTTTCAATTGCTGATTATTTTATGACTACTTCTCAGAAAGTAACCTGAAGGTAGGGGGGCTAACGTGAATATACCTTTGCAACTTAGATTTTAGATGGGTTTTAGAAGTTTGAAGGCCGTAATAGTAATAGTTGAGATACTCTAAACCAGGCCTATCCAACATACGGCCCGCGGGCCACAATGAAAATCCTGCTGTTGGTTTTGTTCAGTTTACATTCACGCAAACATACTTAAAGTGTTTACAAGAATATCTCATCGTCTTCCAAAGAGCACTTTGTATGTGTAGTATCCAGAGACTGCTTGCAGGCACTTCTGGAACCAAAATAATCTGAAACAAGATAATAGGATTAAAAGTCTGTTGGTAAGGTGAGAGACCATGTCTCCAGAATGAGCCATGGTGTATAAGCTAGAGCAGCCACATGCAGTACCTGCTGGACTGCTCAGAGCATCTGAAATGAATGATCATTGTATCAACATATGTAAAGTCTGTGAAATAGAGGACACAGTAAGATGAGAGGCCATGTCTCCAGAATGAGCCATGGTGTATAAGCTAGAGCAGCCACATGCAGTACCTGCTGGACTGCTCAGAACATCTGAAATTAATGATCATTGTATCCACATATGTAAAGTCTGTGAAATAGAGGACACAGTAAGATGAGAGGCCATGTCTCCAGAATGAGCCATGGTGTATAAGCTAGAGCAGCCACATGCAGTACCTGCTGGACTGCTCAGAACATCTGAAATGTGTGGTGACAGCGAACGCACCCGTGTCAGCAAGTGAAGCAGACGCCGCCACGCGGGAATGCGCACGCAGCGAGTTGCGTGACAGACACCGAGGTATCAAGACGTGTGACAAGTGCGTGTGTGTGCGAGTGAACCACGTGGACTGTTTTACATGACTATTTCTTCGCCACAAGCTATTTCGGCTCCCCCCCCTAAAGTAAATATGTCGAGCGCGAAGATGGGTGATTTGGTGAGGTGTTTTGACGGGGAAGGCGATGTTATACAGTGGTTAACGAAGCTGGAGCTCGTCGCCAAACTTAAAGGGGAGAAGGATGTGGCGATAATCATTCCTCTTTTTTTGCAGGGACCAGCGTTCGCTGTGTATAACGAACTCGGCGATGCAGAAAAAAGGAATGCCGGGTCTATCAAAGACGCCCTGATAAGTGCGTTTGCCACGAACCCGTTCGTGGCTTACGAGGAATTTATCCGACGCACGTGGCGTGATGAACCAGTAGATGTTTACATCACGGACCTGAGGCGACTGGCGCGGCTGGCGGGGGTTACAGCGGACTCTCTCCTCATGAAGGCGTTCGTGGTGGGGCTGCCCTCAGCGGTTTCGCGTGAGCTGCGCGCTCTTCCTGCCGTGGGCACCATGCCGCTGTCAAGTATCGTGAAGCGAGCCAGAGCCCTGATGGCCGAGTATGTGAGTCAGCCAATCGTTGCAGTGGCTCAAGACAGGCGGAAGGCTGCAGGGCCGCAAAGTGGCGGGAGACGCTGCTTCAGGTGCGGGGGACCGCATCTCCTCAGGTTCTGCACGGAGCAGCCGCGTGTCACTTGCTGGAGTTGTGGGGAGGATGGCCACCTCTCCAAACATTGCGACAAGGGAAACGGCAGTCGGGGAGCTGGTGCGCCGGTAGCTCCCCGACATCTGGACTAAAGGCGCTGCCAGTGATAGACATCAGTGTTAACGGGAAGCAAGTGCGTGCTCTCGTTGATTCAGGGTGCTCGCGCACCGTGCTCAGGAGTGGGTTGTGCAGGGTCTTCAGCCCAGTGGGGGACGTGATCGCTGTGGATGGCAGCCACGTGAGGTGTGAGGGCCAAGGTGTGGCCAGGATAAGTGTGCATGGTGTAGCCCTGACAGTAGACTGCGTACTCGCTGCAAAGTTGTTCAGCGCTGTTGATGCGGTGCTAGGGATGGACGTCATTGGGAAGATGGGCGGTGTGACTATACTGGGTGATGCACGGGTTCAGTTTGCTAAGGGCAGAAGTCAAGATGTCGGTTGTGTTAGTGTTGCCTCGCCACCAAGTTTGTCAATTGAGGACAAAGATTTCACTGCGGCATTTAATGGAAAACATTGGTGTGTGAGTTGGGTTTGGAAGGATGCACCTGCTGAGCTGGCCAACACTGTGGAGTGTTATAAAAGTGTAAAGTCACCAGAAGCAGAGGAGGCATTTGACAAAGAAATCCAAAAGTGGATTGCCGAGGGCTGGCTTAAGCCATGGAAAGGGAGCTCGCTTGGTATTCTTCCTCTGATGGCGGTACTTCAGAGAAATAAGGGGAAGGTGCGCCCCGTGATGGATTATCGGGAGCTCAATGAAAGTGTGCAGTGTCACACTGGTGAGGATGCAGCGGTCTGTGATGAAACCCTTAGGAAGTGGAGGAGGATGGGAGGATCAATCAAGCTGCTCGACCTCCAGTCCGCATATCTCCAGATAAACGTACATGAAAAACTGTGGAAATACCAGCTGGTCAAGTATAAAGGAAAAACATATTGCCTGACAAGACTAGGCTTTGGTTTGAAGTGTGGGCCAAAAATAATGTCCCGGATCGTGAACGAGGTACTCTCACTGGATGAAAGAATGCGGCAAGGCACCGACAGCTACATAGATGACATTATTGTGAATGAGGAGGTAATATCTGCCGAAGAGGTTGCGGCTCATCTACTAGCCTACGGCCTCGTAACTAAGCCGCCTCAGGAGTTGGAGGGCGCCAAAGTTCTTGGACTGTGTGTTGAGCGGGACAAAAGCAAAAGACTCCTCTTCAAAAGAGGCAACAGTGTTCCAGCTCTCCCGACTGCATCGAGACTTAGCAAAAGGGAATTGTTCTCAATCTGCGGCAAACTAATAGGACATTATCCAGTGTGTGGATGGCTGAGAGTGGCTTGCAGCTTCTTGAAGAGAGAAAGCGAAGGCCAAAGGTGGGATGATTATATAGGTGACAGAGCACAGCAAATGGCAGAGGATCTGGTGATAAAAGTGCGCATTGATGATCCAGTTCGTGGATTCTGGTCTGTCCCTAAAGCCACAAACGATGCCACGGTCTTCTGCGATGCAAGCTCCCTGGCCCTGGGAGTAACCTTGGAAGTCGATGGAAAGACTGTCGAAGATGCTGCATGGCTGCGAAAGGCGTCTGATGTGGGTCATATAAACCTAGCCGAATTGGATGCTGTGCTGAAAGGGGTGAACCTTGCTCTCAAGTGGAATCTCAGGACCTTGAAGATAATTACAGATTCAGCAACAGTGCTGTGTTGGGTGAGGTCTACACTGACTGGGTGTAACCGTGTAAAAGTTGCAGGGATGTCAGAGATGCTTGTAAAACGGCGGTTGGGATTGTTAAAAGAGGTCGTACAAGAATTTGGCCTAGCTCTGTCAATCGACTTCATTGAGTCTTGCAGGAATAAGGCAGATCCACTCACTAGGGTCTGTAAAGCCTGGGCAAGGTGTAATGCCAAAGTAAAGCCAATTGGAGAGAGCGTTTCCATCTGCGCCGTTACTCTGGAAGACATGCATGCTCAACACCACTTCGGTGTGGATCGAACGCTGCACCTTGCAAAAATGGTAAATCCCGGGGTGACAAGGAGTGACGTGGAGCTCTGTGTGCGATCATGCATAAAATGTAAAACAATTGACCCCTCACCATCTTCCCATGAGGCGGGCAACCTTAGTGTCCCGAATACGTGGAGCCGTCTGGCCGTTGACGTGACTCATTTTGATGGGAGATGCTTTCTTACACTAATCGACTGTGGACCGAGCAGATTTGCTATATGGCGGGAAGTAAAGTCCGAAAATGCCACTTCTGTCATTTCGCATCTGGAGGAAATCTTTCGGGAAAGAGGTCCACCCGCAGAATTACTGATGGACAATGGCACGGCATTTCGCTCGCACAGGGTTGCTGACATGTGCAACAAGTGGGGAGTAAGTAGGAGGTTTCGAGCGGCTCACCGTCCAGCAGGGAATGGCATTGTTGAACGGCATCACCGTACAATAAAGAGGACGGCGGCCAGAAGTGATAGCAACCCTTTGCAGGCGGTGTTTTGGTACAACCTGGCTGCTAAGAGTCAGGGTGACCAGGGTGTAGCACCTTCTGGACAGGTTCACTCCTATGCCTGGAAACATCCTTCAGCCCTAGTGAGACTTCAGGAAAAGATGTCATCCGAATTTCAGGCTGGCGACGTTGTAGCAGTGAAGCCACCAGATCCGAAATGTACTTCCCAGTGGAGGCTTGGGAGAGTAACGGGAGTCATCTCGGTAAACAATATTGAAGTGGATGGTATGCCAAGGCATGTGCTGGATCTGCGGAAGATAGATAGCGTCAAGCGAACGGACCCTGGTAGAAGTGTCAATAGAAGAGTTAATGCACGCTCATTAAATCTATCAGATCTGTTTGAAGAAGAAACAGAGGAATCAATCGCAAATGAAACACATCAGGAGGAAGACAGCCCGAGAAGCCAGGAAGGTGAGGAACCAGAAGAGGACAGTCCAGTGGAAGAAGGACGTTTGGAAAGACTTTCTAGACCACGAAGACCCCCAGCTTGGTTGAGTGACTATTTGTGATGATTACATCAGGAGGGCGTGTGGTGACAGCGAACGCACCCGTGTCAGCAAGTGAAGCAGACGCCGCCACGCGGGAATGCGCACGCAGCGAGTTGCGTGACAGACACCGAGGTATCAAGACGTGTGACAAGTGCGTGTGTGTGCGAGTGAACCACGTGGACTGTTTTACATGACTATTTCTTCGCCACAAAATGAATGATCATTGTATCCACATATGTCAAGTCTGTGAAATAGGAAGGCACTCTATGAGAGGACACTGATGCAGATACCTACACAGGTGTGAAACTTGACAACCAAACTGGTTTGAATAGCACGCAATGAACTTTGCACTCTGAAGAAAGTGGAGCCAGAAAATTGGTCAATTAGCCTCCAAGAAAATCTACACCTATGTTTTGTGAGTGTGCTTTTGCAGTGGCGGTTTCAAATGCATGGAGCTGACTGCCCCATGTGGTTCGAGAGACTGCCAAAAGCAGGCACTTTAAGACTGAGCTTTTCACCGAATCTTTTGGGGGCCTTTTTAGTAATAATATCAAGAAACAGCACCATGCAATGAGTGGACTGATTTGTCACCATCATCATTAGTTACCTTTGCAGTTTTCTCCTTGCCGCAGTGAGAGACTCGGGCCCGTCCTTGAGCAGGTACTTCCTGATGCCCGCTGTGTACGTCCACACATACTCCTTCCAGTCCATCCCCGTGGTCAGGCAAGGAAACTCCTCCAGCTCTCCGCTGTCCTCCAGAGACTTCACCAGGGCCTTCATGTTGTCATAGGCAAAGGTCCACTCCCTCATGGCAAAGTAAGATCCGGCATCGGTTGCCAGCTTAAAGCGACGGGCTATCTTCATCATGCTGCAATATACACAAATTGTAAAGTAAACGACTAAAAGTATCACTAGCGGTAGTCTTTTGTCCCCTTGGTGCTTGTTTGTCTTGTGTCCATGAGAGGTAATTTCACATGGGCAATATTTATATGTGTAGGCACTGGACCAATGTGTCTTATGAAATCTGGAAATTGATTTTAAAAATATTTAAAACAACTCTCACATTATCTTGTTTTACGTTTATTCTTAGCTCAGATTGTGTAGAATGTGATTCTTAAGACAATTTTATAAAAAAATCATCTTTGAATCAAATGGTGGACAAGCCAAACAAGCACTGGGGGAACGTAGGGTCACTTACATTGGTTTCTTCCCCTGCGCCCTCAGCAGCAGGTCCATGAGGAAGCTGGGCAGGTAGTGCGTGGTGACCTCCCAGAACAGGTTGGTCATTCTGTTGGGCGTGTGCTTGAAGTTGGGGTACAGCGCCAGGTACTTGCTGGGGCTGTGGCGCGCAAAATCCACGACGAGGTCCGCAAACTCTCCCCACTTTACCGGGTTCACCAGGCTGGAGGTGCAGTTGTACACCGTGACCTCTTTACCCCTACAATACATAATATACGTAAAAATCAAAGAAAAACGATGAGTACCAGGAGTCCCTCATGGGTCACATCTGAGCCCAATTGTATTCATTGTATTCTGAAATCTCAAGCAATGGACTTGGCGCAAAATTCTATAATCTATAATCTAAGTTGCAAGGAATGCCTACAAACAAACACGTGTAGTTCGCGCTTACAAATGCTGAATGGGTACTTACAAATAAAATCCAAACCTCAAATGAATATTAGCCCTACAACTTTTGCCAACCTTCCCTGACACAGGGGTGACATTGGCAAAGTGAACCATTTTTTACAGTATGGGTGGTCAGCCTCATACCAACCTATAAGTCAAAGAATCACAAATTCACAATTCACTAAGACAAATTTGTGATGGAACACGGCCGGAATACTGGGAGGAAAGGTCCCTAATCCCATGCAACTGTGATGTTTGCCCGCCGAAAAAAAAGTTCTAAACTCAAATTTGTGCTGCGTCCATTAAGAGCTACGGTACCTGTGCTGTAGATGGTGCCAGGCAGCAACGAGACAAGTGTTAACGGTGAAGTCCACAGGCACTATGTCCATGATGTAGTCGGGGTTGCACACAGCGGTCCTCATGGAGCCGCGGTATATCTCCATGGTCATGCCGGTCGCTCCAAACATGTTGTCGATCCAGCCGGGGAAGGGATCTTTCACCGCTGCACCCACTGGGATCAGACATTAAAATAACTAAGTACACAGTTAAAAAAAATATTTGGATATTAGATGAACTGTTATAAGAGAACTTACATTATTCTAGACGTTTCTTAGCGACGTAGCTAACGTCTTCAGAAGACACCCTCTCTGCACTTTTCTGCACGACTTAGGATCATGAACTGATTTCTAATAACAACTGTCAAATTCACTGCGTATTTTGGAGCATACCTTGATTTGTGACAGCTGTTGTTATTAGAAATCAGTTCATCCTCAGTCGTGCAGAGAAGTGCGGAGAGGGTGTCGGAGAGGGTGATGAAGACGTTAGCTATGTCAAGAATAATGTAAGTTCTCTTATAACGGTTCGTCTCATATTTGACTTTTTTTTTAACTGTGTACTTAGTTATTATAAATGTAAATATGTCAAACGACTGTAATTCCAACTAAAACCTAACAATCAGGCATTAGAAGTTTGGATCTAGTGATAACTTGATGGTTGACGTTTGACGAACCATTGATAAATGAATTGATATCCATGTTGAAGAAGGCTTAGGGAGATATGAATGGATGCAAGATTGAAGTGACTGTCAGAGAATGGAGAAATAAGCTGTACGCATACATAATAATATACTATTTACAGTCAAAGCCAAATTCAGATTGATGGGGAATCGGAATGACAGAGACAAATATACATAATGTTCTTGATATTATAGACATAGACATATTATAGGCATTTGGGAATGAAAATCCATTGAAAAATGCCGACAGATATGTAAAATAATTGTAGATCAAGAAATAGAAAATCAACCATTGTGTCAGTTACGATTTGAACACCCTGTCACATGAAGTGTGACATGATATCTACCATCTGCAGGGCCAAGAATCGCAGGCTCCTATTGTTTATATCTGGCTAGCTGAGCCACCCTCCTGCAGGATCCAACCAATGAAGGTCCTGTATTCAAAATGATATTGGTGTCACCCAAAAGTGGATAAAGAGACCCCACGAGGGAAGGAAGGTCACAGTTGAACGTTTACCATATTCTGTCCGTAGACTATTCAGATTCAGGGTCGAAAATCTAGACAAATATATTCATCTAACTTCTATACATATTTTATTAAATTAAGCCCTTGACCAATCCAGTTGTAACAGTAACGTTGTGCATTGGAACTGTTGGATTGCTGTCACCAGTCACTGGAGACCAGATGGTGCCAGAAGTACTAAAATAAAGAACAGATTTGAGTTGGTTTACCTATAGACGGCCTCACAATGCACACAGGGAGCTCTGTGCAGTACTTGGCAACCAGTTGTTCAGCCAGAGCCTTGGTCAGCGTGTAGGTATTGGGGTGTTTACCCTGGAAGCAATCAAAAAGACAAGAGTCTCAATCAAATGGGCATGTTATCATCTACACAAATGTATGTTTCCTTAATTCACTGTGTCCAATACTGTTACAAGCGTATGGTAGGATCAGTGCATATGTGATTCTAATCACGATGGTAGAACAATCTGGCTCTAGTGTGATGGTAGTAGTAAGGTGCATAGAACGGCGGCCAGGTATGAGCGAGACGTCGAATGATTTGGAATATACAAGAATGATCCTTGACTTATAGGTTGGTAGGCTGACCACCCATACTGTAAAAAGATCGTTCCCTTTGTCGATATCATCCCTGTTTCAGGGAAGGTCCCCAAGAGTTGCAGTTGGTGGCTCGAGCATTGCTGCAGGCAACAGCTGCGCACACTGCGTGAGGGCCTCTGCGTCATGCACAGTGGGGTACAGAAGTTATACTATATGTGTAGCGTACCTGCACTTGTGGGGCGATGAGCTCGAACGTCTCTGCAGGCAGCAGCTGCGCGCACTGCGTGAGGGCCTCTGCGTCATGCGCAGTGGGGTACACCTTCTCCTCCACGTAGCCCACTCTGTTGGAGTTGCAGTAGGCAGTGGACACATACACTATACTCTGGAAAACAAGAAGAAAAGAAGTGTTACAAAATTCATGAAGCTGTGGAAGAAATGATGGATCTGGAGTTGAGAACTTTCTGGGCCTATCAGAATTTTCTCGACTCTGCAGACGGTGAAGAAACATTAGTGGATGAACCAATAATGAAGATCAAAACATTTCGGAGACCGTGCATTCGCAGTCCAAAATCCAGTGGTAACCAAGCTCGTAAAAAGTCCGGTCGATAGCTCAATTGGTAGAGTGCTTGCATTTCATGCGAAGAGCAAAGGTTCGATCCCCACCGAGGGTGTCAGAAATGAATTCCCGTTTCGGTGTGCATTTCAAAAAACCCAAAATAAATTCCGGTAAGGTGAAGGTACTCAGCCTTCACAAGAAATGAGAATGAACCCTTCAGGGAGCTGGGAAGCTTTCACTCCAACTGAAAATGGTTGGTGTGTGGCTGGCCCCATTACCCGGAAAAATAAATAGATCCCTTATCGCCGCAATTGCGACCCCTTCGGGAAAGACGCAGACAAGAAGTTACACTATATGTGTAGCTTGGTTGCGTTTACAAGCCTCACTAGACCGTGAAATGTCTTACCTTGAGTAGCGTGAACGTCTTGCACAGCTCCATCACATGTTTTGTCCCCAGAGTGTTGAGTGTCAGCGCGTCCTTGAGTGGCTCTGTGAACCTGATGGTGGCAGCAGAATGAATGACCACAGAAACGCTCTCTCGCAGCCTGGAGAGGTCCTGCTCTGACAGACTAAGGTCACGGCCACACACGTCTCCAGACAAGCAGACCAGCTTATCCAGGAGGGCGGGATCCTTGCTGCGGATGTTGTCAAACACCTGAAAAGAGTGTGCAGTCAAAAAATCATGTCAAAGTTTCTGTTTTGAAGGTTTCTACCTTCATCATCAACTCATCCCTTGTTTGTCCACAGCCAGATATGGGCCTCACCTCCACAGAATACGTGCTTTAACTGATTTTACAAGAAGCATTAGAAGTCGTATCGCCATTGCTAAAAATGGCATGTCTAAGCTGGACAAAATCTGAAAAGACCGGGGTGTGAGTAACAGCATGAAGATAAAGATTGTTGGGAGTCTGGTCCACTCTTTTTTTCTCTATGCTGCTGAGACATGGACCATAAAAGCAGCATAAATGAGAAAAAGTGATACTTTTGAAATGTGGTGCTGGAGGCGCATGCTCCGAATCCCATCAACAACTAGACATCCCAAGGAGCCCATTCATTGGGAGCTACGTTTGGATGGCTTGACTCTGGCCAATATAATGCACACGCCGTATTCTTCAGTTCTTCGGACACGTTTTCCGTAGCAATGAGAATAGCCTGGAACGACTGGTTGTAATCGGTGCCTTGAAGGGAAAGAGAGGAAGAGGAAGATCTCGCACACGACGGATTGATCAAGTGAAAACAGCAGCAGGCACATCGGTGGTTGGAGCGCTGCGGGCAGTGCAGTCAAGAAAGGACTGGAGTGGTTGCTTCCACACGGTCACAACCTTTAGCAATGAGGAACAAGATTAATGGGAAGAAGAACCAGATGCTAATATGACACTCAATAGATATAGTACCTTTCTTAGCAACATATTTAAAGAAAACACTTTGGGAAGACTAGCAAGAGGTCGTCCGAGAACTTCATATATCCAGGATTTGAAGTGTCTCCTTCTATTCGCAGCTCAAAATGATAGCAACCAACAGAGACAGGTAGATGTCACAACAAAGCACTGCCTTTACAAGAGGATGGCAACCAACAGAGACAAGTGAATGGCACAACAAGGCACTGCCTTTACAATACAATGATAACCAGAAGCTCCCTGAACACAGAGGCTGATGAATAAAAAGAAAAACAAGGGAATTCGCAACTGAAAAACGTACCCCTAGTGTTAATAAAACTACGGTCACATCAAGTGGGGAGTACAAAATGTATGTAAGTTTGTGTTTCCCTTTACCCTCACTGGAGGAACTGTTGAATCTTTGTATGGAAAATTTAAACGCTCCTCCAGTGAGCGCAAATGGAAACGCAAACTTCCCCAACTACGTATTCTTCCTTGCGAGACACAAACTAGAAGCTATTGTTATGTAAATATAAATATTGAAATAAGTATGGGTAGTTATAGTTATAAGAGTCCTCATAGGTATAGGTAGGTAGGATCGATAATTGTGTATAAGTGTAGAATTCTCTAGGCTAAGTAGGTACTTGTTATAATTATAGGAATTCTGTATTACATTTGTAGGTAGGATTTTGGTTGTATCTCTAGGTAGTACGTGAAGCGTCGAGAAGTAATAATTACTCTGGAACCGTCTGGCGACTTTAGTTCTGGATCATACTGCTCTGAAGAGTATAAAGGTGCGAATGGCCTGCAGAGCGGGCCAGTATCATAGCGACTAACAAACACATCGAAGCCATCTGATCAGTGAACCGAAACCAATGGAATAATCGAGAAAGTAGTGTGAAAATAAATTTTGTAACTGTGTAAAATAAATAACTATTGAAGGAGACCTGTGTATTTTTAATTTGGAAAGACAATTGAACCCTAATTTCGTAACAATTGGCGTCAGGTGCGGAATTGTCAAGAAAAATTAAGATCTTCTGTCTAAAAATAAATAAAATAAATTAAATCGTGTTAAAATGAACTTTATTCAAATTGAACTTTGTGTGAACTGACTTTTGTGAAAACAAGTGTTTAAATAAATTTTTGTTAAAAGAAAAGACGCAAAAGCAAGTTGCTTATAAATTCTGGAACATCATATGGAACATAATTCTGGACATAATTCTAGACATAACATAATGACTATTTTACCGCATTGAGAAAGTCATCAAATTGGACCATAGTTTTTTTATTATTGTGTGTGATTAAAAAAAATAAAATAAATAAATAAAAATCTTGAAAAATATTACAAAAGAACGTTCCAGATTCATCGAGAAAAAGTTTTTGAATAACTATCCTTTGTTTACAAGTGTGTGAATGTACATTAAGTACCTACCTGTGTGTTTGAAAGACTTGAGACGAAATAAATAATTATGTACTATCAGACATTATTATGTTAAAAATATTGGTGAATTAAAAATAAATATTAAAAGACAGTACCTTCCAATCAGTGTAATCAGACAAATTATTATTTTGCTAAAGTACGTATTCAAAACAGCTATATATATAAAACTCAAAACTTGTATTAAATAAATTTAAAAATATTTTCGTTTTGAAGTAAATTTAAAAAAAAAAATGGCAACTAAAGTGAACGTCAAGGACCTCAAAGTCACTGAGCTTAAAAATGAGCTTCTGGAGAGGGACCTGGAGACCTCAGGAGGAAAGGCAGCCTTACAAGCACGCCTCATAGAGGCCTTGGAACAGTCAGGCGAAGACCCGGCATATTTTGTCATGGCGTCTGGAGGGGACCGCGCCTTGGACGAGCTAAATATCAGCATCAACAGTAACCTGACAGGACTGAAGACTGAGATGGCTGACAACGCCAAGACCCTGGAGGAGAAGATGGCTGACAACGCCAAGACCCTGAAGGAGGACCTGACCGGGCTGGAGGAGAAGATGACCACCAACCTGAAGGAAGTGGTGACCGACCTGAAGGCGGAGATAGCGGATAGTCTCACAACCCTGAAAGGAGAAATAGAGGAGAAGATGACAACCAACCTCTCGGCCCTGAAGGGGGAAATGGAGACTCGGATGTCAAACCTGGAAGACCGTCTGCGTGCCGAGCTGGCTGACAAGTGCCAGATGGAGTCCACCAGAATCTCCCCCAAAGGCGGCCTTCACGACGAGACCGACCAGGGATGCTCAACTCCAACCAGGATCACAAGAGGGGATGATGACCCTTCCCTAGCCAAGCACAACCTCCCAACCTTCGACGGGAAGACGTCGTGGGAGGAATACTTGACCCTCTTTGAGACGGCTGCCATGATGGGAGCCTGGAGCCAGCAGAAGAAGGCTTCGGTTCTCAGCCTGTCGCTCCGAGGAGACGCTCTCAGGGTTCTGCAGGCCATACCCCTGGACAACCGTGGTGACTTTGGGCAGCTGAAGCAGCGCTTGGATATGCGCTATGGCCACAAGTGCCTGGAGCAGCTGTACAAGTCACAGCTGAACACAAGGGTGCAGAAGCCCAACGAGAGCCTCCAGGAGTTTGAGATGGACATCGTCCACCTAGTACGAGACGCTTACCCGACATTCCCTGATGACATCTGCGAGAGCTTGGCAGTGGACAAGTTCCTGAACGGATTGAGAGAATGGGAGACGCAGCAAGCAGTGAAGCTGGCTCTTCCGAAGACGTTGAACGAGGCGCTAAGCCGAGCTCTCGAATTTGAGGCTGTCAAACAGTCCATCAGGGGCCACGCCAGGGTTTGTGCAATCAAGGCAGAGGAGGTCAAACTACCTACAACCGAGGAAATAATAGAAAAAGTGCTGCAGCAACTTGAGCCAACGAGACAGAAGGCGCACTGCTGGACGTGTGGCCAGCAAGGACACCTGAGCGCGAGGTGCCCAAAGTCTCAAGGACCGGAGAAATTGGAAGACGACCGCAAGGATGTAGAGACCACCATGGAGATGAACAAACGGCTGAGGAAACAGCTCCAGGATGCCGAGAGAAAGGTCAAAGTCATGGAGACGGAGAACAGGCAGCTGACGAAGAACTTGGCCAGCAGTGAAAGGGTCCGGCGAACAGCGGAGGCCGAGAGGGACGAGTTGCACGAGACTGTGCTGAGCCTGGAGAGACAGAACAAGGGGCTTAAGACTAAGCTCCAGCAGCTGGAAGCTGGGCAGGGGCCCAGGACGAAGGACACCATCGCCAACCTGGAGTCCAAGATCAGCAACACCAAGGAGGCGGGAGCTCGAATGAAGGATAACCACCGGCCAACTCAAAGAGCAAAGTGGTCAAACAATGACCAGCCCGCCCAGAGAGTACAAAAATGCGTCGCATCCAAAGAAGCGCCCCTGTTTGAGACGTTCTGGAGCAAGGTGCAAGAGGGACAGAAGATTCGCCATGGGGTGACCACAGAAGTCCACAAGGACTTATTTGAGGTCACTGGGGACCACACACTGGCATGCAGTGTACCGGAAGATCTAGATATGTCTAGAGGAATTGCACGGGTCTTCCGATACAAATTCGGAGAACCGCAACCCTCGAGCAGCCCGCAAGGAAGAGCTCTGAGACTACCGAAGGGGCGTCAACAAGCATACTGCCTGGTTGTCCCGGATTCCAGCAACCTGGAAGAGGACTACAAGGCATTGTGGGACGGCCTTGTTGAGCTGCGTGACTACATGTTGGAGGATCAGCAGGCGCGTCTGGCAATACCGAAGATGGGTGGCGGCCGCGCTAATCGAGACTGGCGGATAATCCGGAGTATGATTGAAGCAGTGTTCTCGGGAGTCGGCATCAGCGTCATGGTGTGCTGCGAGCAAGCGCAGCCGAGAGCCAGTGGGGAGAAATCCGTGGACTGCCACTTCTTCCTGACCACAGGGTGTCGACGTGGATCAGCATGCCCCTACCTACACAGAGTCAAGACTGTTCCGGGACGAAACAGTCTAGGTGGGGGGTAGTGTTATGTAAATATAAATATTGAAATAAGTATGGGTAGTTATAGTTATAAGAGTCCTCATAGGTATAGGTAGGTAGGATCGATAATTGTGTATAAGTGTAGAATTCTCTAGGCTAAGTAGGTACTTGTTATAATTATAGGAATTCTGTATTACATTTGTAGGTAGGATTTTGGTTGTATCTCTAGGTAGTACGTGAAGCGTCGAGAAGTAATAATTACTCTGGAACCGTCTGGCGACTTTAGTTCTGGATCATACTGCTCTGAAGAGTATAAAGGTGCGAATGGCCTGCAGAGCGGGCCAGTATCATAGCGACTAACAAACACATCGAAGCCATCTGATCAGTGAACCGAAACCAATGGAATAATCGAGAAAGTAGTGTGAAAATAAATTTTGTAACTGTGTAAAATAAATAACTATTGAAGGAGACCTGTGTATTTTTAATTTGGAAAGACAATTGAACCCTAATTTCGTAACACTATGTTTTATACTCGGGATAAAGTACGCAAATAAGGCATTGCATTGGGTATGAATGGAACCTATTTTTTTCACAGCTTCACGCTCAACGAGTGGGGGTTTCCCTGCTCCCAATGTACTTGGTTCTAGCCGCAAATCTTGAGAAATTCTTTTTAATATTCTTACGTACAATTTTTACTCTTGAAGTTCGTATAAAGCTCAAAGGTTAATATAAGTACAGAAAAACGTGAAAAAATTAAAATAAAAAAGTATCAATAGGTATAAGAAATTTTCAATCTCATTTAAAAAAAATAGTCAATGCATAATCGTTGTCGGGAAAACGTTTCAAAGTAATCTGAAAATAATATTAATTTAAAAAAATCAGCCTTACACCGGTCGATAGCTCAGTTGGTGGAGTCCTTGCATTCCATGCCGTGAGCTCGGGTTCGAATCCCACCGAGGGTGTCAGAAATGATTTCCCGTTTCGGTGTTTATTTCAAACCCCGAAATAAAATACCGGCAAGGTTTACTCAGCCTTCACAAGAAATGAGTACCAGCCCTCTCGGGAGCTGGGAAACCCCCACTTCAACTGAAGTGGTTGGCGTAAGGCCGACCCTCTTACCGCTAAAAATAAAAAGGTTCAACTCGCTACATGCGACCCCTTCGGGGATAACGCGGCAAGAAGTTACACTATATGTGTAGCTTAGTTGCGTTTTTTGCGTTACACCAACTGGGTCTTGTTTGAGAATTGGCGCTTTCTATAGCGACACCCTAGCTCACAGAGGGCTCTTTAGGTGGGATTTACCCAAAAAATGCGCTCACCAAATAAATCATCCCAATATTATTATTAATTATTATTTCTTGACTTATAGGTACTGTACAAAATGGTTCACTTTGCCCGTGTCGCCCCTGTTTTATGGATGGTCGGTAAAAGTTGCAGGGCTTATGTTCATTGTTATATAAGTTATATATTGTGAACAGCTTTGTCTATCTTGGAGCTTTGATAAACGATACGAATGATACAGCTGAAGAAATTAAAAAAAGAATACTGTCAGCTAATCGCTCCTACTTCGACCTCATAAAACAATTGAAGTCGAGGCTACTGTCACGGAAATGTAAAACCACTCTGTACAAACCCCTAATAAAACCAGTCCTCACATATGCCTCCGAAACCTGGACACTGACCAAGCGTGACCAATACTCTCTCAACGTCTTCGAAAGGAAAATACTTCGACGTATTTATGGTCCAATAAAGGACGGAAACATATGGCGAAGAAGATATAACTCCGAACTGTATAAGCTGTACCAGGACGCTGATGTGGTCCGCTCAATAAAGGTCAACAGACTGCATTGGCTGGGGCACATTCAGCGAGTGGACCATCGGAGCCTGGAGAAGACGATTGTGATGACGAACCCGGAGGGACGCCGGACAGTGGGAAGACCACGTTCAAGATGGCTGGATGGAGTGGTGGCGGATTTCCGTGCAGTGGGAATGTGGGACTGGAGGAGGAAGACGTTGGATAGACAGCGCTGGCAGCGGTTGCTGAGGGAGGCCAAGACCCACCCCGGGTTGTCGTGCCAATGATGATGATTATGTTCATTGTTAGGTTTAGATTTTTTAAGTGCAGAATTTCTAATCGAGAACTTACACGTGTCTGTTTGTGGGCATCATGTAGGCATGCACTTAATATGAATTTTAAATGTTGATATATCATTGCAACTTAGATTATAGATTATTAAACTCACGCAAAAACTCAAGGTAAAAGTTGGAATCAATGAAAATTGTTAAAGGAATAAACGATGATATTTTCCTTTTAGTATTTAGTATTTACATTTTTTTTCTATAAGTTTTGAAACACGTCAGTTGATCTTAAGATGAACAAAAAACGTAAATAAAAAAGACTAATAAAACGTCGTTAACAAATTTTTAAGAGAATTGGCACGCGTTCGAGACGTGGTCCATAACCCATAATGTTGCAAATATACATATCGACGGTTAAAAGGAAGTCTAGAGCAGTGTTCCGCAAAGCGTGTGCCGCGGCACATTGGTGTACCGTGGTCATCAGTTGGTGTGCCGCGGAGTAAAGTCAAGATAATACACCTAAAAATAGCTGAGAGCTATAAGAGCAGGCGCTTTGTTGGGCTTAGACACTTACTGATAAACGAGCAGGAAGAATTCATGGAGTGAAAAACTGATCGGACATTAAAAGTAACATTTTCCGAAGTAGAGGTAGCACATTTTTGGCTGCATATAAAAAATGAGTATCCACTGCTTTTATGTATATAACCTACTTATGCGAATTGGGATTTTCAACTCTCACTACTGTTAAATCGAAAAAAAGAGAGCGCCTGAGGACGATCAATGAAGAGATGAGAGCAGCCTTATCAACGATTGCTCCAAATTTTGATCGCAAATTTCTCACTAAAAATCTCTACATATTAGGTATATTGATTTTAGTAATAAATAAACATTAAATAGTCATTGTTTTTTTCTTTGGTGTATAATTTTTTTTGATTTTAAGGTGTACCTTGAACACAAAAAGTTTGCGGAACACTGGTCTAGGGCATAAGCGATATTTTGGTCAAAAATGAGTTATGAATGCTATCGTACTTAAAATTTTCCGTTCTTCCTAATGCGCTAACTCCCATAGCTCTAAGATGATTTTTTGTTGTTGTTTATGTCCAAGTAAACAACTACGTTTTCAAAGTATGGTTTTGGGTGTAACCGACAAGATTTTGCTTTTTTTTTGTCCTTAAGGCGCTTGTGAAAAAAAAATCGCAAAATATAGTGAAAGCACATGAATAGGAATGCCAATAAATGCATGTTTTTTTATTTTTTATTTTAGAGCTGTTTTGATTTTAACGAATGATAAAAATAAATAAAAGTTATGCCATTTTTCAGCAATCTCAAACTTTAAACTGCTCTCCTGAACAATTTAGTTTATGCCATGTACTGTACAAAGATGGTTCACTTTGCCAATGTCACCCCTGTTTCAGGAAAGGTCGGCAAGAGTTGAAGAGTGTATGTTCATTTGAAATTTGGGTTTGTATGTTGTAGGTTCACATGCGGCATGTACAAGCGCAAACTTATACGTGTCTGCTTTTGAGCAAGGCATATACATAATGTGAATCCCCAATGTTACATATCTTTGCAAATTAGATTAGCTTAGATTAGAAATACGTAAGACAGCTGATGTACATTAGAGTGGAGTGATCTTGTATGAGATTTTTTTTTTTTTTTTTCAAAACCATATACCATTTTTTTTGTGCCATTTATGAAATACAAAATATAGAAAAAAATTCAGATTTTTCAAAAAATTCCTTCTTCCCGCACACTGACTTCAAAGTTTATGTTTTTGTTGAAAATTTGTAACTTAGCTCCAGCTCAATATTGAGCTAAATAAAGTTAGTCAAGTTACACCCATCCATATAAAGAAACAAATGTGTCAATGATAGTTCATTCAGATGTTGTTGTTTACAAATTATCCATTGCAGTGGTCTTTAAGTCTTTTTTAAGCAGTCAGAGTTACAGTGATAAAGAAAATCAAGTTCAAACAAACAAAAACGGCAGATTTTGGGGGAAATCACTCTTTAATAATTGCCGTAAGCTTTACATTACTGATTGATGATTTCACCATTCTTTCCGGTGTTAACATTTGGTCCATCACAATCGATTGCCATCAGGGTACGTTGAGAAATATTTCATCTGAAAAATGTTTCTCTGAGCCCTTCTTAGGTACTAGGTATCCCCCGTAAATAGACCCCGTCTCTTTAATTAGCATAATGTGCTCTTAAAATCTATTTTTTTGTAGCATTTACCCTTTTTTCAGGAATATTTAATGTTTATTTCTTACATTCCAGTACAATGCTGATATTTTATGAAAAACCTCTTCCATTAATGTATCACTTTCCTTACAAAGTTTTATCCCTTTGTCTTGTGTGTCTTATTCAATATAGGGGCATCAGCCTTAAGAAACGAAACACATTATGCAATTGCAGTTGACAGACACTCCATACCTGTAACGTTTCCTCAATACTGTAGGGAGGTCAAAAAGTGAACTTTTTTTTTCAGGAATTTCTTCCTTATATGCGATAGTACAGTCATCTGAAGAACTGAACGCTTCAGAAATAATGAATTAAGTAAATATAAATAGCAAAAAACACTTTTTAAATATTTTTTAACAGCGTCAAACATGAGCTTAAAATTACTTTTTTACATAACATTTGATGGCGTTGTGCGGGAAGATCCTCTCATTTTTACTTAAGTTTCTTTTTTGATAAGTAAATTTGATCTTAAAAGGCACCTTTTCTACGCTATTTGTGTTCGATAAAACGAAAAAAGACATTTCACTCCACTCTAATGTACATCATATTTCCTGCTTAATTCCATCATATTATTACCCATTTCCGAGAAATATTTAACCTAGGTCCTTACCAGAATTAAGCAATTAAAGTTGATGTGGCAATTAAATATTGATTGGAGTTTGATGCAAAAGTCTCTTAATCATCTATAAATACGGTCCGCGGTACTACTACGCGGTAATACTTGACCGGTCCGTAGCTCAGTGGTAACACTGCGGACTCTGAATGGAAAGGTTGAAATATACCATTTATATTTTCAAATTTGCTCTTCGCCGGGTTGAAAAATTCATAAAACCTATACCAATGACCGGTCACCAAAGGTCCATCCAGCCTTACAGCAACTGGGTCTTGCTTGAGAATTGGCGCTTTGTAGCGACGACGATCAAGCTCGTAAAAAGGTCGATAGCTCAATTGGTAGGCATGCTTGCATTCCATGCCGAGAGCAAGGGTTCGATCTCAAAAGGTTTACTCAGCCTTCACAAGAAATGAGAACCAGCCCCCCCGGGAGCTGGGAAAACCCCACTTCAATTGAAAGTGGTTGGTGCATTGATTTAAATAAAATATATAGATGGAGCATTAGCGTATATATCCGAGCCACATCATGGTTGCCCTAAATGATAGTGTATGCCCCATTTGCAATCAGTTGTTTACCAAGCGTCGGCAAGGAAACATCGAGGTACCTACATTTAAATTAAAGACGAATATCATGCGAAGATAGCCTGACAGTTCCATCAATTTTTGAAATTTCCCCATATAATAGAAATAAGTTAATTTAACGAAAAAAAAACTCATGATAAGCGCGTGATGCATTATTACAAACAAAAGCATACAGTAAAAAACCACAAAATATAAAAAAAAAAAACTCAGTTCTTCATACTTATACCCATTATTTGACGATATATTTTTTTTCTTATATTAGACGCATTAATCGTATTTTTTAAGGTTTATTTAGATATAAATACAAAAGAAATAAAGATATTAAAATGTAAATAAGCATATAAGACAACTTTCAGAGATGCTCCTTTAAAATAACGGAGAAAAAAATCTGCTGATATTCATAAAATTATCAAAAAATACTCTATTACATAAAAGTAAGATACAGTCAGTAATGCGTCTTTTTTGTTTAAGTTTTTTTTAGTTCCTACACAACTTTAAATATAATGCACTGTTTTTTTTTTTAAATGTGAATTTATTCGTATTAAGTTATTTTTCCTTACATTTTGGGAAACGTATGTTGTGAGACGTCAGCCTCAGATGTCACTTGTTAGGTTTTCTTCACTTCGGCTTGAGTACTATGGAGTTCTATTAAATGGAGAGGCTATTTATTTGATTTAGTTCTAAACACTGTGTTCCATACAGTCACTGAAATCTAATTTCGCCAGACTTTGTCCCTTGTTTTGTCTCGCTCGCACAACATACGTTTTTTGTTGTTGTCCTTTTCTATCACGTTATGCGTCTCTACTCCGTCGTTAATTTATGTAAGCAGGTAATATTGCTTAGCAACGAATTGTTGATGTTATTTTCGTTGACAACATAATTTAGTGTTGTCAAAGGTTTTGACAATATCTGATGCTTTTTAATGCTTCTGTTCCATAAACGTAAATATTTTACTTAATGTTACATATTAATTACTTGTGAAAATTATTTCAATTACATTTTTTTAATTTTAAGTTTTTTCAATGATGTTAGGAGTAATACCTATAGAAGACGAAGTAAAAAAAATATTCTTTTTAATCCAATTTCCTTGAAATATAAAAGAATAAATGAAACAAAAAGTGTAGGGTAGAAATTGAAATTTTGAATTTTGAAATACAGACCACTTCAAATACATACATTTCACAAAAAAAAATGTTCTCACGTGACGGTATCAGATACTATATTTTATCATCATCACATCTCTATCACTAAAAATGGCCGACGGTTTGACAGCGGGGCTATTGTTTTGTTGCTAAAGGCATCGGCAGATAAAATATCAATTGAATTTACTTAAATATTAATATTCACTGGTAATTACGAGTGAAAAGTTACTCCAGACTTTTTATTACAATTTCTCGTATTGTTTGTGCATTTGGAAAATTTGTGGCTTGGCATTTTGATGATTTTTCTTTCCAGTTAGGAAACACACCTGTTAATAGTTGGAAGGTTACCGATAGACTGAATTTGGATTTTTGTATGATGAGTGGGGTAGCGCATTTCTAATTCACAAAGGATTGCTTTCTCAGCCCATCCAGTCCTTACAAATCCATGTTGAGTACGGCCCCTGATGTTGTCATGGAGATCAGAAAGAGACAGAAACATAACAAAATTTCTAATGTTTCTTTCTCTTTCTTTCTACAATTTTGTGGCACAACCGTTTGTATAGGAAAACACTCACGCGCTCCATCTATGTATATTATTTATATCGATGGGTTGGTGTGAGGCCGGCCCCCTTACCTGTAAAAATAAATAGGTCCCAAAGCGCCACATGCGACCCCTTCGGGGATAACGCAGGCAAGAAGTTACCTGTTACACTATATGTGTAGCTTAGTTGCGTTGCGGTGCTTTGAAGCAGCCAGTACCCCATGGGTACCTGAGCCGTTAAACGAAGAGTCCAATTATATAGAAAAGGTTGTTTACCTGGTTCTTGAGCAGCTCCTTGAACCTCTGCTCCTCGCCCTGTCCTCGCTTCCCTCTCATCAGCACATACACGGTCTTCACTCCAGGACATGATCTCAGCACCTTCTCGAGGAAGACCTTCCCCAGGAACCCGCTGCCTCCTGTCAGAAGAATCGTGCTGCCGGAGTAGAAGTCCTTCACGCTCCTGGCTGGTGAGTCCAGGACGCTGGAGAACTCTATAGTGGGGAAAATGGGTCTGCAAGAGAAACGATCGCATTACACTTTTTTTTCTCAAGGTCGATCCTATTTTGTTTTCTTCATTCCATATTCAATTTTCTCAACGTTCCTTATCCTCCTTACATAATTATTTAAATCCATTCGTTACAAAACATAAATGAAAGTGTCAAAAATCTGAACTAACGCCGCCATCTTGTAAAACGGCACTTTTAATAGTTCAACGTTAAGTTAGCTGAATTGCTAAAGTGTAATTTAAGTATTTTGTTGAAGAAAAAAAATCAATAAGCAAGCGCATTGTACTTTCAGCCAAACACTAAAAGCAAGCAAAGACAGCGAAGACCACCACTCGCCTTGAGAATGCCTTCTGCTCGTGAAAGCGAAACGTCGGCAGATAAAGAAGCTGCAGGTATGTCATGGTCTAGCCCAGTGGTTCCTAACCTAACTAAAAGTTTTGGGACTATATGTTTTTTGGAACGTCGATTCTATACCTTCTTCTACTTTTCGATTGAAACTCTGAAGCGTTAACCACTAGACTGCGACCTTTGTCAAAGTAACGATTGTTTTTAACGCCAACTCCCATTAAATATTCATCCATTTCTTACTACAAGTGAAAATCAATACAGGCTGCATCCTCACAATACAAAAACATATCTGTAATCTAATAAGATGTAATCTAAAGGTGTATTGTCAAAATTTATTAACATGAAAACTTAAATAAAAAAAACTAGATCGGTGTTGTGGCCAAGGAGTCAAGTCGCTGTTCTTGACTAGCGTTTTGTTCGAATTACGCTAACTAAACACAAAAACCATAAGTCGGTGCTAGGGCCGAGTCGTCAAGTCGCCGTTCTTGACTAGGGTATTTGGAACAGATACGCTGGTTCGAATCACGTGTGGGCCTTTCATTATAACTTCGACCGTGGTTCAACAGATGACATTGCATGCATACAAAATTGTGCTTTTGCATGTGCACTTACAAAAAAAAAACAAACCTCACATGAAAATAAACCTTGCAACTCCTGCCGGGTTTCCCCGAAACCAGGGTCTATATAATAATCTATAATCTAAGTTGCAAGGATATATTCATTTAAAGCTCTCAGATGTATGCCCACAAACAAACACGTGTAGTTCGCGCTTACAAAATATGCTGATTGTGTACTTACAAATAAAATCCAACCCTCAAATGAACATAAGCCCTGCAACCCTTGCCGATATTCCCTGAAACAGGGGTGACATTGGCAAAGTGAACCATTTTTTACAGTATGGGTGGTCAGCCTCATACCAACCTATAAGTCAAGGGTGGCATTGGCAAAAGTGAAACAAGTTTTTACTGCATAGTGGTCAGCCTCATACCAACCGTGAAATCAAGGCAAAAAATATACAGATGTTTAAACATAAATTTGGAGCTAAGAAAAAATTACTGTAACTGTAAAACTTGGTTCACTTTTGCCAATGGAACCCTGTTTCAGGGAAAGGCATTAGAAGTTGCAAGGTCTATGTTCATGTGAGGTTTTGCAAGGTTTATTTTGTAAGTAGGTACACATGTAGCATAGCGTGTAAATGTGAAATGGGGCTGGTTTTCATTTTTTGTGTGCAGTTTGAACCATGCCGATTTTTTTTTGACATTTACTTTTTTTACAAAAACCAAAATTCCGCCTTTGGATCTGCATTCCACTCTTATCTCTGCAATTTAGATTATAGTTTAGATAAAAATAAATTATGTTTTTTACTTACTCGTTCATGCCGGACATGATTTCGGTATTGCCTCCCATTTTCAGAAATACTCGCTCGACACTTTTTTTTTCACACAAATTTCAAACACTCGAATTTTATATATTTTCACTTTGTCTTCATTATTCAAACTTGATGTAAAATATACTTCAAAATATATTTTAAGCAGTTGACACAATCTGAAACAAAAAAAAAAAAACTGAATTTATATAATCTAAGTTACAAAATTATTGCTACCTTAAAGGTAAAACTAAATAAGTGCTGATTCACTGATTTTAGAAATCGTGAATATTTTTTTTTTCAAAGTAACTTCTTATATTATGTGAACTAATTACAAGGCAGTTCTTATGAAAAACTATATTTTTTAATACTCATCTGTTTACAATAATTATAACTAAACTGTTAAAAAAATTATATTAAACGAACCGTTATAAGAGAACTCATATTATTCTCGACGTTTCGTTAGCGACGTAGCTAACGTCTTCAGGAGACATCCTCGCTGCACGACGACTGAGAATGAACTCTATTTTTTTTTAACTGTTTAGTTATAATTATTGTAAATATGTCAAACGACCGTAGTTCCAACCTAAGCCTGACAATTCCTCATTTGTTTTCAAAATTTGTCTGCTTTTGGATATTGCATTTAATGTGTATCATGTTAATATATTTCTACTACTTAGATTATATATTATAGTCCAAAAACTCACATGCAAAATAACTAGATGTTAGATTGGATTTAAAAAAATCTGTACCTTTTGTAAAAAGGAATTAAAAACTGTTTTTAAAATTTTCTGCACAAGTACCCGTATGATTTAGTTGAACAATTTCAAAAATATTTTTTTCTTGTAATTTTAATTTGAAAATTAAATAAAGTAAACACTGTTTGCATTTAGAATCCAAGCAGATTAAGATCAAATTATTGTTTATGTATTTGTCAGCGTGAGCTGCCCTCCCCGACAGTTTTCTGCCGACTGAAGTTTTTAGCGCAGAAAATGCGTTTAAGTACCTACCGACTGTAAGAGGCTTCTATAATAATAATCTAAAATAAAAGTTTCAGAGATATATTAACGTTTAAGATTCATATTTAATGCATTCCCATAAGCAGGCACGTGTGAGTTCGCGATTACAAACGCTGCATGTCTAATCTAATCTAATCTAATCTAAGCTGCAAGGATATATATCATTTAAGATTTATATTAAATGCATTCCCACAAGCAGACATGTATAATTTCGCGCTAACACATGCCGCATGTGGACCTACATTATAAAAACCCAATCTCAAATGAACATAAGCCCTGCAACTCTTGCCGTCCTTCCCTGAAACAGGGGTGACATTGGCAAAGTGAACCATTTTTTACAGTATGGGTGGTCAGCCGCATACCAAAGTATAAGTCAAGACATACAAACAATTAATTACAGTTGAGTATATAAATCAAACACTAAATATATGATAAAATAAAAATCTACAAAATATTATCTATAAAAAAGGAGAATTAAAAATTTTAAAGCCTTAGCCGCCAACATTGCAGATCAACCGTCATTTTTTTCGGTCCTTATATACTTCTTTCATTTCATCCAGAGTCATAACATTTTTCATACAAGCTCTCATTTTTTAATATAATAATTATTATATAATATAGTAATAATAATTTATTACCCAATAACATCTGTTGAACCAGGGTCAAAGTTAAAGTCAAGTGACCCAAGCGGGGATCGAACCAACGTTATTATATTCCAAATACGCTAAAAAGATCGGCCACTTGGCCCCCTCGGCCATAACACCGACGACTCTGGATCCCATTCATTCGCTATCTCTGGTATTTGGTCCATCCATACCTTTCTCGGTCTTCCTCTACCACGACATCCATCTATTCTTGCAACGTATACTTTCTTGGTCCGCCTTTCATCACTCATTCTCTCCATATCGTTTCCCCAGTGCTTGTTTGGATTATCTACCATTTGATTCAAAGATGGCCTTTAAATATTAAATTGTCCTAAGAATCACATTCTACACAACCTCAGCTAAGAAAAAAACGTAAAACACGAAGATGTGACAGTTTTATGAAATATTTTTTAAATCTACTTCCAGTTTTCATACGACACATTGGTCCAGTTCACATACAAACATTGTTCATGCGAAATTACCTTACGCTGCCTTAGTTCTTGTTTACCGTATACGCCATTGAGAAAATTTTACATGAGCAATGTTTGCATGTGTACTGGACCAATGTGTCTTATAAAAACAAGAAATTTATTTTTTAAATATTTAAAAGAACTCTCACATTATCGAGTTTTACGGTTTTTCTTAGCTCAGATTGTGTAGAATTTGATTCATAAGACAACTGCATGAAAAAGTCACATTTGACAAGATTGGCGTATACGGTAAACAAGAACTGGGGAGCGATTAGACAAACAAGCACTAGTGGGATTATATGTCCAAACCATCACCCCTGTTTCAGGGAATGTCGGCAAGAGTTGCAGGGCTTATGTTCATTTGAGATTGGGTTTTTATATTGTAGGCTCACATGCGTAAGCGCGAACTTAAATGTGTCTGCTTGTGGGAATACGCTTAATATAAATCTTAAATGTAATATATCTTTGCAACTTAGATTATAGATAATTATAGATCTAAACTTCACTTTCCCTTGCGTCACATTCTTCTCTTGAAAACTGATGAAAAAAAATGTTAAGCATACATATCTTTGCAGCTTAGATTAACCATTATAGATAAATTTATTTAAGTCAGTTAACAGACCGGCACGGCGTATGGGTTCACACACATGGCGTTATCGATCCCACAGTGCTGGTTAATTATTCACTAAAACAATGAAGTGGAACGGCAGGGACAACTTTAATATCGTGTTATTGCCATCAAGAAAGTCGCTCATACAGCACATACCAGGGGTGGAAGTCTCATCACCACTGTAATTCTTACCTACCGAATATCGGTAATATTTGTAAGAAGACCTTTCAATCCAAGATGGCCGCAAGTGAAGAGCTGATTAGTCTTCACACAAATATTACCGATATTCGGTAGGTAAGAATTACCGTGGTGATGAGACTCTCAGCGCAGGGGTGGAAGTTCCGACGGTCGTCGGTAGATTTTACCGTATCTATTTGAGGTTAGCACGGAATACAAAATGGCAGTGCATGATCTCAAAACCATGAGAGCTTGTCGCTTTCATGACTCATTCCATTACCAAACTGTCCGTTTATGGAATGATCTACCAGTATCTGTGTTCCCTTCCCAATTTAATCCGGTTTTATTCAAAACCAACATCAATCAATTCTTTGCAGCGCCTCACGACAGAAGCAATAACTCAAGCTATACCTCTGCGGCACCCTCCAAGACTTTCCAGAATTGGGGAGCTTCCCGCACAAGATTCCTTAAAAAAAACTGATCTATAATATAAGGCACATAGATATGTTGCATTTAAGATTCATATTAAATGCAATCCCACAAGCAGACATGTATAAGTTCGCGCTTACGCATGCTGCATGTGGACTTACAACATAAAAACCCAATCTTAAAGCCCTGAACCCTGTAACTCTTGCCGACCTTCCCTAAAACAGGGGTGACATTGGCGCGCAAAATTAACCTTTTTTACAGTATGGGCTGTCAGCCTCATGCCAACCTATTAGTGAAGGAATATGATCGTTGTTCGAAATAGGACGAAATAAAACATGGCGGCGCATGTTTTATTCCGTCCTATCTTCAAAAAGATACGGTAATATATATCGACGTCGCGTCGTCGAAACTTCCACCCCTGGGCCCATTGATAGCTTCTATAATTTATTAATATCAACAATTAAATGGTTGATTCTAGTGCCAACCTTGATGTATGGAAGTGAAGCCTGGACGGTGAGTGAAAGGGAAATTAGTAAAGTCCATACAGTAGAAATGGACTATCTAAGAAGTATGATTGGGAAAAAACGAAGTGACAGGGTGAGGAATGATTTTGTAAGAGAAGAATGTGGTGTAAGGGAAAGTGTGAAAGTGAAGATTAAAAGAAGTATGTTAAGATGGTTCGGGCATTTGGAGAGAATGAGTGATGAAAGATTGACGAAGAAAGTATATGTTGCTAGAATAGATGGATGTCGTGGTAGAGGAAGACCGAGAAAAGTATGGAAGGATCAAATCTCTGAAATAGCGAATGACTGGGATATCCAGAGTCATAATAAAAGGAGGACTTGTATGAAAAAGGTTATGACTCTGGATGAAATGAAAGAAGTATGCAAGGACAGGAAGAAGTGGCGGCTAATCTGCAATGTTGATTTCTAATGTTGGTGTATTCATTTGCTACATTTTTTGCATAGGAAATTTTTGACTTTTTTTGTATAGATTTCTTTGTAAGGTTTTGTTCTTTTTTATATTTAAATGTAATTTATTATTCATTCATATTCCTTGACTTATAGGTTGGTATGAGGCTGACCACCCATACTGTAAAAAATGGTTCACTTTGCCAATGTCACCCCTGTTTCAGGGAAGGTCGGCAAAAGTTGTGGGGCTTATGTTCATTTGAGGTTTGGATTTTATTTGTAAGTACACATTCAGCATTTGTAAGCGCGAACTACACTTGTTGGTTTGTGGGCATACATCTGAGAGCTTTAAATGAATATATCCTTGCAACTTAGATTATAGATAGATTATAGATTCAAATCAATAATCTATTATCTTAGTTGCAAAGATATATTGACATAAAAGGAAAAAATAAAACGTTACTAAGCTACACATAAAGTGTACCTAACTCCTTGCCGCTTTCTCCCCAAAGGGATCGCATGCGGCGAGTGGAACTTATTTATTTTTACAGGTAAGGTATCCGGCCTCACGCCAACAACTTCAATTGAAGTGAGAGTTACCCAGCTCCTGAGGGGGCTGGTACTCATTTCGTGTGAAGGTTGAGTAAACCTTGACGGTATTTTTATTTTGGGTGTTTGAAATAAGCACCGAATCGCGAAATTATTTCTGAAACTCTTGGTGGGATTCTAACCCGAGCTCTTGGCATAGAATGCAAGCACTCTACCAACTGAGCGATCGACCGGAGGCTTATATTTAATGCATGTTCACGAGAAGACACCAATAAGTTTAATAATGTTTTTTTTATGTGGCGAGTGGAACCTATTTATTTTTACAGGTAAGGAACCGGTCTTATACCAACCACTTCAGTTGAAGTGGGGATTTTCCCAGCTCCCAATGAGGGTGGTACTCATTTCGTGTGAAGGCTGAGTAAACCTTGCCGGTATTTTTTTTGGGTGTTTGAAATAAGCACCGAAACGGGAAATCCCTTCTGGCACCCTCGGTGGGATTCGAAGCCGAGCTCTCGGCATGGAATGCAAGCGCTCTACCAACAGAGCTATCGAGCCGTGAATTTGTTGTTTTTGAATAACAGCGTTGTGTATATTTTAGATGCACCACTACCTGTGCGGGTACATCCACGTTGGCTTCTCGTACCTACCATGATTTTTGATGGCAAGTCAAGGCCCATCTGCAAACGTAAATCTTCATGTATTATGTAAGCCGTGTAATTATGTATCTACACTTTTTATATATATCAAACAAGCACTCAAGGAAATCTTGAAGCTTAAGCCTAGTTCGAACAAGGCGACTATTTTAGTCGAGTAGCGAGTAATTTAGTGGAGGGCGGGGCGCTACTCGCCCGTTAAAATAGAGTAAAATGTATCTATAATAATCTATAATCTAAGTTGCAAGGATATATTCATTCAAAGCTCTCAGATGTATGCCCACAAACAAACACGTGTAGTTCGCGCTTACAAATGCTGATTGTGTACTTACAAATTAAATCCAAACCTCAAATGAACATAAGCCCTGCAACTCTTGCCGACATTCCCTGAAACAGGGGTGACATTGGCAAAGTGAACCATTTTTTACAGTTTGGGTGGTCAGCCTCATACCAACCTATAAGTCAAGGAATACGAGTAATAAATAACATTTAAGTAAACAACAAAATCTTAAAAATAAATCTATATAAAAAATGACAAAAATTTCTTATGCAAAAAAAGTAGGAAACGACTATCGACTCGATTAAATCATTGACTAAACTACTCGACTAATTTTTTGTGGTTCGCACACGTTTAGCCATTAAATTACCCGCTACTCGACTAAATTAGTCGCCGTGTCCGAACTAGGCTTTAGAGAATGCCTCATCTAAAATAGATTTATATTAGTGTAGTGGTTATCACCTGGAGATACTGATCAAAAGGTACAAGGCTCAATCCCGACAGAACAAAAACGCAACTAAGCTACACATATAGTGTAACTTCTTGCCTGCGTTACTCCCGAAGGGATCACATGTGGCGCTTTGGGACCTATTTATTTTTACAGGTAAGGGGGCCGGCCTCACACCAACCACTTTCAGTTGAAGTGGGGGTTTCCCAGCTCCCGAGGGGGCTGGTACTCATTTCTTACAACATATAGTGCAACTCGCGTTACCCTCGAAGGGTTTTTCAAGTGGCGAATGGAACCTATTAATCCCAGGTAAGGCGGCCGGTCTTACGCCAACCACGTAAGTTGAAGAGGGGACTTCCCAGCTCCCGAGAGAGCTGGTATTTTTTTCTTGTGGAGGCTGAGTAAACCTTGCCGGTATTTTATTTTGTTATTATGGTAGATTTATTTAATATTGTAATGTTTTGTAATTAGTATTTTTTTTTTTTAATAGGACAACACACAGCGTTACATAAGAAATATAATAATAACATATATTGTAGATTTGGATTTAGGTAAATAAACAAAAATAATAGAGGAAGACAAGCATTACACACGATCACTTCTCATCTGGGAGTTATTTTAAAATTAGTTGCATTAAAAACGACGTTATTGAAAATATACTTTTTTGAAGCATCTGACCTTCGGGGGCACAAAAAAATATGATTTATTAAAAATTGTATAATTGTATGTATTGCAGGAAACGTGCTTAGTACTGCGTTTAGTGAAGATGTAAAAATAAATATATTTTGATAGGATGGCCTTGATTGCATCCATCTTGATAGATGTACTAGTGCTGTAATGAAGTAGGCCCTCCTACGCGAGATATAGACCTAGTTTACTAGAGTACATAATCTAAATAACCAAATTAAAAAATAAACAGATGATTGCTGTCGTGAGCGCTGTTTTTGTGTGAATCACATCTCACGAGCTCTCTGCGAGCTTGGTTATCGCTATAGAAAGCGCCAATTCTTAAGTAAGACCCAGTTGCTGCATGGTGGGACCGGTCAGCACCTTCGGTGACCATTTTTTTTTAAATTAGATTTGTGAAGAGGAATGCAATTCACAAACTTATTCTGCCTTGCCAGAAACAGGTATTAATATCATCAATTAATAATTCATTATCGTTTATTTTAATGAATTATTAATTAATAATTACCCAATAACATCTGTTGAACCAGCGTCCAAGTTATGGTCAAATGACCCAGGCGGGGATTGAACCAACGTTGTTCTATTCCAAACACGCTAGAAAGATCAGCCCACTTGGTTCCCTCGACCATCCCCTTTGGTAAAGGCGGATTCTTTTTCAACCCACAATTAAAAAATGAAATATTTTTTGGTGCTCTGCCGGGATTCTAGCTCAACACCTTCAAATTAGGAGTCCGAGGTGTTAACCATTGGTCTACGGACCGGTCTAAGGTAAAGTTACAAATATGTAGTTGTGTGTTTTAATTGTCTGTGGCAGTGTCTGTATAAGTCTCTCTAGAAATAAATATATGTTAGATATACAAGGATTTGTGTTTATTTGAGATTGCTTGAGTGTTGGGTAGAACGTTCTGGCAAAATCTAGCAAGTAGCTATTCTCCATGTTTCGAGAATGATCTTTACTTTTTTATATAAAATAGGGACCAAAACTCTCTGTAGCTTCACAAATCAATCTACCACTGTACTGTGCAAGTGTACAATGAATCTGTGTCCGAACCTTAACGTAACTTCGTACTTTCTGATCAGTCTCATACGATTCAAACAAATATTGATAACTTCATAAATATATTTTGGTAAAAATATATATTTTTACAATAAATTATATATTTTTTATTTTGTTGTGGATGTTCCTATCAAAACTTCTTCCAATGTGATCGACCTTCATTGGACATGATATGAAAGTCAAAATGATCCAATTGAAAAGATTTTTTCCTAACAATATAGCCTTAATTTTCCATTACTATAAGGTCTTAATGTCAAAATTTTAATATACCTTTCTGTTGATGCATTGACTCATATATTTTTCTCAAAATATTGAAGTATTAATTGATGTTATTTATAATCTAAGCTGCAAATATAATAATCTAAGTTGCATACACTTGAAATTCAGTCTCAATGTATTGACAGGGCAATTTTAGCATTTAAAAAAAATTAAATAGTTCTTTAATTAATAGGTTGGCATGAGGCTGACCTGATCCTGCGAAATTATAGAATGAGGCTGACCACTGTTTCTTGACCATTTCCTGGACTAATAATTTGGTTGACTACCAATACTGTACAAAAAAATCACTTTGCCCATGCAACCCTTGTTTCAAGGAAGGTCATTTATGTTGTAAGTACGCATGAACTTACACGTGTCGTCTTGTGAGCATGCATTTAATATGAATCTTAAATGTTAATACATCTTTGCATGTAGTCCGGTCGATAGCTCAGTTGGTAGAGTGCTTGCATAATTGCATTCCATGCCGAGAGGTCGGGGTTCGAATCCCACCGAGGGTGTCGGAAATTCCCATTTAAGTGTTTATTTTGTACCCAAAAATAAAATACCGGCAGGTTTACTCAGCCTTCACAAGAAATGAGTACCAGCCCCCTAGGGAGCTGGGAGACCCCCACTTCAACTGTGGTTGAGACCACATGCGACTCCTGCGGGGAAAACGCGGCAAGAAGTTAAACTATGTGTGAAGCTTAGTAGAGTTTTACCTGAGATTATATTATCCTCGACTGATAGGTTGGTATGAGGCTGACCCCCCGTGCTGTAAAAATCGGTTCACTTTTGCCAATGCCACCCCGTTTCAGGGAAAGGCGGCAAGAGTTGCAAGGTTTATGTTCATGTGAGGTTTTGTTTATTTGTATGCACGCATGCAGAATCTGTAGGCGCGAACCTACATGTCGCTCCCCCAGTTCTTGTTTGCCGTATACGCCAATCTTGTCAAATATGACTTTTTCATGCAGTTCTCTTATGAATCAAATTCTACGCAATCTGAGCTAAGAAAAACAGTAAAACTTGATAATGTGAGAGTTCTTTTAAATATTTTTTAAATAAATTTATTGTTTTCATAAGACACATTGGTCCATTACACATGCAAACATTGCTCATGTAAAATTTTCTCAATCGCGTATACGGCAAACAAAAACTAAGGCAGCGATGTGCCCGTCTGTGGGCATGCATGTAATATTTTAACATATCTTTGCAGCTTAGATTATTATAGATTATTTATAGGTAGACTAGTTTGTTTTGGTATACGAACAAATATTTTTACATATCGTAGATACTGTCGTAAACTGAGGTATATATTTTATCTTTACTCAGATATACATAATAAATATATAATTTGGTAAATTTCGGATAATCAGGTACCTATTTGACTGGCCTAGATTCACTCAGGCTTGAATAATAATTATTTTTTAATACATTTTTAGGTACAAACAGTCCTTGGAAAATAGTGCAATAAATATTGTTTTGGAATTTGCATACATACATAAATATTTCGTTTTTTTTTGTACATTTAAAAAATATTTGTTTTTCTTTATTTTTTTTAAATAAATCCTGTGTGGGAATCCCTAGATTCGAGAGACTCTAGGGGTCTATGACACTTGTCGTAGTGTCGCAGAGGTGTACGGGCTTGGTCGTCGCCACAAAGCGCCAATACTCAAGCAAGACTCAGTTGTTGTAAGGTTGGATGGACCTTTCATTTTTCAACCCAGCGAAGAGCACATTTGGAAATATAAATGGTATATATTTTGTGCTCCGCTGGGATTTGAAACCTGTGTAACTACCTACACGTGCAGCATGTGTAAGCATAAACTTACGCATGTTTCCTCGTAGACATACATTAAATATGAATCTTAAATGTTAAAATTACTTTGGCACTTGTATTATGGGTAGCCAAATGCAGCATGTGCAAGTGCGAGCCTTCACATGCTTCATGTTAAAATATATTATATCTGTGCAACTTATCTACAATTTATGTTGCAAAGACATATGCATAAGACACGCGCAGCATGTTTAAGCGCAAAATTACGCATGTTTCCTCGTAGACACACATGAAATATGAATCTAAATGTTAAAATTACTTTATAGGCTCATATTTAAGTCAGCCTCATACCAACCTATTAGTCAAGGAACACGATAATATCTGAAAGTGAAATAATCTAAAAACTTAAAACCAAAATACAAATTACACTAAATTAAATTAAAATTCAAAATAAAATAAAATGCCCAAGACGCCACATTGCAGATCAACCGCCATTTTTTTGGCCTTTGCATACTTTTTTCATTTCATTCAGAGTCATTATCTTTTTCATGCATCAGATTGAAGATTGTGGGACTTTACCATGCAATTATTTTAACCTTTTATTTTATTTTATTTTTTCTGCACGATTTTAATAACTCAAATCAAATTAATTTAATTTTTTTCCAGAAACAAAGAAAAAAAATATAAACCTGAGTCTTCTCTTAAATTGCATGAGTAATCCGGTCGATGGCTCAGTTGGTAGAACGCTTGCGTTTCATGCCGAGGGATAGAGTTCGATTCCCACCTAGGGAGTTAGCAAGGTTTTCCCGTTTTGGTGTTTATTTCAAAACTTTTACTGTATGTATCCTTCCGCCGTTCCACTAGGGGTGGCCTGTACCTCCGCAGATGCGTCTCCACTTTTTTCTGTCCTTCCATATCTCTTCTAATACATTCATCACTTTTTACATACATACTCTTCTCTTATTTTCACTCTGCAGGTTCCATACTATCGCAATCTCACCTATTTGGTCTATTCATTCCTTCCACGTCTTCCCCTTACACGATTTCCTCTGACATTTCCTCTGTACGCTTTCTTCGTTAGTCGTTCATCGTCCATTCTTTCAAGATGTCCGAACCATCCATCGTGCTTTCTCGTGCGTGCAAACTCATAGGTTGGTATGAGGCTGACCCCCCATGCTGTAGAAAATGGTACACATTGCCAATGTCACCCCTGTTTCAGGGAAGGTCGGCAAAAGTTGCAGGGCTTATGTCTATTTGAGGTTTAGATTTTAATTTGTAAGTAGGTACACATGCAGCATTCGTAAGCGCGATCTTACACGTGTCTGTTTTTAGAAGCATGCATTTAATATGAATTTTAAGAGTCGTATAAATGCAAACGCCGTCAACTCCTTACGCGATGATTTTGAGAAAAATAAACTTGTGTTTTGAACGCAATTTGGAACCAGTTGGAGATGACGGCGTTTGCACGAAATCATACTTTTTCAATTAAAATTACGAAGGATTATGTGAGGTATTCATCACATTGCACACAGCAAATGATTTGTTACACTGCGCAGAATCAAATTCAATAATTATCTCAAAAATCATAAAATTTGGAGATGACAGCGTTTGCAGTTATACGACTCAAATATTTTTATATCCTTTTGTAACTTGGATTATAGATAATAGAAAGAATACTATTTTAACAACCGAACAATTTTTTTTTACAATATTTATAAAATTTTCAATTAATTGTTTTCAAGTATTATTTGTACTCAGTTTTATATTCCCGAAATTAATTTAAAGTTCTTTTCATCAATTCTTACTCGTAGTTGAATGCAGGTATCCAAAACTCGAGCACACTTCTCACGGAACTTTCTTACGACTACTGTCTCGGCCACTTGCTTCGTTTCCTCCACTCTGACTTCTCTCCTACCACCTCCCAACTTACGTACCTACTCTCTCCATGTAAACCAGCAGACTCGTCTAGGGATGAAAAACAGGACCCTGTTAATACCGGTATTCAAAAGAATGACAGTTTCACGATGTTTTCAACAGAGAGTCCTTGACGATGGGGGTGAAACTATAAAGTGATAGTGACACAAAGAAAGTAAAGTCATAGGTGTCAGTGGACCATGGACTGAGGCTGCACAAGACAGAGAGTCCTGCAGGATGGCGGTGAGACTACAAGGCGATAGTGACACCAAGAAAGTAAAGCCATAGGTGTCAGTGGACAATGGGCTGAGACTACAAGGCGATTGTGACACCAATAAAGTAAAGTCCTAGGTGTCAGTGGATTATGAGCTGAGTCTGCACAAGACAGAGAGTTGTGGAGGATGGCGGTGAGACTACAAGGTGATAGTGACACAAAGAAAGTAAAGCCATAGGTGTCAGTGGACCATGAACTGAGGCTGCACAAGACAGAGAGTCCTGGAGGATGGTGGTGAGACTGCAAGGTGACAGTGACACCAAGAAAGTAAAGTCCTAGGTGTCAGTAGGCCATGGACTGAGGTTGCACAAGACAGAGAGTCTTGGAGGATGTTGAAGGTTTCCTGAATGGATTGAACCACAAAGCCGAGGTTTTTTCCGTATGAATATTTGACCTGAACTCCTGATATTCATCAAAAGGCAAAGACTGGTTTCATCGTAAAAATCTAAATCTAAATCTAAGCTGCAAGGATATACCTGTATATCATTAAGATTCATATTAAACGCATTCCCACAAGCAGACATGTATAAGTTCGCGCTAACACATACCGCATGTGGACCTACAATATAAAAACCCAATCTCAAATGAACATAAGCCCTGCAACTCTTGCCGACCTTCCCTGAAACAGGGGTGACATTGGAAAAGTGAACTATTTTTATTAGTCCACATAATGAGAGATGAGAAGTATTCACTCCTTCATCACATCATACAGGGAAGAATTGAAGCAAAACGAGCTCCAGGTTGAAGGAGAACATCTTGGTTGAAGAACCTGAGACAGTGGTTTGGCAGAAGCACAATATCTCTCTTTTATGCAGCAGTACCAAAGGTGCACATTGCTGTGGCGATCGTCAATTTTCACTAAAGATGAAAAGGGAGAAGAAGAAGTGGAATTTTGCACTTGATTTTTTTATTTATATTTTGCATACTGGTATTGTGAAAAGCCTCATATGGTTTATCGAAAAGTAAACCGGTATTGCTAGTACTTCCTGCCCATCACTAGCTTTCAGTGCACTCTCTTACATTTATGGCTGCAACTTGTAATTAATAAGTAACTTGTATTCTCTGTATTACAATACGCACGCATCATATTATGTCATTCTCTCATAACACGCAAGGTACATCACGATTATTAAAAATACCTCCTCGAACCGAACCGTAGTCCAGTGGTTAAGTCTACAGACTGTCAAATCAAAAGGTAGCGGGTTCGATTTCGGTTTGAGCACAAAAATAAAACAAAATTGTCGGTGTTATGGCCGAGGGGCCAAGTGGGTCGATCGTTCTAGCGTGTTTGGATTGGAATAACGTTGGTTCGATCTCCGTTTGGGTCATTTGACCATAACTTTGACCCTGGTTCAACATATGTTATTGGATAATTATTAATTAATAACTCATTAAAATAAACAAGAATGAATTATTAATTGATGATATGAATACCTGTTTCTGGCCAGGCAGAATAGGTTGGTGAATTGCATTCCTCTTCACAAATCTATTTTTATAAAAATAAAAATAAAATGCTCTTTGCCCTACCAAAGGTCCATCCAGCCTTGCAGCAAATGGATCTTGCTTGTGTAATTGGTGTTTTCTACAGCCATGACCAAACTCGCGGAGGGCTCTTGAGGTATGATTCACACAAAAAAAGCGCTCATCAAATAAATCATCCCGAAATCTACTTGTTTTACTAACATTTGTCTTATGTCGATAGTTCAGATGGTAGAATGCTTGCATTCTATGCCGAGAGCTAGGATTCGGTTCCTTGTATCGGTGTTCATTTCAATGCTCAAAATACAATACCGGCAAGGCTTACTCAGCCTTCACAAAAATCAAGAACCACCTCCCTCGGGAGCGCGCTTCAACTGAAGTGGTTGGCGTAAGGCTGGCCCCTTTTCTCAGAAAAATAAGTAGGTTCCAAATGCTTACGTGGGTCTTTAGGGATAGCGCGAATAGAAGTTACAATGTATGTGCAGCTAAGTTGTGTTGCGTATCGATTGTTTATACTATAGAACAGCGAATTACCTTGTTCTCGCATGCGGGATATTGCCAAGCAAATCGTCCCCTTAGTGCTTGTTTGTCTTATGTCCATCACAGTTAATTTCACACGAGCAATGTTTGTATGTGTACTGGACCAATGTGTCTTATCTAATCTAATCTAATCTAAGTTGCAAAATATAAGTTATAGTAGAGATTCACATTATATGCATTTTCACAAAACAGACATGTATAAGTTCGCGCTTAGACATGCCGCATGTAGTCCTACAATATAAAAACCCGAATCTCAAATGAACATACACCCTGCAACTCCTGTCGACCTTCTCTGAAACAGGGGTGACATTGGCAAAGTGAACCATTTTCTACAGCATGGGTGGTCAGCCGCATACCAACCTATAAGTCAAGGAACATACACAACAAATTTAATAAAAAGTCTTATGAAAACTGGAAATTTATTTTAAAATATTTAAAACAACTCTCACATTATCGTGTTTTACGTTTCTTTCTTAGTGCAGATTATGTTGAATGTGATTCTTTAGACAATTTCATTGAAAGGTCATCTTCGAATCAAATGGTAGATGAGCCAAACAAGCACTGGGGGGACGAAATGACATAATGCGTAATATCGGAATCGAACCGAGAACCATTGGATAACAAACCGCTTCGATAACCACTTGACTATTTATTCAAGCGAAGAGCTAACATTATGTACTTATAGTCATTGGATTCATATGCTTTCTTTTGCTGAGTAAACGCTACCAAACACTTCTGACACTACTTCTTCTTCTTCGTGTCAGCTTCACACCGTATTGGCCCAGTAACGAGCAATGTCTACAGCTCTTTGGTTTCCCGCAAAGAGATCATCCATGGAGCAGCTTGTCGGACAGGAGGGACAACACCGCAGGTGCTCCATAGTTTGCTGAGCTCCACACTCACATAGTGTAGAGTCCTCCTGTCCCAGAAATCCCCAGGTCAACATGTTGGCCCGGGCTCTTCCAACATTGGTCCTCAATCTGTTCATAGATTTCCACACGGGCCACTCGAGGTTCTTTCCTGGAGGTAGGCTCTCTGCAGGCTGCACAAAGCTCTCAGGGCATTCCTCTTTCCACATTCGCAATCTCTCCGCCACTGGATCCGTAGACAAGGGCTGCACGGAGCTAAGGAAGCTGTGTCTCGACTTCAGGCGCTGCTGTGATGAAATGCCACTTCCGTAAATGCAGTGCTGTGTGCACGTTAGAGCCTTCTGCCTCTCGACTCTCGAAGCCACTTTGCGTCTGATGTGGGGTGGGGTTATGCCTGCAAGAGGATAAAACTTCCCCGTGGGCGTTGGCTTTGGTGACTGACACTACTAAGCTACACATATAGTGTAACTTCGAGCCTCGTTCTCCCGGAAAGTGTCAAATGTAGCGAGTGGGACCTCTTTGAACGAAACGAACTAACGGAAATATACTTGAATGTATTATTGTCTTAAGAGCATAGTTTCAATAGCTCACATTTGGCAAAAGATGCCCCAAGTTCGCTCTTACACATGCCGCATGTGAGCCTACAATATAAAATCCAATCTCAAATGAGCATGAGCCCTGCATCATGTCGGTGTTATGGCTGAGGGGGCCAAGTGGGCTGATCTGTCTAGCGTGTTTGGAATGGGATAACGTTAGTTCGATCCCCGCTTCGGTCATTTGACCATAACTCTAACCCTGGTTCAGCAGATGTAATTGGGTAATTATTAATTAATAATTCATGAAAATAAACAATAATGAATTATTAATTGATGATATTAATACTTGTTTCTGGCCAGGCAGAATAGGTTGGTGAATTGCATTCCTCTTCACAAATCTGTAAAAAAAAATCCCTTGCAGACCTTTCCTGAAACAGGGTTGACATTGATGATGATGATGGATGATTTCTTTCCTGTGGCGCCATTTAATGGTCCAGGACCATCTCAAGGGCGCCATGGCTTCTCGAGAAAAGTAGTGTCTTCAGTTCCTTTCTGAAGGTGGTGGTAGGCTGGTTCGCGCGAACACCGATGGGTAAATTGTTCCAGGCCACCGGCCCGGCCACCGCAAAGCTTCTGTCTGCAAAGTTTGATGTGTTTGATTGATTGATTAAAAGAATCATTTTATTCAGTATGGTGTTCAGTCTTATACCAATCAATATGTCAAGGAACCATGCTTGTAGTATTATTAAAATTTTGCCTGTTAGCAGTGTGGTGACACTCGGAGTATCACTGTTCTCTTTCTAACTAAGTTAGATCTGTGTTGTGGCAGGTTGCAAGTAGACACTGCAGGTGAGTGCACATACGCATTATATGCCTCTCTAGATGCAGCAAGTAGGTATATAAGAATTACAGGTTTGCGTACAATATATCGATGGTTAAAAGGCAATAAGGCATAAGCGACAAAAACAAAATTGTTCAGGAGAGCAGTTTACAGTTTGAGATTGGAGAAAAATGGCAAAACTTTTTTATTTTTTATCATATCGTTAAAATTAAAACAGCTCCAAAATAAAAACAAAATTAAGACATTTATTGGTATTCGTATTAATGTGGTTTTACGATTTTTTTATGTCAAAAGCGCCTTTAGGACAAAAAATGCCAAAATCTGTCGGATACACCAAAACCATACTTCGCAAACGCAGTATGTTTACTTGCACATAAACAACAACAAAATCATCGTAGAGCAATGGGAGTTAGCGCAATTAGAAAGAGAGGAAAGTTTCAAGTAGGATAGCATTCATAAGTCATTTTTTTCCAAAACGTCACTTATGCCCTATAGCCTTTTAACCGTCGATATGCACTCTAAAGAAAGTTGCAGGAAGTGGAAGACGCCAGTTATGCAACTTTACGTAATCCGCACAGCCTTATCTAAGTTGCAAGTATCTGCATAGTGGTACGGATTGGTGTCTCTATAATCTATGTAAGTTGTAAAGAAACATTGTACATCAATCGACATCACTACCCCAGAAGCTTCTTGATCGTCTGCAGATGGCCTTCAACGCTGCTGCCAGGATAATATACAAAAAGGGTAAATACTGCCACATCTCCCTGCTGCTGCGTGAGCTGCACTGGCTGAGGGTCCGTGAGAGGGTTAAGTTCAAGCTATGTGTCACAGTCCACAAGGACTTAAAGGGTACGGCACCCCCATGTCTCGCTGAACTATGTCCTGCTGACGTCGCTACAAGGCGACCACTACGCTCTGCCTCTACTGCTGTCAACAGGGTCAAAGAACCAATAAGAGCAAACACATCTAATTTTGCGGACAGGAGCTTTGGGGTAGCTGAGCCAGTTACCTGGAATAAGCTGCCTGTCGACCTTCGCTCTGACCAGCCCTCCATCGCCTTCAGAAGAGGACTTAAGAAAATGCTGTTTTCGAAGAGCCACGACGCCTTGAGATAGTCTGTGATCATTAAACGGCGCCAACGGAAATAAATCATCCATCATCATCATCATCAAACTTCACAGGAACCCTTCCGAAAATGTTTTACATAGATCGTGAATATTTTATTATACTTAGTCGGTAAGCGGTTGTCCGGTCGATAGTTCAGTTGGTAGAGCGCTTGTCAGCTGTGTCAGAATTGATTTCCCGTTTCGGTGCTTATTTCAAACCCCAATATAAATACCGGCAAGGTTTACTAAGCCTTCACAAGAAATGAGTGCCAGCCCTCTCGAGGACCGGCCTTACGCCAACTAATTCAGTTGAAGCGAGGGTTTCCCAGCTCCCGAGGGGGGCTGGTAGTTATATGTTGTGAAGGCTGAGTAAACCTTGCCAGTATATTATTTTGGGTTTTAAATAAACACAAAAACGCGAAGTGCTCTTCGGTGGGATTCGAACCCGAGCTCAAGTCATGGAATGCAAGCACTCTACCAACTGAGTAGCTATCGCTGGACTTATCTGACTGGACTCTATAATCTGAAATGTAGATAAGTAGTAAAGATACATTATATTTCAATCGACATCAAACTTCACACGAATCCTTCTGAAAATGATTTACATGTTTCCTGAAAAATTGTTTATAATCGGTTAAGCGTTTTTGGACTCCATAGGGAACATATGTAATAAGTAAAAGAGCGGTCGTAGCGCTAACCACTAAATTAGCGCTTCGTAAATGGAAGGTCGTGGGTTCGAATCCCGGCGGAGCAAAAAAATATACCATTTACATTTTCAAATATGCTCTTCGCTGCGTAAAAGATTCATAAACCTTTACCAAAGACCGGCCACCGAAGGTCCATCCAGCCTTACAGCGACTGGGTCTTGCTTGAGAATTGACACTTTCTATAGCGCCAACCATGCTCGCACAGGGCTCTTGAGGTGTGATTCAGCAGTGCTCACCAAATAAATCATCCTAATATTATTTTTCACAGGCAGGCACGTGTTAGTTCGCGCTTACAAATACTGCATGTGTAAGTGCTTACAAATTATAATCCAAACCTCAAATGTACAGTTCGCGTTTACACATGGCGCATTGTGGACTTACCATATAAAAACCTAATCTCAAATGAACATAAGCCCTGCAACTTGTACCGACCTTCCCTGAAACAGGGGTGACATTGGCAAAGTGATCCAGTTTGTACAGCATGGTCAGCCCATGTAAATAATACAAGTTCCTCTCTTTTCATTTTTGTTTTGCATTTTACATCATGATATATTTTTTTAAGTAGGTCAGACATTTAATTTCATACTGAATTTACTGCAATTGCTTTTCATGTTGAAATCGTTACAAATGCACCCGAAAAGAACCAGTTTTTGTGCAGCATGTCAATGCGTGCGTGTATGAGTAACAGGACTCGTAACACTAAAGTGGGCCGGTGAGGTAATAACCATGCATATCGTAAAAAAATCAAGTTATAAAATCCCCTTGTTGTTAAATAATACTGAGGATAAGATCTCTTACTAAATAGCTGGGAGAAACCCGAAAAATTGCGACGTCACACGGTCGGGTTGCTAGGGTGAAAGGCAAACTTTTGTTTTGTTTGCTAAATTTTTTGGTTGCTCTGGTTGCAAAAAGGTGCGTAGTTTGCCCGCCGAGAAAAAAATCTCATCCACTCATCACAGTTGAAAAAAACCTCGGTTTGTGACGTCATTCAGATATTTTTTTAAAATAATATGCATTTTATATTTTACGGCATTGTAGAACGTATGCAGTTGACAGCCATACTAAATACAGTACGTAGCGTATTAGTGTATTTTCAAAATACTTACATAATCTTGCATTGAAGTTATGACTCTTTGTTCTGCCTCTGTTAAGTGACATCGTATCTTCCCCACATTTTAAATGTGCCGACTCTGAAGATGATGACGATGAAAAATAATAATCCAATTATGTTTTATTAAAGACTCCCTAGATTGCAGAGAATCAAGAGGTATATGCCACTATTGTTTGAAACATTCATTCTAGAGGCGTCTCGTCTGGTCAGGAACGCGCGAGAATAGGCCTTGGCCACATATAAGTATAGGCTATGTTCGTATGAAGCTTTAGTGATCCATTAACGACACAGCCGTGAAACCGACAATACAGAAGCTACAGAGCGAACCATGCTATGTTACAACTTGTTAAAAAATAAATACAGTAAAATAAGATTTTGTAGGGTTTGTGTATTCACACAGTGAAAATTTTTTTTTTTTAAATAAAGCTATTTTTTGTTTAACGTAGTTTATTTTCACAATTTTTGTTTTCTTTCTTCTAATTTATTTAATTTTTTTAATTTTGGACTGTTATATTATTTTTAAATTAAGTTCATCTTTATTGTACCTATACCTACCTATTTATTTGAATTTATATAATTTTGATCTATGGTTTGTTCTTAACAATTTTAATTTGGCATCCATGACTCTTGATAATGACCTGAATATTGATGGTCGAAAGTGCTCGAGATATAAAATATTATTGTGAAAATAAACTACGTTAAACAAAAAATAGCTTTATTTTACAGTAAAATAAATTCCACTGCAATTGTATTAAAAGTGAACCCGACATAAATCACAACGATATCTTTGCAACTTAGATTATTTAGACTGCTTATAGAACACAAGACAAAATGAACTCTGTCCCGTCCTTACTCTTTTTTTGTCGTTGAGGTTGGGACATATTCTGCCAAATAGGTACTTTTAATAAGGCAAAAACTGGTTTATTTCGGCCACATAATGAGAAACGAGAAGTATTCACTCCTACATCTCATCATACAGGGGAGAGTTGAGGGAAGACGAGACATAGGGCCCTGAACGGCACTGCACCCCCATGTCTCGCTGAGCTATGCTCTGTCGATGGGACTTCAAAAAGACCACTACGCTCTGCCATTACCGCTGTCAACAAGGTTATAGTGCCCAATAGAGCAAACACATCAAACTTTGCAGACAGAAGCTTTGCGGTGGCCGGGCCGGTGGCCTGGAACAATTTACTTATCGGTGTTCGCGCGAACCAGCCTACCACCACCTTCAGAAAGGAACTGAAGACACTACTTTTCTCGAGAAGCCATGGCGCCCTTGAGATGGTCCTGGACCATTAAATGGCGCCACAGGAAAGAAATCATCCATCATCATCATCATCATCATCCAGGTCGAAGGAGAACGTCTGACAGAGGCTTGGCAGAAGCACAAGATCCCTCTTTCATGCAGCAGTATCGAAGGTGCACATTGTTGTGGTGATCGGTAATCTTCACTGAAGAGGCACAAGAAGAATAACAAGAAATTGAATTGAATTAGACTTATGGGTTGGTATGAGGCTGACCAGCCACACTGTAAAAAATGGTTCACTTTTCCAATGTCACAACTGTTTCAATGAAGGTCAGCAAATGTTGTAGGGCTTAGGTTCATTTGAGTTTTTGGATGTACGTAAACAGGCAGCATATTTTGTCAGCGCGAACTTACCATTGTCTGTTTGTGGGCATGCATTTTTTATGAATTTTAAATTTATATATATTTTTGCAACTTAAATAATAATAGATTATAGAACAGAAGGCATAAATGAAGTATGGCAGGAAAAACTTTGGGGGATAGAGTTAGGAATGAATGGGTAAAAAAAGAATGTAATTTGAAAATGGGTGTGAAAGTAAAAGTACAAAGGAATGTGATGATATTATGGTTTGGGCATGTGGAAAGAATGAATGATGAAAGACTGACAAAGTATGTATACAAAGAAAGTGTGAGAGGAAAAAGAGGAAAGGGACGACCGAGAAAAGTATGGAGTGATCAGATTGAGGAGATTGTTTTCACGAATGGGATATACAAAATGAGCGTAAAAGAAGAAAATGCATGAGAAAGGTGATGGATATGAAGGAATTGAAAGAGGTATATCAGGATAAGAAAAAATGGAGGCAACTCTGCAGAGGATCTGGCCACCCCTAGCGGAATGGCGACAAAGTTACAGTTACAGTTACAGGCATAACGAACTCTGTCCCTACCTAACTCTTTTTTTTTTTTGAGAAGGTTGAGAAATATTTTGCCAAATACATGCGTAGGTACGCCTTGACTTATAGGCTGGTATGAGGTTATAGGCCGGTAGGTAGGTATGGGTTTGCCATTTTTTACACAACTTTCTGCTATTTTTATAAACGCAACGCAACGCAACTAAGCTACACATATAGTGTAACTTCTTGCCGCGTTATCCCCGAAGGGGTCGCATGTGGCGAGTTGAACCTATTTATTTTTACAGATAAGGGGGCCGGCCTTACGCCAACCACTTCAGTGAAGTGGGGGGTTTCCCAGCTCCCGAGGGGGCTGGTACTCATTTCTTGTGAAGGCTGAGTAAACCTTGCCGGTATTTTAAATATGGGTTTGAAATAAACACCGAAACGGGAAATCATTTCTGACACCCTCGGTGGGATTCGAACCCGAGCTTTCGGCGTGGAATGCAAGCACTCTACCACCTGAGCTATCGACCGGACTAATGCTATTTTTATAATTTCTTTAATATTATAATTCTTTATTTCGCCCCCTTAGTGCTTGTTTATCTTATGTCCATCAGAGGTAATTTCACATGAGCAATGTTTGCATGTGTACTGGACCAATGTGTGTTATGAAAACAGGAAATTAATTTAAAAAATATTCAAAGCAATTCTCACATTATCGTGTTTTGCGTTTTTTTCTTAGCTTGGACTGTGTAGAATGTTTGAACATTGAAAAGTCATAATAATATAATATATATAATCTAAGTTGCAAGGATATATTCATTTAAAGCTCTCAGATGTACATATGCCCACAAACAAACCCGTGTAGTTCGCGCTTACAAATGCTAAATGTGTACTTACAAATAAAATCCAAACCTCAAATGAACATTAGCCCTACAACTTTTGCCGACCTTCCCTGACACAGGGGTGACATTGGCAAAGTGAACCATTTTTACAGTATGGGTGGTCAGACTCATACCAACCTATAACTCAAGGAATACGAATAGTAAATAACATTTAAGTTTTATCATTGTTACAAATCGTAGATAAGCCACACAAGCACTGGGTGAGGATATGTTTACTTTTCTCATTATGGCAGGAAACCTCTGTACGCAACTCCTGACAGTTTTTTTTAAATTAAATGTTTTGATTGAAGGTTTTTGTTCACGACAAAGTCCACTAAGTGCACGTCAGCAAGCGAGATGACATGTTTTTTAATATCTTATCCGATTCGTGACCGTGTCAATGTAACTTCATCCATAGAAAAAAGAAAGAAATCACGCTCTGATCTTGTGATAACATAATACAGACGACGTCATCAAGATCAGAATCTTCTTCTTTTTCTAATTTCTTCTCCTTTATCCTATTCCACATTGCTGAGTGACACAAGGGTGCAATCACTCTTCTCACGTTCTCCTACAGATGATGATGGCTAATATTCGATAGAAATGGCATCGAAAGAAGAAGATCACCAGGGCTGGAAGTCTCATCACCACGGTAATTCTTACTTACGGGATATCTGTAATATTTGTATGAAGACAAATCAGCTGTTCACTTGCAGCCATCTTGAATCGATAGGTCTTCATACAAATATTATCGATATTCGGTAGGTAAGAATTACCGTGGTGATGAGACTTTCAGCCCAGGGGTGGAAGTCTCGACAGCCGTCGGTAGATCAATAATTACCGTACCAATTTCTAGATAGGACTGAATAAGCATGGCGGTGCCTGAACAGCTGATCGTTGTTCCATATAAAATGGATCAGCTGTTGATACGCCGCCATGTTTTATTAAAAAAAAAAATTATACTGATCTATTTGGTGAGCGTTGTTTTTGTGTGTATCACACCTCAAGAGCTTGGTCGTCGCTGTAGAAAGCGTCAATTCTCAAGCAAGACCCAGTTGCTGTAAGGCTGGATGGACCTTTGAAGACCGGTCATGTTACCACTGAACTACGGACCGGCCCTGTTTTACCGGAAATCGAAAATGCGCGAATTTTCAGAAGCTATAATTAAAAAAACTAACTTATTAGTATTTAATCTTAATATTATTTTGGGATGCTTTTAAAATACTTTGTTTTTTTCTTGGAGGATATCAAATGATAACAATAATACAAATAAAAAAATATAAGCAAAACAAAAATATATACAAAAAATGTCAAAAAAATTTCAATAAATATTTTTTATAATAATCATTATTTTGAAATTAAATTTAAATCCTAATCGGGGCAAATATCAGGGAGTCGGCTAGCTCCTTGCCGGAGTAGCTCCTGGCAGGCTGCGTGGGTCCTCGCCCATGCCCGCGTCTCTCCGCTGGACTCCCTTGCCGTGCAGCACCCAGCCTCCTGTGTCGGGCAGAGTTTGACACTGGCGCTCCTTCTCTTCAGCCAGATTCATCTCAAGAAGAGGAAGAAAGTTTGACACTGGCGCTCCTTCTCTTCAGCTAGTTTTTCACAATAAGTATACACAAATTGACATTTGCAGAGAAGATAAGAGAAGAATTATAAAATTAAAATAGTTTATATATTAAATATTTGTATTTTTAAATAGTCATAGTTTTTAATTAATATATTTTTCATATTATTATATATTTGTAAAATGTATTTAAGTATTGATTTTTCTGTTTATGTCTGCCGAAAATGATAGAATTTTTAGATCGCCGCATTATGGAGCGGACGCCATTAATTTTCATCGACAGAATGAATGGGTTTTTGGGACATGGAATGTAAGGAAGATGAATGATTGCAAGGAGAAAGAAATTATGAATGTAATGAAAGAGAAGCGAATAAAAGTGATGGGTGTGACTGAAACAAAAATGAAAGGGAATGGTGAGAAAGTATTAGCGAATGGTGAATTGTATATTTGGTCAGGTGTGGAAGATGGGAATGATAGGCAGGGTGTAGGTGTAATTGTGAGTGAGTGTGTGAAAGGATGCATAACAGGATACCAAAGAGTTTCTCCCAGAATTTTAACTATAAAATTTAAAATTAAAAACTTGAGACTTTTCTTGGTGACTTGTTATGCTCCTGTGGATTCAGAGTGTATGGAGGTGAGAATGAGTTTTTGGAATGAATTGAATGCAATTGTACATGAAAGGAAGAAGAATGAAAACATTATAATTTTGGGTGATATGAATGGATGGATAGGTATGCAAAGAGATGAATGTTTGAAAATTATTGGTCCTAGTGGACGAGGTGTAGTCAACGATAATGGGCGACATCTGATTGCTTTGTGTGCAGAGCACAGTCTTTTTGCATCAAATACTTGGTTTCGGCATAAGGATGTGCATCTGTACACAAGGCAGATTGTGGGAAGTCGCACAATCATTGACTACATCTGTGTGGATGAAAGATTGAGAGGAGCCGTAAGAGATAGCCGTGTCTACCGCGGGCCTGAAATAGGCAGTGACCACTATCTCTTATGTGCTAAAATAATGCTTGGTGAAGTAAGAAAGAAGGAACGTAAGAAGCAAGTAAGAATGCCTAGAATAAAAGTAGAAAGGCTGAATGAAGAAAATGTGAAAGAGAAGTATGTATCAGAGCTCCACAAAATTTTAAGTGTGAATGAACTTGAGAAGAACGTGTGTGGAAAAGATATTGAAAGTATGTGGAAAGATCTGAAAGAAGGAATGACTGAATGCGCTAAAAAAGTATGTGGGGTAACGAAAGGTGGAAGATTGAAAGGAGATGCCTGGTGGAATGATAGAGTGAAAGAAGCTGTGAAAGTTAAGAAAAAGTGTTATGAAAATTGGCTGAATGATAGAAATGATAGAAAGCTAGAAGACGAATATAAGATAGCTAAGAGAATGGCGAAGACTATAATTTATGAAAGCAAGATGAATGAACAAAGAAAGATTGATGAAAGGATTAACAGAAGTTACACCGACAGTAAGAAGGAATTTTGGAGGTGGATCAATGCGGATAGAAATAAATCTTCTGCATTGACCACTCCGGGAGTCAAAAGTGCTGCCGGTGAGATGGTATGGGAGAATGAAGAAGTATGCAAGAGATGGAAGAACTATTTTCAAGAAATTTTTGGTCAGGGTGAAAGAAGAATTTATGAACAGATAGATGAAGAAAATGAATTGAATATTTTGAAAGAAGAAATGAAAGTGTCTATTTCACGTCTGAAGAATGGGAAGTCTGCTGGGTTTGATGGTATAAATGGTGAAATGTTAAAAGCAGGAGGTGAATGCTTGATAGATTGGATGTACGAATTATGTAAGCTTTGTGTGAATGCAGGAGTAGTACCGATGGATTGGAGGAAGGCAGTCATTGTTCCCATTTACAAAGGTAAAGGGGACAAAAAAGACTGTCAGAACTTCAGACCAATCAGTCTACTCAGTATACCAGGAAAAGTCTTCTGTAAGGTGATTATAAAAAAAGTGATTCTGACAACTAGTGAAAGGATTTCCGATGTACAGTCCGGCTTTATGGCCGGTAGAGGCTGTGTTGATCAGATTTTTACTCTACGACAACTTGTTGAAAAACAATTGTCGGTGAGGCGGAAGCTGTTCACGGCCTTTGTAGATCTGGAAAAGGCTTTTGACTCAGTGGACAGAGGTATGTTATGGGATGTTTTGAAAGCATACGGAGTGAATGGGGCTCTCCTAGGTGCGGTGCATGCCAACTATGAAAATAGTAAGGCATGTGTTCGTATTGATGGTGAGTATAGTGAATGGTTTGAAGTTTATAAGGGTGTGAGGCAAGGATGTGTGATGAGTCCTTGGCTATTTAACATAGTCATGGACAAGTGTGTCAGAGATGCTAGACTTAATGATTGTGGATTGATGATAGGAGAGAGCAAAGTGAGTGTTCTACTGTATGCAGATGATGCAGTTCTTGTGTCTGATTCTGCAGTAGAATTGCAAACAATGCTCTCTAGATTGAATGAAGCTTTGTTAGGTAACCATTTGAAGTTGAATGCAAGTAAGACGAAAGTATTGATTTTTGAAAGAGATGATGAAAATATTAATTTTGAATTTAAAATTAATGGAATGAATGTTGATGTCGTAAATGAGTTTGTATACCTGGGAAGTAAGTTTGAAAAAGATGGAAGAATGATCGGTGAATTTGAAAGAAGAATAATGAAAGGCAGGTGCGTACTGGGTGCTACCGCTAGCATCGCCAAGAACCAGAATCTTTCAAAAAATGTTCGACTGGCGGTGCACGGTGGTATACTAGTGCCCACTCTGATATATGGAAGTGAAGCCTGGACGGTGAGTGAAAGTGAGATTAGTAAAGTCCATACAGTAGAAATGGACTACTTAAGAAGTATGATTGGGAAAAGACGGAGTGATAGGGTAAGGAATGATTTTGTTAGAGAGGAATGTGGTGTAAGAGAAAGTGTGAAAGTAAAGATTAAAAGAAGTATGCTTAGATGGTTTGGACATTTGGAGAGAATGAATGAGGAAAGACTGACGAAGAAAGTATATGCTGCGAGAATTGATGGATGTCGTGGAAGAGGAAGACCGAGAAAGGTATGGATGGACCAAATTTTCGAAATAGCGAATGAATGGGATATCCAGAGTCATAATAAAAGGAGAGCTTGTATGAAAAAGGTTATGGCTCTGGATGAAATGAAAGAAGTATGCAAGGATCGAAAGAAATGGCGGTTGATCTGTAATGCTGGCGGTTAAAGCTAAGGCTTTTAAATTTAAAAAATATGTGTTGTAGCTTTTTAACTTTTTACTGTTTAATTGCTTAGAATTTATTTGTTTTATATATTTGATTGTATCAATTGCATGTACTCCTTGATTGATAGGTTGGTATGCGGCTGACCACCCATACTGTAAAAAATGGTTCACTTTGCCAATGTCACCCCTGCTTCAGGGAAGGTCGGCAAGAGTTGCAGGGCTTATGTTCATTTGAGATTGGGGTTTTTATATTGTAGGTCCACATGCAGCATGTGTAAGCGCGAAATTATGCATGTCTGCTTGTGGGAATGCATTTAATATGAATCTCAAATGATACATATCTTTGCAGCTTAGATTTAGATTTAGATTTAGAATCTCTGAAATAGCGAATGAATGGGATATCCAGAGTCATAATAAAAGGAGGACTTGTATGAAAAAGGTTATGACTCTGGATGAAATGAAAGAAGTATGCAAGGACAGTAAGAAGTGGCGGCTAATCTGCAATGTTGATTTCTAATGTTGGTATATTCATTTGCTACATTTTTTGCAAAGGAAATTTTTGACTTTTTTTGTATAGATTTCTTTGTAAGGTTTTGTTTTTTTTTATATTTAAATGTAATTTATTATTCATATTCCTTGACTTATAGGTTGGTATGAGGCTGACCACTCATACTGTAAAAAATGGTTCACTTTGCCAATGTCACCCCTGTTTCAGGGAAGGTCGGCAAAAGTTGTGGGGCTTATGTTTATTTGAGGTTTGGATTTTATTTGTAAGTACACATTCAGCATTTGTAAGCGCGAACTACACGTGTTTGTTTGTGGGCATACATCTGAGAGCTTTAAATGAATATATCCTTGCAACTTAGATTATAGATTGTTATTATTATAGTTTATCATTTTATGAAAAAAAAAAACGTGAAATAACCCTTTCAAATAGGTACGGTAATATCCATCGACGGTCGTTAAGACTTCCACCCTGTTGGATCATTGAGGTAATCTCACCCTGCCACTAAGCTGGTGAGACTCTTTCTTGTTCTTACATAACCAGCAAGCCAGTAGCTACTTGTCCTGAGAGACTGCAGCAGAGAAAGTTGCACTGACCGCTGCAAGTGCCTCGCTAAGTGCATATTGTACTTGCTACTGGCCATAAAATCAACTGCAGCTCGGTGCACTCGCACTTCCGGCTGTGCACCGCGCACCACATGCAGGGAAATGCATAATAAGGTAATTGCAGTGGTGGGGGATACGGTTGAGAATGCTATGGTTGTGTAGAGTGCATTTCAAGGATCACAACCATATACTTTTAATCAGTAAAAATAAAAATTTCATTGATGATTTTCTAAAATAAAATGCCGAGAATTTGAGTCCCGCTAAAACACAGCGCGGTCGGCTAGCCAAGCCGTGACGTCACTGGATCCGCCAGGCTACCAGAGGCCCTCGGTGTAGTTCTATGAAGAACTGAAGTACATAATACCCAAAGATCCGGCGACGTCACATCCGCCTATAAATATGTCCTGTTTTAGCGGAAATCGAGAATGCGTGAATTTTAAAGAGCTTCCTCCCTGAAACACAAGCTATGCTTACTTTGGGGAGAATTTATTGTAATTAGATTTTTGTAATTGTAATTATTATTGTGTACATATTGATAAAAACAATTAAGACCTTGTTATTATAATTATTGAAAAACTACGCCAGATATTATTTAAAAAGAACGCCGATTTTCAAAAGTGTTTAATGAAACAAAAATATATACAATATTACTTACATACCCTCAACGACGTTAGCCATGTTGAAAGCACCGGTTCCCATAGATCACCGAAGTTAAGCAACATTGGGCGCGGACATAACTTGGATGGGTGACCGCTCAGGTTACACCGCGTGTCGTTGGCATCTTGGACCGGTCCGTCGTCCGTAGTGGCAACACTTCGGACTAGTAAATGGAAGGTTGTGGATTTGGATCCCGGCGGAGCACAAAAATATACCATTTATATTTCGAATGTGCTCTTCGCTGAGTTGAAAAATTCATAAACCTTTACCAAAGACCGGTCACTGAAAGGTCCATCCAACCTTACAACAACTGGGTCTTGCTTGAGAATTGGCGCTTTCTACAGCGACGACCAAGCTCGCAGAGGGCTCTTGAGGTGTGATACATACAAAAAACAGCGCTCACCAAATAAATCATCCTGATATTATTATACCCTATTGATACAGAAAAAGACCGGTCCGTAGTCCAGTAGTAGCACTTTGGACTCGTTAATGGAAGGTTGTGGGTTCGAATCCCTGCGGAGCCCAAAAAATATACCATTTATATTTTCAAATTTGCTCTTCGCTGCGTTGAAAAATTCATAAACCTTTACCAAAGACCGGTCACTGAAAGGTGATTTTTTTTTTTTTTTTTTTCCCTCCATTAGTAACCCTAATGGGGAGTAGTTTAATCATGTGTACCACTTTTACAATATACCACACTGAAAGGTGTATCCATCCTTACAACAACTGGGTCTTGCTTGAGTATTGGCGCTTTCTACAGCGACGACCAAGCTTGCAGAGGGCACCTGAGGTGTGATACACACAAAAACAGCGCCCACCAAATAAATCAGCCTATTTTTTTATTTTTTTATTGCAGCTGTGACTGTGGAACTGAGGGTGGCCAGAACCTCTGCAGAGTCTCATCCACTTATTCCTATCATACGAGTAATATATTTCTCTCAGTTCATTCACATCCATCATTTTTTTTTTGTATTTTCTTCTTCAATTTACATAATTATCCCATAGGTTCACAACTTCACTCTTTTTACCAAACTATTCTTTCCTCGGTCTTCCCCTTCACCTGCTCTTCATGCTTCTCAGATATCTCATCTAGATAAAGACTTATCGCCACCTTAAAGGTAAAACTAAATACGCGCCGATTCGCTGATTTGAGAGATATCGTGGATTAAATGTTCTAGTAAGTATAACTTCTCATACATAGTAAGTGAACTAATTATAAAGAAGTGCCTATGAAAATGTTCTTAAACTACAGGATTTAAACACTTTTGTAATGTTTTTTCTCGTAGAAAATGGGAAAGATGTGCATTTATTTGAGAAACCCATATTATGTTTCTTATTCAGTTTAACCTTTAAGATATCGATATATTAGATCGTAAAAAAACAACTAAGCTACACATAAAGTGTAACTTTTTGCCGCGTTATCCCCGAAGGGTTTTGCATGTGGCGAGTGGAACCTATTTATTATTACAGGTAATGGGGCCGGCCTTACGCCAACCACTTCAGTTGAAGTGATATCAAGAGTGACGTAATACAAGATGGCGGCGTTAGTTCTGATTTTCATAATGCTCATTTTAAGCCTTGTAGGACTGTAATCTTTTATACGTGGGGGTTTCCTAGCCCCCGAAGGTTCTGGTACTCATTTCTTGTGAACGCTGAGTAAGCTTTGCGGGTTTTTTTTTTTTTTTTTAATAAACATCAAAACGAGAAATCATTTCTAACAATCTCGGTGTGATTTGAACCCGAGCTCTTGGCATGGTATGCAATCACTCTATCAACTGCGCCATCGACCTGACATTTTACGAGCCAGAGTCTTTGTTCACAAATTTGTTTTTACTAATTGTACAGCCTCATACCAACCTATAAGTCCAATTCCTTGACTCGTACCAACCTATAAGTCCAATTCCTTGACTCGTACCAACCTATAAGTCCAATTCCTTGACTCGTACCAACCTATAAGTCCAATTCCTTGACTCGTACCAACCTATAAGTCCAATTCCTTGACTCATACCAACCTATAAGTCCAATTCCTTGACTCGTACCAACCTATAAATCCAATTCCTTGACTCGTACCAACCTATAAGTCCAATTCCTTGACTCGTACCAACCTATAAGTCCAATTCCTTGACTCGTACCAACCTATAAGTCCAATTCCTTGACTCATACCAACCTATAAGTCAAATTCATTCCTAGACTTATAGGTTGGTATGAGGCTGACCACCCATACTGTAAAAAAATGTTCACTTGGCCAATGTCCCCCCTGTTTCAGGGAAGGTCGGCAAAAGTTGCAGGGCTTATGTTTATTTGAGATTGGCTTTTTATGTTGTAAGTCCTCATGCGGCAAGTGTAAGCGCAAACTCATATGTGTCTGCTTGTGATACTACATTTAATATGAATCTTAAATGTAGTATACATTTGCAACTAAGATTAAATATGAATAATTATAGACGAAGAAACTTTAATTTTGTCCTATTAACCAGTCTCAGCCACACCAAGGCATGGCAGGGTACAGACAGTTTCAGTAAAAGTTTATAAATACTCAAATACAAAGGTAATAAAAACTATAAACAAAAAAATAAGAAAAAAACATTTATTTTAAACTTTAAACAGTCAATTATAGTGTTTATAGCTAAGAAAAAAAACTAAGTAATTATATAAATTTAAGAAATGTATTATCTTTCCTCTTAAAAGATGGTAGCATTATGAGTACCCTTAGTACGAGTTGCAAAACTTGAGAAAAGTAAAGTTTACGGAAAATATTAAAGATTGATTTCCCCCAAAATCTGCCATTTTTGTTTCTTACACTTTATGGTCTTAGCAAAAGAGTTACAGTGATGAAGAAAATCAAGTTCAAACAAACAAAAACGGCAGATTTTGGGAGAAATCACTCTTTAATAATTGCCGCAAACTTTACATTCCTCAAGTTTTGCAACTCGTACTAAGGGTACAGAATATTATGCTATTTACTTTTACAGGTTCAGAGTTGCAGAGATTATGGTCATTTATAGTTAGTAGGTAAATGATTAGATTTAATTAAAATAAAATTCAAGACATACCTACATACAAAAAAGGTACAAAGGTGTCTTACTGTTTTTCATAATTTGAGCAATATTCAAGTAAAGATATTAAGTAAATACTAACTAAATCAGTGGTTCCCAACCTATGGGTGATTTGGACTCTTAGGAAGGCAAAAATTACGTAAGTGATGAGACGACAGGGCGGCGACAATTCGTCCCCCCAGTGCTTGTTTGGCTGATGTACCATTTGATTCAAAGTTGACCTTTCAAAGAAATTGAAATTGTCTTAAGAATCACATTTTACACCATCTGAGCTAAGAAAAAAACGTAAAACACGATAATGTGAGAGTTGTTTAAATATTTTTCAAATCAATTTCCAGTTTTCATAAGACGCATTGGTCCAGTGCACATACATACAAACATTGCTCATGTGAAATTACCTCTGATGGACATAAGACAAACAATGTAAGGGGTGAGCCCCCTCCATGTTGACGGTAAGAGGGGATAGGGGGGATAGATTACAAATAAAGGATGAGATGGGTGAGAAAAGGTTGATACACACTGAACTAAATAAATCTAATGATTGTTTTTGCGAGCATTTTGAATTTTAAAATCACAAAATATGTTTATTTTTTATTTTGTGATTTTGTAGGTACCTACTTCATGATATTTTGTTTTTAAATTGTAAAAGAAATCAAATTGAAAAACAAGTTTTTTTACCATTTCTGATGACAGTATTGAAAAGTCAAAGACAATAAACTACTAAATATTTAGTTATTTTACCATATTAAATATTTACTTTTACTTTTATTGAACTAGGGGCCAGTGTAATAAACACTCCTAAGCATCAAACTAAAACTACAATCCAAAACAAAGAGCATTTTTTCATACATTTTTTAAAGTTTTCTATGTTAAAATGATGTTGAGGAGTGTTAATAAGCTAGCTGTATGACATCACATTAAAATTTAATCTATTTTTATTTATTTTGTAAAAAAAACAGTGAGTACTGACTTAGATTAAATAATGTGTCTATCTCCGTTGTGGCAATAGATTTAAATTTCAAGGGTGTTATTCACACACAGCAAATCCATGGTTCAACAGCCACCTAACGTGAGTTTTCCATATAAGAAAACTCCTGAAGACGTTGGCTACGTTGAGAATGATGTAAGTTCTCCCAAAACGGTACGTCTAATATCCGAAAAGTTTAATTACCTAACTGTTTGATTCAAAAAATATTAATAAATAATTTTTAGAGTGTTCTAAAAATTATTTATTAATATTTTTTGAATCAAATATTTAAAATGGAATTCCACAATGTTTCACCAAAACAATTTGAAAAGTTACCTAACTGTGTAGTCATTATAATTGTACAAGCAAACCACCTCATTGTTTTGATAACTTGCCTTGAGAATGCTTTCTGCTCTTGAAAGCAAAACGTCAAAGTGAAAATACACAAAATCAACTTCAATAAGTTTTTGCCCAAACGAAGATGACTTTATTATTTTTATGAATAGATTAATTATTAACTAAGTAAAAGAAAACTTACATATGAAGATTTACCTAAACATTAAATTTAAGTGAGAGGTACAAAAATTTAACAAAAATATTTGTTTGGATATTGTTTTAACAGAAGTCCATGTTGTATTTTGAATGTTTGAAAACCAAACAAATCTGACATTAATTATTGACGCCATCACAATTTGTGGCAGCGTCATTACATCTCCCAGTGCTTGTTTGGCTTATCTACTATTTGATTCGAAGATAACCTTTCAACAAAATTGTCTTAAGAATCACATTCTACACAATCTGAGCTAAGAAAAAAATGTAAAAAAGATAATGTAAGAGTTGTTTATAGTATTTTAAAAATCAATTTAAAGTTTTCATAAGACGCATTGTTCCAGGAGGTACACATACAAACAATGCTCATGTGAAATTACCTCTGATGGACATAAGACAAACGAGCAATAAGGGGACTTGTTAATACCCCTTTAACCCTTTAACTGCGGGTGACACGCATAGGCGTCAAGTGTACACTTGCATACAGTGTGGCTGTCAATCATAGACGTCATCAGACTTTAAACTTATCCCAGACATCTGTGTTACAGAATTCAAAAGTCTACTCGTGAAATGAGCTTACCTTTGTGATTGTCGTTCTTGAATAACTACTTAAACTATGTGACTGTGCACATAGTTTATTCACAAGTGTCTTCAATCCATGAAAGTAGGAAACAATACCTACTTAAATGTTTTTTAAATGTGCCAGAAAAAATATTCTGTACTGAGGGTATTTATATAGCCAGAATATTCAGAAACAAAAAGGTTAATGAGCAAGACAAAGGCACCGGAATGTCTATAGTAATTTGACGCAGCATGACTATGACTAAGATATTACTAAGGATCCTCTCGGCGTTATTTGTCCATGATGGGCAACGTGGAGTAGGAGGCCTTGGAGGGGGTGGTCACGGTGGGCGCCGTGTCCATGACGTAGTGGTACAGCATCTCCAGGTAGCCGCTGGACATCCACAGCAGCAGAGCAAGGAAGGCCAGCTGCGTCAGCTTGTCCACGCACCACATCCTGGAAGTAACAATAAATTAAACCGATTGACGAAGACCGAAAAAAGTATGGATGGATCATAAGTCTGAAATAGCGAATGAATGGGATATCCAGAGTCCTAATAAAAAAGAGCTTGTATGAAGAAGGTTATGACTCTGTGTGAAATGAAAGAAGTATGTAAGGACTGAAAGAAATGCTTTTCAATGTTGGCAGGTGGTCATTTAATTTTAATTTTAAATTTAATCTCTAAGTTGTGAAGTTATTTTTTGTAAATCATTTAAAAAAAATTGTGCTCCTTGAAACCTCCTTGTCTCCCACAAACTTTGGAGACCGAGCATTCCGAATTGCGAGTCCGGTGAAGTGGAACAGACTGCCACCCGGGGTGAGAAAGTCTGAGTCTATAGGTGTATTTCGGGGTGCATTGAAAACTTATCCTGTCAATAAGCCTTTTTTTTTAAATATATTTGTGAAGAGGAATGCAATTCATAAACCTATTGGCCATGAACAGGTATTAATATCATAAATTAACCATTCATTATTGTTTTATTTTAATGAATTAATATTTAATAATAACCCAATGACACCTGTTGGACCAGGATCTAAGTTATGGTCAAATGATCCAAGCAGGGATCAAACCAACGTTATTCTATTGCAAATACGCTAGAAAGATCAGCCCACTTGGCCCCCTCAGCGATAACAATTTGCCTGGGACAATTTGCCCGTCGGTGTTTGCGCGAACCAGCCTACCACCACCTTCAGAAAGGGACTGAAGACACTGTTTTTTTCCAGAAGCCATGGCGCCCTTGAGATGGTCCTGGACCATTAAATGGCGCCACAGGAAAGAAATCATCCATCATCATAACACCGACAGGTCTTATCCGTGATTTGAGAGGGCCCTTGAGGTGTGACACACACAAAAACGGCGCTCTCTTATTATATGTACTATGAAATAAATTATTCTGTAATAATAATAATAATAAGAGCCTTGCAGGGGACAGCAGGGAGATTTGATGGCATGTATCTGCATCAAAGAGACAAGCAAGAGTTTTCCTTACACTTTCATGTGCCTCCTGGCCGCGGGCAGGGTGTCCTCTGGCTCCTTCAGGATGTAGAGTCTAGCAGCACGGATGCAGTCCTCAAAGTACTGAGAGATGTCCAAACCTGGAAACATAACAATTAATAATAATATTAGGATGATTTGAAAAGCCGCTCAGATAGCGACAATTCCCTTAAACGCCTGTGATCCAAGCAGGCGGCGAACGATCATCGATGGAGGATAACAATTCATAAGAACAGTTCTTCCTCCTCAAGGGTTCCCCGCACCAGGGTCCCCAGTGGCCTTAATCTGGGCTGCATGGCCATAGAAAAGAAGGATACTAAGGAGGTCAGCCTTCCAGCTTACTAAGAGAACCAGGATCCTGCTCACCATTTCCATCTATCTTGTAGCTGAGAGTTTCTCTGGGGTTGAGCAGTCTCCTGACTCCCTGGATGTTGTCCGACACAAAGTCCCACTGGTTGTTGGCGTAGTACTCAAACACTTCGAAGCCCTTGTTGATGCGGCGCTGGACTCTCATCAAGCTGGAAGTAAACAGACCACATGATGAGCAATTAGTCTGGAAGAAGTTCCTCAGCCAAAATTGATACGGTCAACCTTGGTTATAACAGGGGCATGAAAGCTTTCATGTTATAAATAAGTTTTTATGAAATAGAGTAATTTCACACAATTCTTTATTACATAAAACATTTTCAAATACATCTGCCATTTAAAAAATTATATCTGGCGTAGTTTTTAAATTATAGCTCTTTGAAATTTGTACATTTTTGATTTCCGGTAAAACAGTACATTTTATTTATTTAGGCGGATGTGGCATCACCGTATCTTCGGATAGTATGTATTTCATAGAACTGCACTGAGGCCCTCAGGTAGCCTGGCAGGTCCAGTTATGTCACGGCTTGGCTAGCTGACCGCACTGTATTTTAGGGGGACTCAAACTCTAAGCATTTTTTTTTAATTATCAATGAAATCTTTATTTTTACTACTTAAAAAATACATGGTTTTGATCTTTGAAATGTACTGTACACAACCATAGTGTTTTCAACCGTATTTCCCACCATTGCAATTACCTTATTGGGAAAAGAAGAATGAATTCAAACCCCGCCTACGCAGTGTCCTATTGACAATAACTTTGACTCTGATTCATCAGATGTCATTGGGTAATTGTTATAAAAATAATAAATAATGAATTATTAATTGATAATGTTAGCACCTGTTCCCAGGGCTGTAGCTAGAGTCGAATTTGAGGTAGGGCAGCATTGGTTACAGGTAGGGCGGAAGTAAAAAAAATATCATAATATCTGCCCTCGAAGCACGGGCTCCTAAATCAATCACCATGTACTAGTCCTAGTCCTAATCAACTACTGTACTAGTCCTAATCAATCACCATCACTGACCTAGTGATGTACATCGTGATTTTTCGTTTTCCCACAAAATAATAAAATAATGAGAATTTTGAAAAAAAATCACGTACAAATTATTTGGTTAGCCAAAACTATTTAATAAAAAAATATTGAAAAAAAATGTGAAATCTCTCCATTAACATAATAATACAAATATTTAAAACAGCTGAATTTTACGATTCCCCATGTTATTAAAAATGCGCAGAACTTCGTTCAGATCAACTGATTTTGTTTTTTTTTTCAAAGGCTAGAAATACCATGCCAGCCATTCTCTCGTGACCTATTGACGGTCTTTGAGGCCTATTGATTGCAGTTAAAGTTGAAATTTTCAACTTTAGGATTTCGTGTTGCCAGTATATAAAAAAAAGTGTGACAGCTGGAGTTTACCCACATATGTAGGTAGGTACCTACTCTTTGAGTTTAGGTACCCATTTCTTTTCCTACTGCGTAAAGTTTGATTAATTTCTACATTTTTTTTATCTCAAACTATGAACAAACAATTTAATTATAATAATTTGTCTTAGTTTTTGATATTTTTAAGGTAGGGCATTGTGATTTCAAGGTAGGGCATTGCCCCACAATGCCCCCCCCTAGCTACGGCCGTGCCTGTTCCTGGCCAGACCAAATGGGTTTGTGAATTTCCTTCTTCTTCAAAAATTACTTTATGTAGACATCTAGCGAAATTTACTGAAAGCTTTTTTCCAAATTGGTTGTGATCTTTGCTAAATATTGAATTATTTTTCGAAAATCAATTTTAACAAAAACTAGAAGAGTTAGTCCTTACACAGGCTTGTTCCCGGTGAGGAAGAGCAGGGAGTCCACAAACAGAGCAGGCAGCAGGTGGAAGAAGAACACGCAGATGTTGTGCTGCCAGCGGGAGTGCTTCATGGAGCCCCCAGGGTACCTGGAACATCAAAAAGGCGACATCAGCTGAGTGCAACTTAGATTTAAATCGATGTTATGGCCGAAGGGCTAGAGAACAGAATAACATTGGTTCGAATCTGCATCTGGCAGCATGTGTAAATACAAACTTGCATGTGTCAGCTTGTAGGCATGCGGTTAATATGAATCCTAAATGTTTATATACCTGTATTTGTGGAACTTGAATCTTTGCAAATGGGATTATAGATAGATAGATAGGATATAACATTAAAAAAAAATCAAAACCTTTTTTTACTAAAATATCCGAAGTAAAGTTCAAGAACAACTTTTTATAAAACAGTTGTTTTATAAAAATAAGCAAACAAACACTTCTTAATTCTACTTTCAAATAAGAAGAACTCAACAAGGTTTGTTTTCATATTTTAATTAAAGTTCTACAAATTTTCCACTGAAGCATTTCATAAATCTTTGTTGTCAACAAATTGAAGCTATTTTTAAATTTATTATTAAATTTATGTGTATACAATGGACTTTCACCGTGTGAAGCACCGAGCCCTAAAAACCATAATGTATTATTGATGTGTCCTCTCACCATGCCACCCCGTTAAGAGGCACCTTCTCCACGATGATGCTGCGCCCCACATCTATCATCTCCTGCCAGGAGACTTTGATCTCCGCGGAGCTGGTGATGTTGTAGATAGTCTTTTCCGTGTCCCTGGAAAACAATACCAACATCAAACATTTACAAAACAACAACACAACAAAAACAAAAACTTTTAGGGCAGAGTCAGAGGAAACAATGCAAACAGAAAGCTGTGACAATATTTGAAGACTACAGGGAAAGAACAAGGAATGTCAGTTGAAGAACATTTTGAGTAAATCAAAATTATATATTTGGAGTCTGTATTTCTAAATGTTATTGCTTGTCACAAAGAACCGGAAATACTGCCATAAACTGTGATAGTGACTGTCAGCGGCGGTGCGTCATTAGGGGATGAAGGGGATTATCCCTATGGATAAAATAGGCAAAATAAGTATCCACTAAGATAATAAAGTACAAATAAAACACTTTCTTTTTCTTCGCGAGTTGATTTGAGATAAAATAATTGAGTTAAAATTAACTCATGAAGAAAAACTTTGTGTTTCATCTTTATCCGCTTACAATGAATCTTCACAATGTCAATGCACATCTAGTTATAGAAAACGGAATACAAGAAATAAACTGGAATATTTTCTAAATCATTCAATTTAAAATTTATACATAGCACGATCTATATATTTTTTTTATTTTTATTTTTTATTAGACAAACAAACAGTTATACATGTAATATATGGGATAAACAACATAGTTATACAATTTCAAAAACCAGCAAAGAATTTTTAAATATAGATTACACAGCAGATGCAGGTTGCCAAAAGGAAGCGCAAAATTGTTGGATTGGTGACTTAAATCTGTTGATTTGACTTACTTATTGGCCACATAGTTCCATGCGGCGACCAGAAGACAGTTGGCAGTGATGTCTACTGGCAGGTAGTCGGCGTAGTCATTAGAGCGACAGTACATGCTGCGGATCACTCCCTTACCAGCTCCTGCAAGGTCAAGATAATAACATACAATAGGGTAATTTCACTTATTTTTTATTTCATAAAATCATAGACTTCATTTTTAGAAATGCATCTGCCTTTTTAAAAAAATAATATCTAGCGTAGTTTTTAAATAATAGCTCTTTGAAATTTGCGCATTTTCAATTTCCGGTAAAACAGGACATTTTATTTATTTAGGCGGATGTGGCGTCACTGGATCTTCAGATAGTATGTATTTCATAAAACTGCACCGAGGCCCCCAGGTAGCCTGGCGGGTCCAGCCGACCGTGCTGTGTTTAAGCAGGACTTTAATTCTTAATAATAATAATGCAGGATTTTTATAGCGCCCTTTTATGACTCTTGGTCATCCCAAAGGCGCTTGCTCATATGAGCGCGCAAACAGGTGGGTCTTCAAACCCTTTCTAAATGTGATCTCCAGATCCATTTAGCGCAGGTCATCTGAGAGGCCATTCCATATCGTTGGAGCAGCCACCTTGAAGGCTCGATCTCCAAAAACAGTCTTCTTTTCTCTTTTTGGAAACTCTATCCGACTGCGACATGATGCTGCTGATCGTAGTGTTGCTGTTCTGCTGCTTGTGGTGGCTGGATCTATCATGTCTTTAAAATATTGCCGTGCCGTCTCACGCAGGCTTTTGAAAACCAGCAAGCCTATCTTGTACTGGAACCGTTCTTGGCATTATATTTTGGAAAATTACCAATAAAATCTTTCAGTGCTATTTTTAGACATTTTGGTCGTCCGTCTAGCCCACTTTTTGACAATCTAATGATGCCTGGGCTGGAAGTCTCATCTCCACGGTTATTCTTACCTACCTAATATTGTTAATTTCTGTATTTACGTAAACATTCATCCATGTTTGTAAAATATTGTTTCTTAAACAGACTAAAATCGTACAAAACTATATGGCTTCCTATTCTTTTAATAAATTAGAGGATATGTTTACCAATCAAGAGTCCAGTGGGTCCATTGATGTTGTCTGTCCATCCCTTCAGAGGTTCCTGCCAGATGGGGATCACTAGAAAAAATAAAATCATGGATGTAAGAAACTGTTGAATAATTCTGAATAACTCTTTGAAATAAGACTATCAATTGTACAGAAGGAAAAAATGAAAATATAACCATACTAAGCTACACATATAGTGTAACTTCTTGTTGCGCTTTCCGCATATGGGTTGCATGTTGCGAGTGGAACCTATTTAATTTTACAGGTGGGGACCCGCCTAACGCCGACCACTTCAGTTGAAGCGGGCGTTTCCCAGCTCCCAACTCCTCCGGTATTCATTTCTGGTGAAGGCTGAGTAAACGTTGCCGGCATTTTATTTTTGGGTTCGTAATAAAGACCGAAACAGGAAATCATTTCTAACACCTTTGGTGGGATTTGAAACTCGGGTTCTCGGCATGGAATGCAAGCACTTTAACAACTGAGCTATCGACAGGAGAAAAGATGGTAAAGATGACAGAAATGCTATTTTATTTGAAAACTGAATAAATAAAGGAAAAGCAATGCTTATAATACAGATTTAAATGATGAAGAATAATATTTACCAATGGAAGGCCTTATGATGATGCAAGGGATCTCCTGCATGGCTTCTGTGACCAGACCTTCAGACAGGCATTTAGTGAAGGCGTACGTGTTGGGGAAAGTATCCAGAATCCTGAAAATAATAAAATAACATTGCTTAGTTTTTTTTTTTTTATAATTAATTTTAGAGACTGTGGGTGGGTGCATCTCGCGAAATTTACAGAAAGTTTTTAAGAAAATTGGTTCTGATCTTAGATAAATAATAATAAAAATACAATACTGTTTTAATTATTGGTCACAAGATGGTGCTATACACATTTTAGGCTCATTTCTCACAAAATAATGTGCAAAATCTAATATCTGTAATTTTTGATGTCATCTTTCTATACGTAGTATGGTAAGCAGATTGTCATCTCATAAGCTACGGTGTGAGTGAGTCTATCATGGCTCATTCTAGAGACATGGTCTCTCATCTTACTGTGTCCTCTATTTCACAGACTTTACATATGTGGATACAATGATCATTCATTTCAGATGTTCTGAGCAGTCCAGCAAGTACTGCATGTGGCTGCTCTAGCTTATACACTTACTTGTCTGTCATAGCATTGACCACGTCGTCTTCCAGCCACTCCACACACTTGATGAGGTTGTGAGGATCCACGGGAGGAGCGTAGGACTTCTCCAGGAGCAACTTCTCGTTCAGGTGGCAGTAGGACGTGGAGACGTGGCAGAATAGCTGGAACATTTCACAAGCTTTTCAAGTATGGGATTAAATTATACTTAAATTTAATTATACCAAATCTTAAACATAGTTATAATTAATTTATATTATTGTTATGAATGTGTGATTGTGTGTCTGTGTTTTTACTTTTGTGAGTGTTAATTTGTTCAATATTGTGAAAGTATTTGCTTGAATATTCTAAATAAGAATATTCTAGCATGGTCTGGTATGTGCCAGAATAACTTTTATACACCTATAAATACAGACATAGACTTGTATCGGAGCTGTCGATTAATACAGTACGAAAGTTAACTCTGTGAATGAAATCTTACAATAAATTGTGTGAAATAAATAAACCAAAGTTTTCTCTTAATTGTACCCTAAAACATAACATTATGTCTCCAAATTGTAATTTAAATTAATGTCCAAATTTTGATGTTCCAGCTGACCACACATTTAGACCACTGTACTGACTTCTACCGCAAGTAAAGGAATTTAAGGTACCTTGAGGTTCTTGCATTCTTTGGCCAGATCCAGGACCTGTTTAGTTCCCCTGGTGTTCAGCAGCACAGCTTTCTTCAGCTCCTCGTCAAATCTGGAATCAATATTTTACCTATTAGAACATGTGTCATTAGTTAATCCCTCCATTTGATCAGTTTCTTTGTAACTTAGATTAAAGAATGAAAGAAAGGAAAAGGAAGATCCTCTGTTATGAAGCTGATGAAATTAGCTTATCTTAGTACTGACCGGTCTGTAGTCCAGTGGTAATGCTTCGGCTTGTAAATGGAAAGTTGTGGGTTTGAATCCCACTGCGTTGAAAGATTCATAAACCTTTGACAAAGACCGGTCACCAAATGTCCATCCAGCTTTACAGCAATTAGATCTAACTTGAGAATTGGCAGTTTGTACTAGTGACGACCAAGCTCGTAAAAAGTCTGGTTGATAGCTCAGTTCGTAGAATGCTTGTATTCAATGCCGAGAGCAAGGGTTTAATTTCCACCGAGGGTACCAGTAATGATATCCCGTTTCGGTACATATGTTCAGAATTGTAAGTGGTTTGTTGTTCCTTGACTTATAGGTTGGAATGCGGCTGACCACCCATGCTGTAAAAAGTTATTCACTTTGCCAATGTCACCCCTGTTTCAGGTAAGTTCGGCAAGAGTTGTAGGGCGTATGTTCATTTGAGATTCGGGTTTTTATATTGTAGGTAGACATGCGGCATGTTTAAGCGCAAACTTATACGTGTCTGCTTGTGATGCTAATGTTACATATATTTTGCAACTTAGATTAGATAAGATTAGATTGTTCACCTGATTGTGGCGGCTGCGTGGTAGACGAAGTTGACGTTCTTCTGCAGCAGCTCCCTATCCTGGTCGTCTATGGCCAGTCCCACGCTGGAGACGTCTCCTGGGATGGGGTGGACCTTGCAGGTGAGACCAGCAGTCCCGCCTCGGAGCGCCTTCACCTTGTCGAATAGCTGGAGGGAGGAAGACGAAGAGTTAATATACAGAAGCGCGAAATTATACATGTCTGTTTGTGGGAATGCATTTAATATGAATCTTAAATGATATATATATTTGCAGCTTAGATTAGATTTAGATTTAGATTAGTCCACATCTTCTAACGGTTGTTGTGCAGCATTCGCAGCGGATTCACAGTAATCCTGTCCTTAGATTTCCTCTTACTATTATTATTTTGAATTGCTACGAACTTGGAGTGCCTATGTGCGACTGCATATGCATAAGTACCAGTGGCGAAGCGCGCCATACAAGCCGGTTCCCATCGGCTTCCCTTTTAAAATGATGTAACAAAGTAGTTAACAAATAGGTATAGGCACAAAGTAAAAAAATACATTTAAAACCAAAGAAACAATACGTATTTTTCCCCCATTGAAACCATGCAGTCTACTTTATTATTATTTCTGCCTCATTTTTAACGGGAAACCGATGGAAACCGGCTTGTATGGCACCCTTCGCCACTGATAAGTACATAGAACCATATCAATCAATGCATATAACAGTCTGGCACTGGTATGATGATAATAGGATGATTTATTTGGTGAGCGCTGTTTTTGTGTGTGTATAGCTTCAGTAAGATCGAACCACTTACTTTTAGAGTCATGGTCACGCCTCTGACCTAGAGGTTCTCATTTCTTGCAAAGGCTAAGTAAACCTTGCCAGTATTAAATCATCAAAGGACTAACACAATAGAGTATTGCCTTTACAAGATTGTGATTTTCTGTAGTACTTAATATTGGAAAGGCTTACTCAGCCTTCATAAGAAATGAGAATCGGCTCAGAAATAAAGTCTACGTATGTATAACGCCACCTTAAAGGTAAAACTGAATAAGTGCTGATTCACTGATTTTAGAAATCGTAGGTGAGACATTTTCTTTTGTGTAACTTCCCATAGTAAGTGAACTAATTATAAGGAAGTTTTCATGAAAAACTTCTCAGCTAAAGGATTTTCACAATTTTTCGTGTTTTCTCTCGTAGAAAATAGGGAAAAAATTGCATTCATCTGAGAAATCCATGTTAGCTTAATATGTCACTTGTTTAGTTTTACCTTTAAGGTAAACATCATTGCAATCTGCAGAAATGCATTTAGGTACACACAGATGACAAATTACTGAACAGAATGGTTTTGATGTTAGACCACAAGGCTGACAAGACAATAATGCACAGATGATATTTAATCTATAATCTAACTGTGTTTTTCACACACAGCAAATCCATGGCTCAGCCGCTACCTAACGTGAATTTTCCCTACAACAAAAGAATGATCTATGAATCAGATACGGATCAAATAAGTTGTGAATAACCCGGTTAGTCGCAAATAAACATTTTTTTTGTATTTTTATTCAAGTTTTTATGATTTATTATAATTTTTAATTATTTTTAAGTTTTTATAATAAGCTACACAAGTGTATAGGGGTCGCATGTGGCGATTCAGGACCTATTTATTTTTACGGGTAAAACGAGCCCCCCCCTCCCGGAAGGGCTGGTTCTCACTTCTTGTGAAGGCTGAATAAACCTTGCTCTCGGCATGGAGTGCGAGCATTCTACCAATTGAGCTATCGACCTTTTGACGAGCTTGATCGTTGTTGCTACAAAGCGCCAATTCTCAAGCAAGCGCCAGTAGCTGTAAGGCTGGATGGACCTTTGGTGACCGGTCATTGGTAAAGGTTTTATGAATTTTTCAACCCAGCGAAGAGCAAATTTGAAAATATAAATGGTATATTTTTTGTGCCCCGCTGGGATTCGAACTCACAACCTTCCATTCACGAGTCAGAAGTGTTACCACTAGACTGCGGACCGGTCTCTTCAACGGTACCGGTCAACATTACAACTATATCGACGGTTAAAAGGAAGTAGGGAAGTAGTTCCTTAACTTATAGGTTGGTATGCGGCTGACCACCCATACTGTAAAAAAATGGTTCACTTTACCAATGTCACCCCTGTTTCAGGGAAGGACGGCAAGAGTTGCAGGGCTCAGTTCATTTGAGATTGGGTTTTTATATTGTAGATACTAAGGTGGATCGCTGTATGTATGGAAAAAAATAAATATCATTTTTTCGTAATTGCGTTATGCAGAAAAGTTGCTCTATGGGGTGAGTATCTGATATAAAAAAACCTTATCAAAATATTAATTAATTATACTGCCCCAAGTCATCAGAAAAATTACAAAAATACATAAAACTACTCATTTTTACCCCTGTGCTTAAGAATTAATTATTGGATAAAATCAAAGGAAATATAATTTTGTTTCTTTAAAATGAATGAAATAGTTATTATTACGTGTTTGGTATCTTGTAATTTGAGAGGGGTGGGTGGAGGCACCCCCTAACTTTGTTACTCCGCGCAGACGCGCGTCACCCATTCGGTGCTCTCAGAGATGTGACTATAGTTGTACGCTACTCATATTTTTTGCGTAACAAATTTGCGAGAGATCTTTTAAGTGTATTTTTGATATATCAGCGTGTTAATGCAACAGATTGGCTTCATTTAACTATGCAAAACATCTTAAAGTACCGATAACTGAAAAATATTCTGATTGATCAAAAAACCAAAAGATAAATGATCATAAGGAGTGTTGATTTGAAAACTGCTGCGAGAAATTAAATAAAAACTAAACGGGAAACAGAAATATGAAACATATGAAGAAAAAGCTACAAGTTTATTGCCAAATCTGTCTGACCTATCAACTGATGTCTCTCAACAACCAGTCTCAACAGTAATAGAAAAACTAGCACTTCAGAGACCGCTACTTCAAACTTCGTATTCATATTCATTAAAAACTATTGATTTTGGCATACTGGAAAACCCTGTGAATAAATTTGGCATTTCCAATAAAACTGAAGCTGCTCTTGTTTTGGCAACAATTCATCCAAAGTTTTTGATCAAAATAAAATTAGAAGAGCCCGTGAAAAGCAGAGAACTAAGTTCAGCGGTGTCACAACTGATTCTGATTACTAAGATTTGGGTTTATACTTTAATGGGCGTAAAAATAAAACCTTTAATATGGTGGATCATAAGAGAAATATAATTGTACAGGAGCATATTAGTTGAATTAAGGATGCAAGGTCACAGTACATAAAATATCTAGTAAAACCGCTGCAGTGGTGTATTTGTCAACTCCATGCCAACGAACTGCCGCGCCAATTATTTGAATATATTGATGGTTGTACAAGTGGACAAAAAAGTTACACTGGACCCATAGAAAAGGTATTAAAAAGTTGTGAAGAGCTTCCAATAGTCTCGTTTCTAACTATCCAATGTGATGTACCTATTAGACGGAGAATAACTATAAAGTCTGGATAGTGTTCTCAAAGCTTATTAAAAAGAAACCCTGGAAAACTAGTGCATTCAAGATGGCTCACAGAATACTACGGCTTTATGTTTTTTTTTTTAGCCTTCTGACAAGCTGTTAATATTATCAATTATATAATAAAAGCGGATGCTCTTATGTGGTCTTACATCAAAACTAACCACTTTGTATTAATGGTGCTAGGCACTTACACAAGACAATCTAGCTGTCGCGATATTTGACAGATAATTTAAAGCATATACTACATCCTGTTATACAGAAAAATGGATATTTCAATTACCCAACAAACATCTTACTCGCTTAGCCTTTCTATGAGTTCTAGCCTTGTGAAGAATATTGAAACGCGACAGGAAACAATTTTGACAATTCGAACTACGATCGGCCAAAACTTGATTTTGATGGAAACAATATAAAAAACTTTATAAACTGGCACGAAAATAATGTGACCAAGGCGCCTGTTACAAAATGGATGAACAGTTAATTAACATCACGTTGTTAAGAAAATCCACCGCTTGTTGACGAACTAATCTCAAGCCATTTCCATTTTTCTTGCTACACGTTAGCCACTGAAAGATTAGTAAAAATTGTAATAAAAACTTCAGTTACTGTTTGCGGTCTTATCAGAAGAGATAGATTCATTAAAACAAACCTGGAATCACGACAAATAATGCATTTTTTCAATTTAAAGAAAGATTACCAATTCTCTTAAAATCACTTTTTTCTAGACTTCTGTTGATAGCCATTTTTTAATTTTTTTTGCCATAAAAGGGTATTTTTTCTATCATTTATAGAAAATCATGCTGTGTACTTAAATTTGAACTTCAATATACTACTATTATATTTTTCTTAATAAATAAAAAAAAATGTTTAGTATATAGCAGTTTTTATGATTTTTATTAAGTTTTCGAGTCTTTGGGGCAGTATAAGATCAAATATTTCGACCTAATGGTAGTACAATTTATTGTTTGTATTGATATAGAGCAGCTTTTGGCAAAAACGCAAAATCGAAATTCCCAAAAAAACGATTTCGATCCACCTTAGTAGATACCCATGCGGTATGTGTTAGTGCGAAATTATACATGTCTGCTTGTGGGAATGCATTTAATATAAATCTTAAATCAGGCCTGGCCAACCCGCGGCCCGCGGCGCCTTTACGTGCGGCCCGCGGTCATGTGTGATGAAAAATATAAATTAAATATAATAAAAATAAAAATAGGGCGTCTATAACAGACGTAAATCTGGAAAACCAGTGAAGGTGTGTAACTTCAAATATTGAAATACCTAGATTTAGAAAAATTAAGTAAGCGAAAAGAATCACAAATCTTGCACTGAAAGGAGAAGTCCCTGATAATTGGTTTTATTTGTAATATTGTTTTGAAATGAAAAATTAAGAATTTTTTCCTCCATGAAGTTAAGGGTTAATTAATAATTTTCATTGTTAAAATATTTTTCTATTGTTGAATTTTTTTTATGTTGTTTACTACATAAATACATTTTTTGTTGTTGGTTCAATGCGTGTTTTCTTTTCACATCTGGTTGTGGTTTCGTTTTTTTATATATTTTTTTTTGTAAAATGTTTATATGTGTGGCCCTTGGGGAAATTTTAGGCCATCAATGCGGCCCGGGGTGCAATTTGGGTTGGCCAGGCCTGTCTTAAATGATATATATCTTTGCAACTTAGATTAGATTAGATTAGGGCATAAGCGACGCTTTGGTCAAAATTGAGTTATGAATGCTATCCTACTTAAAAAAAACTCCCATAGTTCTACGATGATTTTTGTTGTTGTTTATGCCCAAGCAAACAACTGCGTTTTCGGAGTATGGTTTTGGTGTAACCGACAAGATTTTGGCCTTTTTTGTCCTAAAGGCGCTTGTGACATAAAAAAAAGTAAAACATCGTAAAACCACATAAATAGGAATGCCAATAAATGCCTTTATTTTTTATTTTAGAGCTGTTTTGATTTTAACGATATGATAAAAAATAAAAAGTTATGCCACTTTTCTGCAATGTCAAACTTTAAACTGTACCCTTAGTACGAGTAGTAAAACTTGAGAAAAGTAAAGTTTACGGAAAATACATATAAAGAGTGATTTCTCCCAAATTCTGCCGTTTTTGTTTCTTACACTTTATGGTCTTAGCAAAAGAGTTACTGTGATGAAGAAAATCAAGTTCAAACAAACAAAAACGACAGATTTTGGGGGAAAGCACTCTTTAATAATTGCCGCAAACTTTACATTACTCAAGTTTTGCAACTCGTACTAAGGGTACTGCTCTCCTGAACAATTTAGTTTTAGTCGCTTTTGCCCTATTGCCATTAACCGTCGATACTAACACAAGTGCGTAAACCTGCAAGGTTAACCGGTGCTTAGAAAATTACTTTCCTATTCATGAACTAAAATAATTATTGCGGATCATATTGCGTAAATGACTTATCTATAATCTAAGTTGCAAAGATAATACATCAACATTTAAAATCCGTTAAATGCATGCCCACAAATACACACGTGTAATTCAGCGCTTACAAATGCTGCATGTGTACTTACAAATTAAAATCAAAATGAGCATATGCCCTGCAACTTTTGGCGGCCTTCCCTAAAGCAGGGGTGACATTGACAAAGTGTACCATTTTTTACAGTATGAGTGGTCAGCCTCATATGGTAACAGGTGTGCGGATGCTTATGGTGAATGAATGCATGTAATATTACTGTTAAATGTAATATATCTTTGCAACTTAGATTATACAGGTCCGTTGTCTAGTCAGTCTAGTGGGCAACATTTCAGACTCGTGATTGGAAAGCAGTGCGTTCGAATCCCGGCGGAGCAAGAAAATATATTTAATATATCAAATGTGCTCTTTGCTAGATTAAAAAAATAATCTACCTTTTCCAAGGACTGGTCTAATCTAATCTAATTTAAGTTGCAAAGATATGTAACATTAGAGAATCACATTATATGCATTTTCACAAGCAAAGGCTTATGTTCATTTGAGATTGGGGTTTTTATATTGTGAGTCCACATGCGGCATGTGTAAGCGCGAAATTATGCATATCTGCTTGTGGGAATGCATTTAATATGAATCTCAAATGACACATATCTTTGCAGCTTAGATTTAGATTTTTTAGAAACAAGAACAAGTTCGCGCTTGTACATGCCGCATATGAACCTACAATATAAAAATCCAAATCTCAAATGAACATACACCCTGCAACTCTTGATGATCTTCCCTGAAACAGGGATGACATTGGCAAAGTGAACCATTTTCTACAGCATGGGTGGTCAGGTTCATACCAAATGGTAACCAAAATTAAATCAAGCCTTACGCCAACTGGCTCTTGCTTGAGAATTGGCGCTTTCTACAGCGACGACCAAGCTCGCAGAGGGCTCTTGAAGTGTGATTCAAACAAAAACAGCGCTCACCAAATAAGTCATCCTAATATTGTTATAGGTTGGTATGCGGCTGACCACCCATACTGTAAAAAATGGTTCACTTTGCCAATGTCACCCCTGCTTCAGGGAAGGTCGGCAAGTTAGAGTTGCAGGGCTTATGTTAATTTTAGAGTTGGGTTTTTTTTATATTGTAGGTCCACATGCGGCATGTGTAAGCGCGAAATTATGCATGTCTGCTTGTGGGAATGCATTTAATATGAATCTCAAATGATACATATCTTTGCAGCTTAGATTTAGATTTAGATAGATGGTTCGTATTGCCTAAATGGCTTCTTACAAAATCATGCCGAAATTATTTTAATTGAGTTGGTAAATACACATTTCATACGAAACAGACTAGACTCAAAACTGCGCATGCGTGAATGCGATAAAAAACATGTTGATCATGTAGTTGCGAATTTCGGAGCGTATTGTAAACTTCTTAATCGATGAGGAAATGCGTGGAATCTATTTATTTTCAAATCTATAAAAATCTTCCTTACGCCAAGCGGGAGAAATCCGTAGAAGCATAAGAAAACGCAACGCAACTAAGCTACACATATAGTGTAACTTTTTGACGCGTTGTTCCCGAAGCGGTCGCATAATATGGCGAGTGAACCTAACGCCAACCACTTCAGTGAAGTGGGAGTTTCCCAGCTCCCGGGGGGCTGGTACTCATTTCTTGTGAAGGCTGCGGAACTGTGTCCAGAATGAGCCATGATAGACTCACTCACACCGCAGCCTGTGATAAACATTTGATCAACCGGAATGAGAGTGCTTGCATTCCATGCCGTGAGCTCGGGTTCGAATCCCACCGAGGCGAAGGTGTCAGAAATGATTTCCCGTTTCGGTGTTTATTTCAAACCCCAAAATCAAAATACCGGCAAGGTTTACTCAGCCTTCACAAGAAATGAGTACCAGCCATCTCTGGAGCTGGGAAACCCCCACTTCATCTGAAGTGGTTGGCGTAAGGCCGGCCCCCTTACCTGTAAAAATAAATAGGTTCAACTCGCCACATGCGACCCCCTCGGGGATAACGCGGCAAGAAGTTACACTATATGTGTAGCTTAGTAAAAAAAAAAACTCACAGCTGTAGGGCCACATACAAGAAGTAATATTTCTGTACATTGGCTCACTTTTAGAGATGTTGAAACGCGGACCTTGGCATACGCATGTATTGAAAATTTGAAGAACTTGTAATATTTTTGAATTGGTCAATTTCCCATGTCGAAATAATTTCAACGTTAAATAAATTCGAGCGTTACCTAATTCAGAACTTGACTCCGACTTAGTATCTGCCTAAATTTTGATTACAAAATTATCTACCATGACGTCACCCCAGTGCTTGTTTGGTTTATCCACCATTTGGTTCAAAGATGACCTTTTTATAAACAGTATTCTTATGCGCACGGCAGCCGCTGGTAAGTTGGTTAATGTGATTTATTGTTATTATTTATGTTGCTTTACTTTTTGTTATAAACTTATTCATATTAAGATGATGATGATGATGGATGATTTCTTTCCTGTGGCGCCATTTAATGGTCCAGGACCATCTCAAGGGCGCAAGGTTAGGTTAGGTTCATCAATTTGCACGGTGCCGTGTCTATAAGTTTGCAACAATGCGAATAAAGTAAGTCAACTTCGCCGTGCACATAATAACAACCTTTTATAAAACTGTCTTACGAATCACATTCTACACAATCTGAGCTAAGAAAAAAACGTAAAACACGATAATGTGAGAGTTGTTTTAAATATTTTTTAAGTCAATCTTCAGTTTTCATAAGATGCATTGGTCCAGTACATATACGTTGAACGTTGACCGGTCCGTAGTCTAGTGGTTAACACATTTGACTCGTAAATGGAAGGTTGTGGGCTCAAATTCCGGTGGAGCACAAAAAAACATACCTTTTATATTTTCAAATATGCTCTTTGCAGGGTGAAAAAATTATATACCTTTACCAAAGACCGGTCACTAAAGGTTCATCCAGTCTTACAGCAATTGAGTCTTGTTTGAGAATCAGCGCTTTCTACAGCCATGACCAAGCTCGCAGAGGGCTCTTGAGGTGTGATGCACACAAAAACAGCGCTCACAAAATAAAGCATCCTAATATTATTATTATTTATTATATACAAACACGGGTCGTGTGAAATAACCTCTGATGGGTATAAGACAAACAAGCACTAAGGTGACGATGAGTTGAGGTATCTACTACTTAGTGTAATGTAACTTACTATAATGAGGCAAATTATAGAAAATTATGTTAACAGAAGCAGCAATAATGAAATTCGGCCTTGATTTAATATATTGGTGTATGGTTTGGCAACTTAAAAGTAAAATGAAAAATGTTTTCTTGACCGGTCCCTATTTTAGTGGTCAGCGCTTCGGAATCATGAATGGAAGGACGTGGGCTCGAATCCCGGCGGAGCACAAAAAATGTTATTCATGGTTTTTAGCCATAGTCGGTGTTATAGCCGCGGGGATCGAGACAGGTTATTTAGAACCGGATAACGCTGGTTCGAATCCCGCGATGATAACTTCGACCCTGGTTCAACAGATGCCGTTGCATGCACACAAGCTTCTGCTTTCGCATGAAGACAACTGGCCAGGAAAAATAGGTTGGTTGGTTGATTGCATTCCTTTCCACAAATCTATTTAATATATATATATATCAAAACAGTTTTGGAGATTTTACTTTACTCTTGACGTTTCGTTGGTGACACAGCCAACGTCCTCAAGAGACACCCTTATTGTGAGATGACCAGGAATGAATTCAATGCACACGGTTAGGTGAAAATAAATCGATTGGACGCGCCAGATTCAACCACTAAGAGTAGGGGCGTGCATCCCATAAAGGCACATGCGCCTAATAGGTAGGCAATATATGGTGAAGAAAAACCCCTTTCAAAAAAAATTCAAAATTTCAGTTCGATTGGATATCTTTAGCACTTCAGTCAATTTCAAATGATTTATTAAAGGAATGGGAGAAAATATTAATCTGAAATGTATTTGCCATAGACCCTATGCACGCGTCTGACTTAGAGGATAATGCGGTTTAGAAGTATCAGTGTATGTGCAGTTTAGTATAGTTACCTTCCGTTTAGGACTACATATTGTTATGATTTTACTGGGGTTCTCTTTCAATCAAACTGCAATTATTTATTTTAACTTTTTTAAATTTATTTTACACGGTTTGGTTCACAATTTACAATAATTGATAATCTCTGCGTATATTACAATTATGGCGTCATTGGGCAAGGAACTTGAAGCTTACGTAGCCTTTTTTCCCTGTTTTAATATGTTCCTGATATTCCAATGTACAATGATCATGACGTATTCTCTTTTCTTTCACTGTTTAACTATATATTTGGATTTTGTTTGTTTTTCTTTTTTCTCATATATTTTCATATATTTCTGCATTTTTGTATTTTTCTATGTAGGTACTTTTTCTATTGATGTATTATTTTTTTTATGGCTGGTCATGTATTGCACCCTCCACATGACCAAAAAAAAAACAACCAAGCTGAAATAAACACTTATTATTATTATTATATGGTATTCACGTCCAAATGTTGGATGCAACTAATCCAATTATGCCCTTTGCAGTCCGTATATATAGGTACAAAAGGGATCATTCTTGCATATTCCAGATCATTTGATCTCTCGCTCATACCAGACCGCTGTTCTATGTATGTACGTAATTTACAACTACCATCATACTAGAGCCAGATTGTTCTATACACTAGCGTACAATGTTCAGGCGCGCGTGGGTACTTCAAATCCTTAATTTGTAAGAATATATTTGGAGTAATGTTGAAAAGACTGTTGTAACGCAGTAAGAAGTTAAGTAGGCAAGTAGGTGATACTCACTTGAGTAACATTTGTGAATAGCCAAGTTACTGAAGCGGTCACTTGGATTGCGGAACTTCTAGCATTATGAGTAGATTATATTGATTTGGTGAGCTTGAATCAAAAATTACTGAAGCGTGTATAACAGCAAGAAACACAATAAAATAAGTAAGAAAATATAGTTGAATGCCATTCAGTGGCATATCGAACGACTCGTGCCCGGAAAGTTGTGGGTTCGATTAATAATAATATTAGGATTTTGATGCTTGTTTCTAAAAAATATATAAAAATCAATCAACATGAATTTTCACAGTGTTAATACACTAAAATCTAAATATTTGATTAAAAAAATATTAATAAATAATTTTTAGAACACTTAAATGAAAAAACTTTGTTTTAATCCACTGTGAGTATTTATTTTTTGAAAAAACGTTTTCGGAGATCATTCTCCATATTCAGTTTCTTATATACTTAACTTAAAACTAATAACAAGACATGCAATTTATGTGGGAGGGGCCAAAAAGGAAAAAAGATGGACATCCTAGAAACACTAGAAATAAATTCATATTTTAAAATTAATAAAAAAAATCTAATTAACGTCCAGATCCCGCCCATATCTTCCCCCCTCCTTTCAATTTTAGCCCCGCCCCCTCCCACATATTTTGACATTTGAAAAGTTATTATCAACTAAAATCTAAATCTAAATCTAAGCTGCAAAGATATGTATCATTTGAGATTCATATTAAATGCATTCCCACAAGCAGACACGCATAATTTCGCGCTTACACATTCCACATGTGGACCTACAATATAAAAAACCCAATCTCAAATGAACATAAGCCCTGCAACTCTTGCCGACCACACAAACCATAAAAAATATAATGTTAGGATGATTTATTTGGTGAGCGCTGTTTTTGTGTGTATCACACGTCAAGAGCCCTCTGCAAGTTTGTCGTCGCTGTAGAAAGCGCCAATTCTAAAGCAAGACAAAGTTTCTGTAAGGCTGGATGGACCTTTAGTGACCGGTCTTTGGTAAAGGTATATGAATTTTTTACCCAGCGAAGAGCACATTTGTAAATATAAATGTTTTATTTTGGAGGCAACTCTGCAGAGGCTCTGGCCACCCCTAGCGGAATGGCGACAGAGTTACAGTTACAGTTACAGTTACAGTTTATTTTGTGCTCGGCCGGGATTAGAACCCACTACCTTCCAATAACGAGTCAGAAGTGTTAGCCACTAGACTACGGACCGGTCAATTCCCGGCATTGAATTTATGGTTTGCTATGAGACTGACCACACATACTGTAAAAAATTGTTCACTTTGCCAATGCCACCCCGGTTTGAGGGAATGTCGGCAAAAGTTGCACGGTTTTTCATTCAGTCATATGCGTTTATTTTTTCTTTTCTCTTCGTAATGTATCTCTTTTGTTTCATACTTTTATATGCTTGTATTGTAATGTATAGATATGATTTACATGTACATATTATATTGTAAAAGGCTTTTGCCGTAAATAAATAAATAATTTGTAAGTCCGGATTTTAATTTGTAAGTACACTTTTTTTTGCCAATGCCACGCCGGTTTCAGGTAAAGCCGGCAGGAGTTCGGTTTATTTTGTATGTACAAATGCAGCATGTGTAAGCGCGTACTTACACGTGCCTGCTTGTGGGTGTGCATTAAATATGAGCCTCAAAAATTTCCTTGACTTATAGGTTGGTATGAGGCTGACCACCCATACTGTAAAAAATGGTTAACCTTGCCAATGTCACCCCTGTTTCAGGGAAGTTCAGCAAAGGTTGCAGGGTGTATGTTCATTTGAGTTTTGGATTTTAATTTGTAAGTACACATTCAGCATTTGTAAGCGTGAACTTACACGTGTTTGTTTGTGGGCATGCATTTGATATGAGCTTTGAATGTTAACTTAGATTATAGATTTTGTATAGAAATGCCATCGCATCTTTACAACTTAGATCATAGATAATTACAGATACAGAAACAATGCTGCTGCGCGAAAAAGGGATCATGTCCGTCTGCCAAGCCACTGTCTTGGGTTGTATATTGTATAACCAGGGTGCGGTTCTGTTATTGTTTTGACTAAATCATAATTATTATTATAATAACCTTGGCATGATTTTTTTTGCGAGGTAAATATTATAGATTCGACAAAAAATCTTTTTCTCTTGAACCGTTTAAACTGGTTCTGTTTATTAAATTTCAATCACTATTAGCTAGGGAATGCAATCTTGCAGCAAAATCGCAATCTCGGTATTTGCGAGATTATGTAAATCCGATCTCGCGAGATCTCGGTATTTGCAAGATCTCGCATTTAGTGGCCACATGGTTACATTTTTTTTTGCTAAAAAGTGTCATTTTGCTTTAGGTTGACAAGGAAAGTATATTAAAAAAACTTTTTTTGTGATTTTTTTTTATAGAATCAGAAAGACAAGCTAATCAGAATCATCGACAATCATTTAATATGTTTATCAGTTAACTCATGGCATGGATTTTTGAAAAAAAACTCCTTAAGAAGCATAGAATGTCAATCGTGGCATCAGATAATCTGCTTCTTACGTGAGACAATACGTAGCCTGCTGAAAAAAATGCGCTCTCAGATTCCACGCTCGTCGGCACTATTGTCACCAGACTATCATAGGCATCCTGTTAATATCTTCCTCTTGATCCGCCATATTCAAAGAGGTGCATTTATTTTTTGATGTCGGATTCTAGGGTTGACATTGAAGTGTGCATTGGAACTGGAGTAGAGCGTTTACAAGATTTCAGGGTATTTTCCAACTCTTCCTGAAGTCATTGGTTAAAGAGCCGCCGCTGTGCTTAAAGCTGCAAGTTTCTAGCAGAGACTGCAGAGAGTGACACGTCGTCATCTTCGTCGAGTTGTATTAACACAGAAGTAGATTGGGTAGGTGTAGGAGCAAGAGAGGCAACACCAACAGCATTGCGTCCACCCGCGTCGTCACTCGCGCGCTGATAGCACACGTGGCGCGCTGTCGCTTGATCTCGCAAATCTTGCGAGATCTCGCACTGTTTTCGATGGGAGATTGGTCTTTCAAGATTGATGCGAGATCTCGGTATTTCGAGATTTCGGTGTACCGAGATTGCATTCCCTACTATTAGCATGCAAAAAAAAACATTCCAATGCTTAGCTTATTCAGAACGCAACGACATAAAAACAAATGATAGACAGACAGCGCTGGCAGCGGTTAATCACGTAGGCCAATACCTATTCCGTGTTTTTTAGAATTTAGACCAAAGATCTATAAAAATTTGTAATCGAAGTAGCAAAGATATGTTAACATTTAAGATTCATATTAAGTGCATGCCCACAAACAGACACGTGAAAGTTTGCACTTACAAATACTGCATGCGTACTTACAAATTAAAATCCAAATTGACAAATTGAATAATTGTTTACAGTATGGGTGGTCAGCGTTGTACCGACCTAATAAATGGTCATTATTACTACTGAATGCAGTTAACCAACTTATTTTTCTCGGCCAGAAACAGTTATTAAAGTCATCATTATTAATCATTCATCACTTCATGAGCTATTCATTAATAATAACTTTATGATATCTGTTGAACCAGGGTCAAAGTTATCGTCAATAAGACACGGCGCAGGCGGGGTTCGAACTTGCGATTGTTTCAATTGTGCAAAGTCAAGTGCCGAAGCCTTATCCGCTCGACCATACCTGCGGCAATAATTAACATTGGAAAGATAAATTGAGATTTAAGATTCATGTTTAATTCACTCCCGAAAAAATGTGCAAAGATAAATCAAGACTTATTACCTATTAATTCATACTTAGTTTTGATGTCCATACATATTATTATTTATTGATTTAAAAATGTAATTCGTCGAGTATGTGCCTTGACTTATAGGTTGGTATGCGGCTGACCACCCATGCTGTAAAAATGGTTCACTTTGCCAATGTCACCCCTGTTTCAGGGAAGGACGGCAAGAGTTGCAGGGTGTATGTTCATTTGAGATTTGGTTTTTGTGTTGTAGGTTCACATGCGGCATGTGCAAGCGTGAACTTGTACGTGTCTGCTTGTGAAAATGCATGTAATGTGAATCTCCAATGTAGCATATGTTTGCAACTTATATTAGATTAGATTAGAATTTATACCTTTTTGCAGAAACTCGTTTAAGTTCGCGTTTAGATATTCAGCATGTGTGCAACTTTGCCGACCTTCCCTGAAACAGGGGTGACATGGGCAAAGAGTGAGCTTACAAAATAATAATAAAAAAAAACTTAATCTCAAATGAGAATTCGTCCCTGAACCAGGAGTGACATTGGCAAAGTACAACAATTTTTACGTTAATTTGTGGTCAGCCTCATACCCAATTTTTAATCAAGGAAATCATGATACTGTTTGTTTGTTTTTATGTCATACGGCGGCAATACGTAACACATTTTTACCTCGCACAACTGGTTTTAGCGAAATTCCGTAAAAAGCGCGAGTGAATTGCATTTGCCGTATACTGGTCTGTCCCACTTTGTGTTAACTATGTCTGCTTATGAACCAACATCGGGAAAATTCTGCAGACGTTACCAAGAGAACTTCAAAAAACTGTAACTGTAACTGTAACTCTGTCGCCATTCCGCTAGGGGTGGCCAGAGCCTCTGCAGAGCTGCCTCCATTTCTTCCTATCCTTACATACCTCTTTTTTCATGCATTTTCTTCTTTTACGACTTTGTTAGAGAGGAATGTGGTGTAAGAGAAAGTGTGAAAGTAAAGATTAAAAGAAGTATGCTTAGATGGTTTGGACATTTGGAGAGAATGAATGAGGAAAGACTGACGAAGAAAGTATATGCTGCGAGAATTGATGGATGTCGTGGAAGAGGAAGACCGAGAAAGGTGTGGATGGACCAAATTTTCGAAATAGCGAATGAATGGGATATCCAGTCATAATAAAAGGAGAGCTTGTATGAAAAAGGTTATGGCTCTGGATGAAATGAAAGAAGTATGCAAGGATCAAAAGAAATGGCGGTTGATCTGTAATGCTGGCGGTTCAAGCTAAGGCTTTTAAATTTAAAAAATATGTGTTTTTTAATTTTTTACTGTTTAATTGCTTAGAATTTATTTGTTTTATATATTTGATTGTATTAATTGCTTGTACTCCTTGACTGATAGGTTGGTATGCGGCTGACCACCCATACTGTAAAAAATGGTTCACTTTGCCAATGTCACCCCTGCTTCAGGGAAGGTCGGCAAGAGTTGCAGGGCTTATGTTCATTTGAGATTGGGGTTTTTATATTGTAGGTCCACATGCAGCATGTGTAAGCGCGAAATTATGCATGTCTGCTTGTGGGAATGCATTTAATATGAATCTCAAATGATACATATCTTTGCAGCTTAGATTTAGATTTAGATTTAGACGACTCACACACCTGGCAAAACAAATTTCGAAACTTGTTTTGCCAGGGGTGCTTTACAAGTTCACATACATTTTTCTCGAATACTCAATACTTCGAGTAAAGTGAAAAAACTCGTACTCAGGGTACAGAGCTAGAAATCAATTGTTGTTAATTGTGAACTAAATTGTTTAAAATTAAACTGTTAAAATAAATTATTGCAGTTTATTTAAAAAGTTAACCCAGTAAAAACCTAACAAAATCTTTGCAACTTAGATTATGGATTATATACGAGTAGATTGGTCTACCCTGACTTTTCCATCAGTAAGAGCATGAGTATGCATGCCTCTGCACTCTGGTTCAGTTGCATTGCCAGTATTATGTACAGGCCACTTGCCTGGCGACTTGTCTTGCTACTTGCACAGTAACTTTCATCTTCACTGACCCAGATACTTGCGCACGATCAACTGCTGAGCCCATTCTACCATGCACTAAGCGATGAACTGTTCCTGTGTGAACGAACCAGCCTTAAGAAATCCTAAACAACTAACTAGTATTGTCACGATGGAGTTGTGTGGAACTCAACTTCCTTGATCGCAAAAATGCAACGTAACTTACTAAGCTACGCATATAGTGTAACTTCTTGCCTGCGTTATCCCCGAAGTGGTCTTTGCGCATGTGGCGCTTTGGGATCTATTTATTTTTACGGGCAATGGGGCCGGCCTCATCCAACCACATCCCTTGAAGTGGTAGTTTCCCAGCTCCCGACGGGACTGATTTTAATCTAATCTAATCTAATCTAAGCTGCAAGGATATTTATCATTTAAGATTTATATCAAATGCATTCCCACAAGCAGACATGTATAATTTTGCGCTAACACATGCCGCATGTGGACCTACATTATAAAAACCCAATCTCAAATGAACATAAGCCCTGCAACTCTTGCCGTCCTTCCCTGAGACAGGGGTGACATTAGCAAAGTGAACCATTTTTTACAGTATGGGTGGTCAGCCGCATACCAACCTATAAGTCAAGGAATTCTCATTTATTGTAAAGGCTGAGTAAACCTTGCCGGTATTTGTATTGTGTTTGAAATAAATATCAAAACGGGAAATCATTGCTGATACCTACTAGCTACTTCGGTGGGGATCTAACTCTTACTCTCGGCATGGAATGCAAGCATTCTACCAACTGAGCTATCGACCGGACTTTTAACGAGCTTGGTCGTCGCTGCAAAGCGCTTTTTCTTAACTAACACCCAGTTGCTGTAAGGTTGGATGGACCTTTGGTGACCGGTATTTTGTAAAGGTATATATGAATTGTTTAACCCAGCGGAAAACATATTTGAAAATTTAAATGATATATTTTTTGTGCTCCACTAGAATTCGAACCCATAAACTTCCATTTACGAATCTGACACATTGACTTTTAGGCCCGGTATTTTCAACGATAGCATAGCGACTTTATACTGAGTGAAAAGGACGCACTTATGTCAATCGTATGGATAGTTTTTTTTTATCAGTTTAAAGTCACATATGCTAACGTTGAAAATACCGGCCCATGTATTATATCTATGGACATAAAAGTATCTTACCGAAAATATACACTATATCCGTTTCAATCGTCCTTAGTTAGAAAGAGAACAAAGATCTTCGCAGTGTAATTTCGATGTAAACAAAAAAAACTTGAAAGAAACTACGAAATCTTTCCAAAAAGTTGGCAACTTTTAAACTAGCGCCTGCGCGAACATTGTGCGCGCGCGTTGTAAATATTTTTTAATCAGTAAATTTGTCAATATTAAACGTAAAAGGGACCATGCGGGAATCTACTTTGCATTTACCTCAAATTTATGTCTTTATACATAACCAAAAGTAAGTGCCCAGCAATGCTGTCCGATCTTCGATAGGACAAGTTTAAGAAGAAGAAGATTTAATTAAGTAAGAAGGCAACGCAACTAAGCTACACATATCGGTGCCTTAAAGGTAAAATTGAATGAGTGAGATTATATATAGATTAAAATATCATCTGTGCACTATTGTCTCGTCAGCCTTGTGGCCTAACATCAAAACCAATCTCTTCAGTTATTTATCATCTGTATGTAAATGCATTTCTGCAGATTGCAATGATGTTTTCCATAAAGTTAAAACTAAACAAGTGACATATTAAGCTAACATGAGTTTCTCAGATGAATGCACATTTGTTCCTTTTTTCTACGAGAGAAAAATACTAAAAAAGTTTTAAAATCCTGGAGTTTAAAAGTTTTTTTATGAGCATTTTCTTATATAATTCATTTATGAGAAGTTACAACCTAGAAAAAGTTTTATCCACGATTTGTCAAATCAATGGATCAGCACTCATTCAATTCTTTTGAGCGGTCCGCAGTCTAGTGGTTAACACTTCGGTTTTGTGATAGAAAGGTAGTGGGCTCGAATCTCGGCAAAGCATGAAAATATGTATTATTATGTTTAATTTTGCCCTTCGCTGGGTTGAAAAATGAATCTGCCTTTACCAAAGACTGGTCACCACCAAGATAGTCTTCAAACCAACAGGATTTTTCTTGAGAATTGGCGCTATCTATGACGATGACCAAGCTCGCAAAGGGCGCTCGAGGTGGGATTTACACAAAAACAACGCTCACCAAATTAATGATCCTATTATTATAAAAAAGATTTAAAGAAATATGACAAAGTACAGAATATTTACACAAACAATATAATTTGAAAAACCAAGACGTCACTGCTGAGAGATAATAAGGAAGAAATGATTAAAATAACAATCCATCACGTTTGCTGGGGAAATACTAAGGTAGGTCATTTTGTAATAACAGTATGATGACCTCAAAATTAACAGGGGTGACATTGGCAAACTACTTTTACTTGGGAACTTAAGGGCAAATATGCATTTAAGATTTATGTTGTGAATACAATGTAATAAATTCAAGAGTTAATGCATTTTTATTTTATTTTTGTTTTGTTGCAAACAAATAATACCACTATTAGAAGGGACAAATGTTCAGGAGAGTCATTTTAATCTCTATAATAAAAAATAAATGTGATATAAATATAAATAATAGCAAGAGTAAGAGCAAGCAATAGTGAGAGCAAGACGGCAATAAAGAAGAAGAAACAAATAAGAAGAATAAGACGGTTAAAGAAGGAAGAAGAGACACATGAGAAGAAGAAGAAGACGACAAATAAGAGGAGAAGACGGCAACTAAGAAGAAGACGATGACAAATAATAAGAAGATGGAAATAAGAATAAAACAAATAAGAAAAAGAAAACGTCAAATAAGAACAATAAGACGACTCGCAAGAATAAGAAGATGACAAATACCAAAGAAGAAGTTGGCAAATAATAAGAAAAATACGAAAAATAAGAAGAATAAGTCGACAGATAAGGAGAAGAAGACAAATGGGAAGAAGAACACGACAAGTAAGAAGAAGAAGAAGACAAAGAAAAAGAAGAAGAAGATGACAAATAAGGAGAAGAAGACGACGAATATGAATAATAAGATGACAACTGATAAGAAGATGACTATAAGGGAGAAGAAGACACACAAAAAGAAAAACACGACAACTAAAAGGAAGGAGAAGACAAATAAAAATAAGAAGAAGAAGACGACAAATAAGAAGAAGACGACAAATAAGAAGAATACGACAAATAAGAAGAAGACGACAAATAAGAAGAAGACGACCAATAAGAAGAAAAAGACGACAACGAAGAAGAAGACGAATGATAATAAGAATGAATGCAAGCCCCTTGCAGTGACGCAATACCACGAAACCACGCTTTATAAGCTATCATCATCATCACTATCGATGAAAGTAAGTCAGCGTTACGGGTGTAAGTGTGTCGCATCGCGGTGCTGATCGGGTAGACAACGCAGAGATGTGGTAACCAGAGGTAGGTACCTACCACCAATAAGATATCGGCGGTTAAAAGGCAATAGGGCATAAGCGTTATGTCGGTGTTATGGCCGAGGGGTCCATAACTCCGACTACTCTTTAGCGTGTTTGGAATAGAACAACGTGTGTTCGATCCCCGCCCGGGTCATTTGACTATAACTTTGACCCTGGTTCAACAGGTGTTATTGGGTAGTTATTAATTAATAATTCATTAAAATAAACAATCATGAATTATTATTAATTGATGATATTAATACCTGTTTCTGGCCAGGCATAATAGGTTGGTGAATTGTATTCCTCTTCACAAATCAATTTTTATAAAAAAAAAATGAAAATAAAAAAAAAATAAAGCGACATAAACTAAATTGTTCAGGAGAGCTTCCCACTTCAAATAAAGTGGTTGGCGTAAGGCCGGCCCCCTCACCTATAAAATAAATGGGTTCAACTCGCCACTCGGGGATAGCACGGCAAGAAGTTACACTATATATGTAGCTTAGTTGCGTTTTAGTTGCGTTCAGGAGAGCAGTTTAAAGTTTGAGATTGCAGAAAAATGACAAAAAATAAGTTTGTTAAGATGGTTCACACACATGAAGAGAATGGACGAGGAAAGACTGACAAATAAAGTATATAATATTGCAAAATAGATGGATGTCGTGGAAGAGGAAGGCCGAGAAAGGTATGGATGGACCAAATTTCCGAAATTGCGAATGAATGGAATATCCAGAGTCATAATAAAAGGAGAGCTTGTTCGAAGAATGTTATGACTCTGGATGAAATGAAAGAAGTATGTAAGGACAGAAAGAAATGGTGGTTGATCTATTATGCTGGCGGCTAGGGCTAAAGTTTCTCAAGTTTTCCAAATTTTTGTAAATTTTTAATTAGAATTCTGTATTTGATTTTAATGTTTATCCATTTGTTCATGTCTAAAATGTTATTTGTTGTGTATATTCTACGGACTTATAGGTTGGTATGGGGCTGTCCATATATTACGTCATTCGCATTTAGGGGGGGGGGGTCTGGTCTGCGGATGATGGTAAATGATGTACGAGTCCCAGAAGTGACGTCGTTCTTGTAAATACCAATTTTTACACAATATCCAAAATAGTATGCAAGTAATATAACATTATTAATTATTAGCTCATCCATTATTACAGCAAGAGGGGGGGGGGGGGTGTCATTAGATAATGACTATAGGATGATTGTAGGGGGGGGGGGGGGTCGAAAATCGGCCAAAATCGATGACGTAATTTATGGACGGCCCCTATGCGGCTGACCACCCATGCTGTAGAAAATGGTTCACCCTGCCAATGTCACCCCTATTTCAGGGAAGGTCGGCAAGAGTTGCAGGGTGTATGTCCATGTGAGATTTGGTTTTTATGTTGTAGGTTCACATGCGGCATGCTCAAGCGCGAATCCATACGTGTCTGCTTGTGAGAATGCATGTTATGTGAATCCCTAATGTTACACATCTTTGCAACTTGGATTAGATTGGATATTGCGTATTGCCCAGGGCGCCACTCTTCTAGCTTCAATGCTGTCTTGTGCGAGCACCTTATAGCCAGCAGAGAGGGAAAGTTTGGCATTGACACACTAATACTGCGTGCGCTACGTCAGAGAGGAGTACCGCAACTTAGATTATTGCGACATAGCAACCTTAACACCCAACACACACACAGCTCTGACAGCCACCTGCCAAATATTGAACTTAGAGAAATTTGACGGTTCTGCAACTGGACCTATCTATAATCTGTAATCTAAGTAGCGAAGATATATTACATTTAAGATTAATATTTAATGCATTCCTATGAACACACACGTATAAGTTCGCGCTTACACATACCGCATGTTGACCTACGCAACTAAACGCAGCTAAGCTACACATATAGTGTAACTTCTTGCCTGCGTTCGGGACCTATTTATTATTACGGGTAATGAGACCGGCCTCACACCAACCACTTTCAGTTGAAGAGGGGATTTCCCAGCTCCCGGGGGGGCTGGTTCTCATTTCCTGTGAAGGCTGAGTAAGCCTTGAGATCGAACCCTTGCTCTCGGCATGGAATGCAAGCATTCTACCAATTGAGCTATGGACCTTTTTACGAGCTTGATCGCCGTCGCTACAAAGCGGCAATTCTCATGCAAGACCCAGTTGCTGTAAGGCTGGATGGACCTTTGGTGACCGGTCATTGGTAAAGGTTTATGAGTTTTTCAACCCAGCGAAAAGCAAATTTGAAAATATAAATGGTATATTTTTTGTGCTCCGCCGGGATTTGAACCCATAACCTTCCATTCACAGTTCGAAGTGTTACCACTGAACTACGGACCGGTCAATATAAAAAATATAAAAAGCCAAGTCTCAAATGACTTGCACTGAAACTTTTGCTGACCTTCCCTGAAATAGGGGGGAAATTGGCAAAGCCTTGTATATCTCTGCAACTTAGATTATAGATAGAGAATTTCGTGTTATGGGTTTCCATTTATTTATGTCAACTTCGGAAAAAATCCTAAATGACCGTCTTTGATACTATATCGACGGTTAAAAGGCAGTACGTAGGGCATAAGCGACATAAACTTAATTGTTCAGGAGAGCAGTTTAAAGTTTGAGATTGCAGAAAAATGGCATAACTTTTTTATTTTGTATCATATCATTAAAATCAAAACAGCTCTAAATTAAAAAAATAAAGGCATTTATTGGCATTCCTATTAATGTGGTTATACGTTGTTTTACGATTTTTTTATGTCACAAGCGCCTTTAGAACAAAAAAGACCAAAATCTTGTAGGTTACATCAAAACCATACTTCAAAAACTCAGTTGTTTGTTTGGGCATAAACAACACAAAAATCATCGTAGAACTATGGGAGTAAGCGCATTAGAAAGAGCGGAAAATTTCGAGAAGGATAGCATCATAACTCATTTTTGGCCAAAATGTCGCTTTTTGCTACTGCCTTTTAACTGTCGATATGATTCAAATATTAGTAGTAATCTTAGTTGCAAAAATTTAATGTGTTAACCAATATACCTCTATTATGAAATCTAGTGAGTCGTATTTCGCAAATTAATTAAATATGTTACATGGCAACTTTGTTCCAATTATTTACCTTGGAATATCTTGAGTTTGACCTCGTGTGTCAAATGACCATGGTTTCAGCCAAATAAGTAAGAACTTCTAATCGATTCTTATTATTTTTATTATTTGATTAAATTTTACTTATTATAAGTCCAGTCGATAGTTGAGTTGGTAGAGTGCTTGCATTCCATGCCGAGAGCTCGGGTTCCAATCCCACCGAGGGTGCCAGAAAGGATTTCCCGTTTCGGTGTTTATTTCTAACCGATAAAAAAGTACCGTAATTATTCCTTGACTTATAGGTTGGTATGATGCTAATCACCCATAATGTAAAAAATGGTTCACTTTTCCAATGTCACCCCGTTTCAGGGAAGTTCGGCAAGAGTTGCAGGGCTTATGTTCATTTGAGATTGGGTTTTTATATTGTAGGTCCACATGCGGCATGTGCTAGCGCGAACTTATGCATGTCTGTTTGTGGCAATGCGTTTAATATGAATCTTAAATGATATAATCTTTGCAGCTTAGATTTAGATTTACATTTTTAGGAAATGTTTACTCAGTCTTTCCAAGAAATGAGTACCAGCTCGCTCGAAAGCTGGGAAACCCCCACATCAAGTCAAGCGGTTGGATGAAGGCTGGCCCTCTTACCTGTGTAAAAAGTGTAACTTCTTGCTGCGCTCTACCCCAAAAGGGTCGCATCTGGCGATTGTACCCTATTTATTTTTACAGTTAAGGGCGCTGGACTTACGCCAACCACTTCAGTTGAAGTGGGCTTTTAGATCTCGAGGGGGCTGGTATGAAGGCTGAGTAAACCTTGCCGGTATTTTATTTTGGGTGTGAAACAAACACCAAAACTGGAAATCGTTTCTGACACCCTCGAAAAGGTTCGAACCCGAGCTCTCGGCATGTAAAGCAAGCACTCTACCAACTGAGCTATCAACCGGACTAAATGATCCTAGTAAAACACTTTTTTTCTGGGATGGTTTGTTTTAATTGAATTACAAATAATTTATTTAATTCATTATAGGTTGGAATGAGGCTGACCACCCATACTGTACAAAATGGTTTCCTTTGCCAATGTAACCCTTGTTCAGGAAGGTCAGCAAAACTTGCAGGGTTATGTTCATTTGAGGTTTGGATTTTAATTTGCAAGTACACATGCAACATTTGTAAGCGCGAACTTACACGCGCCTATTTGTGGCCATGCATTTAATATGAATTTCAAATGTTAATATATATTTCTTTGCAATTTAGATTATAGATTATTATAGACGAAAAATATAACAAATTTATGATTAAAATCATTCTTCCACATATACACAGGTATTTCGAAAAAACATTTATGGATCTAAATATACAGTTAAAAATTCCGAACCTGATTCATTTGTATTTCCAAACAATGTCGATTTTAATCTACTGTACTGATTTTCATACAATGGGCTACTGCTGTTTTCAATACCTACTCCATTTTTACGAATTATAATAAGCCAAATTTTTACAGTTGAAACACTGTTTACTGGAATTTGGACCGAAGTTTAATTCATGAAAATGTTAAGTATACAAAAATACTATATTGTACAATAAAACAATATTGTTTTGAGGCCAACGGTTGTTCAGAATATTTCAGATGAATGAGCATTGTATCCACATATGTAAAGTCTGTGAAATAGAGGACACAGTAAGATGAGAGACCATGTCTCCAGAATGAGCCATGGTGTATAAGCTAGAGCAGCCACATGCAGTACCTGCTGGACTGCTCAGAACATCTGAAATGAATGATCATTGTATCCACATATATGTAAAGTCTGTGAAATAGACGACGCAGTAAGATGAGAGACCATGTCTCCAGAATGAGCCATGGTGTATAAGCTAGAGCAGCCACATGCAGTACCTGCTGGACTGCTCAGAACATCTGAAATGAATGATCATTGTATCCACATATATGTAAAGTCTGTGAAATAGACGACGCAGTAAGATGAGAGACCATGTCTCCAGAATGAGCCATGATAGACTTTAGGATCTTAGTGAACACACAATTCGAAAGGAATAAGGAGAATAATGAGATAGAGTTCAAGGTCAAATCACTTACCGGACTGCTGAAGATCTCTTCTAAGCGCTGTTTGGGCTCTTTTCCCTTCTTGGTCCTGATGAGAAGGTATATAGTGCGAAGGTCATAACAGGATCTTGAAAAAGAAGTAAAAATAGCAATGAGGAATTGGTCGTACGTTAACGTCAATCATCTATAATCTAAGTCGCAAAGATATATTAACATTCATTTAAAATGCATGCCCACACACAGACACGTATAAGTTCGCGCTTACAAATGCCGAATGTAGACAGATAACATAAAAACTAAAATTTACAATAGTAATATCCGTAATATCAATAGTATTTTCCTTGACTTATAGGTTGGTATGAGGCTGACCACCCATACTGTAAAAAATGGTTCACTTTGCCAATGTCACCCCTGTTTCAGGGAAGGTCGGCAAAAGTTGTGGGGCTTATGTTCATTTGAGGTTTGTTTTTTATTTGTAAGTACACATTCAGCATTTGTAAGCGCGAACTACACTTGTTGGTTTGTGGGCATACATCTGAGAGCTTTAAATGAATATATCCTTGCAACTTAGATTATAGATTATAGATTATATAATAGCTACACAGTTAAAATTTATTAATCGGATATTAGGCGAAACGTTATAAAAGAACTTACAATATTCTCGACGTTTCGTTAGCTAACGTCTTCAGGAGACACCCTTTCTGCGTCGAGAATAATTTAAGTTCTCTCATAATACAATAATACAATGAAAGAAGTATGTAAGGACAGAAAGAAATGGCGGTTGATCTGTAATGTTGGCGGCTAGGGTTTATTAAAATGAAATTTGTTTTATGTTTTAAGTTTTTGATGTCCATGTATATTATTATTTATTGATTTGAAAAATGTAATTTGTCGTGTATGTTCCTTGACTTATAGGTTGGTATGCGGCTGACCACCCATGCTGTAAAAATGGTTCACTTTGCCAATGTCACCCCTGTTACAGGGAAGGACGGCAAGAGTTGCAGGGTGTATGTCCATTTGAGATTGGTCTTTATGTTGTAGGCTCACATGAGGCACGTGCAAGCGCGAACTTGTACGTGTCTTGGTTGTGGGAATGCATGTAATGTGAATCTCCAATGTAACATATCTTTGCAACTTAGATTAGATTAGATTAGGTTAGATAACGGTTCGTCTAATATCCGATTTAATTTTTTTAACTGTGTAGCAGTGGCGAAGGGTGACATTCAACAGCAGGGAAGCCGGTTGAAAAGTTATATCATTACAACCCGAAGTATTCCACCCTGAGTTGGATTAAAAAACAAAAATGAAGCAAGGAAAACAAAATATTTTGTGCTATTTGCAGCTACCTGTAATCCATGTATATTTTTGGTAGAGAGACTTACAAAAATATTAGGAAAATCCGTCCCTCCCTTTATAATCAATCGAAATGTTTAGAAGAGCACGGCCCAATGTGTAACATGCTTTTTTGTTCAGTCAAAAGTGGCGTTGTTTCTAGTACAGCAGATCCTGTAAGAGGATAACAGCGACTAGCCAACCGCTGATAATGCCCATCGGAGCAATGGGCGAAACTGTCCGGAAAGATTTAACCAGACCACGGCTGCATAGCCCGAATAAAGTAAAAAAAAAAAACGCAACTAAGCTACACATATACTGTAATTTCTTGCCTGCGTTTCCCCGAAGGGGTCGCATGTGGCGCTTCGGAACCTACTTATTTTTACAGGTAAGGGGGCCGGCCTCACACCAAACCCTTTCAGTTGAAGTGGGGGTTTCCCAACTCCCGGGGAGGGGCTGGTTCTCATTTCTTGTGAAGGCTGAGTAAGCCTTTGAGATCGAACCCTTGCTTTCGGCATGGAATGCAAGCATTCTACCAATTGAGCTATCGACCTTTTTACAAGCTTGATCGTCGTCGCTACAAAGCGCCAATTCTCAAGCAAGACCCAATTGCTGTAAGGCCGGATGGACCTTTGGTGACCGGTCATTGGTAAAGGTTTTATGAATGTTTCAACCCAGCGAAGAGCAAATTTGAAAATATTAATGGTACATTTTCTGTGCTCTGCCGGGAATCGAACCCACAACCTTCCCATTCAGAGTCCGAAGTGTTACCACTGAACTACCGACCGGTCTGATTGAAGTGATTGTGCCAATTTAATTGTAAGATTGACATCACACGTTATTCTCATAAATTCAAATATGGCTGGTTAGTTGTGACGTATCAAAACGCCCTCTGTTTAAAAAAAACAAAAGGAATGCGTGCAGTCAAAACAAACCAATATGTTGTTCTACCCGATAAATTCCTGTTACAAAAAAAACCCGTCGTTTTTAAAAATTTGTTTCTTACACTTTATGGCCTTAGTAAAAAAGTGACATGAAAAAAATCACACGTATTTCTTGATTTTTTATTTAAATTATAAAGTTAATTGGTTTTATATAACTTAAATAATGACGCCAAAAAAAATAATTTAAAACGACTCTTTTTTTCTTAATTTATTCCTTCTAATTTTGTTGTTACGTATTTTGGAAATATTTTTTTTCTTTATAATTATAGAATGATACAAAGTTTATAAAACAATGCAGTTTATTTAATGTTATGTGAACAGTTTTTGAGATAATACGAGTATGAAAAAACTGAAACTAATTAATTTATTTAATTCTTGAAAACAGATTGTTCATATTATCTCAAAAACTATTCTCATTACATTAACTAAACTGCATGGTTTTGTAGACTTTTTATCATTCTATAATTATAAAGAAAAAAAATATTTCCAAAAAACAAAACAACAAAACTAGAAGGGAAAAAATTAATAAAATGACTTTTTTTTAAATATTTTTTTGTGGCTTCATTTTTTAAAAGTTATTTAAAAAAATTAACTTTAAAATTAAAATACAAAAATTATGCTACCATACAAAGTCCTAGTTTGCATACAAAAGGGTTCAATGACCATTTATAATAATCTAGAATCTAAGTTGCAAAGATATATAACATTCAAAACTCATATCAAATGTATGCCCACAAACAGACACGTGTAAGTTCGCGCTTACAAATGCTGAATGTGTGCTTACAAATTAAAACCGAATCTCAAATGAACATAAAACCTGCAACTCTCTCCGACCTTCCTTGAAACAGGGGTGATATTGACAAAGTGAATTATTTTTTACACTATGGGTGGTCACTATATAACAACCTATAAGTCAAGGATCTTTTTTGAGTAATTGGCGCTTTTCCAGAGAAGACCAACCTCGCAGAGGGCTCTTGAGGTGTGACTCACACAAAACGGCGCTCATCAAATAAATCATCCAAATATTTATATAAATTTAAATGGCTATTTCTATATTGTACGAGTATGCAGGTACACACCGCTAATCTAATCTAATCTAAATTGCAAAGATATGTTACATTGGAGATTCACATTACATGCATTCCCACATCCAGGCACGTCCAAGTTCGCGCTTGCACATGCCCCATGTGAACCTACAACATAAAAACCAAATCTCAAATGGGCAAACACCCTGCAACTCTTGCCGTCCTTCCCTGAAACAGGGGTGACATTGGCAAAGTGAACCATTTTTATAGCATGGGTGGTCAGCCGCATACCAACCTATAAGTCAAGGAACTGCGGTGGAGTAAAATTGATTTATTATTGATTTATTTTATTTTTATTGAAACGGCATAAGCTGGTACATGATTCTAGCATTACATACGTCATACAGTGAGTATATTTATGCAAGAAAGTCGAGTACATATTCTGTGCAATTTATTTAAATGCTTTTCAAAGTACTTTTCTGTGAAATTTCAAAAGGGAAGCCGATGGGAATCGTGTTATTGGTACCTTTCGCCACTGCTGTGTAGTTATTATTATTGTAAATATGTCGAACAACCGTAATTCCAACCTAAACCTAATAAAAACTCAATCCCCAATTGGAAAAAAAAACTCTTGCCGACCTTCCCTGAAACAGGGATTACATTGGCAAAGTGAACCATTTTTTACAATATGTGTGGTCAGCATCATACCAAGCTATCAGTCAAAGAACTGAAAATATTTATGCGTTCAAAGCGAGGTTTCCTGTATAAATAAATAGGTTTTGCCTCAGTTATATAAACGAGTGCACTGAGCGTCTAGTTCAACTATTATATTGGTCTGTTGATTAAAAGATCAACCAAGCGAGAAAATATAATAACTCTATTTTTATTTATTGTAAAAAATAATTTAAAAATCAATACCTGAACACAAAAAAATGAAATGGTTAAAAAACGACACAAATATGTTTTTATGCTAGTAAACGATTGAGCGGTCATAGTTTAGTGGTTAGGCTTCGATCTAGTAATTGGAAGGTTGTGGGCTCGATTCCCGGAGAAGCACAACAACAAAAACATTTGATTTTTCAAATTGCTCATTGCAGCACTGAACAATTCATCTTGTACACTTAGTGCTTGTTTGTCTTATGTCCATCAGATGTAATTTCACATGAGCAATGTTTGTAATCGAAATGGACCAATGTGTCTCAGGAAAACTGGAAATTGATTAAATATATATTTAAAACTACTCTCACATTACCGTGTTTTACGTTTTTTTCTTAGCTCAGATTGTGAATATTTCACTGAAGGGTGTTCTTTAAATCAAATGGTAGATAAGGCAAATAAGCAATGGGGTGACGATCTGCCTTTACTAAACTCATCACCAAAGGTCTTAACAGCCGTACAGCAGTTGGGTCTTGCTTGAGAATTGACGCTTTCTATAGCTAAGAGTGACGACAAAGATTGCGAGTATGTTTTACACAAAACAGCGCTCAACAAATTTATTTAACGAGCACTTTATTTGACTTGGGTTAAATATTAACAAGATTTATCGGCACTTTAGCAAAACGGGTCAGAACAGTGACCTTGACCAACGTGTTTGAAATAAAACAACGCTGGTTCAAGCTCCGTCAGTCCTGTACAACTATGTTTTTGACCTGGGTTCAACAAATATCATTGGATAATTACTGATTAATAATTAAATAAAAAACATGAAACCTTAATTGATCATGTTCATAGGGTTTCCATGATAGAATGGCACAGTGACAAAACGACACTTGGCATAACGACACATGACAGAACGACATATCGCACGTTTAATAATAAAGAGCATTAACTCAAAAAACATGAATGCTTGGAAATCACGTTTGAAGTTCAGACATCCAGTACAACTTGTATGGGATGAAAAAGGCGGCCGATGTTTTATCTCGGTCATATTCGTCCAAATTGAACGGCTGTCGCATTCTGCCTATTCTTCTCGCATTGTTCTTTCAAATCTCGATTTTCCCAATTTTCGAGTTATTTCTCTTTATTATTAAACGTGCGATATGCAGAACAACACTAGACGGAACATCGCAATGACAGGACATCGCATGACAAGATGTGTTTGTCATGTGATGTTTTTTTTATGTGCCGTTAATGGTGTGTTCTGTTTTACATATGTGATGTTTTTTTCATATGATGTACCTACTGTCATTGTGATGTTCTGTCATGTAACGTTTTGTCACTGTGCCAGTCTAAAGTGTCACCGTTCATAGGTACCTAACCTGTTTATAGCCAGGCAAAAAAAGTAATATACCACAAAAAGTCCAGAAAAATATTTTGAAGACTCACCTCAGGAGTTTTTCAATGAGGACCTTCCCTAAGAAGCCAGTTCCTCCTGTGATGAAAATATCCTGGCCGGCAAACATCTCTGCTATGCGGTCAGGCAGCAGTTCTGATGATATATCAGTCATCTTAGCTGAAAAGAAGAAGAAAACGTGGTAAGAATAACGTATAGAATACAGCCTCAGTTGATGGTTCACTGACACCTTTCTGGGTGTCACTACCACCTTGTAGTCTCACCACCATCCTCCACAACTCTCTATCTTGTGCAGTCTCAGTCCATGACTCACTGACAACTTTCTTGGTGTCACCATCCCCTTGTAGTCTCACCACCATCCTCCAGGACTCTTTGCATTGTACAGCTTCAGTCCATGGTTCACTGACACCTAGGACTTTACTTTCTTGGTGTCACTATCACCTTGTAGTCTCACCACCATCCTCCAGGATTCTCCGCATTGTGCAGCCTCAGTCCATGGTTCACTGATACCTAGGACTTTACTTTCTCGGTGTCACTATCCCCTTGTAGTCTCCCCACTATTCTCCAGGACTATCTGTCTTGTGCAGCCTCAGTCCATGGCCCACTGACACCTAGGACTTCACTTTCTTGGAGTCACAATCCCCTGGTAGTCTCACCACTATCCTTCAGGACTCTCTGACTTATGCAACCTCAGTCCATGGTCCATTGACACCTAGGACTTTACTTTCTTGGTGTCACTATCACCTTGTAGTCTCACCACCATCCTCTAGGACTCTCTGCATTGTACAGCTTCAGTCCATGGTTCACTGACACCTAGGACTTTACTTTCTTGGTGTCACTATACCCTTTTAGTCTCACCATCATCCTCCAGGACTTTCTGTCTTGTGCAGTCTCAGTCCATTGACACCTAGGACTTTACTTTCTTGGTGTCACTATACCCTTTTAGTCTCACCATCATCCTCCAGGACTTTCTGTCTTGTGCAGTCTCAGTCCATTGACACCTAGGACTTTACTTTCTTGGTGTCACTATCACCTTGTAGTCTCGGAGTAATAACCACATGGAGCGGCGAAGAATTCGATTTAGTTCCTAACGAAATGAAACACCAATATTGAAGTTATTATTCTGTTACCTACTGTAGCAACGTATCTTCATGGTTATAATACAAACTTTAGTTTTGTCGAGGGTGTAAACATATCTGATACTTACCATTGCTTCTGTAACATAAACGCAACTATTTTACCTTTATATTACTTCAAGGCTCAAATTTATGAAATAGCGAATGAATGGGATATCCAGAGTCATAATAAAAGGGGGGATTGTATGAAAAGGGTTATGACTCTGGATGAAATGAAAGAAGTAGGTATGTAAGGACAGTAAGAAGTGGCGGCTAATCTGCAATGTTGATTTGTAATGTTGGCTTATTCATTTATGTAACAATTTTTTTACATTGAAGTATTGACTTTTTTTTGTATGGATTTTTTTTTAAGGTTTTGTTGTTTTTATATACTCAAATGTTATTAATTATTTTTATTCATTGACTTATAAGTTGGTATGAAGCTGACCACCCATACTGTATTTTTTTCACTTTGTCAATGTCACCCCTGTGTCAGAGAAGGTCGGCAAAAGTTGTAGGGTTTATGTTAATTTGAGGTTCGGATTTTATTTGTAAGTACACATTCAGCATTTGTAAGCGCGAACTACACGAGTTTGTTTGTGGGCATGCATTCGATATGAGCTTTAAATGTTAATACTTATATATTTGCAACATACATTATAGATTATAAGTATCTTGTACGAGTATAATCGATGACTCATCCCTATCACCAGGACTCTCAAACATTTTAAATATTTTGAACTGTTTTTTATAACTACATATTTTAAAATGACTTAACAGATTTTGTAGTACCTATGTAAGTACCTATGTTACGATAGGTTATGGAATTAATGTAGGTACTGGGTTTTTCCTGTGCATCATTTGAAAAATTATTAACTTATATTTAATACCATCAATCTACGGCATTCTGCTTAGTACGTGGTAATCAATTATTTAACACAAACTTAAAAAAAAAGTGCAAACTCAACCAGAAAATGTATGCAAACTGAAGCACTGCCTCAAGTGAGCTTTTAAGCTTTGATACAACTCTAATGAAACGCTATGATTGAGTAAGAAGTAATATTTTATACTAGGAGTATTCGACTAGATGTAATTTTTTTCGTTCATATTATAACAGTACGAAGTTGTAACAGTAAGCATAGACCATATGTTTTGTTTTTATTCATAATCTGATTATAATTTTAGTCAAAAATGCCGCTAAAAATTAATGATTCATTCAAATTCATGACCGGTCCGTGTTCAGTGGTAACACTTCGGACTCTGAATGGAAGGTTGTGGGTTCGAATCCCGGCGGAGCACAAAAAATGTAAGTACCATTTATATTTTCAAATTTGCTTTTCGCTGGGTTGAAAACTCATAAACCTTTACTAATGACCGGTCATCAAAAGGTCCATCCAGCCTTACAGCAACTGGGTCTTGCTTGAGAATTGGAGCTTTGTAGCGACGACGACCAAGCTCGTAAAAAGATCGATAGCTCAATTGGGAGAATGCTTGCATTCCATGCCGAGAGCAAGGGTTCGATCTCAAGGTTTACTCAGCCTTCACAGGGAATGAGAACTAGCCCCCCCGGGAGCGTGTTCCCATTCCCCGACCTAAAAGGAATCTTTACTCAGACAGCACACGGAAGTATCATACCCTAAATCTGCCGTTATTGTTTCTTACACTTTATGGTCTTAGCAAAAAAGTGACAGTAATGAAAAAAATCAAGCATGTTTATTAATTTTTTATCTTAATTATAAAGTTTAAACAAAATATATAACTTAAAAATTGCGACCACAAAAAAATATTTAAAAAAATACGTTTTTTTCACTTCTGTAGCTACTTTCTCGTGTGTGCTATGTTTTGGATTTTTTTTTTCATTCTATTTATAGAACTATACATTGTCTAGTGTAGTATCGAAACCGTTTTTTTATAATGTCAATAGTTTTTGAGTAAATATGGAAAAACTGAAACTACTTGATGAATTAATTTTTTTCCGTGTGCTTGTCTGAGTAAAGATTCCTTTTAGGTCGGGGAATGGGAACACGCCCCCGGGAGCTGGGAAACCCCCACTTGAACTGAAAGTGGTTGGTGTGAGGCCGGCCCCCTTACCCTTAAAAATAAATAGGCCTCGAAACGTCACATGCGACCCCTTTTAAAAGAGTGATAGGAATGAAAAAAATCAGACGTGTTTATTGATTATTTATCTAAATAACACAGGTTAAAAAAAAATTAAAAAAATGTCACCACAAAAAACACGTTTTTTTACATTTTTTTAATATGCTATATGTATTGTGTAAATATTGTATTTATTTTTATTACAGAATTATACATTGCTTAGTCTCACAAGAAGCCTATTTTTCAAATTGTGTCCGAAAAACTGTTTTTCAAGAAATTTAATCATTAAATATTTTCACGCGGCGAGATTTTGCACTATATGTGTAGCTTAGCACGTCCCGTCATCTATCTGATTTGATTTTTAATTGAGAATGGGGTTTATTGTAAACGCTGTCTTAAAACATGGAGGTAATAATCATTTGGAGTGGCAAAGAATTTGATTTAGTTCCCAACGACATAAAGCACCAGTTATTCTATAATCTAAGATTCATATTAAGTGTATGCACACGAACAGACACGTGTAAGTTCGCTTACAAATGCTGCATATGTACTAACAAATTTAAATCCAAACCTCAAATGAACTTAAGCCCTGCAATTTTAGTCTATTGCTGACCTTCCCTGAAACAGGGGTGACATTGCCAAAGTGAATTATTTTTTACAGTATGGTTGATCAGTTTCATACCAACGTATAAGTCAGGGAATTAATTAGAATTGAAATATTGAAGTTATTATTTCGTTACTATAGCAACATATCTCCATGGTTACATTACTTGTAATTAATTAAAAACAAGTTTTTTTTCACATATTTTTGTACGATTATTACACAATAAGTATTTTTTAAGACACCCATTTAAGTACATCTTTTAGTTATTATATAAATTAGGCGGTATTTGAAGAAGTTTTCTCGCGAGTGTGTCGTAATATAGAAACCAGTTTTTGTTCTATTCTATCTATTTCGTGTACGCACGCAGAGGTCAAGGTCCAACAAATGGTCAGAAATGAAGACCTCTAGAGTTTTTGTATATTATTTAAATCAATGGTTTTTCCACAAAAAAATCTGCTCGCAACTAAGCTACACATGTAGCGTAACTTCTTGCCGCTTTTTCCCCGAAGGGATCGCATGTTTCGAGTGGAACGAGTATGTATATTTTTTTGAGGTGCCTTAACTTATAGGTTGGTATGAGGCTGACCAGTGACCACCCATACTGTAAAAACATGGTTCACTTTTCCAATGTCACCCTTGGTTCATGGAAGATCGGCAAGAGTTGCAGGGTTATGCTCTATGTTCATTTGAGATTGAGTTTGTATGTTGTAAGTCCACATGCGGCATGTGTGAGCGTGAACATTTCCGTGTCTGCTTATGGGAATGCATTATATATTAATCTTAAATGTTATATATATTTGCAACTTAGATTATTACATCAAGGCCTTACACCAAGATACTGGTATCCATTTCTCGTAAAGGCTGAGTAAATTAACACCGAAATGGGAAATCACTTTCTTACACCTTCGGTGGGATTCGAGCCCGAGCTTTTGGCATGGAATGCAAGCACTCTACCAACTGAGTTATCAACCGGACTAATCTGAGAAATAAAAGGACCATAAGGAAAGAAAAACTTCAAAAATGCAACGAAAAAGTGTTGCAGGAGAGCTTATAATATGTAAGTCACATTTTAAAGAGGAAAACTAAACTAATAGAACACTCGATTAGACATAGCACCTTTCTTAGCAACATCTTTGAAGGAAAAATCTTGGGAATAGAAAATCTTGGGATAGGTCACTCGAGAGCTTCATATTTTCAGGATTTGAAGCGGCTCATGGATGTCTCCACCTATTCGCAGCTCAAGAGGATGGCAACCAACAGAGACTGATGGCTGACACAACAAGGCACTGCTTTTACAAGAGGATGGCGACCAGCAGAGACAGACGGCTGGCACAACAAGGCACTGCCTTTACAAGAGAATGGCGACCAGCATAGACAGACTGCTGGCACAACAGGGCACTGTCTTTACAAGAGGATCGCAGCCAACAGAGACAGACTGCTGGCACAACAAGGCACTGCCTTTACAAGAGGATAGTCTTCAGTATGAGTGGTCAGCCTCATACCAACCTATAAGTATCACCCTTTACTGTCTATAGCCTATTAGCCTCCATTGACTGCTCGCTCCTGAGATGGGTATGGGTACATATTAAAAATACGAAATGTTCATTTCTTCGATCGCCAAGGTCGACCCAGCCTTCGCATTCTTTTGAAAGCGAGAGCGAATCGTTATTTTCTTTAAAAACAGGTTTGGTGTTTTATTTTAGGTTGGTCACTTCATTTGTAAAAATAATGTGTTCTCAGAATCTCCATAGTCGATATTTGTTTTTTAAATTTTAAAAACATGTATTTTATTATATATGTTTCCCTTGACTTATAGATTGTGATGAGGCTAAACACCCATTCCGTAAAAATTTGGTTCACTTTATCTTTACCAGTGTCACTCATGTTTCAGGGAATGTCGGGACAAGGTGCAGAGCTTATGTTCATTTGAGTTCTGCGTTACCCCCGAAGGAGTCGCATGCGGCGATTCGGGACTTATTTATTTTTACGGGTAAGGGGGGCGGCCTCACACCAACCATTTTTAGTTGAAGTGGGGGTTTTCCCAGCTCCTGGGGAGGCTGGTTCTCATTTCTTGTAAAGGCTGAGTACACCTTGCCGGTATTTATTTTTGGATTTTTTAAATAGACACCGAAACGGGAAATCATTTCTGACACCCTGGGTGGGGATCGAACCCTTGCTCTGGGCACGGAATGCAAGCATTCTACCAACTGAGCTATCGACCGTATTTTTTACGAACTTGATCATCGCTACAAAGTGCCAATTTTCAAGCAAGACCCAGTTGCTGTAAGGCTGGATGGATCTTTTAATGACCGGTCTTTTGGTAAAGGTTTATAAATTTCTCAACCCAGCGAAGAGAAAATTTTAAAACATAAATGGTATATTTTTTGTGCTCCGCCGGGATTCGAACCCACAATCGTCCGAAGTGTTACCACTGGACTACGGACCGGTCGAAGTAGTCAGCTTTGTACCAACAAATAAGCGATAAAATAAATATTGTACAAATTTAAAATAATTATTAGCTACTGTTTAATTCTTACCTCACTGTTTTGGGCGGCACGGTGCACTGAAACTTGATTTAGTGTGTCGAAATACACGCGATGGGGCAATACGCTATTTCTTAACTACTGTCACGTACTCGAAGCTTCCAGACACGACTGCACTCTACGGCAGCTGGGCACTGACTGAAGTTGGCTGCAAGCGATGCCACAAGGTTGCCGATGGCTGCTTGCAACAGACGAGGGCAGTGTGCAATGCATGCGAATGGGTTAGTGGCAAGTCGCCTCCCCAGTGTTTGTTGTGCTTATCCACCATTTGATTCAAACATGACCTTTCAATGAAATTGTCTTAAGAATCACATTCTACACAATCTGAGCTAAGGAAAAAAACGAAAAATACGATAGTGTGCGAGTTGTTTTTTAGTATTTTCAAAATCAATTTCTAGCATTCATAAGACACATTGCTCCAGTACACAATCAAATATTGCTTATATGTGAAATTACCTCACTAAAGGGACGAAGTATGTATAGGAATGATAATATTTGTTGTAAAGATTAATTATTAACATTTAAAATTCATATTAAATGCATGCCAACAAACACATACGTATTAGTTCGCGCTTACAAATGCAGCATTTGTACTTAAAATTAAAATCCAAACCTCTAGTGAACATAAGCAAGAAACAGGGGTGACATGTGCAAAGAAAGCCAGCTGAGGTATTTAACATATTAGATTATTTTGTTACTACTTCTATCGAAGATCGGCGATCATCATGGCTACTTTGACCTTGGATGCTGTGGCTTGAAACAGTGACTCCGTGCTTTTGTTGAACCGTTGTCGCAGGTTTTTCAGCCACGATGTCCTTCAGCGTCCCTGAGATCTTCTCCCCTCGAAAGAAGGCGTATTTCTCATTTCTCATAACTAGGGACTGGAAAATTTCGCGATCGCGATAAAACGAATTTATTCGCGAATTTTGATGTTTTTACGCGAATAACGCGAAATTTGAAGTTTTACGCAAATATCGCGAATTTTCGTACTTTTGGTAGAAATTGTGCGAAAAAGATGTCATGGATCGCTTTTGCAACGCAACGATTTTGTTGGAAAGACAAAAATCCTGCGAAAACCCTTTGAAAGGTGCAAAGCACAGGAAAATTGGTCGGTTTTATAACCGAGAGAGCCAAGTGGGCTGATCTTTCAACGTTTAAACACGCTAGAACGCTAGACGCGGGGTTCGATCCCCGCCTGGGTTATTTGAGCATAAATTTGACCCTGGTTCAACAGATGTAATTGGGTAATTATAAATGAATAATTCATTAAAATAAACAATAATGAACTATTAATTAATGATATGAATACCTGTATCTGACCAGGCAGAGTAGGTTGGTAAATTGCATTCCTATTCACAAATCTATTTTATTAAAAAAATAATGATAAGCAGAACTGTCCTGGATCATCCAAGCAGACTTGAATCGTGACATCAATGAATGAAAATACTTCAAGGAGTGAAGCTGTTGCTGGATTAGCCAAGAGCATAACTTGAAGCTTTCATAAAATCCAACATCCCTTGAAAAATTAAATAACCCTCATCTAGAGACTAAATGCACAAAATTAAATATTTTAATAGGATATTTGGAGGGTATTCGGAGTGTCATTGAAATTTTAATACTTTTTTCAATCAATGGTTTTTTTTGTAAAAAAGGATTATTTAAAAAAATAATATACATTTTTTTTAAGAAACCAAAATTAAAAAACATTGTTTTGTACCTACCACTTGAGTATTTTTTATTGCAAAAACGTTTTCGGTGGGTACTTCCACCATCTTCGGTTGCAGATACTCGTATTGATTCAGATTTTGTTTATTCATTGTTTTTGAAGGTACATATTGTTGTTTACATAACAAATTGTAAATATTAGTAACATGTTTTGTTTTGCAATCATATAAACCTTTATTTTGATCAAATCAACCCTAAAAATTATACCGAATCTCCCCGTTTATCATGAAAAATAACGCGAATTTCCCTGTTTTTGATCAAAAATAACGCGAATTTCACAAAAAAATAACGCGAATTTCCTAAAAAATAACACCACTATTTTCCAGTCCCTACTCATAACGTGTTTCAACTTACTTACGAAAATGGTCTTCGTTAAGAAATATAAATAGATCTTCACTGTGTCATTTCGTTGTATACAAAAAAACTTGGATGAAACTAAGAAATATTTCCAGAATGTTGGCGGCATTGAATATTCATTCCTGCGCAAACATTGTGCTCACGCGCTATAAATCTGTTGATCGGTAATTTTGTAAACGTAAAAGATATTATGGCAATTGTAATTATTGGGTGTCGAAAAACATGGAAAGAGCAAGAAAATACAGGATTTCACGTGTAATAACATGATTTTTAAATTGTTGTTTTTGACAGGACTGGGGACAACTGTATTCCAAATAATGTATCAATTCTGTAATATGCTTCTACTGCTCTGTAATATATGTCAATGGAGCATACTGTCCACTTTGTTACTAAGCTCATCTGAACACACCCTTATGTGAGGAAAGAGGGAGAAGGGTGGGTTGAGTGAGGAGCTACCACGTGACTTTGGACGAATATTCGGACGAACACTAAAGGTGAATGTATTATTTAAAATTTTAATTATTACTTCGCAAAAAAAACACAACTAAGCTACACATATAGCGTAACTCCCGCCGCGTTATCCCCGAAGGATTTCGCATGTAGCGAGTGGAACCTAAATAGGTAAATACTTTTACAGGTAAGGGGGCCGCGGCCTTACGCCAACCACTTCAGTTAAAGTGGGGGTTTCTCAGCTCCCGAGGGGGCTGGCTCATTTCGTGTGAAGGTTGAGTAAACCTCGCCGAAACCTCGAAAAAACGAAGGTTTACTCAGCCTTCTCAAAAAATGTAAACCTGCACCCTCGGGAGCTGGGAAACCTCACCTTTAACTGAAGTGGTTGGCGTGAGGCCGGCACCTTTACCTTGTGGCGAGTTGAACCTATATATTTTAACAGGTAAGGGGGCCGGCTTTACGCCGACCACTTCAGTTGAAGTGGGGGTTTCCCAGCTCCCGAAAGCGCTGGTACCCATTTCTTGTGAAGGCTGAGTAAACCTTGCCGGTATTTTATTTTGGGGTTTGAAATAAACGGCTGTTTGAATAAAAAGGCTGAGTAAGCTTTTCCAGGATTTTTTGTCGGACTTGAAATAAACACCGAAACTGGAAATCATTTCTGACACCCTCGATGGGATTCGAACCCAAGCTCCACGGCATGGAATGCAAGCACTCTACAAACTGAGCCATGATGATGATGGATGATTTCTTTCCTGTGGCGCCATTTAATGGTCCAGGACCATCTTAAGGGCGCCATGACGACCGGTACTTGAAAAATAAATAAGTCTCGAATCGCCACATGCAAACCCTTCTTCTGAGATGAAGCAGGCAAGTAGTTACTCTATATGTGTAGCTTAGTTGCGTTGCCTTCTTACTCAATAAGTGCTAATTCACTGATTTGAGAAATCATTGATAAAACAGTTTATTGTGTGTAACTTCTCATAGTAAGTGAACTAATTATAAAAAAGTGCTCATGAACAACTTCTAAACTACAGGACTTTCACACATTTTTAGTGTTTTCTCTCGTTGAAAATAGGAAAAAAGGTGCATTAATCTGAGAGACCTATGCTAGCTTAGTATGTCACTTATTCAGTTTTCACACAATGTCACCCCTGTCTCAGGGAAGGACGGCAAGAGTTGAAGGGCTTATGTTCATTTGAGATGGGTTCTTATAATGTAGGTCCACATGCGGCATGTGTTAGCGCGAAATTATACATGTCTGCTTGTGGGAATGCATTTAATATAAATCTTAAATGGTATATATCCTTGCAGCTTAGATTAGATTAGATTAGATTAGACCTGTCAGTTATCGCTCAAATCTTCTTCATTTTCGACTTGTCTTATCGGAGGTCGGACAGCATTGCTGGGCACTTTCTTTTTGGTTATGTGTGTCCACATAAACAGGAATTAAATGAAAAGACCCACATGCATTATTAACTAACATATTGTTTAAGTGCCTACAGGGGGAAATCAAGAAATTTCTGCAGGTTTTCGCAATGCCATTTTCGTCACTTTGCATTTCAAAATTGAAAATATTTTATTGGCCTCCTATCAACTACTTCCTTCTAGTGACAATATTTTGAAAAATTTCATATTTCCATATAAAAGGTTGGTATGAGGCGGACGACCCATACTGTAAAAAATGGTTCTCTTTGTCAGTGTCACCCTTGTTCCGAGGAAGATTGGTAAGAGTTGCAGGGCTTGTGTTCAATTGAGATATGGTTGTGGCACATGAAAACGCGAACTTATACGTGTCTGCTTATGGAAATGCATTAAACCAACTAAGCTATACATATAGTGTAACTTCTTGCCTGCGTTATCCCCGAAGGAGTCGCATGTGGCGATTCGAGACCTATTTATTTTTACAGGTAAGGGGGCCGGCCTCACACAAACCACTCCAGTTGAAGTGGGGGTTTTCCAGCTCCCGAGGGGCTGGTTCTCATTTCTTGTGAAGGCTGTGTACACCTTGGGATCGAACCCATGCTCTCGGCATAGAATGCAAGCATTCTACCAATTGAGCTATCGACCTTTTTACGAGCTTGGTCGTCGTCGCTACAAAGCGCTAATTATCAAGAACTAGGGGCTCCGCCCCTGGCTGCTACGCAGCCCAACCCCTTAACATTAGGCAATGTGTATATTGCTCATAGTTTTCTTGGGTTAAAACTTGTTATATAAGAAAATATGTAAAATAAAAAATGCAGTTTTGTAACAATTTTTTTTAAGTCTTTTAACAAAAGAAAGAAAACTAAAAGCAAATAAAAAAAAAGAAACCGGTTTTAATTTGCTCCATTATAGTCCTTGACTTATATGTTGGTATGAGGCTGACCACCCAAACTGTTAAAAATGTTACACTTTGCCAATGTCACCCAACAAAAGAAGAGCCTGTATGAAGAAGGTTATGACTCTGGAGGAAATGTAAGAAGTATGTAAGGACAGAAAGAAATGGCGGTTGGTCTGTAATGTTGGCGGCTATCTATCTATAATCTAAGCTGCAAAGATATGTTAACACTTAAGACTCATATTAAATGCATGCCCACAGACAGGCATATGTAGGTTCGCGCCTACACATTTTGCATGTGTGCATACAAATAAACAAAACCTCACGTGAACATAAGCCTTGCAACTCCTGCCGCCGTTCCCTGAACCGGGGTGGCATTGGCAAAAGTGAACCGATTTTTACAGCACAGGGGGTCAGCCTCACACCAACAATCAAGGAGCACAAAAAATATAAATGATGTACAAAAATTCTTAATTACTTATACACATAACAGATCCAGATTAAAATAAAGTAAAATTAGACTTAACATTTAAATTAAAGCGGAATTGGTTTTGTTTTAAGTTTTCATGTCCATACATATTATTATTTGTTGATTTAAAAAATGTAATTTGTCGTGAATGTTCCTGGACTTATAGGTTGGTATGCGGCTGACCACCCATGCTGTAAAAATTGTTCACTTTGCTAATGTCACCCCTGTTTCAGGGAACGACGGCAAGAGTTGCAGGGCTTATGTTCATTTGAGATTGGGTTTTTATGTTGTAAGTCCACATGCGGCATGTGTTAGCGCGAAATTATACATGTCTGCTTGTGGGAATGCATTTAATATAAATCTTAAATGATATGTATCTTTGCAGCTTAGATTAAATTAGATTAGACCCCTATTCTAGGGAAGGTTGGCAAAAGTTACAGGCAAAAGTTTGTTTGTGGGCATGCATTGAATATGAGCTTTGAATCCATATATATCTTAGCAACTTAGATTATAGACCTCTGTGTCAGGGAAGGTCGGCAAAAGTTGTAGGGCTTATGTTCATTTGAGGTTTGGATTTTATTTGTAAGTACACATTCAGCATTTGTAAGCGCGAACTACACGTGTTTGTTTATGGGTATGCATCTGAGAGCTGTGAATGAATATATCACTGCAACTTAGATTATATATTATAGATTATATTATTGTATCTGTAAACCGACATAATATCCTTAGACTGGGTTTTTATGGTCCATATGAGACATGTGTAAGTGTGAACTTATAAGTGTCTGCTTGTGAGAATGATGTAATATATCTTTGCAACTAAGATTACAGATTTAAATCCATTTTTATTTTTTTTGTTTGTTGTTTTTTTGATTTGTATCAAATAAAAAAAAAATATCGTAAAAAAAAAGACTTTCGAATTTTGCCGCTAGATGTCTATTTAGTCTTCTTACATTTTGCATACATTTTCTAACATTTCCATACAAAACAAAAAGAGGGTTAAAAAAATGAAGCGGCTTTTTAAAAAATACTTTTTTCAGAAATTATGATTACTAATACTAAAAACTACTGTTTTACGAAAAAAAATTTTTTTTTTGTAACTATTGAAAGAAGTTATAGTGTATTGGAGTGTGTTTCTCAAACACATACATGAAAGGTACTGTTTTGCAGCATATATACAAAATTTTATTTTTCATAGATGTGAATGTATTTCATCCGCTGTGATGGCATTAATTTTGAAAATCGAATGTCAAAGCGAAAGACGACGGTCTGGAGTAATATAATAAAGGAAGACCCAGTTGTTGTAAGGCTGGATGTACCTTTTGATGGCCGGTCATTGTTAAAGTTTTATGAATTTTTCAACCCAGCAAATTTGAAAATATAAAGGGGATATTTTTGTGCTCCGCCGGGATTCGAACCCACAACCTTCCATTTACGATTCCGAAGTGTTACCACTTGACTACGGACCGATCGCATTTAATATTTGATATATCTTTTCCATTTAGACTCTCCCTTTCTCTGCGATTAGACCTCACAGGTATTTGTATCGATAGGGTACTTAGCAACCTTTGAAATGAAAGAAGTGTGTAAGGACAGAAAGAAATGGCGGTTAATCTGTGATGTTGGCAGCAAGGGTTTTCTTAAATTAAATTTTATTTTCTGTTAGTGGTTGATGTCCGTACATATTATAATTTGTGGATTTAAAAAATGTAATTTTTGTGTATGTTCCTTGACTTATGGTATTGACTGGTATGCGGCTGAAAATGTTATGCAAAAAATAATGTAATGCAGTAGAAAATGGTTCACTTTGCCAATATCACCCCTGTTTCAGGGAAGGTCGGCAGGAGTTTCAGGGTGTATGTTCATTTGAAATTCGGGTTTTTATATTGTAGGACTACATGCGGCATGTTTAAGCGCGAACTTAAACATGTCTGTTTTGTAAAACTGCATATAATGTGAATCTCTAATGTTACTTATATTTTGCAACTTAGATTAGATTAGATTAGAATAGTAAACTATAATCTAAGCTGAACCGATACATTCAATATACATTTAAGATTACAGATACATTTAAGATTCACATTACATGCATTCTCACAAACAGAAACGAATAAGTTCGCGCTTACACATGCAGCATGTGGACTTACAACAACAACAAAAACAATATCTACATGAGTTTTCAACTACTATCGACCTTCCCTGAAACAGGGGTGGCATTGTCAAGTTGAACCATTTTTTGCCGTATGAGGGGGGTCAGTCTTATACCAACGGAACATACAGGTATAATTAATATAAAATCAGTATGTAAACTTAGTATGTACAGAGGTAGTGTGAAAGGAAAAAGAGGTAAGGGATGACCGAGAAAAGTATGGAGTGATCAGATTGAGGAGATCGTGAAAGAATGGGATGTACAAAGCGAGCGTAAAAGAAGGAAATGCATGAAAAAGGTGATGGATATGAATGAATTGAAAGAGGTATGTAAGGATAGGAAGAAATGGAGGCAGCTCTGCAGAGGCTCTGGCAACCCCTAGCGGAATGGCGACAGAGTTACAGTTACAGTTACTATTGCTAATTTATTCTTACTTCATACAAACAGGATGAAGATTTTTTTTTTATGAAATTAAAGATGTTTTTTTTGTATATTTTAGCAATATTTTTAATTCTAATACATTGTTTTTTTCTGAACCAAATGTATGAAATATGACAGAGACAATCAGAGCGTGGTGAGGTACGTTTATCTATCATCACAATTTATTATTTCTGATCCCATTTGGTAATTTATCCAATACAAAACGTCTAAGAGCCCGTTCCCACTTGTCGGGTGTCGGATCCGTATATTCATCGGAGGTTCCAGCTGCAGAACATTTCGGACAAATTCGGTTTCCGATAAGTGTGCATCGCTTCATACATAATGTTCTGCCACTGGAACCTCCGATTAATATACGGATCCGACACCCGACTAGTGGGAACGGGCTCTTACAGTATCACAATGCCAGCCCGTTGCGTAATGGTCATTACGCAACGGCTAACCCGTGTTGAAATGGAAATTATTTTGATTTGAATCTTTTTATCCGCAAGTGAACATCAGTCTTATATGGTACTGGCATCCTTAGCAACCAATAACAGTTTGCATTTTCCCTAGCAACCAATCAAGAAGGAATAAGAAAATAAAATGAGATTGTCAGGTTTAGGTTGGAATAACGGTCGTTTGACATATTTACAATAATTATAACTACACAGCTAAAATTTATTTATCGGATATTAGACGAATATAAGAAATCTTACATTATTCTCAATGTTTTGTTAGCGACGTAGCTAACGTTTTCAGGAGACACCCACTCTGCACGACGACCAGTTCATCCTCAGTCGTCGTGCAGGGAGGGTGTCTCCTGAAGACGTTAGCTATAAATAACTAAAAATCTGTAAATAAAAATGAGATTTTTGTGTATTTTAATGATTCAGCAAAGATAATTTATTTTCCAGGTGATGGTCGACGCGTACTCAATGACTGCTTTGGCATCTGCTTTAACCTGAAACCACTGATTTTTTCTATCGAAATACTGCAAATTGTAACATCTTTTTTAAGAAAAGCAAAACCCTTAGTACGAGTTGCAAAACTTGAGTAAAGTAAAGTTTTAAAGAGTGATTTTCCCCAAAATCTGCCGTTTTTGTTTGTTTGAACTTGATTTTCTTCATCACTGTAACTCTTTCGCTAAGACCATAAAGTGTGAGAAACAAAAACGGCAGATTTTGGGGAAAATCACTCTTTAGTACTTTCCGTAAACTTTACTTTACTCAAGTTGTGCAACTCGTACTAAGGGTGCAGATGGCTTCAAAGGAAAATAATCTTAAATATTTTCACGGCAACAAATAAACGCGTTAAAAATCAAAGCGCATGATAAATTATATCGATACCTTAAAGGTTAAACTGAATAAGTGACATATTAAGCTAACAAGGGTTGCTCAGATAAATGCACCATTTTTCCCATTTTCTATAGAGAAAACACTACAAATGTGTGAAAATCCTGTAGTTTGAAAGTGTGTCATGACTGTCATGAGCACTTCCTTACAATTAGTTCAATTACTATGAGAAGTTGCACACAATAAAAGGTTTAATCTACGCTTTCTCACTTATTCAGTTTAACGTTTAAGTTGGGGATACGTTCTGGCAAAAATAAGGTTTTAATTACTTTAAATGGACAAATACATTAAAATTGTAATTATTTCTTATTTTAATATTTATTTCATGGTCGTAGAAAAAGTATTGTATGCCACTGCACGTAATTAGCCATTGTAACACGAGTGCTAGTTTAGTCACAGTAGACAGCAACTTAGATTATTTTGTCTCATTTTCTTTCTTCACGTCTTTTAATAGTTTATTTTTTTCGTGAACACTGTAGTCGGTATCCGTGGAATCATACCTAAAAAAAAAATCAAATTTTTGAGTATATTATGTGGTGGTATGTTTGAAAATAAACTGCGCCGATTCGAGCCCTGATAGCTTCGATCCTGAGTTAACACAATATGTCATTGAGTTGAAATGAAATAAAATTGATGAATTATCTATTGATTGTATCCTGTTTAAGACAAGGCAAAAAAAGTTGGTGTATTGCATTAATTTTTCTTCACGCATGTATTTTTAAAAATATCCAACAATTCTATGTTGATCAAGCGTCACAGGTCTATATGAAAAGGGTCCTTAGCAACCCATAAAAGAAATTAAGAATTTCGAAAGCAACCCTGAAGGGTGACGTCACATTTCTTTTGGATATTTCATTTGCGTCGAAATCACATCGATGAAAGAGAAATCTTACCGTTCAGAGTCTTCTTCAGTATTTTCACTTAAATAGTCAATGGTGCTATCTCTATTATTTATTACTACACAAAGAGAACAGATGCCTTCCAGCTCTTCAAAGCACGAGCTGCAATATTGTCCATGGCAACCAGCAGTCTGACAACTAAACAAAGCAATATCAAATTATTGGGATCCAAAATAATATCAAATTTAAAATATGTCATTTACTTCAGAATTGTAACATGCAACTTGTGACAATGGAAAATGGGGATGAGACTACAAGAAATGGTGATGAGACTACAAGAAATGGTGATGAGACTACAAGAAATGGTGATGAGACTACAAGAAATGGTGATGAGACTACAAGAAATGGTGATGAGACTACAAGAAATGGTGATGAGACTACAAGAAATGGTGACGAGACTACAAGAAATGGTGATGAGACTACAAGAAATGGTGATGAGACTACAAGAAATGGTGACGAGACTACAAGAAATGGTGACGAGACTACAAGAAATGGTGATGAGACTACAAGAAATGATGACGAGACTACAAGAAATGGTGATGAGACTACAAGAAATGGTGACGAGACTACAAGAAATGGTGATAAGACTACAAGAAATGGTGACGAGACTACAAGAAATGGTGATGAGACTACAAGAAATGGTGACGAGACTACAAGAAATGGTGATGAGACTACTAGATGATAGTGACACTAAGAAAGTAAAGTCCTCACAAGGCAGAGAGTCCTAAAGGATGATGGTGAGACTACAAGGTGATAGTGATACCAAATAATTAAAGCGCTTGGTGTCAATGGACCATGGACTGAGGCTGCACAAGACAGAGAGTCCTGGAGGATGGCAGTGAGACTAAAATAGACTATGTATGGATTTCTTACTGGTACATGTTTTTGGTATATTCTGCACACAATAGGCAAGCAGGTGATCGAGATTTCCGAAATATTCGTCTCAGGCAAGCAAAACTAAAAAATAACATCACAGATTCATATAAATAAACAAGGACATGTCTGCAGAATAAGCTATGATAGACTCACTCACAACGTAGCTTATGTAGATTATAGTAGACGATACCAAATGTAAAACTGTCCAAATGAGATGTACTCCATCTATCAATTTAATTATCAGGAAGATTACAAAATACAAGGAACTATTGTTGATGGTTGAAGAAGAGCTTGATGTGTTTTGAAGCTACGTCAATGATTTGGTGAGAACAGTCAAGTCAAGAAGACTTCAGTGGGCTGGATATGTTAGATATGTAGTACGTTCAAAGGGCTTCCGGACAATCAGATTTGTCTTGGATGATACGCCCTTTGGTGTCAGACTACTCGGATGTCCCAGGATATGGTGGGAAGACTACACGGAAGTCCTCGGGGAAACCATGTAGAGAAGTAACATAAGACAGAGAGTCCTGTTGGATTGTGGTGCGGGAAGCTCTGAGTCTTCAAGACTGGTCAACTGGATGAAATATTAGTTTTAAAATGTGAGTAAAGAAGAACAGTTCACCAAGGTGATTTAAATACACCCGATAACAATGATGAGACGCAAAGCGTACAATCAACACTTTGCGAAAATGAATGACAATTGTGACAAAATAATTTCAATTAAAAAAAATATTGCCTACGGAAGGTGGAGACTCAGGTAGTCTCTGAAGGTCAAAGTAACTTTCTCTTCTTCGATATTCTTTACAAAAGCTGTACCCAGCTGATGCCGCAATATTTGGAAGAAGCTTTCTGAAAAATATCACATGGCGTATTTGTTGTATTTACGAAAAAAATATGGACTCTTTAAATAAAAATATGATATTTTAATTACTATTAGAAGTCGTGTTCTAGTATGATAAAATTATATTGTAGAAAGAGTAAAACAAGCAATAAAAGCAATTGAGAAAAAAATCTCCGAGAAGAATGTAAAATCATTGTTTCATATTTGTACTGTTATACTATTGGTCCTCCTCAGGGATCTCACCTAGGCCCAATATCAGTTAATATTTCAATAAACCAGAAATTTGAATTCTTCATCGGATTTATTTGAATACATACAGTGCTACTCACAATAACAGCTGATTCATAACTTAATCATGGACCACCTTTTTTTATATTGGATTTCCGCTTTAGACAGCGGATGAGCCATGGATTTTTTTGCGTGTGAAAAACACTGACAATTGTTAACAACAGTATAAATATGATGGGTTAATTGATTTTACCAGATACCTCGTCTTTCGAGAATGTTATTGTACAGCCAGGCAGCTCTCTCCTTGGCTCTCTCAGGGTGGTACAGGGACATCACGCAGTGTCTCAGTCTGATGCTGTATGGATCCAAGATGGAGGAGATCCAACACGCCAGGAGAAGGTATCCTATAATAAAACATGCTAATATGATAGATACCGGTATATATATCTAGGACAAATCAGTAAAAAAATATGCTTTGTTTCAATCCTTTTAGGACACAGTTTCAACAATGTGTCGTTTAATGTGCAAAAAGCTAATGCTAAACAGGCTGGTCATCATTTGAAAATTTTCATTCCTCCTCCTCTCATTGCTGAGGTTTGTGACGCTTGTAGAAGCAAAAGGTTTTTAGCACATCTTGCTGCCACAACCTACCGATCTGCTTGTATTTTCCGTAATCAGGCATCGTTGGTTTGGGAGCGCATCCTTTGGGATCTAAAGTCACTTTGCTTGATCCGCTGGTGAATGCAGATGTCGTGGCGTTGACCAAAGACGCTAGAAGACCTTCACCGTGGATGACTAAAGATATAGGAGAGCCACCAACTATGGGAAAAGTTTAAAATATACAAATAAATGAGATAGAATTTCATTGTGTTCCAACCTTTTTACTTAGTAATACATCTTTTTGATTGTCTTATGTTCATCAGAGGTTATTTCGCATGAGCAATGTTCGTATGTGTACTGAATCAATGTGTCTTACGAAAACTAGAAATCGATTTTAAAAATATTTAAAAACAACTCACATTATCGTGTTTTACATTTTTTTCTTAGCTCAGATTATGTAGAATGTGATTCTTAAGACAATTCCATTTAAAGATCATATTTAAATGAAATGATAGATAAACCAAAGAAGCGCTGGAAAGACAAAATACCGAAGTCATTTTCCATACTAAAACCAAATTCTTGTCTGTCAAGTCATAAGGAAAATCTATTTATTTCAGCCACTTAAGAGAAATGAAAAGTAGTCACTCCTGCATCTCGTCATAAAGGGAAGATTTAAGGGGAGACGAGCTCCAGGTCGAAAGAGAACATCTTGGTTGAAGAACCTGAGACAGTGGTTTGGCAGAAGCAGATGATCCTTCTTTTGTACAACAGTTCTGAAGGTGCAAATTGCTATGGTGATCGCCAATCTTCATTGAAGAGGCACAATAATTACCCAAATTTGAAACACCCGGATCTACTAAAGCCATTTGTTCACCAGTGGTGTTGGCTTGGAGGAGATATTCTTCCCTGACGTTCTCCAGGAGCCAGTACACGGAGAAGTCTGCTAGCATCAGTGTTGCCAACTTCACGCTGGTAAAGAAAAGAAAGATGGCGGTCCTCAGCAAACGAAACTGCTCGCTCCTCAATAGCCTGATGGAGGTTATCTGAAAAATATCAACGGATTTGTAAGAAACGCAACTACTACTAATATAAGGATCTACCCAAAAGGATCGCATCTTCACTGGCTGAAAAATCCCAAATATTTGTATTATTACCTTCGTAGTTTACATTATAGAATAAAGAAAAAGAGTTTTTTTCTCTCACCGCGATGTACCGTCGTCTTTCTCTTCTTTTGAGCGGCAAAACGCCACACTTTCCCGCCTCCAGCCTCTGCTCCTCTATGGCCAGGACGTCCCTGGTTATGTAGTGATTGTCGAAGTGATCGTTCTTCAGAAATCTATGTCTGTACCAGAGGACTCTGGAAGACAAAATGTACGCAACATATTGTTACAAATATGTAATAGAAAAGATGGAGTAGGAAGATGAGAAGGTTCTGGAGAGACTGCGGGGACCACATCGGTCATTCAGGTTGCGTTAGCAAGACGCAAAAAAAACGCAACTAATGTACACATCGCACGCTTAATAATAAAGAGCAATAACTCAAAAATTGGGAAAATCGAGATTTTGTAATAAAACGCAAGAACAATGCGAGAAGAATAGGTAGAATGCGACAGCCGTTCAATTTGGACGAATATGACCGAGATAAAACATCGGTCGCCTTTTTCATCCCATACAAGTTGTACTGGTTGTTTGAACTTCAAACGTGATTTCCCATGATTCTTATTTTTTGAGTTATTGCTCTTTATGATTAAGCGTGCGACATATTGTGTAACTTCTTGCCTGCCTTATCCCCAAAGGGGTCACATGTGGCGCTTCGGGACCTATTTATTTTTACTGGTAAGAGGGCCGGCCTCACACCAACCACTTTCAGTTGAAGTGGGGGTTTCCCAGCTCTTGGGGGGGCTGGTTTTCATTTCTGAAGACTGAGTAAATCTTGACCTTGCTCTCGGCATGGAATGCAAGTATTCTACCAATTGAGCTATCGACTTTTTTACGAGCTTGGTCGTCGTCGCTACAAAGCGCCAATTCTCAAGCAAGACCCAGTGGCTGTAAGGCTGGTGTAAGGCTGGATGGACCTTTGGTGACCGGTCATTGGTAAAGGTTTATGAATTTTTCAACCCAGCGAAGAGCAAATTTGAAAATATAAATGGTATTTTTTTGTGCTCCGCCGGGATTCGAACCCACAACCTTCCGTTCAGAGTCGGAGTGTTACCACTGAACTACGGACTGGTCTAGGACGAAATGTAAAATCAGATCTCACAGCTCACAGAATCAACCCCAAGCTCCGGTGTGTTGCAAACATGATGACCAATCTTCGATACAAGAGGAGAAGGAGACGAACAATAATATGGTTATAAATACGTAATTGTGTGTTTTATTTGTCGGTGTTAGTGTCTGTGAAGTATTGTTATGTTATTTTAAATAACATATTATAAAAAAACAATCCCGAAGTGTGCAGTGTCTGTTTGTGGGCCGAACGGTCACGGAAACGGCCGAACTGCGCCGTGCGAATCAATCGGCCCACGCTCGTGAGTTCATCGGCAGTTCCCGGCGAGATGTGAAGTGAGTCAGACGTTAGCGACCAAGCACCAAGCGGTGCAGGAGGGGGCACTACGATGGAGCTCCCTTCCCCCCCATCTACTTGGATTTCCTGCCAGCAAGGCACCCGCCTTGTGGACCAGAGGCATAGGAGCGCCCACCCAGAGGCTCTCACGTGTGGAGGCGTCCACCTTGTGAACCGCCGCTAGCCTGGGGCGCTGCCCCAGGCCTTCCGTTTAGAACTCCAGCCAACGGAATAGGGAGTGTTCTAGTGACAACCTGTAGGTCTGGCCAATCCCTTATTTCCCCTTTTCCCCCCCCATATTAGTACAGTAATAAACCCTTATTTGTTCATGTTAACTTCATCTTTTAATTATAAAACCCTTCCCAAGATACAAGTAAGCAATGCCAAAGAAAGAACCCCACGCCCTGAGAGTGATGCTGATGAGAGCTAGCCGGATGTAAGTATCCTGAAGATACCTTTCAATCTAAACATAACAGTATGTCTAGAAATAAATACATGTTAAGTAGGTACTTATATAATTTATATACACACCAGGATAATTTATTTGGAAGATACACATAAATAAAAAGCGCCGTTTTTGTCAAATTATGGATAAGAAAAAAACATTTCTTGTGAAGGCTGAGTAAACCTTGCCGGTATTTCATTTTGGGTTTTGAAATAAACACCGAAACGGGACATCATTTCTGACACCCTCGGTGGAAATGGAACCCTAATTTAGTTCTAGGTATGGAATGCAAGCAATCTACTAACTGAAATACGAACGCCCCTGTTTCAGGGACGTCTGGCAAAAGTAGTAGGGCTTATGTTCATTTGACGATTGGATTTCAATTTGTAAGTACACATGACGACCATGAATACCGGTCCGTAGTCCAGTGGTAACACTTCGGACTCGTGAATGGAAGGTTGTGGATTCGAATCCCGGCGGAGCACAAAAAATATACCATTTAGATTGTCAAATGTGCTCTTCGCTGGGTTGAAAAAAAAATCCTTTATTTTCATGTATTTATGCTATAACAAAAAAAACGTAATTTGCCGCCTGTGATTCTCATATGCAACTTAGATACAACGGCTCTTGACATAATTTTTTAAACATTATTAATTACATGTGTGTGTTTAAAATTACTCGCAGAGATTTATATCTTTAGTGACAAGGTGAAAAAACAATGAAGACTGCACATTTTTTTTATTGTTGCTGATTATAACGGTCTTGAAAAAGCGTTGGAGTTCATGGCCTGACACCGACAATAAGAATCAACATTTTGGCATTGAAATCGAATGAAATGTCAAATGTGGTCTTCCAGCTGGACCTGACCAGACTTGACCAGTTGTTATCTAGTAAGCTACGGTGTGAGTGAGTCTATCATGTCTCATTCTGGAGACATGTTCTCTCATCTTACTTTATCCTCTATTTCACTGATTGTATATATGTGGATATAATGATCATTCATTTCATTTCTTCAGATGTTCTGAGCAGTCCAGCAGGTACTGCATGTGGCTGCTCTAGCTTTTACACCATGGCTCATTCTGGAGACATGGGCTCTCATCTTACTGTGTCCTCTATTTCACTGACTGTACATATGTGGATACAATGATCGTTAATTTCAGATGTTCTGAGCAGTCCAGCAGGCACTGCATGTGGCTGCTCTAGCTTATACATCATGGCTCATTCTGGAGACATGGTCTCTCATATTACTATGTCCTCTATTTCAGACTTTACATAAGTGGATAAAATTATTATCCCAAATATTTCACCTGATGATGAGAATCCCCACCATTCCACACGTGATTATTCCAAACCAATGGCCAGCTGCTTCAAACACCTCCACTTCTTTCTTCATGTCTTCCATGACCTCTTTAGCAATGGTTGAATAGTTCTTGGAAACATTGGTGTGGAAGTGAAAAGCATGGTGGTACTTCACGGAGACGAACAGCATGTCGCGGGCACGAGCCTCGAAAGCACGAACTCCTGGTAGAAAACAGATGCCAATTAAAATGTTAAGTCCCTTACAATGGTTGACGTTGTCAGTACTACAGAGTACTCTATGAAAGAAAGCCTCATGTGATCACTTCCATCAAAGAAGAGCACCTGTAATGGGATGGTCACATAATTAAAATGGGCAATTTTTAAGAATTGGTTCACGGGTCCGTAGCCTGGTGGTAACGCTTCGGACTCGCATGCAGTGGACTGGCCCCATAATAAGAACGAACGACGCCAACCCCCTTAAGCACCTGACACTCTTAGCACTACAAAACCGAAGGAGACTAGGAAGGCCAAAAATTTTATGGATGGACGGTGTCAATGCAGATGCAGCCAAGCCAAGGTATAATGCTGGAGAGCAAAGGCAATGGACAGGCGAGAGTGGAGGAGAATCCTGGATTCAGCCAAGGCCCACACAGGACAGTGGAATTGATGACAATTAATGGTTCTTGTCCCACCATACTATATTTGTTAATGTTGAACGAAAAGTGATTTTATTGTCATCAAGTCCTGTTACTCTAAGAGGAAAGGAGAGAGTTGAGTTGGCCTCTTGTAATATGGATGTCATCAGTCAGGAAACTCATGAAGCTACTACAGTTTGACAGAACATGATGATCCAGGAGCATGAGGTCACGATGAAGCATATAAGAAAGGTTAGACCCAAATTGCAGTAGAAGAGCCGAAACAAATTTAAGTAGAGTAACCAGCAATTACTATAAGATGAAGAAGTGGTATCATGTAAAATTATGACCAACCCTAGTTTCGATTCAACATGAAGGCAGTAATACAATAACAAAAACAGTAGTTTTATACTTCTTTTTAGAACAGCTATGACTCCAAAATCTGGTATATCGATAATCTGGCAAAACAGATCCAAGGCTTTGGCCAAATAGCACACGACATCTTCAGAAAAGGAATTGGTGCACAGCCAGCTGAGCCAAGTGACCTTCTTGCATGCGTTCTTGGAAGCAAGCATGGCATGTTCACATCGAGACGAAGGTGTCCCCAAACGCTTGTTGCACAAGTTGACGATGGACGAGAGCCAGCCAAATGCTGACTCGAAGATAGAAACTGAAAAAAAGAAAGCTAGAGTAAGAAAATGATAACATTTGAAACGGTATGAAGTAAAAAAATAGCATCCCAAAAGCTACAATCTGATTAAAGAGCAAGATTCCTTGGTTATAACAACACCTTGCATATTATCTCAAACTATATTTTATTGTATGTAAGTTCAGTGGATGGACTCACTTATTTTCTTGACTGTGTTGACAATCTTCATCATGGACTCTTTCACATTCTTCACCTCCTTCTTGATGTCCTTCACCATTTTCTTGATCTTACTCTTCATGGCCAAAAACGGTTGCTCTATTGATTTCTTCAATTCTGTGGCCACTTCTTTTAGTTGCTCCTAAAATCAATCGATTAATTATTATGTCTATTTTTTTTGTCTATTTTTTGGCACAATGCTACCAAGAAAGTCCTAAGTGTCAGTGGACAATGGACTGAGGTTGCACAAGACAGATAGTCCTGGAGGATGGTAGTGAGACTAGAAGGTGTTGGTGACACCCAAAAAGTAAAGCTCTAGGTGTCAGTGGTCCATGGATTGAAGCTGCACAAGAGAGAGAGTGCTGAAGCATGGTGCTGAGACTTCATCGTAAAAGTGACACCAAGAAAGTGAAGTTGTAGGTATCAGTGTACCATTGAATGAAGTGACACAAGATAGAAAGTTCAAGTGAGTGAAGTCTTAGGTGTCAGTGGACCATTGACTGAAGTTACACAATATACACATTCCGGGAGGATGGTGATGAGATTACAATGTTATTGTGAGAATAGTTTGATTATCACCTGGCTGCAGGAGAGAGTTTTAGCGATTTCTTTAATGTTGCCTGTAGTATTGGCAACTGGGCCTGACAGAGTCAACACGAGAGCAAAAGCCAACAGTGCATGTCGTCCTCTTCTTGATAAAAGTTGTGGAAGCAAGAGGCAAGCAAAGCATCTGAAACAAAGGTAAGAATTGCATTCAGAATTAAACTATGCTGGAACCAAACACGTCATATCCAATGACACAAAATATGTGCCTTTTAGTGCAAAAAGTATTGATACAAATCTGTAGATCTCTAACACCTTAAGAAATAAAAGTTTCACTCTGTGATCAGGAGATTATTGAATATTGAGTCAAAAACTTGGTTGATGAGATGTAAGGTCGAATTGACACGGTATTTGAAGATCCTGGATTTGAAGTAGTTGGTCCTCAAAAGTGAAATTGGTGACCTCACTTGATTCCAAATTATAAATATTATAAAAGTTTGAGGGAGACACTGAATATACCAGATTATTCAACACCCTTGGAGTAACAACAAAGTCATTACTTATAACTTCAAAAAACGTGCAGAAGAACGGGGTTTTGCATCGGCTACTCCAAGGGCAGGGAACCGACTGCCACTTGTGGTTTAAGAGATTGCCGACACCAGTCACTTCAAGACACGTCTCAAGACCGATCTGTTACCAAATCTTTTGGGGCGCCCTTGGCGTACATCGTCATAAAACGGCAGAAGAAAAAAAAACATTATCATCAACTGTGGTTAAGGGAGATAAGTGTCATGATGACTTAGTAATAAATGAATGTGATTCTTATACTGTTCTAGGAAATTGTGCGTTTGCTGGAGCAGATACTTTTTTGGGGAACCAGCTTCCATTGAAAGTCCGAGTCTGTCAATCTAGGCAAATCTTTAAACAACTACTCCCACCCACCAGTTCGCCGTAAAAACACAGCAAACGCCATTGCAGAAACAATTGGTCACGAAACGACGCTATAACTAGTCATCGTCATCAATTGTAAAATCGAAATCTTGGCACTATTACCCCTTTTCCTTTCTTCTTTTTCATTAAATAAAAATTAAAGCTATATCATCCCAACGGCGCTTGTTCATACAAACGTATGAAGAGGGGAGTTTTAAGTGCTTTCCTAAACAATTTTTCGAAATCTATCTCGCGCAGGTCATCTGGAAGGCCGTTCCATGCAGTTGGAGCAGCCACCTTGAACGATCGCTTTCCAAAGACGCTTTTTTTCTCTTCTATGAAACTCCAGACTGCACGATGCGGCTGACCGTAGTGTTGCCGTCCTATAGTTTGCAGTCGCTGGAGCTATGTTGTCCTTCAGATACTGCGGTGCGGTTCCGTGCAGGGTCTTGAAGACCAGCAAGCTGATCTTGCACCGGACTCTCTCAGGTATCCTCAGCGAGTGAAGAGTCTGCAAGTGCAGCGTAAAAGGCAGAATTTTCAGACGCCATGGATGATTCATTCGTTTCCATTGCAGGTATTATTAAATTGTTAGACATTTTGTATCTGTTCAACTTACCTGACGTTTTCGCTGAAAGCAAGTCCAAATGAATAAATTGATCCAAGGATTCCACATAGCACGGCTGCCTTCACAAATTCCACCTTCATTTGGTAATGGAAGAACAAGAAGACCAAATAAGATGTGAAAGAACCAAGGAATATTCCAAAACAAGGCTTGAGGACCTTCTTCATTATACCGAAGTTCGAAGGGGCATGTAACATTTTTAAAATGTCTGATCTAGAAGAAATTAATGTAAAATGTTATGAGCTATGGTGTATAAGCTAGAGCAGCCACATGCAGTACCTGCTGGACTGCTCAGAACATCTGAAATGAATGATCATTGTATCGACATATGTAAAGTCTGTGAAATAGAGGGCACAGTGAGATGAGAGACCATGTCTCCAGAATGAGCCATGGTGTATAAGCTAGAGCAGCCACATGCAGTACCTGCTGGACTGCTCAGAACATCTGAAATGAATGATCATTGTATCCACATATGTAAAGTCTGTGAAATAGAGGGCACAGTGAGATGAGAGACCATGTCTCCAGAAGGAGCCATGGTGTATAAGCTAGAGCAGCCACATGCAGTACCTGCTGGACTGCTCAGAACATCTGAAATGAATGATCATTGTATCCACATATGTAAAGTCTGTGAAATAGAGGGCACAGTGCGATGAGAGACCATGTCTCCAGAAGGAGCCATGGTGTATAAGCTAGAGCAGCCACATGCAGTACCTGCTGGACTGCTCAGAACATCTGAAATGAATGATCATTGTATCCACATATGTAAAGTCTGTGAAATAGAGGGCACAGTGAGATGAGAGACCATGTCTCCAGAATGAGCCATGGTGTATAAGCTAGAGCAGCCACATGCAGTACCTGCTGGACTGCTCAGAACATCTGAAATGAATGATCATTGTATCCACATATGTAAAGTCTGTGAAATAGAGGACACAGTAAGATGAGAGACCATGTCTCCAGAATGAGCCATGGTGTATAAGCTAGAGCAGCCACATGCAGTACCTGCTGGACTGCTCAGAACATCTGAAATGAATGATCATTGTATCCACATATGAAAAGTCTGTGAAATAGAGGACACAGTAAGATGAGAGACCATGTCTCCAGAATGAGCCATGGTGTATAAGCTAGAGCAGCCACATGCAGTACCTGCTGGACTGCTCAGAACATCTGAAATGAATGATCATTGTATCCACATATGAAAAGTCTGTGAAATAGAGGACACAGTAAGATGAGAGACCATGTCTCCAGAATGAGCCATGGTGTATAAGCTAGAGCAGCCACATGCAGTACCTGCTGGACTGCTCAGAGCATCTGATATGAATGATCATTGTATACCACACAGAGAGACCATGTCTCCAGAATGAGCCATGATGACTCACTCACACCGTAGCTTTTGAGATGACAACTGGCCAATGACCAGCTGGAAGACCACATAAGGATGAAATGATATTGTGAACCTTTGATTATTTTTTAAGGAATTTAAAACTGTAGTAAGTAAATATTTTTTATTTTATTTAGATTTATGTGAACACTAAACATACACTGTATTTGCAATAAAGACATTTTTTTCTTGATTTGTTATGTATCCATGGTAACGCTTTTTGTTTTCAACATTATGCTATTAAACTTTTACAAAAAACTTTTGCCGTGATTTTTTTTTACCTACCATACCATAATCAGGCCTAAGAGTTTTTGAAAATTTTGAATATAATGTTTTTCTCGGCGGGCAAACGTCACACTGGTTTGTGACGTTGGTCCTCAGCAACCAGTAGCAAAATATTTGGTTGACTACTCTCCTAGCAACGCGACCATGTGACGTCAATTTTTGATGTCTATGGCATTTAAATTATAAAAAAAATATTTAAAAAGCAAAGGGACCTACCTCTGAAAAAATGTGAATAAGGGGCTCGGATCGTTTTCGGCACGGATGATCCAAATTCATTTTTCTCAGTGGACAAACGTTACACGTCGTCAGTTTTGACTACAGCCCTTTTAAACCAATAAAAAAACAAATCGCCTTTTCCCTTACAACCCAGCCGTGTGAAAAGCCGATTTTTTTTTTTGTCTATGTTATTTGTTACGAATCCTTTATAAGAACCATAATCGGCATCATCATAAAGATCTTTAAATGGGAAGTAAAGGAAGATTCTGGATATTTTTACTTATTTTAATTGTTTTGTACAAAAATACAATGAAATATATGAGTTCGGCTGTTTACTATGTTGGTTCCATGATAGAACAGCACAGTGGCAAAACAACACATGACATTACATCACATAGGCAGAACAACGCATGAATCATGACAGTATGTCACATGACAAAACTTCACATGAAATTACATCACATGGCATTACATCACAATGAAAATACATCACAAAACATAACAACACAATGACGAAACATAGCAGGAAGTGCGTCACAGTGAGAAAACATCACAAGACAAAATATCACATGACAAAACATTACATAATACAAAACAGATACCAAAAACCGCAAAAGAAACATGAGAAAATGGAACAAACGCATATATTTAAGGTAATTTTTACAACTAATACCGCCTTTACCCACATTCAGAGGTGGCAACGGCATAGTATGCATTAATTAATAAATGTTGGTGTTGTTTTTTCATGTGCCGTTTATGGAATGTTCTTCTATGTGAAAATTTGTCATGTGATATTTTGTCCTTGTGTTGTTTTGACATTGTGATGTTTTTTTCTGTGTTTTTTTGTCAATATAATGTTTTTTCATTGTGATGTTTTGTCTTTGTGATGTTTTTTCATGTGATGTTTTGTCCTTGTGTTGTTTTGTCATTGTGATGAATTTTCTGTGTCATCGTGTGATGTACTGTCACTGTGTTGTAATGCTATGTGATGTTATGTCATGTGATGTTTTGTCATGTGATGTACTGTCACTGTGTTGTAATGCTATGTGATGTTATGTCATGTGATGTTTTGTCATGTGATGTACTGTCACTGTGTTGTAATGCTATGTGATGTTATGTCATGTGATGTTTTGTCATGTGATGTACTGTCACTGTGTTGTAATGCTATGTGATGCTATGTCATGTGATGTTTTGTCATGTGATGTACTGTCACTGTGTTGTAATGCTATGTGATGTTATGTCATGTGATGTTTTGTCATGTGATGTACTGTCACTGTGTTGTAATGCTATGTGATGTTATGTCATGTGATGTTTTGTCATGTGATGTACTGTCACTGTGTTGTAATGCTATGTGATGTTATGTCATGTAATGTTTTATCACATTATGATGTTTTTATCCTGTCACCTATTACTTATGTTACATCAATAATATTAAAATGTCAATACAAATATTTCAAGGTAGACATCAAATAAAAGATAAAACAAATAAATCGTGGATGTATTCTCAAAATAAGACAAATGACTTTTCGACAGCTTCATGGTGGGCTAGTCATCAGAAACATATTTTACTAAGCGCCAGTTTTTCGAAGTTGCAAACTGACATGGGTCCTGGAGACCATTTTCAAGCACCTGTCCTGAGCTGGAAGTCTCGTCACCACTTTAATTCTTACCTACCGAATTTTTTTTTTTTTTTTTAAGGAATCCCAAGTAACCTTTTAGGTTTTAAAAAGGTTGCAAAAAGGTCCCAGAACCTTTTTTAACCTGTTTGTAACCTATTAAAACCTAAAAGGTTACTTGGGAATCCTGTGCGGGAGGTTCCCCAATTCTTGAGAGTCTTGGGAGTCTATTTCACCCAGGAAGGGTGCCGCAGAGGTGTTGCTTGAGTTCTTGGTTCTGTCGTGAGGCGCTGCAAGGAAGTGGTGATTGATGTTGGTTTTGAATAAAACCGGATTAAATTGGGAAGGGAACACAGATACTGGTAGACCATTCCATAAACGGGCAGTTTGGCAAAGGAATGAGTCATGAAAACGCCAAGTTCTCATAGTTTTGAGATCGACTGCAAAGGGATGAATGAGAGTCGTACTACGAGTTTCCCTTTCGGTAATATTTGTATGAAGACCTGTCAATCCAAGATGGCCGCAAGTGAACAGCTGGTTAGTCTTCATACAAATATTGACGATATTCTGTAGGTAAGGATTACCGTGGTGATGAGACTTCCAGCCCAGGGCTTAGGGCATCAATAAAGACGGTACCTACCTCAATCATCTGAGATGACATCGGCAGCAAGAAGCTGAAAGACCATACTCGTGCAACTGCACTGCGTCGGAAAGGATAGACTTGAAAATGAACCTCCAAAAAACAAATATCCCTACTAAGCCCAGATAAAGTTCAAATTTCGATAGAAAATGAAACCTTAGAAGTTGTAGATCGCTATGGGCCAAACAATGCACCAAACTCCAAAAGATAAATATCAACATGAAGTGTGATTTCTCCCATCAAATCAAAAATTTGGTTGAAAAGTCCGGTCGATAGCTCAGTTGGTAAAGTGCTTGCATTCTACCCCGTGAGCTCGGGTTCGAATCCCACCGAGGAGGGTGTCAGAAATGATTTCCTATTTCGGTGTTTATTTCAAACCCATAATAAAAATACCAGCAAGGTTTACTCAGCCTTCACAAGAAATGAGTACCAGCCCCCTCGGGAGCTGGGAAACCCCCACTTCAACTGAAGTGGTTGGCGTGAGGCCGGCCCCCTTACCTGTAAAAATAAATAGGTTCAACTCGCCACATGCGACCCCTTCGGGGATAACGCGGCAAGAAGTTACACTATATGTGTAGCTTAGTTGCGTTGCGGTTGCATATATACGTAAATCAGCTTATGTAGGTACCTACATCATCGTTCCTGTTTCCAAATTCCATCATATTATTATTATCCACTTTTCAGAAATACTTAACCGAGGTTTTTTTTTTTTTTTTTTTTCAACTAAGCTACACATATAGTGTAACTTCTTGCCGCGTTATCCCCGAAGGGGTCGCATGTGGCGAGTTGAACCTATTTATTTTTACAGGTAAGGGGGTCGGCCTTACGCCAACCACTTCAGTTGAAGTGGAGGTTTCCCAGCTCTCGAGACTGCTGGTACTCATTTCTTGTGAAGGCTGAGTAAACCTTGCCGGTATTTTTATTTTGGGGTTTGAAATAAACACCGAAACGGGAAATCATTTCTGACACCCTCGGTGGGATTCGAACCCGAGCTTTCGGCATGGAATGCAAGCACTCTACCACCTGAGCTATCGACCGGACTAAGGTCCTTACCAGAATTAAGCAATCAAACATTGATTGGAGGCTGGTGCAACAGGGCCTAAAAGCTAAGCACAGATTTGTGGAATTATTCAATTCTGAGAGACATAACTTTAAAAAATGGCAAATCGTTTCCTGATGTACGAAATTGTACTTTCTGTCATCTTCCAAGATATCGATTGAACGAACGATTTTAATTTATTTATCGCTACTAAACGCTATTAACTTCTTCCCCCAAAGGCGAGTGGAACCTATTTATGTTAACAGGTAAGGGGACCAGCCGTACGCCAACCACTTTGGTTTAAGTGGAAGTTTCCCAGCTCATGAAGGGGCTGATACTCATTTCTTGTGAAGGCTGTATTCAATTTTGGGTTTGAAATAAACACCGAAACGGTAAATCATTTCTTACACCCTCGGTGGAATTCGAACCCAAGTTTCGGAATTGAATGCGAATATTCTACCAACTCATATATTGACCGGACTTTTTACGAGCTAGTTAGTCGCTACAAAGCGCCGCGTCTCAAGCAAGACCAATTTGCTGCAGGACAAGGAATCATTTTACATGAATTATCAAAATCAGCAAAAGCAAAGATTATAAATTAATTACTTTTCTAAATAACTCGGCAATATATTGTTTATCTCATTTTTTTAGACAATTATATCTTCGGTATCTTATTTTTTTATCTTATCTTTAAAAATATTGCAATCTTCTTTCAAAGTTAGACGGCTTCCTTGTATTTGCATAAATAACTGTCTAGGAAGTTGATAATAATATTGCATCAGTACATTTCTGCAACTTAGATCAAAGTGTCATAAAAAAAAGTAAAATATTGATTATGTTTTTGTTTTGTGTAAAAGTTATGTTCGTGTAAAAAAAATGTGTCAAGTGACTTTTTGATAAACATTGTTTTTTTTGTAATTTTTAAGTATGGATTTAGACTCAGAATTTTATAAAACTAAAAAGAAACCTAGTCCAAGGGGGACCGCCAACTTTTTTTCAGTAATTTCTTTTTGGTAAGTTAATACATTATTTTTTTAGATATCAAGAAAGAAACAGTGTTTTGATTGGATGTTGAAATAGTAGCCTTGTAGTCTCACCACCATCCTCCAGGACTCTCTGTCTTGTGCAGCCTCAGTCCATGGTCCACTAACATCTAGGACTTTACTTTCTTGGTGTTTCACATTGTAGTCTCACCACCATCCTCCAGGACTCTCTGTCTTGTGCAGCCTCAGTCCATGGTCCACTGACACCTAGGACTTTACTTTCTTGGTGTTTCACATTGTAGTCTCACCACCATCCTCCAGGACTCTCTGTCTTGTGCAGCCTCAGTCCATGGTCCACTGACACCTAGGACTTTACTTTCTTGGTGTTTCACATTGTAGTCTCACCACCATCCTCCAGGACTCTCTGTCTTGTGCAGCCTCAGTCCATGGTCCACTAACATCTAGGACTTTACTTTCTTGGTGTTTCACATTGTAGTCTCACCACCATCCTCCAGGACACTCTGTCTTGTGCAGCCTCAGTCGATTGTCACGTTTACAAATTCTGCATGTGTACCTACTGTCCAAGCCTCAAATGAACATAAGCCCTGCTACTTTTGCCGACTTTCCTTGAAACAGAAGTGACATTGGCAAAATATATTTTTTTTGCAGTATGGGTGGTCAGCCTCACAGAAACCTATTTTATATTTTGGCAGACAATAACCGCAAGATCCTTCTTAGAAACAGAATCGTAAGATGAGATTTTTTTCCCAATTCACCATTATGATCCGGTCCGTAGTTCAGTGGCAACACTTTGGACTCGTAAATGGAAGGTTGAATGAACCTTTACCAATGATCGGTCACCAAAGGTCCATCCAGCCTTACAGCAAGAGTCTTGCTTGAGTGCTGGCGCTTTGTAGCGACGACCAAGCTCGTAAACACCTCTGCGGCACTACAATAAATCTCATAGACCCCTAAAGTCTCTGAAATCTAGACTCCCTAGTCTCTCGCACAGGATTTCTAAAAAAATATTGTATTGTTTGTTATAAGTAGGCATTACTGTTGCATCACAAAATAATTACATAACATTTATTGTAAATATACCCATTGTAAAATAAATAAAACCAATTATAAAAAAAAAATCTCCAGGTGGCTTCGTGAGCTGTTTCAGTTGGGATGGCGAGGTCCCCTCCAGTCTGCAGATGTGTATGATCTTCCTCCTTCCTACAGCGCCAGGACTCTCGGAGAGGCCTACCAGATATCCTGGGATGAGCAGCTCAAGGAAGAGAAGCCCAGCCTTCTCAAGGTCATCTTGAAGAAGCACTGGAAGGCAGTTCTGTTCATTGACTTGTTTTACACAATATCAGAACTTGTTTTAAGGTAAATAACTTGTTAATTATAATTTTTTAACGAAGAGTACGTAGAAGTACAACACTCTAGATTAGATTGAAATACGATAAGTTGGGAAGAAGAAGAAAAGTTCCACAAGACTGTACCTGATTTGGCACTTAGAGAGGGTAGACGAAGTATTGGCCTTGATTATCATTCATTGGTAGCGCATAAGAGATGCTTTCAAAGAATGCTCTTCGATTCTTGACAGATTGATATGCTTCAACTACACAACTCGATCTGAAATTCACCAAAAGCCTGACGATGAGATGAAATTGTTTCAACATTAAGTTGGACTTACTCGTATGCTGGCAAATTACTCAATGATAACTCGTCCACAGACAGCTCGTCTATGGACAAATCGGTCATACGGCAATTCGTCTAATCAGCTTTGCGTATTGCCGGTAAGCTCAACAAATTTTTGGCCATTGCCCACTTGGCTTCGTGGAGGTCTTTCAGGCCAGAATTGTGTCTTCTGATGGGGCACTCCTCCACTATGTGCCAGACAGTCTGGTTCTCCACCCTACAGTCACATCTTGGAGATGGAGCTAATCCCAATCCGTGGAGCAAGGAGTTGCAACGGCCTTGATTTGTGCGGACCCTATTTAAAGTCGTCCACAGTCCTCTCCAAAGATTGAATCCTGGGACCTCCACAGTGACCAATGACCACTGGATGGCGCTTTCTAGCACACATATCCATATTTAAATTTAAACTAGCCTTCACTTATCATAAACAGTTGTCAACTAATGATGGCCCTCATCAGATGCAGCTGCTTTGTTGCAGGTTGTCACAGCCCATCTGCCTGGGCCTGCTCATCTCGTACTTCTCCCAGGAGCAGAGCAGCATCAGTGAGCAGGAGGCCTACCTGTGCGCTGCTGGCGTGGTGCTGGGCCTCCTCCTGCATGTGCTGGTGCTGCATCCCTCTCTGGTGGCGCTGTACGACATTGCCATGAAGATGCGGCAAGGCTGCTGCTCTCTCATGTACAGAAAAGTAATGTTTTACTCCTCTTGTATGCACATTTTGATTCCCCTGCAATTTTTGTCTGATTGGAAGCCTGGAAAAAATATCTACTTGCTTGATTTGTGGGTTAAACCAGGGCTTTTCATCACATGCGTCAAAATTAAACATCATGGACTTATCGCAACACGTCGGCAAGATTGTGAACCTTTTCAAAATAAGAATAAACGGATGTAGGTGGTCAAAATTTGACTAGGGTAGGAATTTGGTATAAACGGGTGAAGGTTGAAGTCGTGAAATCAGAAAGGGTGTATTTTAAAATAATATCATGTGCGCCGCCCGCACACGTCCTGTACAAAGGCTAGCAACAGAGGGAGCAAAAAATACAAATGAAATAAACTCTTCATCTTTTTCACAAGACTTTTATTGGAATGAGTACCAGAGTCCTTTTGGTTGGTGTCCCAGCTAATTAATAACAAGCTTTCCTCCGTGGTCCCCAGATGTCAGAATACAGTTTAAAGCAGTAGGTATTGTCACGAAAACCTATTACTATTTTCTTCTAGATCTTGAAGATAGACATCCACTCCCCGCTGACTAGCGGCTTAGCGGGTAGGACAGTAAACTTGCTTGGCACCGACGCTTCCAGGTTTGACTCCTTCATCATGCTGTCTCCAGAGCTGATGCGAGGACCTGTTGAAGGAGTTCTGGTGGCGTACTTCATGTACTGGAACATGGGGGGAGCGGCGCTGATAGGAGTTGCCTTCCTGATGTGCTTTATTCCCCTGCAAGGTGAGACAGATAACACACCTTCTGCTTTATGTTCTTCCAGATCTGCTCTTTAGCATCCTTTTTATTTAGTGTTATGAATTCATATTGCCGTATTTCCTATGAAAAAAAAAACTGTTTCAAATAAGTTTCATCATCATCAACAGCAAGACAACTAAGAGTGAGTCTTGACCTTATTGATCAACTTCAACCAACACACCATGCAACCACTATTAAAATATAGGTCTTCCTAACTTGGTCCGTCACTGCAACAACCTTTTCCAGGCACTGATGTTCCATTTGCTGGATGTGATCCAGCCAATGCAGTCAGCTGACTTTTATTAACTGGAAAACATCGACGCCTAGGTACAGGTTAAAATTCAGAGTTGTATCCTCTTCGCCATATGTTTTCATCCTTTATTGGGTTGCAAATACGGTGTAGAATTTTTGTTTTTCAAGATGCTGAAAGGGTTTCGGTCATGTGTCCAGGTCTCAGAGGCATGTGTGAGGATTCCCTTTGTTGAAACTTAAGAAGCTCTCTTAGCACCAAAATTGTCTTCAAAAACTTTAGTTTAGCTAGATGCTACAAAATATACCTTGCTCACATTAGTTTATACTTTGCTATGCCAAGCTTAAACTTCCTCCAAGGAACCTCTTGGTCCAATACAGGTTTTCTTATATCGGCCCAAGTATTCATCAGAATATTTCATTACAGTCTTCCTTGGCAACGTGACAGCCAAGCTGCGCATGTTGGTGTCTGGTCACACAGATGAGCGCATCCGCATGATGAGCGAGGTCATCCAGGGCATCCAGGTCATCAAGATGTACGCCTGGGAGCTGTGCTTCACAGACTTCATCGGGAAAGCCAGGAAGTACGTCCTTTGCACATTATTGCTTCAACTGGCCATACTGGTATCTAGTCACACAAACAAGCGCATCCACATGATGATCCAGGGCATCCAGGTCATCACGATGTATGCACTACAAGTGAATTGGTTGGCGTAAGGCCGGCAACCTGTTTAATTTTAATTGTGTAGGAAAATTGGAACTTACTTAAGATTTGAAACAAAAAAAAACTGAAAACAATCAAATTTTCTATGCTGGGACCTATAGTAACGGTTTTATTCTCAAACAGCAAAGCCACGGCTCACTCGCAGCCTACAGTGAATTTTCCATTAAAAAAAATGTTGATCAGCTGTGGATCAAATATTTTGTGAATAGCACTGTAAAACTAAACAAACGTGGTCTTAACTACTTCCACTTACATGTGACCATTCGATTAAGACCTCTTTGCATTACAACGATGCTCGTATTGCCCCAATCCAATAAATTTATTTCCAAAGATGTTTGTAATCTAGTTCACAAGTATTCATAGATCAAGATTGCATTGTTTTCTCTCGTTTCCAGGAAGGAGATGAAAATCATCAGGAAGATTTCCTGGATCCAGGCATTTGCTTCCAGCTGCGTCAAACTCAACACCAAGATTTCCATCTTCATCAGTATCTTGGCTTATGTCCTGTTTGGAAACCAAATCACAGCGACCAAGATCTTTGTCTTGTATGCCCTGTACGACCTCATCAAAATGTCAGTCGTTGATTTGTTTCCCTTGGCGGTGATGTCAATGCTGGATGCTTTTGTTTCCGTTAAGCGGATCCAAGACTTCCTCCTTCTTCCTGAAGTCGATAACCTTGCACTCTTTGGGAAAAATGATGACAAAGTGACAAACTATCAAAGCAACATAATAAACATCCAAAAAGTACAGGATTTGAGTAAAGATAAGAAAGGTACAAATAAGAAATCAAAAAAAGTTGAATTAAAGGGTGGAACGACACAAAATCTAGATGAAAAATCAGGAAATGGGATACAAAATGAAAAATTGAAAGCAACAAATGAAGCAGAAGTTCAAAAGGAAATGAAAGAAACAAGGAAGAATGGAGTTGATGAATCAGAAAAAAATATACTCAAGAAAGCAAAAAATAAAAACATTGTTAAAAATTTAGCAGATAAAGATGTATCTTATAAACGCTCTGATGTAGATGACCCGAATGATGATATTGAAGTTTGTGGAGATGACATGGATGAATTTTTAGATCAGACATTTAGGGAAGTGGATTATTGTTTTGATAACAATGCATTTGATCTGGATTATGAAGCTCATAGTGTAAAAAGTTTGGAGGTGAAAGAAGGACTAGTCATGAAGAATGCAACAGTGTATTGGCCAGATACTAATTCTGGAGATGGAGAAAAGATGTTGGCTTTGGATAACATAAATCTCAAGGTAAGAACCTTCTCTCTCTCTTCTTAGCATTCAATTTAAGTGTCTAATATAAGCCCAGTAACTGTGGTTATATATACATATGTGTGTGTCCCCAGGTGCAGGGGCAGCTGCTGCTGCTTCTGGGCCCCGTGGGCTGTGGGAAGAGCACCCTGCTGCGCGCTGCCCTGGGAGAGCTGGCCTGCACCAACAGCAACGCTGTCTCCAGAGGCAGCGTATCTTACTGCCCTCAACAGCCTTGGTTGTTCTCTGCGTCCTTGAGACAGAACATCCTGCTGGGCTTACCGTACCGTCCTGAGCGCTACCGGCGCGTGCTGCGGAGCTGTCAGCTCACTCAGGACCTGCATAACTTGCCTCACGGGGACAGGACTATTGTAGGAGAGAGGGGTAAGCCACCCTACTATACTAGCTACACCATTAGACCCTGTAAGGCTGTCAACTCACTCAGGATCTGCACAACTTGACTTGACACTAGTTAGTGCTTTTGTGATGTCTCAGGTTGACTATCGCTCAACACTCTACATAGGTAAGCAAAAAGACAGTTGAATCACCTTCTGTGCTCCACTTGGCAGCCAGACTCATATTCGGGATAGCCAAATATACTCACATTACTCCATTATTAAAGAAACTGTATTGGCTTTGTTTTGCTAAATGGGTGGTCTACCGTGTTTGTTTGAGTTGCCAAATGCTCAGATTTGTGGAGGGTGGCGTGATTGACTTGGTCCAGGTGCATTGTCGGAGACGCACTAATTTAGGGGACCATGCTTTCCAATTTGCGGGGCCAATGGAATAAAACAGACAACCACCTAATGTGAGGAAGGCAAAAATGGTGTCTTTAAATCTACCGCCATGTTCTAGGTTGTGTCCTGTCAGGAGGCCAGCGTGCGCGCGTGTGCTTGGCGCGCTGCATGTACAGAAGTGCCGGCCTGTACTTGCTGGATGACCCTCTGTCTGCAGTGGACGCGCATGTGGCAAGTGCCCTCAGTCGCTCGTGGTCTACTGCACGTGGCATGCTGCACGGCAGCTCCGTGCTGCTCTCCACGCACCACATGCAGCACGCCAGATATGCTGACCTCATCTGCATCATGGAGCATGGCAAGGTAACAACATAAAAAGGTAACACTAAGAGTGCCTCAGGGATCTTATCTTGGCCCCCTCTCTTTTACAGTATTCATAAAGTAAGTATATAGATAAGTACTTACCTACTTAATTATTTTTATTAAGATCCATTCAATGTTCCATTTAACAATTTTAGATCCAAACATTCATCTTTTATTTCAAAGAGATAAAAGAAAACAAGTTTGGTACTCTTTACTCGTAACACTGTTTGTTTTCCTGTGTTTTTATATAAAAAAATTACAAACGTTTTCAGTCCTTCAGCATCATATTTCTATTACCTGAAAATGGTCTTACGATCGACAACATTTCTTGAAATTTTTTACAAGAAAATTTGTGAATACCAACAGGATTATGAGTAAATCATAACCTGTTCTTTCTTCAAATATCTTTGAAATAATAAGAAATTTTGTATGTTAATCATTAAAAATCTAATTTATAATTTAGTTTTAATTTGTAACTAGGTACATATGTAGCATTTCTAAGTGCAAAAATACACGTGTCTGTTTTTGGGCATGCATTTAATATAAATATGTCCCTTGACTTATAGGTTGTTATGCGGCTGACCACCCATAATATAAAAATTGGTTCACTTTGCCAATGTCACCCCTGTTTCAGGGAAGGACGGCAAGAGTTGCAAGGCTTATGTTCATTTGAGATTGGGTTTTTATATTGTAGGTCCACATGCGGCATGTGTTAGCGCGAAATTATACATATCTGCTTGTGGGAATGCATTTAGTATAAATCTTAAATGATATATATATCTTTGCAGCTTAGATTAGATTAGATGTTAATATATCTTTGCAACTTAGAGTATAGATTATTGTTATGATTGCAGATAGTGTTCCAAGGTTCATATGAAGAGCTGCAGCTCTCTCACTCCCGCGTCATTGAGCTCCTGCCTGCACAACCAGCTGATGATGCTGATGACTACATTCTTGATGATGATCCTGATCCTGGCGTTAGCATTGATGCTCTGTTTTCTAATTTTAACATTTATTTTCATTTTTATATGATAAATTAAAAAGCACCATCTTTTGGTTGTCATTGAAATTATTTATTACTTTTAAATAGTGATCATAGATGGCAATGCCAACTTATATTAAAAATCTATTGTAAATTGCAATTTACGATGAATGAATAAGTACATTATAACAATTTATTATTGTTTTAAAAACATGATAAGTTCATTTACTTACTTACCAAAGAAGAGTAGTTATGTGGGAATTTTATATAAACTATGATAACATTATATTGGTGTTAATAATATTTTGTACTAAGTATTTACATAAAAGTAATTACTTAATGAGGTTGGAATATTTCTGGATTTGAAACTTTTTTCTCGAAGAGCATACAAAATAACTAAATTTTTGGATACCTTTCATTTTCCTATTCATGTTAAAACTTGTGACATTCTGAATCAATCCAACTTTCTATCATCTTTCCAGCCGAAACCTCGCACATGCGCAGCATCAGTCTCTTCAAACCTGTCAAAGACTACTCTGGAAGACACTGAGGATGACCAGGTGCTGGAGACCCAGCAGATAGGATCAGTGAGGGCCAGAGTGTACTCCACATATGCCCGAGGAGCCGGCAGCTTGGTGAAGACCATATTTCTGCTGGTGCTGTTCGCTGTTGGCCAGGCGTCCTTCTCAGTCAGCGATATTTGGATCAGTGAATGGTGAGTCCAATGACAAATATTCAAACACATTACAGACACAAAAACAAAAATATCTTGTACAATGTTGAGTCATTTTACCTAAATTTACTCGATGTCGCTAAAAACTTAGTTAGTTATGAATGTCACTTATTCAGTTTTACCATTAAGGTATTGAAATATTTAGTTTTTCATTCCTAAGGAGCATAGTCGATCAGAACCATTGACTAATAACATCTAGTGCACAAGAAGTTATTTTAACGAAAATAGACATATAAATCTGTCTCAACTTACTTACGAAAATGGTCATTAGTTAGAAAGAGAACAAAGAACTTCACAGTTGCATTTTCGTTTGTTCAAAAAACTCAACAAAACCCCAAAAAAAAATCTTGAATGTTGGTACCATTGCAAGAAATGGCTTCCGATTTGACCGGAAATAGCTAAAGTTGACAGATAACACGCGTTATAAATATTGTGATCGCCAAAATTGATGCCAGTATTTTATATTTTCAAAGTGTATAATCATATTTTAATTTTATCACTCATTTCATAAAGGTACCATTGTGATATTTTATGCGTAATATTTGTAATTGTTGCCGCGGTACATTCGGGGTACCACTGCAACGTTTGACACAAGAGGAGAGCAAGAGGGAACAAGTATGAACCAATTCAGTACTTTAGTTACCGCTCCCCTATATTATAGCTCCATGCTCATAACAATGTCCAGCGACATAATGTCCACCGAGACAATGTCCACCGACACAATGTATATTGACATAATATCCTACGACAAAATGTTAACTGGCATAATATCCGCGTGACAAAATGTCCACCGACAGAATGTCCACCGACAAAATGTCCACCGACAGAATGCCCACCGACAAAATGTCCACCGACACAATGTCCAGCGACATAATGTCCACCGAGACAATGTCCACCGACACAATGTATATTGACATAATATCCTACGACAAAATGTTAACTGGCATAATATCCGCGTGACAAAATGTCCACCGACAGAATGTCCACCGACAAAATGTCCACCGACAGAATGCCCACCGACAAAATGTCCACCGACACAATGTCCATTGACATAATATCCTACGACAAAATGTTAACTGGCATAATATCCGCGTGACAAAATGTCCACCGACAGAATGCCCACCGACACAATGTCCATTGACATAATGTCCTACGAAAAAATGTTCACTGAATGCCCACGAGACAAAATGTCCACGCGAAAAAATGCCCCCCACCAACATTAAAAAAACTAAAAAGTTAAGCGTTCACAAATATAATGCCCACATTTTCTCGGTGGCCATTTTATCAGTGGATATTATGTCGGTAAAAATTACGTCGGGTGAGCATTTTGTCGTTGGACATCTTGTCATGGAATCCTCAATCTCAATCCACTGAATACTTGCATTACAAACAAACTCAATTCCCATGGAGGGTTTGGGAAATGACCCCACATCGCAATGTTTTCTTTTTCAACAACGACATCTTCAAGGACAGTTCATAAAAAGTAGCACTTGCAACTTTATAATATCTATTGTACGGAAGCTGCACTGGCTTAGGTTCTCAGAAAGAGTGCGCTACAGACTGTGTGTCATGGTAAAAGACATCCTTGATGGACAGGCACCAGAATACCTTAGAGAACTATGTCAGCTGATGTAGGCTTTGCAAGGTTGAGCTTGCTTCTCAGGGAAACCTCAACCAACTTCAGTGATCGGGCATTCTCGGTTTAAGGGCCTATGGCTTGGAACGAGTTACCGCTTAAGGTTAAGAAGGAAAGAGGCAGGGTAAACTTCAGGAGGGAGCTGAAGATGCAGCTGTTTGAAAAGTCATACCCAGGAATACAATGGCCCTTGTGATTAAATTTTAATGAAAACGGCGCTTTAAAGAAATAAACCAAATATATAATATCATCTCTTTCAGGGTTAACAAAGAAGAAAGTTCAGGGTTAGATCCCTACCCAACCAATGTTACATATCCTCAGCCCCCCGACTTGTCTTATCCACCGGAGGAAGAAGTGCTCTGGAGACTGTCCAGGAATGAGTATGTGTACGTGTACTCTGGCCTCATGGTGCTCAGCATCGTGCTGACCTTGGGGAAGCTGGTCATCTTCTTCAATATGGCCATCAGGGCTTCCATCAACCTGCACCAAGCTCTGTTCAGGTAGGAAAACTCTTCCCCTTTGTACTTGTTTGTCTTACAGGTAATTTCACAAGTGACCCGTCCGTAGTCTAGTGCTAACGCTTCGGACTCGTAAATGGAAGGTGAGAGCACAAAAAAATATACCATTTATAATTTCAAATAAGCTCTTTGCTGGGTTAAAAAATTCATATACCTATACCAAAGTCCAGTCACCAAAGGTCCATCCAACCTTACAGCAACTGGGTCTTGCTGGAGAATTGGCGCTTTGTAGCGACGACCAAGCTCGTAAAAAATCCGGTCGATAGCTCAGTTGATAGAATGCTTGCATTCCATGCCGAGACCAAGGGTTCAATCCTGACCGAGTGTGCCAGAAATGATTTCCCGTTTCGTTGTCTATTTTGAACCCAAAATAAATGCTGGCAAGGTGTACTCAGCCTTCACAAGAAATGAGAACCAGCCTCGCCGGGAGCTGGGAATCCCCCAATTCAACTGAAAGTGGTTGGTGTGGTTACCCCTAAAAATATATAGGTCCTGAATCGCCACATGCGATTCCTTCGGGGATAACGCAGGCAAGAAGTTACACTATATGTGTAGTTTACTTGCATTTTTTATTTATTATAGAGTTATGCTTTGTTGATTCCAGAGGCATAGTCCGCGCCACCATGTGGTTCTTCAACAACAACTCTTCGGGCAGGATCCTCAACAGGTTTGCCAAGGACATGGGAACCATAGACAACCTGCTTCCTAAGTCACTGGCAGACTGCTTAACGGTGAGATAGATTCTTACGTTAAAATTTATCCAGTTGATATCTTAGTTGATGTTTTTTTTTCTAAGCTGTAAAATGCTTGGAGCGACTAATCCCTCTCCGCAGCATCGCAGTCCCTATAGATAGGTTCCAAAAGAGATATTTCTTGCATATTCTAGATCATTCGATCTCTCGCTCATACCAGACTACCGTTCTATGTACCTTACTACTACCATCATGGATCATATTGGACTGTTCTACACACACTATTGTAACTGTACTGATGCACGTACCAGACTGCCGTTCTATGTACCTTACTACTACCATCATGGATCATACTGGACTGTTCTACACACACTATTGTACCTGTACTGACGCACGTAGGTACTCTAAGTTCGTAACATATAGTGTAACATCTTGCATGTGGCTAGTGGAAAATATTTATTTTTGCAGGTAAGGGGGTCAACCATTTCAGTTGAAGTGGGGGTTTCCCGGCTCCCTTGAAGGCTGGTACTCATTGCTTGTGAACGCTGAGTAAACCTTGCCGGTGTTTTATTTTGAGTTTTGAATAAAATACCGAAATGAGAAATCATTTTTGAAGCCCTCGGTGTGATTCGAACTCGAGCGCTCAGCATGGAATGCAACCACTCTACCAACTGAGCTATGGACCGGACTTTCTTTGATTACGCTTATTTGGTTTCAAATCAGTTGTTCGCATCACTTCATCAGTATTTTTTCTAATCAATTGTGTCTCTATTTTTCAGTTCATCTTTGAAACAATTGGTATTTTGGTAGTGGTTTGCATCGTCAACGTTTGGCTTCTCATCCCAACTGCCGTCCTGGTGGTCCTCCTGGGCTACATCAGAACTGTGTTCCTGTCCACTGCCAGGAGCTTGAAGAGACTGGAGGGGATCAGTGAGTATCCGAGCTTAGGTCAAATTTTACAAAATTGCACCCAATAGATGCCTCTTGGGCCGCATTCACGAAGGTCTTGTCCATTGTGTAATAACATAGAGGAGCAGAAACTAACTTTCTGCATTGATACATACTATCTATCACATTTGTCTCAGTCCTGTCAAATGTCGCAGTGGTGTAGTCCTACGAAATAAGGCCAGTTTGTTCGTGTCCAGTTCTCATTGTTTCAAGAATAATCCTTCAGCCTTCTACAAAAAGGGCCAAAGCTGTCGGTAGCGTTAGACTTATATCTCAGCAGTCAAGTTAAACATTTCAAAAGCCACCCTGTGTACGGATCGTATGTGAACCGATTCTTAAAATGAATAATTGCAATTTTTATTAAATTGAAACCGGAAAACCCATAACAATACAATAGAATGGATGTTTGTTGTACATTAGGTAGATCTCCAGCCTTCAGCCATGTGTACAGCACTCTCTCTGGCCTGGAGGTCATCAGAGCAGATGGTCCTCGTCTGCAGAGGATCCTGCAGCAGCAGTTAGACCAGCACCAGGACTTATTGTTGTATATGTTGTACATCAGGTAGATCTCCAGCGTTCAGCCATGTGTCCAGCACTCTCTCTGGCCTGGAGGTCATCAGAGCAGATGGTCCTCGTCTGCAGAGGATCCTGCAGCAGCAGTTTGACCAGCACCAGGACCTGCACTCCTCCGTGTGGACCCTCATCCTCTCCACCAACAGAGCCTTCGCCTACTGGATGGACCTGGTGTGCTGCGTCTACCTCGCAGTGGTCACCTTCAGCTTCCTTGTCTTCTTCCAAAATGGTTAACTTTGTTTTATTAATCTCCAAATCACAAATCAATAAATACAAAGATGAAAGATTTGATGAGCGCTATTTTTGTGTAAATCACACCTTCTTGCTTGGTCGTTGCTGTAGAAAAACGCTAATCCTCAAGCAAGACTCAGTTGCTGTGATGTTTGATGGGCCATTGCTGTCGGGTCCTAGACATTGGCAGATGAAATTTTCAATCCAGCAAAAAGGACATTGGAAAATCAAATGATAATTTTATTGTGACTCACCTGGAATCAAACCCGCAACCAATTTCGAGTCTGAAGCATTAACCACTAGACTAAAACTGCAGACCTGTCAAATATGATTAGGTATGCTTTTGAGAGTACTTTCTATGTTATTACGTCATTATCAAGAAGACGACTCAGCTGGAGGGGAAGGAGCACCTTCTCTTGATAATGGTGTGATAACATCGTAAGAGCTCGAGGAAATAAATCAACTCGTGAAGAAAAACTTTGTGTTATATTTTGACTGATTGGAATTTACAAATCCATGCTACATTAATGTTTTGAAATGACAATCGTGTTTCAGGAGCTACAACACTAATCTAATCTAATCTAAGTTGCAAAGATATGTAACATTGGGGATCCACATTATATGCATTTTCACAAGCAAACACATAAGAGCTCACGCTTGTACATGCCGCATGTGAACCTACAAGATAAAAACTCAAACCTCAAATGAACATACACCCTGCAACTCTTGCCGACCTTCCCTGAAACAGGGGTGACATTTTCTACAGCATGGGTGGTCAGCCACATACCAATCTATAAGTCAAGGAGCATATACAACTAGTTACATTTTTAACGGCAAGTCTATTTACTTTTACAGGTGTGTTTGGCGGTGAGGTGGGACTGGCCATCACACAAGTGATGGGTCTGGTAGGGATGTGCCAGTCTGGGATGCGGCAGACGGCAGACATGGAGAACAACATGACGTCTGTAGGTGGACACTTTACATCACTAGTGCAGCATCCATTATGGAGTCGGCACATTAAAAGTTTACTAAAAATACTTAAAGACCGGTCGTTAGCTCAGTTGGTAGAGTGCTTGCATTCCATGCCGTGAGCTCAGGTTCGAATCCCGCTGAGGGTGTCTGAAATGATTTCCCCTTTCGGTGTTTATTTCAAACCACAAAATAAAATACCGGCAAGGTTTACTCAGCCTTCACAATAAATGAGTACCAGCCCCCTTGGGGGCTGGGAAACCCCCACTTCAGATGAAGTGGTTGGCTTAAGGCCGGCCCCCTTACCTGTAAAAATAAATAGGTTTCACTCGCCACATGAGAAACCTGTCAGGGATAACTCGGCAAGAAGGTACACTATATGTGTAGCTTAGTTGAAAACTTGGCCGGGCTAGAGACAGGACAGAGTCAATATAATATTATACTTTAAAAATTAACAAATTGCGATACCTTGTTGGCAAAGAATGTTAGACGGTAGGTACTCAATACTAAAGTTTTCTATATTATTTTATTAGTATTTGGACTTTAGCTACTATATCGGGTGCATGTTACCAGTGTGAGAGCTATTTACCTACTGGGTTCTCTTACTTATGTTGCAGTGCAACGTTGCCAAATATATCTAACCATAGATTTTGTAAATAAATTGTAATAAATAAGTACTTACTTGTATTTTATTAGTATTCGAGTTTTAGCTACTACATCTGGTAAGTAGGTACATGTTACTAGTGTGGGAGCTATCTACTAACAGAGTGCTCTTACTTTGTTGCGGCGCAATGTTGCCAACTATATCTAACCATAGATTTTGTAAATTAATTATAATAAATACTAATAAATTGCACATGTAATTTTTACTATTAAGTCCCGGGTAACTTCTTTCATCCGGTTTGTTGCAGGTGGAGAGAGTGGATGAGTACTCCACGCTGAGAAGTGAACCAGCATTGGAGACTGATGACAAGAAGGTGAGGAAGATGTATCCTGAGGTAGACCTGGAGACGTGGCCCAAGGAAGGTAGCCTGACCAATCAGTTTTTGCTTACTAGACTAGCAAATTATTTTTGTTTAGAATTATATGACCCTTGTTGTAGAGAAAAAATAATTGTTTTCAACGTCATCAGGAGACGTGTCTCTTCTTTGACGAAGAAGCACAAATTGAGTCGACAGAAATGATTGTTGCTGCTCCTGATCGAAGATTGTAGGTACCTACATAATAATTAGAATCTAAAATTGAAGAATTATGTAAACATGTGGATTGCAATTCACCAACCTGTTTTTTTTTACCGGGTGGGGCGAGAAATGTGTTTTAAGATTATCACATGTAAAAAGAATGAATGATGAATGAAGTAAGTATATATGCAGAATAAATGTGGAAGGTAAAAGAGGAAAGGGAAGACCAAGAAAATTATAGCTGGATCAGACTGGTGAAATTGCAAAAGAATGGGACAAAGCAAATGTAAAAGAAAGAAATGAATGAAAAAGGCGATGGATGTAAATGAATTGAAAGAGATATGCAAGGATAGGAAAAAAATGGATGCAAATCTGAAGAGGCTCTGGTCACCCCTAGCGGAATGACGACAGAGTTACAGTTTACTTCAATATTAGTAATTTTGCATTTAAAAAAAATATATTGGTAATTACCCTTGGACATCTGTTGAACCAGGGCCTAAGTGACCACCAAGGGGTCCGAAAAAGACTCGAACCAGAGTTGCTTTTCAAAGTTGTTGTCTGGACTCGCTTAGCCATAGCGCAGACATGTTTATTCTTTATTTATTATAATGTGTTGACACTTTGCCAATGTCTCCCCTGTTTCAGGGAAGGCTGGCAAGAGTTTCAGTGCTTACGTTCATTTGAAATCTGGGTTGTTGTATATTGTAGGTCTACATGCGGCATGTGTGAGTGCGAACTTATACGTGTCTGCTTATGGGAATGCATTTAATACAAATCTTAAATGCAATATATCTTTGTACATAACTTTGATTATAAATTATTACAGATCTTGTCAAAATGAAGTAGAGTTCACACACTATCATAGTTTCTACTTTCTCAAATATTTTTCAGGCAGATTGGAATTTAAGAATTTGTTCCTGAAGTATGATGATGATGAAGCCACGCCCAACATCCTGAAGGATCTGAACTTCTGTATACACCCTGGAGAGAAGGTCGGAGTGGTGGGTAGGACCGGAGCAGGGAAGTCATCTTTGGTGGCGGCTATATTCAGGTCTGTGAACAATAAATCATGGTGATCATATCTACGGGGAGCTCCATGCTATCAGTTCCATCAGAGTAGGGCACTTGCAGCGGGCTGGTTGCATAAATACTGTTGTTATTTTAGTGGGGTTCTTTTTTTATTAAACTGCAATTATTTATTTTAACAGAATTTATTTTACACAGCTTGGTTCACAATTTACAATAGTTGATAATCTCTGCGTGTATTGGTTTCACGGCAAAATGCTCCGAGCAACTGATTGCCCGCACACAATCGCCGCTTACATTTATATACGTTCATACGGACATTACTCGATTGTTCTCAAATACAGTGGATGATTTCAATACCAGAGCGTTGTTCTACTGGCATGATAAGGATCACTAAATCTAAAATCTAAATCTAAGTTGCAAAGATATATATCATTTGAGATTCATATTTAATGCATTCCCACAAGCTGACACATATAACTTAGCGCCAACACATGCAGCTTGTGGACCTACAGTATAAAAACCCAATCTTAAATGAACATAAGCCCTGCAACTCTTGCCAACCTTCCCTGAAACAGAGGTGACCTTGGTAAAATGACCCATTTTTTACAGTATGGGTGGTCAGCCTCATACCAACCTATATAAGTCAAGGAATGAATCCTAATATTATTATTATTCCTTCTCTGTATCTCTAAATGCAATAACCAAAAGACTATAACTAGATGTGCTACCAATGCAACAATTGACCAGACTTTATTTTTTTGGCAGATTGGCTCCGACACAAGGTTCAATCTTCCTTGGAGGAGTCGACACTCAAGATCTGGGTCTTCACCAGCTTCGCAATGCCATGAGCATCATTCCACAAGAACCAATTCTGTTCAGCGGAACCATCAGGGAGAACCTGGATCCTCAAAGCAAGTACAACGATGAGGAATTGTGGAGAGTGCTCCAGGAAGTAAGTAGATCTTAATCTCTTTACAAACGTCATGTTATAATTTTAGTTGGGTTCTTTTGATCAAACTGCAATTGATTTATTTTTTCAAGATTAATTTACACAATGCCGTTTTACAATGTAGGTACCTACTGATTTCTATCTCTTAGCTTGTCAACTTCACAGCTCAGTGTTTTAATCGACTCTCTGGCTTGCACACAATTGCGGCTCGCTTATATAGGTATGAAAGGGACCATTCTTGCTTGTTCTAGATTATTTTATAGTGGATTCTACCAGACCAGTCTACTATCATATATTTAATCATTATACTTAAGGTGGACACACACACACAAGCAAGCCCCACAAACTCTAACGTTTGTAACAGTCATACCACTGAACACACAGTATTCTACTTGGACAAGAACAGGCAGCTGTGGTGGATGCTCTCCTAGGACATGTCACAACCAGGTACAGCTTCATCTCTTCCCTGACTGCAGTATTGTAGGCGGCTGGGTCTGCTCTCTAACAAACTCATTCCTTGCAAACGTCATACCACTGAACACACAGTATTCTACTTGGACAAGAACAGGCAGCTGCGGTTAATGCTCTCCTAGGATATGTCACAACCAGGTACAGCTTCATCTCTTCACCATTCTTCAAAGTCATATTGTTATGATTTGACTTGGGGTTACTTTTAATTAAATTGCATTTTAAATTTATTTTACAACATTTATTTTTCACAATATCGGTATCTCTGCGTGTAGGTTTTCACATCACAATGATCAGAGAGACTCTGTCTGTCCCACAGAATCTTTGCTCGTATTTATATGTGCGTCAGAGACGATTCTTGCATGTTCAAGATACTTCCATAATGGATTGTTCCACGCTATACCAGAGACGTCACACAAACCAACCAGCGTGCCTAGGCTCACGTCCACACAAACTCATATGTTCATAGCACTGCCCCTCTCTTAGAGTCGTTCCGTCCCGAAATATTCCTAGACCCTCGTATGCTAGGAGGATCCTCGATTCCATTGGGGCCTCTTGAAAAAGAAGCAATCCACAGTCCGTTCATCCACGCACCTCTTCACCAGCTGCCTACAGCATACCGGAATTTCAATGCCGGCATCCTTGGAGATGATTTCCATCATGTTCCTTATGATTCTCCAGTCCCACCCTGCTGGTCCACATTTCAATGAGATCTAATCTAATCTGATCTAAGTTGCAAAATATAAGTAACATTAGAGATTCACATTATATGCATTTTCACAAAACAGACCTGTTTAAGTTCGCGCTTAAACATGCCGCCTTCAATATAAAAACCCGAATCTCAAATGAACATACACCCTGCAACTCCTGCCGATCTTGCCTGAAACAGGGGTGATATTGGCAAAGTGAACCATTTTCTGCAGCATGGGTGGTCAGCCGCATACCAACCTATAAGTCAAGGAACATACACAACAAATTACAAAGATAAAAAAAAAACAAAAAAAAGATAAAAAATAATAATTGTACAACAATACAGATAAAGTGATGTTTGGTCTACGCAGGGGTGTATTAGTGATGTTTGGTCTACTCAGGGGTGTATTAGTGATGTTTGGTCTACACTGGGGTGTACTAGTGATGTTTGATCTACACAGGGGTGTATTTGTGATGTTTGGTCTATACAGGTGTGTAATAGTGATGCTCTCGTGATGTTTTCAGGTGCAGCTCAAGGAGGTGGTGGGAGGGCTGGGTCTGCACAGCCGTGTGACTGATGGGGGCAGCAACATGTCCTCAGGACAGAGACAACTGTTGTGTCTGGCTCGAGCAGCTCTGAGGAACACGCACTTCCTCATGCTGGACGAGGCCACGGCCAATGTGGACCCCGAGTAAGTCACCGCACCACACCACTCACTTCTCCTCATGTGTTCATGGATAAACATTTATTTTATTCTTCCTCACTTCTCTTCGGATATTTATGAATACAGATTTATTTTTGCAAATTAATGGAATATCCAGAGTCATAATAAAAGGAGAGCTTGTATGAAGAAGGTTATGACTCTGGATGAAATGAAAGAAGTATGTAAGGACAGAAAGAAATGGCAGTTGATCTGTAATGTTGGCGGCTAGGGCTAGGATGTCTCAAATTTTTTTCAAATTTCTAAAATTTAAATTTTTGAATTTTGTTTTTCTCCTAAAGTTTGTGCATTCACGGAATGAAAATTCATTTAACTTTTAATTTAAAAAAAACTGTTTTTATAAAAAAGTTTTATTTTCACATTTTTTGAGTTTAAATGCCTAAGCGCTATCGGATTTTATCCATTCATCTTCAGAAGCTAACTGAGGTTAAAAACAAAAGGGTTAAAATTCAAGGTAGGAAATAGAAAGTGGGTGGGATTTTCGGGCAGGTAGGTACTGCTATATAGTAGGGGAGAAGGACTAGGTATTTGCTTATTAATAATATTATTTAAATTGTATGGGATTTCAAGGCCAATAAGTTGTTTGCCTTTGCACCCTGAGTGGAGGACCTTTACTCCTGTTGTATCAAAAGAATGGTCGTTTTCTATGCAGTGGTCCGCCATCTCAGAGTACCCAGTCAGACCCCTAAATGCCCTTTTATGTTCACTTATTCTAACATTGATGGATCTTGAAGTCAATCAAGTCATCATATATTTCACTGCAATGCTTCTGTTAGTTTGAGGTTTGGATTTTAATTTGTAAGTTAACATGGAGCATTTGTACACGCGAACTTACACATGTTTGTGGGCATGTATTTAATGTGCATTAAATGTAAATATATCTATGCAATTTAGATAAAAGACATATTTTCATCGTCAAGGGTGAAACGTCTGGAACCTCTAACTTCTATAGGCAATGGCTACAGCAACTCTCCAATGCCAGCTGCCGGCCCACAACTCATATTATTGATGACTTGTTCCTTATTTTGCAGGACGGACCAGCTGATCCAGTCTACCATAAAAAGCAAGTTTGAGGACCGCACAGTGATGACCATCGCCCATCGTCTCCACACCATCATGGACTCTGACAGGGTCATGGTCATGGCAGAGTAAGGAAGCAAATCAAATGCTTATAATAATAATATAGAGCCCTCTGCGAACTTGGTCATTGCTGTAGAAAGCGCTAATTATCAAGCAAGACCCAGTGGCTGTAAGGCTGGATGGACCTTTAGTGACCGGTCTTTGGTAAAGGTTTTATGAACTTTTCAACCCAGCCAAGAGAAAATTTCAAAATATAAGTACTTTCATGTTTTTTTTTGTACTCCGCCGGGATTCGAACCCACAACCTTCCATTTACGAGTCAGAAGTGTTGCCACTGGACTACGGACCAGTGTAGCTCAGTATCATTTAGCGTTTAAGCTACCATTAAACTATATGTAATAAAAGCATTCACAACTGGTTTTCCAGCGGTCGCATGGTGGAATGCGGACCTCCTTATGAGCTCCTCACTTATGTGCCAGGAGATCTTCATCAAGGAACATCAAGAAACACAAGCAGAGAGAACGCTGGAGGATCCACAGGAACTCTGGTCACCGGACACTTCAAACTGTTGGTGGAAGAGATAGAGGAGACTGAACGCAGAGCTCTGTATAATATAGCTAAACAGGTGAGAAACCTTTAGGAAATACCTACTCGTTATCATCATCAATACATTCTCAATGTTTTCCTGGCAACGTAGCCAACGTCTTCAGGAGACACTCTTTCTGCACAAGGATTGAGGATGAACTAATAATGTAGTTTTTGCATAACGGTTTGCCTAATATCTAAAAGTTATAGTATTTTTATAAGGTTTATTAAAATATGTATTTAGGTATATGACTTGGATTGTTGACGTTATGGCCAAACGGATCAAAATGGTAACTTTGACTAGCGTGTTTGAAAGAAAAACAAGGCTCGTTGGAGTTCCGTCCTCTTGATGATAATTTTGACTCTGGTTCAATAGATGTAAGTGAGTTATTATGAATTTAAAATTGACTAAAATAATATTTATTGAAATGTTCATATATTATGTTTCTGGCCAGGCGAGAATAGGACGGTGAATTGCATTTCTCTTCATGAATTACTACACTTGTCGGTTTGTGGGCATACATCTGAGAGCTTTAAATGAATATATCCTTGCAACTTAGATTATAGATTATTATATTATTATAGAATTATACACATATACTTAAGTTGTTGAAAAAAGGTGCGTTTTCAATTTCAAATATTTTATGATCCACAATGCCTCAAATCTGTTTTTTTTTTTCAATATTACTTAAATGTTCCTTTTTTTATTTCAGAACTATAATAAAACCCAATTGAGGAAGAAGATCAATTGATGATTCATCATCATTGTTTCTTTCAAGAACGGAGTCGGCAATAAAGTTGTGATGTCACACAGCCTCCGTTTACTGGAGGATAAAGGTGCCCTGTCGCTTCGAGCCTTGAAAATGTTCCCCGCTCGAGGGAATGAAATGTCGGCAGACAAAATTACTGCAAGTAGAACATGGTCTAACCCGAGGAAAACTATATCATTGAATCATTGAACACCGATTATGAAAGTAAAAGTGAAAGTGTACAACTTTATTTAATCATCATAATATTCTTATTAGGGGCTGTCCATATATTACGTCATTCGCATTAAGGGGGGGGGGAGTCTGGTCTGCGGATGATAGCAAATGATGTACGAGTACCAAAAGTGACGTCGTTCTTGTAAATACCAATTTCTACAAAATATACAAAATATTATGTAAGTAATATAGCATTATTGATTATTAAGCTCATCCCTTATTACAGCAAGAGGGGGGGGGGGGATCATTAGATAATGACTATGGATGATTGTAAGGGGGGGGGGGTTGAAAATCGGCCAAAATCGATGACGTTAAAATAATGTATTTGACTAAAATTATAAATGTACAAATGATACACACAAAGAATACTTATCTTTATTCCAAACAAATCTATAGAAATAAAAATATTTACAAAAATCTTAACTTGGACTCATTGATTCATTATTTTTCAAGCAACCCCAGGGCCTTCTGTCCTAAAGATTGGTTGATAGCTCAGCTGGTAGAGTGGCCGCTTTCTGAACCAAAAGTCTTGGGTTTGAATCTGAGGGTGTCATGACATGATTTCCCAGTTCAGTGTTTTTTTTTACCCAGATGTTAGCACCGGCAAGGTTTATTTAATGTTCGCAAATTGAATTCCTTGACTTAAGGGTTGTAGTTAGATTAGATTAGTTAGACAACGACGATACCATGTTGAAAGCACCGGTTCCCATCAGATCACCGAAGTTAGCAACATTGGGTACGGATGCTACCTGGATGGGTGACCGCACAGGTACACCGTGTGTTGTTGGCATTTCTTGGACCGGTCCGTAGTCCAGTGGCTACACTTCGGACTCTTAAATGGAAGGTTGTGGATTCGAATCCCAGCGGAGCACAAAAATATACAATTTATATTTCCAAATATGCTCTTCGCTGGGTTGAAAAAAATTCATACTTCACCAAAGACCGGTCACTGAAAGGTCCATCCAACCTTACAACAACTGGGTCTTGCTTGAGAATTGGCGTTTTCTACAGCGACGACCAAGCTCGCAGAGGGCTCTTGAGGGGTGATACACACAAAAACAGCGCTCATCAAATAAATCATCCTAATATTATTATTATTATTAGAGATTATTATAGAACAAAATGTGACTTAATAATATCATTTTGAACAAAAAATAATTCTTAATTTTACAGTATTGTACAATAGTTTGACCTTAATGATTGATAATGAGACTAAGCTGGCAGTGATCTGACGCCAGGGTTCCTGATGATGACTGTTGTTGTGCCAAAGAAAGACTCCATCCAGGACATGAAGGTGGAGGAGTAGGACCAGATGAACCAGGCGATGCACAAGTAGAACACCAGGCTGGTGATGCGGTCCAGGTAGTACATCCTGCAAGAAGGAAGGTCGAGGAGTAAGTGCAAGTTGTTGGAGACAATAAATCTATAATCTAAGTTACAAGGATATATTAACATTCAAAGCTCATATCAAATGCATGCCCACATACAAACATGTGTAGTTGCTGGTGTGATGTTTTCCGGGATCTGTTGCTGGGGTCTGTGGGAGCTGGAGCTTCCGGACGTTTCGCCCATTACTAAGATGGGCTTCTTCAGCGCGAAGTATGATGATGAAGATGATCTTGATGAGAACTGTGATACTTGTCACCACTGTGAATACAGAACTGTGATACTTCATCACAGTTCTCATCAAGATCATCTTCATCATCATACTTCACGCTGAAGAAGCCAATCGTAGAAATGGGCGAAACGCCCGGAGGCTCCAGTTCCCACAGACCATGGCAACAGATCCTGGAAAACATCACTCCAGCATCATCAGCCGGCCGTGTAAGCCTAAAACTCTTATTCAAACATATGTAGTATTAATGTCACCTCTTGAGTAGCTTCCTGGCCTTGGGGAGTGTCCTAGGGTCCTCCTTGCAGCAGTACTCCCTCACCCCCTGGACGTAGCTGCGCATGTAGGAGTCCCAGTCCAGCTCCTGCATGCTGGTGAAGAGGAGGCGGCTGTGTGCGGGGCCCAGCCATGCGGGGATCTGCTGGAAGGTCTCGTTCTCAAACTGCCACTCCTTGGTGGTGTAGTACTGCAGCACCTGCAGGCCGCCAGAGATGCGCTTCTGCGTCTGCAACAAGCTGGACAAACACTTCCATTACTGTAACTGTAACTGTAACTCTGTCGCCATTCCGCTATGGGTGGCCAGAGCCTCTGCAGAGCTGCCTCCATGTCTTCCTATCATTACATCCCTCTTTCAATTCATTAATATCCATCACCTTTTTCATGCATTTTCTTCTTTTACGCTCACTTTGTATTTCCCATTCTTTCACAATCTCATCAATCTAATTACTCCATACTTTTCTCTGTTGTCCTTTACCTCTTTTTCCTTTCACACTTCCCCTGTAAATATACTTTGTCAGTCTATCATCATTCATTCTTTCCACGTGCCCAAACCATCTCATCACATTCTTTTGTACATTTACTTTCACATCCTCTTTCAGCTTACATTCTTTCTTTACCCATTCATTTCTAACTCTATCCTTCAGGGTTTTACCTGTCATACTTCTCAAATGCTTCATTTCCATCGTACATACTTTACTCATTTCGCTATCATTCACTGTCCATGCTTCACTTCCAAACATCAAAGTCGGTAACTGTATAACCCTCCAACTGCGGGTGACACACATAAGCGTCAACTGTAAGCTTGCATACAGTGCGGCTATCAATCATAGACGTCATCCAACTTTGAACTTATCCCTGACATCTGTGTTCAAGAATTCAAAAGTCTGCAAATGGAAATAATTATGTTCTACACTTTTGTGATTTTTGTTCTTGAATGACTAATAGGTACCTACACGTGACTGTTAGCGTAGTTGGTGTCGTCAATCAATTCAGGTAGGAAACAAAATGTTTTTAAAATGTGCTTGAAAAAGTATTCCGTACTGGGGGTATTTATATAGCCGGAATATTCAGAAGCGAAAAGGTTAAAATAATAAAATGGTAGGATTGACTTACAATGGTTTCTTGCTGAGCAGGGCAAGGAGCGCATCTATGAAGTAAGCGGGCAGGTAGTGCAAGAATATGACACAGAGTGTGTGCAGGAGCCAGCTGGTCTTGATGGAGCCGTCAGGGTACCACAGCATCATGGAGAAGGGGTTGTCGTACAGGTGCTTCCTACCTGAACACACAAGGAACAATAAGTAAGGGAAGAACATGACACAGAGTGTGTGCAGGAGCCAGCTGGTCTTGATGGAGCCGTCAGGGTACCACAGCATCATGGAGAAGGGGTTGTCGTACAGGTGCTTCCTACCTGAACACACAAGGAACAATAAGTAAGGGAAGAACATGACACAGAGTGTGTGCAGGAGCCAGCTGGTCTTGATGGAGCCGTCAGGGTACCACAGCATCATGGAGAAGGGGTTGTCGTACAGGTGCTTCCTACCTGAACACACAAGGAACAATAAGTAAGGGAAGAACATGACACAGAGTGTGTGCAGGAGCCAGCTAGTCTTGATGGAGCCGTCAGGGTACCACAGCATCATGGAGAAGGGGTTGTCGTACAGGTGCTTCCTGCCTGAACACACAAGGAACAATTAGTAGGGGAAGAACATGACACAGAGTGTGTGCAGGAGCCAGCTAGTCTTGATGGAGCCGTCAGGGTACCACAGCATCATGGAGAAGGGATTGTCGTACAGATGCTTCCTGCCTGAACACACAAGGAACAATAAGTAAGGGAAGAACATGACACAGAGTGTGTGCAGGAGCCAGCTAGTCTTGATGGAGCCGTCAGGGTACCACAGCATCATGGAGAAGGGATTGTCGTACAGATGCTTCCTGCCTGAACACACAAGGAACAATAAGTAAGGGAAGAACATTTTGACAATTATATTAATTTTCAGATATTTAACGAACCGTTTGGTGAGAACTTACATTACTCTTTACGTTTCGTCAGCGACGTAGCCGACGTCTTCAGGAGAACATCCTATCTGTACGGCGACTGAGGATGAACTGAGGATGAACTAAGTTCTCACCGAACGGTTCGTTAAATATCCGAAAATTAATATAATTGTCAAAATATCAAATGACCGTAATTCTAACTTAAACCTAACTAAGGGAAGAACATGACACAGAGTGTGTGCAGGAGCCAGCTGGTCTTGAGCGGGCGCCGACCCCTCTCAAGGTCAAGCCTGACGCTTACTGCTCCAAACACAAGGGAAGTGGGTTACATCAGGGTACTCTCGTACAAAGAACAGCATATGTATGCCAATTTATCTAGTTACTGATAAAAAATATGTTTTACTACTCGTGTGATCACCCTGACATGTCATCACCTTAGTTCTTGTTTTTCATATCTTCAACAGAGGTAATTTCACATGAACAATGTTTGTATGTGTACTGGATCAATGTGTCTTATAAATTCTGGAAATTTATTTTGAAAATGTTAAAAACAACTCTCACATTATCGTGTTTTACATTTTTTTCTTAGCTCAAACTGTGTAGAATGTGATACTTAAAATTTCGTTGAAAGGTCATCTTTGAATCAAATTGTAGATAAGCCAAACAAGCACTGGTGGGATGATGTTGCACAGATTGGTGCTGTCTATAAGAGGAAGAAGTTGCTTGTCTTTGACTTACCGAGCTCCACAGCGGTTCCCCAACTCATGGGGTTGCGACCTGACTCGGTGATGTTGCAGACTAAAGGCTCAGTAGATCTGCAACAGTAATAAACACAACATGTATTTTGACTGTTAGGTTAAGCTCATCCTCAACCGTCGTGCAGAGAGAGTGTCTCCTGAAGACGTTGGCTAAGTCGCTAATGAAACGTTGTGAATAATGTAAGTTCTTTAATAACGGTTTGTCTAATATCCAAATAAAAAAAATTAACTGCGTAGTTATTATAATTGTAAATATGTATTTTGACTTGAATTGAATATCCAGAGTCATAATAAAAGGAGAGCCTGTATAAAGAAGGTTTTGACTCTGGAGGAAATGAAAGAAGTGTGTAAGGACAGAGAGAAGATGCGGTTGATCTGTGATGTTGGCGGCTAGGGTTTTTAAATTAGAATTTGTTTTCTATTAGTTTTTGATGTCCATACATGTCATAATTTGTTGATATTAAAAATGTAATTTGTTGTGTATGTTCCTTGACTTATAGGTTGGTATGCGGCTGACCACCCATGCTGTAGAAAATGGTTCACTTTGCCAATGTCCCTCCTGTTTCAGGGAAGGTCGGCAGGAGTTGCAGGGTGTATGTTCATTTGAGATTCGGGTTTTTATATTGTAGGACCACATGCGGCGTGTTTAAGCGCGAACTTTTGAATGCGCCTGTTTGTGAAAATGCATATAATGTGAATCTCTAGTGTTACATATATTTTGCAACTTAGATTAGATTAGATTAGATTAGACCGTAGTCTAGTGGTTAGCATTCTGGACATGTAATGTCCAAGTGGGGAGTAGGGAGACCCCAACTGAGGTGGCTAGACAACATCAAGGAAACTGTAATCAGAGGATGGCTGAACACAGCAGTGAAGAAGATTGGAGGAGACCAATGTAAAGGAGTGGACTGAGAAAGTCTGAGGAAGAAGGAAGAAGAAGAAATATAGAAGTAAATGGCTTACTTGGTGGTCCCCGCCCTCCAGGCCAGGGCTATGAGTCCGTTGACACAGATGTCCACGGGCATCACGTCAGCCAGGTAGGTCTCCTTGCAGTGCATGGAGCGGATCACGCCTGCAACACAGCAACACATTATGACTGGTCCGTAGTCTAGTAGTTAACACTTCTTACTCGTAAATGGAAGGTTGTGGGTTCGAATCCCGGTGGAATACTAACAAAAAATACATCAAATAAAATTTAAACTTTCACTAACATTTTCATGGTCGGTATATACTGAATTGTTTTTTGTGGTTTTTCGGGTAAGACCATGGTTTACATGCAGCTTTTTTATCTACCGACGTTTCGCCTTCATGAGTAGAAGGCATTTTCAAGGCGAGTTATAACGGCGTGGCGGTTTTCGTTGTCTCTTTGGTCGTTTTGTCGTTGCTAACTGGTTGGAGTTTTGTCGTGTCTTGCTCATTGTCCTTCGTTTCGGGTGGGGGATAGGTATATAAATATATCATTTATATTTTCAAATTTGCTCTTCGCTGGGTTGAAAAATTCTTGAACCTTTACCAAAGACCGGTCATCAAAAGGTCCATCCAGCCTTACAGCAACTGGGTCTTGCTTAAGAATTGGCACTTTGCAACTTAGCAACGACCAAGCTCGTAAAAAGTCCAGTCGATAGCTCAGTTGGTAGAATGCTTGCATTCTATGCCGAGAGCAAGGATTTGATCCACACTGAGTGTGTCAGAAATAATTTCCCATTTCGGTATCTATTTCAAACCCAAAATTAATACCGGCAAGGTGTACTCAGCCTTCACAAGAAATGAGAACCAGCCTCCCCAGGAGCTGGGAAAACCCCCACTTCAACTGAAAGTGGTTAGTGTGAGGACGGCCCCCTTACCTAAAAATATAAATAGGTCCCGAATTACTTGCCACCCTTTCGGGGATAACACAGGCAAGAAGTTACGCAATATGTGTAGCTTAGTTGCGTTATTGTGCTCCACAGTAAGCCATAAAATACAGATATAAGGAAGAAAGCAGGATGCTCACCTTTCCCCGCCCCCACCAGCAGGCCTGTGGGACCATTGAGGTTCTCTATCCAGCCAGGCATGGGCTCCTTCCACGAGGCTATCACTGGAACATGGAAACCATGCGACATAAGTGTGCGCTAATCAATAATAACAATATGTAGTTGTGTGTTGTGTTCGTCTGTGTGAGTTAATAATATAGTATTTTTATTTAACCTTCAACTGTGGGTGATACGCATACACATCAAGTGTAAACTTGCTCTATATGGTATGGAGGTAAACACAGGCACAGACAAATTGAAGCGTTCGAGATGTGTCTTTACCAAAAAATACTTTGGATCTCTTAGCGTGATCGAGTCACCAATGAACGAATGCGCACTACAAAGGAGCTTCTGCCAACCATTAAGCAGAGAAAACTGATGTACTTCGGTCATGTTTTGAGATATGAGAAGTACCGTCTCCTTCATCTTATCATACAGGGTAAGAGTGAGGGGAGAAGATCTCAGGGGCGCTGAAGGACATTGTGGCTGAAAAACCTGTGACAGTGGTTCGGCAGAAGCACTGTCACAGAACAGTCCCTGTCTAGAACCGTCCCTGGATCCGCAAGCATCCAAAGTCAAAATAGTCATGATGATCGTTGATCTTCGATAGAAGTGGCACGAAAAGAAGAAGAAGAAGTGCAGCTTAGAGAGACACAGATAATATGATAGACTCACCTATGGAAGGTCTGGACAGCACCACAGGGAAGTACTGGGCGTGCTCTGCGACCAGCTGTTCTGACAGGGCTTTACTGTAGGCATACGTGTTGGGGAGATCCCCTAGTAACCTGAAAACAACATCATCCAAATACAATCTCTGAAAATCTTCTGAATTTACTTTTCCATAAAGGGTTTGATTGGGTGATGAACAAGTAGAATTTAACAATTAAAATACAAAAAGCACAATGAGATGGTTCGGACATCTTGAAAGAATGGATGATAAACGACTAATGAAGAAAGTGTACAGAGGAAAGCTTGGAAGGAGAAGACCGAGGAAGGAATGGATAGACCAAGTAGGTGAGATTGCGAGTGAGATTGAGAGTGAGAATAAGAGAAGAGTATGTATCAAGAAAGTGATGAATGTTGAAGAGATGAAAGAGGTACACCTATACAAGGACAGAAAAAAGTGAAGACGCATCTGCGGAGGTACCGGCCACCCCTAGTGGAACGGCGGCAGGATACAGTAACAGAAACAACTGCTTATGGGAATCAATGTAATGTGAATATTAAATGTAATATATCGATACCTTAAAGATATAACTGAATAAGTGACATATTGAGCAAACATGGGTCTCTCAGATAATTGTACATTTTTTTCATATTTTCTACGAGATAAAACACTAAAAAAGTGTGAGAATGCTGTAGTTTATAAGTTTTTCATGAGCACTTCCTAATAATTTTCTTACTTAACCAAGTATACATACTTAGCTTAGCTGCGTTACCTAACAGTCTTCAAATATCGTATTGATTTCCCTTACTAGCTTTTTCACCAATAAGCTGCCTTACATCTATTACAAAGGTTGAATAGCGGTAAGAGAAGTGGATTACTTGGGAGTGATCTGATCTTGCAGGTCAGGATCCATCCAGGATACGAGGTCTATGATCTTGTTGGGGTCGTGCGGAGCTGGGTAGCACTTTTCCTCCAGGACCTCTCTGTCACAGTGGCAGTATGCGGTCGATACATATACAAACACCTGGAGAAAATAAAGGAACATTAGAGTTAAGTAAAGGGCTTTCGATTGACTATCAGAGATGAGTTATCTTTTTTGGTTGATTGCCGGCACTAAATCGCCATGGACCAAAGTCCTGGAATATTAAATTATGGATTTTGTTTAAATTTACTGCTGGCAATAAAATTATGTGGCTGATTCTCATTCACAAAGTAAAGTCTGTTGTATTGTCTAGATTTTCAGCAGTAACTTCGTGAAAGTTCATTTTAATACATTAAAATAAAAATTGCTTTGTTTTAATTCACATGAGTTTATTTTTTTCCTAACACTTCACCTCTACTTTATATGTTTCCTATTACGCCCCGCCCACATACAACTTCCCCCTCCCCTTCTGTAATTTAAATCCTTGCTTCGTAATTCTGTATTCTGTGTTAGTTTCTATTTACACCTGAAGATGGGAGGTACTGCTTCTCCCGAAACTGGTCGTGTCCAAAAATAAACTCATGTGAATTAAAACGAAGCAATTTTTATTTTAATGTATTAAAGTCTGTTGATCGATGAAAAAAGTTCTCAAAAGACAGTCAATCGAGCTCAGAATATTTGAACAGTGAATTCCATCAAAAATGTACAAAAGGACTTATTTATTAGCTTTAAGAATTGGAAGATGTAAATGGTGCAGTGTAAGTAAGTGATGTAAGTGGTACAGTGTAAATAAGCGATGTAAATTATGCAGTGTAATAAGCAACTTACATCCAAGTTTGTGATTTGCTTGGTCATGTAAGGGTACAGTGTACCATTGTACAGTGTAAATGCGTGATGTAAATTGTGCAGTGTAAATAAGTGATGTACATTGTGCAGTGTAAAAAAGTGATGTAAATGGTACAGCGTAAATAAGTGATGTAAATGATGCAGTGTAATAAGAGACTAACATCCAAGTTCTTGATCCTTGGTCATGTAAGGGTACAGTGTAAATAAGTGACGTAAATGGTACAGTTAAATAATTGATGTAAATGATGCAGTGTAATAAGAGACTTACATCCAAGTTCTTGATTTCCTTAGTCATGTAAGGGTACAGTGTACCATTGTACAGTGTAAATACGTGATGTAAATTGTGCAGTGTAAATAAGTGATGTAAATGATGCAGTGTAATAAGAGACTTACATCCAAGTTCTTGATTTCCTTGGCCAACTGCAGGACTTGCTTAGTTCCTACTGTGTTGGTGACCACGGCTTCCTTCAGCTTGAGGTCAAATCTGAAACATGAAAATAATTTCAATTTCAGTTGGTCTGAAGTTGGTCTGAAGTTGGTTGGTATCAAGCACGGGTGGGCAACTATTTGGATTGTTCCCAGATCTGCAAGACCCGCACTCCTAGCATAAGTACGCTCACATGTCTGTCATGGGGAGCAAGAAACATGGAAGCTCATGTTTCCATTTAATATCTTCTGCATCTATTGATGTCTTCAACTTCACCTGTTTCTAGATAACAATAATACTAGGATAATTAAGGGCCTGTTGCATCAACCTCCAATCAATATTTGATTGACACATTAAATTTGATTGCTTAATTCTGATACGGATATCAGTTGAATATTTCTCGGGAGTGGGTAATAATATGATGGAATTTGAACAGGAAATATGATGTACATCAGCTGACTTACGTATATGCAATCAAATTTTTTATATGAAAGGCAGAAATCCCACTTAATTTTGATTTTTGTCTGATTGGAGTTTGGTGCAACAGGCCCTAAGTATTTGGTGAGCGCTGTTTTGGTGTGAATCACGCCTAAAGAGCTTGGTCATCTCCTAAGGCTAACTGTTTAATGACACATTTATAAACAATAATGTTATAAATAGCAACACTCACAGAGATATAGATCTGCATAATGAGGAGGGACAATCCACAAAGATTCATTATGGAGTAATTAACAATCAGTGTTATGTCATTAAGTACTAATTATACAATAATAGTTAACTTGGAGCGTATACTGCAGAACTACAAGACGGATTAAGGCCCGATATTTTCGACGTTAGCATAGCGACTTTATACTGAGTGAAAGGGACGCTATCTATCTATAATCTAAGTCGCAAAGATATATTAACATTTAAAGCTCACATCAAATGCATGCCAACAAACAAACATCTATAGTTCGCGCTTACAAATACAGAATACTGAATGTGTACTTAGTAATTAAATCCAAATCTCAAATGAACATAAGCCCTGCAACTTTTGCCGACCTTCCCTGAAACAGTGGTGGCATTGGCAAAGTGAACCATTTTTTACAGCATGGGTGGTCCGCCTCATACCAACCTATAAGTCAAGGCACTTATGTTAATTGTGTGAGTAGTTTTTATTATCAATTTAAAGTCACATATGCTAATGCTTAAAATACTGGTCCTTAGTCATAAAATTTATAAGCGTACACCTTTAAAGCTTGGACCCTGACCACAATTCTCATCATCATCAATGGAACAACAACCCGGGGTGTTTTGGCCTCCTTTATCAACCGCAGCCCCCGCTGTCTGTCAAACGTCTTCCTCCTCCAGTCCCATACTCCTACTACACGGCAGTCTGCTGCCACTCCGTCCAGTCACTTTAATCTGTGTCTTCCCACTGTCCTGCACTGCTTTGAGCTCATCATCACAACCATCTTTTCCAGGCTCCGATGGTCCATCTACTGGATGTTGCCGAGCCAATGCAGTCTGCTGACTTTTATTTACCAGTGCACTTCAACATCTTGGTTTTGGGTAAAATAAATTCATCTGCCTTTCACCAGCTGCTGCCTGTCTTTTCTGTAGAGATATTTAGCTTGTAACTGTCCAACAGGGTGGAACTTTCTCACCTGACATTGGCAGCGCAGTGGAAGACCACTTAGCAGCTCTGGATGATCATCTGCCTGTCTTTCCTAGAGAGGCATCTAGCTTCTAACTGTCCAACAGGGTGGAACTGTCTCACCTGACGTTGGCAGCGCAGTGGAAGACCACGTGGCAGCTCTGGATGATCATCTGCCTGTCTTGCATGGAGAGCCCCAGGTTTTCTTGGAAGATATCTCCTCGTACCGCGGTGACGGTCAGGAGGCGTGACGGATGGGTGTCACGGATGTGGTCAAATATCTGGAACATGCAAGCAAGACCCGTTAGTTCTGTTGTGAACAAGCCCAAGAAAGATTATTGTTTTGTATGCTGGACGAATTCTTTTAAGATATTCCTTGACTTATAGGTTGGTATGAAGCTGACCACCCATACTGTAAAAAATAACCACTTTGCCAATGTCCCCCCTGTTTCAGGGAAGGTCGGCAAAAGTTGTGGGGCTTATGTTCATTTGAGGTTTGGATTTTATTTGTAAGTACACATTCAGCATTTGTAAGCGCGAACTACACGTGTTGGTTTGTGGATACATCTAAGAGCTTTAAATGAATATATCCTTGCAACTTAGATTATAGATTACATAGATTATATTCGTACTTTTGTGGAGCGAACATCGATGGATAAGTCGTTATATTTGCGAATTATTCTGCTGGCTTTTCGTTTTCGCGAGCAGGAAATATTTTCAAGGCTGGTTATCGAAGCGACGTGGTGGTTGCCATGTCCGCTTTCTATTGTTAGGTCAGGCCTGAATTAATATATAAAATAAATGGGTAAATTAATGAACAATTAAAAATATGATCCTTTCTTAATAAACCACGATTTTTTTCAACTGCCCTAAGGAATCATTAAATGATTAATTATTTCAATGATTAAACATTGAAAATAAACGTAATAATTATATTTTCCCTTCCGTACAAGGATGATAATATATCAACTCAAAACGGCCTTGTTAGTATGTCAGAGGGCTCTTGAGGTGTGATACACACAAAAAGAGCGCTCACCAAATAAATCCACCTAATATTATTATTTATTTTTAGATTCATTTTGGTTCTTAATAAAGCCTAGTTCGGACAAGGCGACTATTTTAGTCGAGTAGCGAGTAATTTAGTGGTGGGCGGGGCGCTACTCGCCCGTTAAAATAGAGTAAAATGTATCGACTCGACTAAATCATTGACTAAACTACTCGACTAATTTTTTGTGGTTCGCACACGTTTAGCCACTAAATTACTCGCTACTCGACTAAATTAGTCGCCGTGTCCGAAGAGCTCCATGTATCTCCGCGCACCAAGGCCCCGGATGGACTTAATGGGAAGAATGCTATAAAATAGATCAAGGAGCTTCACGAAAAATAAATATCAAACTGCGATTCATTTATTTTACAAGTTTTATTTTGCACAATACCGGTTTACAATGTTCTGAGTATTTTTCTTGCTCTGCTTATGTCGACTTCGCGTCACAATGTTTCAAGCAACTCTGACTCTCCACACAATTGCGGCTTACATTTATACAATTCATATGGACGTTTCTCGTGTATTCCAGATTCTTCTATAGTGGATGTTCAACACACACACCACCCAGCATGCTTAGGCTTACGTACCAACACTCCCATAATGTACCATACCAGAGCGGTCCATTTCATCATTAGACTAGATGTTTGACACTATTCCAGTTACGCACACCAGCAAGCTACGTGCCTAGGTACATGTACACACGAACTCGTAGTTCGTAACAATATTTTTTTCGCTGACTTAGACCACTAATTCCCCAGTCCTATCATCGATGACGATGAGCATCATCTCTGCACTTAGCGTGATGCTTATGGAATATGCAATGAGCGGAATCGATGGCTGCCGCGCGTTCAATGCCACGTCCTTTGGCAGAGCTTGCTGCCGCGTCAGTCATGCTCAAAGTCTTTGATTCTTCAACTTTCTCTGACTAGGACTCCTTTGATTATTTGGTTTAAAAAAGGTTTTGTCTGATTTACTATTGGATTCAAAGATGAACTTTTAATAAAATTGTTTTAAGAATCACATTCTACACATTCTGAGGTAAGAAAGAAACGTAAAACACGATAATGTGAGAGTTGTTTTACATATTTTAAAAATAAATTTCCAGGTTTCATAAGAAACATTGGTCCAGTACACATGCAAACATTGCTCATGTGAAATTACCTCTGATGGACACAAGATAAACAAGCACTAGGGAGACGAATTGGTGGTACACATTTGATACGGATGTTAATGTATGGGAGTGAAGCGTGGACGGTGAATGCTAGTGAAGTGAAGACGGTATGTAGATTGGAGATGGAAAACCTGAGAAGAATGACAGGAAAAGTACGGAATGAATGAATTAAAATAATATTATAATCTGGAAGAGGATGCGAAGACAAGGGTGAGATAAAAGAAGGAAATGCTTGAAAAACGTGATGAATATGAATAAATTTAAAAAAACTATGTCCAGTATAGGAATTTAACAGCGTTACAGTTACAGTTTTTTTTTTCAATAAATTTGTGAAGAAGAATGCAATTCAACAACCTTATTTGACGGGCCAGAAACAGGTTTTAACATCTATAATCTATTCTGCAGAGGGATATATCTAAATCTAAATCTAAGTTGCAAAGATATGTATCATTTGAGATTCATATAAAATGCATTCCCACAAGCAGACACGCATAATTTCGCGCTCACACATGCCGCCGCATGTGGACCTACAATATAAAAACCCAATCTCAAACGAACATAAGCCTTGCAACTCTTACCGACCTTCCCTAAAACAGGGGTGACATTGGCAAAGTGAACCATTTTTTACAGTATGGGTGGTCAGCCTCATACCAACCTTTAAGTCAAGGAATATATAGACATGCCAAAAAACAGACGCGTGTAATTTCTCGCATACGAATGCAGTGCCTACCTATGTGTAAAATGTCCTCACAAATTAAAATCCAAACCTCAAATGAACATAAACGCTGCAACTTTTGCCGACCTTCCCTGAAACAGGGGTGACATTGGCAAAGTAAAACATTGTTTCCGGTAAGGGTGATCAGCCGCATACCTACCAACCTAAAAGTCAAGAAACGCAAACAATTAATTACATTATAACGATATAAAACAAACAATCACTAAGTCTATAATCTATAATCTAAGTTGCAAGGATATTATATTCATTTAAAGCTCTCAGATATATGCCCACAAACAAACACGTGTAGTTCGCGCTTACAAATGCTGAATGTGTACTTACAAATAAAATCCAAACCTCAAATGAAAATAAGCCCTACAACTTTTACCGACCTTCCCTGACACAGGGGTGACATTGGCAAAGTGAACCATTTTTTACAGTATGGATGGTCAGCCTCATACCAACCTATCAGTCAAGGAGCACAATCAATTAAAAAATTACGGGCGACTTTTTGTGCTTGTTCAGTGAAGAAGCTGTCCACGCGCCACAGGTTGAGAGCCACTGCTTTACATTTTGTAACATCCGTCTCTCCTAATCGGTACTTTGATATTCCTAACAAACATCTCAGCTGGTGTCTCTGTGCGTTGATTATTTACAACCAATAAACATTTTTTTGCACGCAACACGTCTGTGAATTGCGAAATTTATATATTTAATTTCTTACTTTTATTGCTTTGTCCCTGAAAGAGAAGAATTTTTTTTTTTAAGAAATCCTGTGCGGGAGACTCCCTAGATTCTAGAGACTCTAGGGGTCTATGCCACTTGTTGTAGTGCCGCAGAGGTGTACGAGCTTGGTCGTCGCTACAAAGCGCCAATACTCAAGCAAGACCCAGTTGCTGTAAGGCTGGATGGACCATTGTTACCGGTCATTGTTAAAGGTGTATAAGTTTTTCAACCCAGCGAAGAGCAAATTTGACAATATAAATGGTATATTTTTTGTGCTCCGCCGGGATTCGAACCCACAACCTTCTCATTCAGAGTCCGCAGTGTTACCACTGAGCTACGGAGTATTGGCGTGAGGAACCTGTTATTTTTCACAGGACGAGTAGCGAACAAATTAAGAATGCTTTTTGAATCTTGAATGGACTTACGTACATACAGGTTAGTATGAGGCAGACCACCCATACTGTAAAATAAACTGTGGAGCCCACTAAGTTCTTAAATATACCGCGAGGCAACTCACTGTGTGGATTTATAGTGTTACGAACTATGAAATCAAAGTACCTACGCGCACCTATACATGTACGATAGTGTGGGTAGAACAATTTGGGAGTTGTTAAGTTTAGGTTGGAATTACGGTCGTTTGACACGGACGTTCATCCTCATTCGTCGTGCAGAGAGGGTGTCTCCTGAAGACGTTAGCTACGTCGCTAACGAAACATCGAGAATAATGTAAGTTCTCTTAAAACGGTTTGTGTAATATCCGATAAATAAATTTTAATTGTGTAGTTATAATTATTGTAAATCTGGGAGTAGTCCATGATGGCAGTAGTGCATAGAACGTCGTTCTAGTGTGAGCGAGAAATCGAAGAATGATCTGGAACACGCGAGAAAGATCTCTTTTGTAATCATATATATAGGGGCGGCAATGGTGCGGAAAGCGATTAGTCGCTCCAAGCATTTTGCCATGAAGACCAATAAGCAGAGATTATCAAACCGTGTAAAATAAATTCTGTTAAATAAATAATTGCAGGTTAATTTTAAGAGAGCCCTAGTAAAATCATAACAATAGATTGTGTCCTCACCTGGCAGTTGAGGAAGTCCTCGAGCCTCTCCTGGATCTCCCTGCCCTTCTTGGGCCGCATCATCAGCACCACATTCCTGGGAGGACAGACCCTCAACAGTCTCTCCACCAGCGCCTTACCCAGGAACCCTGTGGCACCTGTCACCAGCACCGACCTCTCTTCGAACCAGCTCACCACATCGATCTGGTCAGACATCTTCCAGAACCGTTCTGCTGATCTCCTTCTCCAAGTCTTTAAATTTTAATATTGAAACACTTATTTAATAGAAAACACTTTAAACTTCTGTAAAATTAAATGTTAAGGACCTGTTGCACCAAACTCCAATCAGAAAAAAATCGGTTGCATTGTTATACGTAAATCAGCTGATGTACATCATCTATCCTGTTCAAATTCCATAATATTATTACCCACTTTCGAGAAATATTTAACCGAGGTCCTTACCAGAACTAAGCAATCAAATTTGATGTTTCAATCAAATATTGATTGGAGGTTGGTGCAGCAGGCCCTAAATATTTATTAAATGTTTCAGCGGAAATTTTGTAGAACACCATTTTCATTTTAATAAATGAAAAGATAACACTGTTTTTTTTATTATTTGTTAATTTTAACAAATAAAAAAATGGTCAATTAAAAACATAAACTAATCACTTTATCTTCAAGCAAATGAAGCACTTTATTCTATTTTTTAAAAACTCCTTTTCACTTACGTAGGTAGATGGAATAGTAGACAGAACTGTCAAAATAACTCTTGATATAAAAAAAAAATAAGGGCATAAATTTTTAATTAAATTAATTATTTAAAACTTTTCATCTTCATGGATTTAAAGGGTTGGTTATCGTTTCTTGTAAAGGAGGAGTACACCTTGCCGGTATTTTTATTTTAGGTTAGAAATCAACACCGAACCGGGAAACGAATCATCCCTGACACCTTGGTAGGAAATTAGTCCAAACGCTCTGGCAGAAAACACAAAAAAAAAATCAGCCGTATAAAATATTATATATTTTTTTTAAAATTAATAAAATTGAATTAAAATTGAGTTTAAATTAAAATTTGGTTCATTGCTGAGGACCCTATTTGCATAGACCGTTTGCTCGACAAGAAAACAACGAGATATGGAACTTAAAAATTAGTTCAATGTTTAGTATTTGAATAAACAAGTTTACGATCCGCTACGTTAAATCTATTTAAATTAATTATTCCTCAATAAACACATTTTAAACTTGATTTTGTGCAAAGTTTAGACGCACAAGGCAGCAGTCGACATTTCTGACCCAGAAATTGATGTATACAAAACTTGGGCTTGTGCTTGCAGGCCCGGCATTGAGGAGGTGAGATATTCGGCATGGTAATATACGAGTAAGCTATGGATTTATTTGTTATTCTAAAGATTGATATAAGCCACCGGCTGTTGGTGATCTTTGTTAGAGTGCGTTTGTACCGTAACACATTGACAACCGATGCTTAATTAAATAAACAAAGTTTTAATTCACTTTTATCTTTTTTATTTTTGTCTAGCACTTTCGCCTACAAGGCATCATCAGGACAATCAAACTTAAGCACATTAGACATAATGTGGGAGACGGAAAATTGTGATATGACTGAGTCAATGACGTTTAGAATGCTTCAAGAATATAATTTCATCTATAAATGTATTGTATTGATTATAGACCAATCCGTAATTCAGTAGTAGAATCGAGAATAATGTAAGTTCTGTTATAACGGTTCGTCTAATATCCGATAGTAAAATTTTAACTGTGTAGTTATAATTATTGTTAATATGTCAAACGACCGTATTTCCAACCTAAACCTAATAAATAACCATTGTTTTATTTTAAGTCATTTGTAAATTTTTCAGTTTTCCATTTATGGCTTTATGAAATTATAACTTTGAATATTCCATTCATTTACATAATAATAACTTTTTCGGACCATGTAGCCGTGGTCTGATTGGTTTTTTTTCCGTACAGTTTCGCCCATAGGCTTCGATGGGCATTATCCGCGGTTAGTCAGGCGTTTCGATCATCTCAGAGGTTCTGGTGTACTTGAACCGGCGCCGGACTTTTGAGTTGTTTTGAGATCTACAATTCCATTCATTGCTTTTTTCATAAAAATTTAGATTACAAAAAAACAATCGATTCACGGTATCGGTCTACAATGTGTACAGCATTTTTGGAATGACCCAGATTTTAGCGGTCAGAGCTTAGAAGCAGTCGGTAACTCGGTGTCCGGACAGCTTTTGGCTCCAAACCTGATATGCCCAATCAAATGCCTCATGCGATCTCTCACACGCACAGCTGCCGTACCTATTAGCTCCATAAAGACAAAGAAAGGCGGCAAAAGTTGCAGAGGTGGGGTTCAGATGCGGTCCGGACAGCTTTTGGCTAAGAATCTGATATGCCCAATCAAATATCCCCCGGTCGATGGCTCAGTTAGTAGAGTGCTTGCATTCCATGCCGTGAGCTCGGGTTCAAATCCCAGTTAGGGTGTCCCGTTTCGGTAATTATTTCAAGCCCCAAAATAAAATACCGGCAAGGTTTACTCAGCCTTCACAAGAAATGAGTACCGGCCCCCTCGGGAGCTGGGAAACCCCCCACTTCACTGAAGTGGTTGGCGTAAGGCCGCCCCCTTACCTGTAAAAATAAATAAGAATAACGCGGCAAGAAGTTACACTATATGTGTAGCTTAGTTGTGTTTTTTTTTTTTTACCTACTCGTATTTGTCCGATTTTGTATGAGTAGTATTTACGCGAATATACTAAATGCATGTGTAAGCACGAACTTAGACACGTCTGCTTGTGGGTAAGTATGTAATATGAATTTGAATGTGTCTGTAATGGGGCTTCCACACGCTTGCCAACCCATCTCAAGTCAAGCGCACAGTGTGTCGTCTAGAACATGCTAGCTGGACAAAATTTTGTCCAGCTAGCATGTTCTAGACGACACACTGTGCGCTTGACTTGAGATGGGTTGGCAAGCGTGTGGAAGCCCCATAAGATTATAGATTATGCCATTATTGGAGTTATGGGGTATAGTGAGTCCACCATCGCATTGTTGTGTACGGTATGTGCTTCACAGATCGGATTTGAGTATTACTCAATACTGGGCCTTGAAATCAACATGCTGGGTATACTTAACATGAAATGGGTACAAGTATATATCACTCACACTCTGACACACTTATCAAAAATATCTGATACTTTTCAATCACATTCACGTAGTTAATATTTTATAATCAAATATATATATATGTTTATATTTTTTTTAAGAAATCCTGTGCGGGAGACTCCCTAGATTCTAAAGACTCTAGGGGTCTATGACACTTGTTGTAGTGCCGCAGAGGTGTTCGAGCTTGGTCGTCGCTACAAAGCGCCAATACTCAAGCAAGACCCAGTTGCTGTAAGGCTGGATGGACCTTTGGTGACCGGTCATTGGTAAAGGTTTATGAATTTTTCAACCCAGCGAAGAGCACATTCGAAATATTAATGGTATATTTTTGTGCTCCGCCGGGATCCGAATCCACAACCTTCCATTTACGAGTCCGAAGTTTTGCCACTACGGACCACGGACCGGTCCAAGATATATATAGGTATAAATATATATTTTTTTAAGAAATCCTGTGCGGGAGACTCCCTAGATTCTAGAGACTCTAGGGGTCTATGACACTTGTTGTAGTCCCGCAGAGGTGTACGAGCTTGGTCGTCACTACAAAGCGCCAATACTCAAGCAAGACCCAGTTGCTGTAAGGCTGGATGGACCTTTGGTGACCGGTCATTGGTAAAGGTTTATGAATTTTTCAATTCAGCGAAGAGCAAATTTGAACACGTACATGGTATATTTTTTGTGCTCCGCCGGGATTCGAACCCACAACCTTCCCATTCAGAGTCCGCAGTGTTACCACTGAGCTACGGACCGGTCAATTTACAGATTAATAACATATTTTTAAGTAGAATACATCGATACCTTAAAGGTACCTAAGCATTAATCTAAAATCTAAATCTAAATCTAAGCTGCAAAGATATCTATCATTTAAGATTCATATTAAACGCATTCTCACAAGCACACATGTATAAGTTCGCGTTAACACATGCCGCATGTGGACCTACAATATAAAAATCTCAAATGAACATAATGCAACTCTTGCCGAGCTTCACTGAAACAGGGGGGACATTGGCAAAGTGAACCATTCATAAAGGACGAAATAAGTTAACATGGGAGAGAAAATCGTCGACGGGAGTGAAAATTGTTGACAATCAATGTAAAAAAAAACAAATTTTAAAAGTCCCTGCAGGCCACAATTTACACAAAAAGACAAAATCGAAGGAGAAACTGAACATCGATCTGAAGCGCTATTCTGCTAAATTTCTTACACTTTTTATATCAATCCAAGTCGGAGCTTGCTAGCGCTTGCGAAAGAACTCCGTAGATAAAAAAAATCACAGTTCACCTTATTTTTGGACACAAGCAGATTAACGCTTTTGATGACAAAAAAATATTTTTAAATGCTTTAAGGATTGGAAAAAAACGTTGGAATAATTAATGTATCATATCCGAGGCGAATTAGGTACTTTGAAGGGAAAAAAATATAAATATATTCATCCAATCTTATCTAATCTAATCTTAGTTGCAAAGATATGTAGCATTTAGGATTCACATTATATGCATTTTCACAACAGACACGTACAATTTCGCGTTTAAACATGCCGCATGTAAGCCTACAACATAAAAACACAAATCTCAAATGGACATACACCCTGCAACTCTTGCCGTCCATCCCTGAAACAGGGGTGATATTGGCAAAGTGACTTTTCAAATTCATCAATAAATCAAAACTTTTAAAAAAAAAATACAAAATTCGCTATACTTTTTTAACAGACAGCGTAAGTGTTGATATGCCTGGTATTAATGAAACGAATTTTACAGCATAAGTCGTCAGCCTCATACCAATCCATGACGACTCATCAAAATTCGAACCTTCATTTTTAATTGATTGTTGTTACATGTTCCGCACGCATATTTTCGTAACGTTTTCATACATAAATGAATTACTTAATGGAAAAGAAATCAGCTGGCGCTTTGGCGTGTCGATGTACAGTGACGGTCACTCCAAAAAAACATCACACGGACTTTCATGGGGGTACGTGATATAAATTAATAAATAATAATTAAAAATGTAATGAGGGACATGGTTACGTCAACAGGTGAAAGCAATCCTTCAACGTATTCGTAAAATAATTAGATGTCGAGTTTTATCATTGTGATGTTTTTTCCCTGATATTTGTCCTTTTGATGTCACGTGCTGTGATGTTTACTTGTGTGATGTTTTGTCGTTGTGATGTTTTGTTAGATGTCGAGTTTTATTATTGTGATGTTTTTTCAGTGATATTTGTCCTTTTGATTTCACGTCCTGTGATGTTTATTTATGTGATGTTTTGACATTGTGATGTTTTGTCTCGTGTTGTTTTTCATTGTTATTGATTTTTAGCGCCCTTGGGGTGGCTAGTGCCACTTAACGGCGCTTTATAAAAATTGGCCAATCATTAGTATCAGGTATTATTGTGATATTAATTGTCGTTTTGATGTCACTTGCTGTAATGTTTATTCATGTGATGTTTTGTCATTGTGATGTTTTGTCCTCTTATGTTTGCGATTGTGATGTTTTGTCATTTTGGTGTCACGCCCTGTGATGTTTTGTCTTATGATGCTATATCATGTAATTTATTTTTCTATCAGTGTTACTTATAAATTGGGAATAAGATTTATGCCTGGTATAACGAGGGAATAGCAATAAATGTTACTTATAATCATTTCATAAAGTTAACTCGGGTATAGACCTGGCTTAACGACCTAGAGCCATTATTCCTGGTTGGAGGGTAGTATAAGCTTGGAATAACAAGTTTTTGTCAAATGACATCTGTCAAAAGTGTAAATCGTATTCAAAAGTATGGACGGATTTTCGCAATTCTTGACAAATTTAAATAGAATTAGCAACATTCGGGCACGAAAAGTGTACAAAAAAAGAATTGATCCCTTTACGAAATATACGGATTCAGAATTCAGGAGCAAATATCGCTTTTCCAAAATTAACATGCGGTACATAATAAATTTGGTGAAAGACGATTTGGAAGGTTGCAAGCGAGGTGGAAAGATTCCTGTAGACCTTCAAGTACTAGCCGCTATTCGGTACTGGGGTCGAAATGAGGTAAGAATCAATATAATTATTGACCTAATCGATTGATGTTGATTGTAGTTCGCAATTACGAAATTTCTAACCTCACAATTCTTAAATAAAGTTTTAAGCTTTCACTCACAATTGTTGAATAATTTGCAGATACAAGATGACTGTGCTGATATCCATGGCTTTAGTCAACAGACGCTATCCAGGGTGTGCCGAAATGTAGCAATTGCATTTGCAAGAAAGGCCCCTGAGTTTATAAAGATGCCAGCATCGTTGGAAGAGCAAGCAGCAGTAATCACAGGTTTTCATGCCATCAGTGGTTTTAATGGAGTTGTGGGTGCCATAGATTGCACCCACATACGTATACAAAAAGTTGGTGGTGAAATAGGACCACTTTACATAAATAGGAAAGGATATTACTCCTTAAATGTGCAGGTATTTAATCATAATTTTCAATATACGTTGTGAAAAAAACCCTATAGTTATGGTAAAAAGATGCTGACGTCGGTTTTATATGGGACTGTCTTCCATAGCAACCGATAACAAACTACTTATATGGGTTTTCCATAGCAACCCAGCCGGGTGACGACGCAATATTGTCTATGACAATTCATGCGTGGACCTCATTGCTGTTTTCAGATTCTTGGAAATCCGAAAGAATGCTGTAGATAGTAACTTCTCAAATAATTTCTCTCATCTTAAATACTTATTAAATAGTTGATGTCTTTTCACCAGGTGGTCTGCGATGCCAAGCTGAAAATAAGGGATATTGTTGCCCATTGGAGAGGAAGTGCACATGACAGTCGCATATTCAGGGAGAGCAGCATAAGGCAACGATTCGAAAATAACGAATTCAGAGGTCGGCTAGTGGGAGATGGTGGTTATGCTTGCACTCCCTATTTATTTGTGCCACTTCGCAATCCCACAAACCCTAGTGAAATGGAGTACAATAAAGCTCAAATAAGCACAAGAAATACGGTGGAGAGATGTTTTGGAGTTTGGAAGCAAAGATTCCGCAGTTTGCTCTGTGGTATGCGAGGGTCATTACACACCATCAAAGCCACAATAGTAGCTTTGGCTGTGTTACACTGCATTGCTATCGATTTAAAAGATGGACATTTTGGTAAGAAAAATAAGTATATTTTTTCTAGAAATAATTATTTTTTATTATACCAGTGAAAACACAAATTTTAGTATAAATGCCAGCTAGTTACTAAAACATGATAGACTATCTCCCCAATAGTATTAACTTAAATTTGTTTACAGATATATCGGAAGAAACTCAAGTGGAGGAAGTAAATAACTTGGAAAATGACAATCAAATAGGTATTATATCCAGAGAAGTTTTTATTCGGCAGAATTTCTAAATTTTATTTTATTATACCTTTTGCTTGTGTCAATAAAAACCTAATTAAACATGTGCTTTTTTTTATAATACTACTTCACAATAAAACTATAAAGTTGCTTAGAATCTTTTTTTTAACAATATGGAAAAATTACAGAGAATACTATTTAAAAAAAAATGTCTACATTCTCTGAAGCTAACATTTTCAAGATGTTGCAAGAGATTGCTAAGAGAACTAAACTTTAGAATTTCCAGGGTTTTTTTATATTAAATTCTTGACATTTCCATCAATTTTGTTTATTTCTTTTTACAAAGTAAAAGCCATGCTTTTTGATAAAAAAAAAACAATAAGCTTGAGGAGTATTGAATGAGACAAAATTAGAAATTGTGATTGAATTTGTACTAGTAAATCTCAAAAGTATATTGGAAAGAAATGAAGAGTAACCAGAGAACAGAGAAAACAAGTTTAGAAAACAGTTTAATTGAAAAATAAATTTGAGAACAAATCAATGTTACAAAAAAAAATGAACAGTTTGGAAACAAAACAAAGTGACGTAAAAATGAAACAAAACAAATACATGTATCGTAAACAATTGATCTCATACCCATGGAGATGAAAATTTTGAGAGAAGTATAACTTAAATATGGACAGGAATGATTGTGTAATGAAAGAATGTGACTTAATGGAAAATGTGAGGAAAGTATTCACTAAATATTAGATGCGACTTGACTACTCTAAGAGCTCTATCGTTTCAATGTGCTCTGCTCTTGCCATTTTCATTTTTAAAGTGCTCTCCTCTCTCGCCAATTCTACTCTTACAAGATGCTCCTCCCTGGCCCATTCAAGTTCTTTTTCACTCCTCTTCTTCATCAATTCGCGCCGGAGGTTCGCGTCATCGTGGAGTATTTTTATTTTTTGAGAATTCTCTTCCCTCATAAGCTTCAGAGTTTCCTCGTAAAGCTTATTTTTTAACTCCTCATCCTGATTTAATACCTGCAATAAAAAATAAAATAATACTGATTATAGGTGCCATGTTTTTTTAGTTTGTGTAAATTATATATGTGATAAATTACTTTTTTTGCTTTTTTCTTGATTTTTCTTTTCGGAGTCTCAAGGCCTGTCAGAGGAGTCGAAGAGTGTTCCTGTAAATAAAATGGGTGGAAATTTAATAACTTACGTTAATTAAGTTTTCAAAGAAGAATTAAGCAAGCATTTCTTTGAAAAAAAATAAGTTGTTAAGCGCTGTTTTGTAACTTTGACCACCTCATTATCATAGCTTCTTGGATGCAGATGTATCTTCAAAAATATTAACCAAACCTCTGACATTCATCTCCACTCTTAACTAAAGGGCAATACAGTAAACCTACGGGACCTAAAATACTTGCAAGAAATGACATTAAGGGAAAACAATTATGTGGGGAATGATAAAGTAAAAAAAGAGTTAAGGTACTAAAAATTAATATCATTACAATATTTATTACACTTACGGATATGCTTCCAGCTTCAATCATGGCAGGTTTTACCGCACTTGCTGTCCATGCTGTATCCACATCTACATACTCATAAAAAACTGGAGATTCAACCTGCAAAAAAACAAATATTTGGAAACATTTTAAAGCCAATAAAGATGTAATTATGTGTGTAAATATCAATATGCAAATTAAAACATGAGAGTGAATTACATATCCTTGATGTATCCATGTAGAAAATCATAATAAATAAATATAGTATGAACATAAACAAGGGCCATGAGCATTCCTTCGCTGTGAGCACAATACAAGTCCAGCAATTAGACATATTAATACACTGAGCTGAGCAGATTATATAAGGAACAAATGCTCAATCCAAATGTTCACATCGAGCAAATGATCATTTCAGTCGCCAGTTTAACATTAGATATGACCTACGAAACCAGGTTAAACATTTGACGTTGAAAATATTAGCAAATACAAAAACATGATATTACCATTAAATTTGTCTCCGCAGGTTCAGAATTTGTTGTCAAATTGCTATCCACAGTATTTACCTGAGAAAAAATAATTAGAAATATGAAATAAGTTGTAATGCTCACAAATATAATATTTATAACAATTTCTGTGTTACTTATAAATTGAGAATAAGATATAAATAAAAAAAACATAATACGGACCTTTGCACGAATCGAATCACTATCGAATTCGTTTGTGTCTGTGTTGAATTCCGACGGCAACAACTCGACTAATTCAAGATCTTCAGGCAGTGGACTTGGAGGTTTGGGGCCACCACCTGTAGCAAATACTTGCCGACGATGGTCGCCAATTCGTTTTTTCGAAGCTGACTTAAACACCTTCCACTGGCTTTTCAACTGAGTAAGGTCTCTTTTTTTTTTGTTTAGTGCATTGAATCTAAAAAGTAAAAGTAACATTTCTCTCAAAGCATTACGAAAAATACAGATTACGACATAGTGATTAAAATAAATTACACTCACTCATGGTCCATCTTCTCCCAAGCCTCTTTTTTTACTTTTAGGGCATTTGTTGTCAGAAGTTTGCTCTCGATCACACTTATATGGGAACGAAGGCACTCCCGGAGAAGTGTCTGAAATATGTAAAATAGAGGTTGGATTATTCTTATAACAATGTAGTCACAGGTGGCGGATATTTTATTTTTATAATCCTTACCTTTTCTTCTTCCTCCCAATTTGAATTACGTTTTCTGGGATTCATCATTGAAAAAGCTCCTATACGCGGTGTGTCAGCTGTCAGATTAGAATGTCAAAATAATGCGCGCTAGAGGCATAAATAAAAATCTGCGCATGCGCAGCCTCAGGGTGGTAACATGGAAAAATAATTTATTGAGAACAGTAATTCCTTGCTTATGCCATGGTTATAAGTAAGAAAAATTTATGCCAGGTATAACTTTTTACACCTGGCATAGCTATGCCCGGTGATAAGCTTAGAATAAGAAAATCTAATAAGTAACACTGATGATTTTTATGTTATGAAGAAGGTTATGACGTGGTTATGACTCTGGAGGAAATGCAAGAAGTGTGTAAGGACAGGAAGAAATGGCGGTTAATCTGTGATGTTGGCGGCTAGGGTTTTTTAAATTAAAATTTATTTTCTGTTAGTTTTTGATGTCCATACATGTTATAATTTGTTGATTTTAAAAATGTAATTTGCTGTGTATGTTCCTTGACTTATAGGATGGTATGCGGCTGACCACCCATGCTGTAGAAAATGGTTCACTTTGCCAATGTCACCCCTGTTTCAGGGAAGGTCGGCAGGAGTTGCAGGGTGTATGTCCATTTGAGATTCGGGTTTTATAATTGTAGGATTACCTACATGCAGCATGTTTAAGCGCAAACTTAAACATGTCTGTTTTGTAAAAATGCATGTAATGTGAATCTCTGATGTTACTTATATTTTGCAACTTAGATTAGATTAGATTAGATTAGATTTATGTTGAAAGTCCACGTGCCGCATGTGTAAGCGCAATCTCATGTGTGTCTGCTTATGGGAATGCATGCAATATGACTCTTATAGGTAATATCTTTTTGCAACTTAGATTATTATAGATGGACGCAGTGCGAATGGGAATTTCGATCTTTCGGCGGGCAAACGGCACATTTGGAGTACGTTCCTAAGCAACCGATAGCGAAATATTTATTTGCCTTTTCCCTCGCAACCCGGCCGAGTGACGTCACAATTTTTTCTATGTCAATTCGTGCGCCGAGTTCATTAATTATTACGTATTAGGTACGTGATGTAAAATGATATGAAAAAAAAAATTTGTACACAATGAAGAGATTGTGCAACAGAGGAACGCGTGTGTGGGAATGAAACGGTGTGCACAGTGCACAATTATTCGCATGACGTCATAATCAGATGCGATATGCAACTTAGATTACATCTTTACATCTGTGACTTAAGTTTCGAAGATATATGTATATGTACATATATTTTTTAAGAAATCCTGTGAGGGAGACTCCCTAGATTATATGACACTTGTTGAAGTACCGTAGAGGTGTACGAGCTTGGTCGTCGCTACAAAGCGCCAATACTCAATCAAGACCCAGGTGCTGTAAGGCTGGATGGACCTTTGGTGACTGCGGTCATTGGTAAAGGTTTATGAATTTTTTCAACCCAGCGAAGAGCATATTTGGAAATATAAATTGTATATTTGTTGTGCTCCGCCGGGATCCGAATCCACAACCTTCCATTTACGAGTCCGAAGTGTTGCCACTGGACTACGGACCGGACCAAGAATATTGGCATGTAAAGCTGGTACTATTTAACTTTTTAAATGTAATTTGTTGTGTACATTCCTTGACTTATAAGTTATAAGTTGTAGAAAATGCCACCCATGCTGTAGAAAATGGTTCACTTTGCTAATGTGCCGATCTTCCCTGTTTCAGGGAAGATCGGCAGGAGTTGCAGAGTGTATGTTCATTTGAGATTCGGGTTTTTACATTGTAGGTCCACATGCGGCATGTTTAAGCGCGAACTTATACGTGTCTGCTTGTAAGCATGCATTTAATGCGAATCTTAAATTATTTAGTTATTAAAACTCTGTTTTATTTTCACTTTTTATTATTTTTTTAATCTTAAATGTGTATATATCTTTGCAACTTAGATTGCAGACTTAAGATATCATATATTTGCTACTTTTGCTATCAAAGTTAATTCCTCTATAACGATTATTTTTTCACATATTTCTTGAAATGACATTTCACGGTGAAAACGCGTCTAAAAGTGTTTATTTATTTTTGCAATATTTTTGCTACGACCATGGTTTTGTCACATTAAGGAAAAGATATAAAGTCATGGTCAATTGTCAAATAAAAAATAAAAAACAATTTAAGTATAAATAATAAAAACAACTTTTGATTTCAATATATGTGGAAAAAACATGTCCCATATTTTGTGCTCATTTGAAAACGGTTTTTATTTTTGAAGAACTGATTTATTTTTACGACTAAGTAAGCCAATTATGCATACTTTAAATTGAATGGATTTTAAGGGGTTTTCTCGGTTCTTGAAAAAAAAACAAGAAATTTATATAAAGAAACAGGATTTTTTGTAACAAATTATATTCCATTGACCTTATTTATTATTTTCGTGAAGCCCGCCAACATTACAGATCAACCACCATTTTTTTCTGTCTTTATAGACTTACATATTTCATATCATCCAGAATCATAACTTTTTTTTATACAAGCTCTCTTTTATTAGCTATAATCTAAGTTGCAAGGACATGTTAACATTTAAAATTCATATTTAGTGCATGCCCACAAACAGACACGTGTAAGTTGGCGCTTACAAATGCTGTATGTGTACTTACAAATTAAAATCCAAACCTCAAATGAACATAAGCCCAGCGTATTTTGCCGACTTTCCCTGAAACAGAGGTGGCATTGACAAAGTGAACCAATTCTTACAGTATGGGTGTTCAGCCTCATACTAACCTATAAGTCAAGGAACATAAATCCTGAAACTTTTGACAACATTTCCTAAACATGTGTGACAAGGAAACAGTGAATGAATTATTACAGTATGTGAGGTCAGCCTCATACCAACCTATGCGTCAAGCAATAAAAAGGGTGAAATTGGCGAAAGTGAACCATTAATGGTGTTATCAACCAGCCATGGTTTATGGACCGTAGCCTATTGCACCAACCTCCAATCAATATTTGATCGACACATCAAATTTTATTGCTTTAATTATGGTAAGGACCTCGGTTAAATATTTCTCGGAAGTGGGAATTTGAACAGGAAAGATGATGTACATCTGCTGATTTACGTATATTCAACCAAATTTTTGATTTGATGGGAGAAATCACACTTCTAATCTAATCTAATCTAAGCTACAAAGATATATATCATTTAAGATTTATATTAAATGGCATTCCCACAAGCAGACATGTATAATTTCGCGCTAACACATGCCGCATGTGGACCTTCAATATAAAAACCCAATCTCAAATGAACATAAGCCCTGCAACTCTTGCTGTCCTTCCCTGAAACAAGGGTGACATTGGCAAAGTGAACCATTTTTTACAGTATGGGTGGTCAGCCGCATACCAACCTATAAGTCAAGGAACTTAATTTTATATTTTTGCCTGATTGGAGCTTGGTGGCCCTAAATAAAATTAAATATCTATATCGACGGTTAAAAGGCAGTAGATAAGTAAAAATAAGGGACATTTTGGTCAAAAATGAGTTATGAATGCTATCCTACTTGAAATTTTCCGCTCTTTCTAATGCGCTAACTCCCATAGCTCTACGATGATTTTTGTATTGTTTATGCCCAAGCAAACAACTGCGTTTCCGAAGTATGGTTTTGGTGTAATCGACAAGATTTTAGCCTTTGTTTGTCTTTAAGGCGCTTGTGACATAAAAAAATCATAAAACATCAATATGAATGCCAATAAATGCCTTTATTTTTTATTTATTTTAGAGCTGTTTTGATTTTAACAATATGATAATAAAAATAGAGTTATGCCATTTTTCTGCAATCTCAAATTTTAAACTGCTCTCCTGGACAATTTAGTTTATTTCGCTTTAGTTTATGTCACTGCCTTTTAACCGTCGATATTTAAGAGAAGATTTGTTTTTCTAACTTACTTCAATTTTTTATTTTTGAATTTTATATATATTCCCACAATTACTGTATATTGTTTTCACTGCACTCGCTCGTTTACTGTCCCATCGTCCACTAGCCAGCGCACTAGACTGTCCCGTGTGAACTATCGCACAAGACTGGCTCCGAGTTCCATAGCCTGTACATCGATTGTTATTTCTGAGCTGTAATTAATGTGAAGCAGTGACTGCGGGCGATTTACTATCTGATGCATGTATCTAATACTCCATCTCAATCTTCTAATGGCTTTAACTTTTAACTTGTATCGGTTGCAAATAAGTCTTAGATAAAAATATCTAATACTTTTTCTCATCACTTATTTAGGCTATGTGAGTATGTATACATACATGCATATATGCGAAAATACTCAACTTTAAAAACGTTTGACTATTTTGATCGTATCATGCCATCAAAGGGTCAAAAACGGGTTGCGGACATGTAAAATTTGTATGGGAATGGAAAAAAGGCGTTTTTGTTTTACTTTTTAATTACATCGCCACTTAATGCTTTTTGCAGTTTTTTTTATGTATTTCGATACGCTTTTTATTTACTTTACTCTGTGGTTTTAGAATTCAGTAGAGATCACCAGTTTTTATGAAAAAGCTGAAAATCATTAGGGGACACACGCACAAGACAAAAGGTACAAATTTCGACGGCGATACCCATGTACGTTAATCAAGATTCTTGACTAAATATATCTAATACTTATTTTCCATTTTCTAATACTTTTTAAATAATATTGGTGGTAAGTTTTAGATAAAAGTATCTAATACTTTTTCTTATCAGTTTTTTGGCTATGTGAGTATGTACGTTAAACAAGATTCTTGACTAAATGTATCTAATAGGTACTTGTTCTTCATCTTACAATACATTTTAAAGTAATATTGGTGGTGAGTTTCAGATTAAAGTATCTAATACTTTTTCTTTTTAGTTTTTTTTTGGGTAATAAGGTACGTTAAGTTATGCTAAATGTATCTAATACTCGTTCTCCATCTTGCCATACTTTTGAAAGCTATATTGGTGGTAAGTTTCAGATATAAGAATCTAATCTATTTTTACAGTTATTTTGGGTGAGTACGTTAATTTAGGCCTAATGAACGGTCCGTAGTCTAGTGGTTATCACTTCAGAATCGTTATTGGAAGGCAGTGTTTCAGGGAAGGTCGGCAAAAGTTGTGGGGCTTATGTTCATTTGAGGTTTGGATTTTATTTGTAAGTACACATTCAGCATTTGTAAGCGCGAACTACATTTGTTGGTTTGTGGGCATACATCTGAGAGCTTTAAATGAATATATCCTTGCAACTTAGATTATAGATTATAGATTATAGTGTGTTTGGATCCCGGCGGAGTACGAAAAAGTATTTCATTTTTCAGATTTTACTCTGCTGGGTTGAAAAATAAATAGGTCCTTTATCGCCACATGCGACCTCTTCAAAGATAACGCCAGCAAGAAGTTACACTATATGTGCAGCTTAGTTGCGAGTTGCGTTGCCTTTACTAAAGACCGGTCACCATAGGACCACATTTCCAATTCTCATTAGAAGCATGCCCACAAACAGGCACGTGCAAGTTCGCGCTTACAAATGATGCAAGTGTACTTACAAATTAGAATCCAAACCTCAAATGAGCATACACTCTGCAACTTTTGCCGACCTTCCCTGAAACAGGGGTAACATTGGCAAAGTGAACCATTTTCTACAGCATGAGTGGTCAGCCGCATACCAACCTATAAGTCAAGGAAAATACACGACAAATTATATTTTTAAAATCGACAAATAATATGTATGGACATCAAAACTTAAATAATACAAAATTTTAATTTTAAAAACTCTAGTCCTAGCCGCCAACATCACTGATCAACCGCCATTTCTTTCTGTCCTTACATAACATTAGACCGGTCCGTAGTTCAGTGGTAACACTTCGGACTCTGAATGGGAAGGTTGTGGCCTGTGGGTTCGATTCCCGGCGGAGCACAAAAAATATACCATTTATATTTTCAAATTTTCTCTTCGTTAGGTTGAAAATTTCATAAAACCTTTACCAATGACCGGTCACCAAAGGTCCATCCAGCCTTACAGCAACTGGGTCTTGCTTGAGAATTGGCGCTTTGTAGCTACGATGATCAAGCTCGTAAAAAGGTCGATAGCTGAATTGGTAGAATGCTTGCATTCCATGCCGAGAGCAAGGGTTCGATCTCAAAGGTTTACTCAGCCTTGACAAGAAATGAGAACCAGTCCCCCGGGAGCTGGGAAACCCCCACTTCAACTGAAAGTGGTTGGTGTGAGGCCGGCCCCCTTGCCTGCAAAAATAAATAGGTTCCGAAGCGCCACATGCGACCCCTTCGGGGATAACCCAGGCAAGAAGTTACACTATATGTGTAGCTTGGTGGCGTTTATATCCCTTTAATTAAAATTGGATTTGAAAGTGGGCTGCCAGTTGATTTACAATCCGGAATGCAAAGATTACGGAGGTCATAGATTTTAAAGTTGAAGGATAATGGCTTAAGGAGTTTTGTTTAAATTTTATATCACCAATAAAGTGGATAAAATTTTAAATAAATTGAATGTTGATTTGGGTGATGATGTTGAAATGGACTATCTATGAAGTATCTATCTATAATCTATAATCTATGTTGCAAGGGTATATTCATTCAAAGCTCCCAGATGTATGCCCACAAACAAACACGTGTAGTTCGCGCTTACAAATGCTGATTGTGTACTTACAAATAAAATCCAATTCTCAAATGAAAATAAGCCCTGCAACTCTTGCCGACATTCCCTGAAACAGGGGTATGATTGTAAAAAAACGGAGTGATAGTAGGGTGAGGAATGGTTTTGTAAGAGAAGAATGTGGTGCAATAGAAAGTGTGAAAGTAAAGATTAAAAGAAGTTTGTTAAGATGGTTTGGACATATGGAGAGAATGAATGATAAAAGACTGACGAAGAAAGTATATATGTACGTATGTTGTAAGAATAGGAAGACCGAGAAAGGTATGAACCTTCCCTAAAACAAGGGTGACATTGGCAAAGTGAACCATTTTTTTACAGTATGGGTGGTCATCTTTATACTTACTTACTAGTCAAGGAATTAACGAACAAATTGTCGGTGTTATGGCCGAGAGGGCCAATAGTGGGCTGATCTTTCTGGCATATTTGTAAGAGAATAACGTTGGTTCGATCCCCGCCTGGGTCATTTGACCATAACTTTGATCCGGGTCCAACAGATGTAATTGGATAAATATAAATTAATAATTCATTACAATAAACAATAATTGATTATTAATTGATGATATTAATACCTGTTACTGGACAGGCAGGATAGATTGGTGAATTGCATTCCTCTTCACAAACTTTTTTTTATAAAAAAAAAAAAATTCCGAACTTCTCTGAAACAGGCGTGACATTGGCAGAGTGAACCATTTTTTACAGTATGGGGGGTCAGCCTCATATCGACCTACAAGTACGAGGGAACTGGATTTGGAGAGACTGTTAAAAATAAGTCTCAAGACTCACCTCTTCGTCCAATCATATGGACAAGCGCCTTTGCAGTGACACAGTGTCATAAAAGACGCTATAGGCGTCAACGACGATACCATGTTGAAAGCACCGGTTCTCATCAGATCACCGAAGTTAAGCAACATTGGGCGCGGATGCTACCTGGATGGGTGGCCGCTCAGGTACAGCGCGTGTTGTTGGCATTTTTTGGACCGGTCCGTAGTCTAGTGGCAACACTTCTATAATCTATAATCTAAGTTGCAAGGATATATTCATTTAAAGCTCTCAAATGTAAGCCCACAAACCAACAAGTGTAGTTCGCGCTTACAAATGCTGAATGTGTACTTACAAATAAAATCCAAACCTCAAATGAACATAAGCCCCACAACTTTTGCCGACCTTCCCTGAAACAGGGGTAACATTGGCAAAGTGAACCATTTTTTACAGTATGGGTGGTCAGCCTCATACCAACCTATAAGTCAAGGAATATGAATAAAAAATTACATTTAAATATATAAAAGAACAAAACCTTACAAAGAAATCTATACAAAAAAAGTCAGAAATTTCCTATGCAAAAAATGTAGCAAATTAATACACCAACATTAGAAATCACCATTGCAGATTAACTTCAGTATCGTAAATGGAATGTTGTGAGTTCGAATCCCGGCGGAGCACAAAAAATATACCATTTATATTTTTAATTTTGCTCTTCGCTGGGTTGAAAAATTCATAAAACCTTTACCGATGACCGGTCGCCAAAGGTCCATCCAACCTTACAACAACTGGGTCTTGCTTGAGAATTGGCGCTTTGTAGCGACGACGACCAAGCTCGTAAAAATGTCGATAGCTCAATTGGTAGAATGCTTGTATTCCATGCCGAGAGCAACGGTTCGATATCAAGGCTTACTCATCCTTCACAAGAAATGAGAACCAGCCCCCCCGGGGGGAGCTGGGAAACCCCCACTTCAACTGAAACTGGTTGGTGTGAATCCGGCCCCTTTACCTGTAAAAATAAATAGGTCCCGAATCGCCACATGCGACCCCTTCGGGGATAACGCAGGCAAGAAGTTACACTATAGCTTAGTTGCGAGTTGCGTTGCAGCTGAAGAGGAGCTAGTTGGAACACGGGCAGATAGAAGAAAAAGAAGGCATAAAGGCTGCATCCGTGACTGACATTACATTATCAGATCTGTTATTCATCTCGTGTAGACTGGGAAACCTCGTGACGGCATCTCCTTACGGTCACTAGCTGTGCCGTAGGTACTGTGACAGGATTTCCCGCTGATGACTGTACTGCTTGCGGCAGATAGTCATCTGCAGAACCAGGGCTGGAAGTCTCATCATCAGTAAACTAATTAATGAACTAGTTTTTTTTTTAAGAAAGCCTATGCGGGAGACTCCCTAGATTCGAGAGACTTTAAGGGTCTATGACACTTGTAATAGTGCCGCAGAGGTGTTGCTGATGTGTCAGTTGTCCATGTCCGGTTGCAGGGTCGTTAGCTGCGCAGTGCTGTGGTGTGTGTGACGTTGTTTTGTTTTGAGACACTGAGAGGAAATGGCGATTGATATTGGATTTGAAAAGGGCAAGGTTAAATTGGGATGGAAACACAGTTACCGGAAACTCATTCCATAAGCGGGCAGTTTGGCAGAGGAATGAGTTGTGAAAACACCAAGTTCTCATAGTTTTGATATCGACTGCAAATAGTTGAATGTGAGCCGTTCTACGAGTTGCCCTTGTTGTAATGCCCAACCAAATAATCGTTCACAATTAACATGTGTGATTTTTTTAACTGAGTTGAGATTTTATTAAACTCTTTCTAAGTGTATGTAAATCCAATTAAATACCTGCTTGCTTCTTCAGGAAACAAATCATCTTATTTTAGACAGTGCCTTGTTGTGCTAGGTATTTGTCTCTGGGGGAGGAAGTCTCATCACCACGGTAATTCTTACCTACCGAATATCGGTAATATTTGTATCAAGACCTGTCAATCCAAGATGGCCGCAAGTGAGCAGCTGATTAGTCTTCATACAAATATTACCGATATTAGGTAGGTAAAAATAACCGTGGTGTTGAGACTTCCAGCCTTCTCGACCAGGGGTGACAACGGTACACAATAGCATATTGTTACCGACATTGATCTATGGAAGTGAAACATGTACCTACAGTGAGTAAACCCTCCTTTTATTTTATTGCATTCTTCGTCTCTCCGCTGTCATCTGTTAATATTTTCTTATTTGTTTCTTTCGATCAATGTTTTTTTCTTTTAATAAACACCAAAAACAGAAAATAGACACCCTCGGTGGAATTCGAACCCGAGCTCTCGGCATGGAATGCAAGCACTCTACCGACTGAGCTATCGACCGGATATTCGTAATATTTTATTTTATTTCGCTCACTACCTTTTACTTACGAGTCCTTGAAGTTAACCACTAGACTACGACTAACCGATGATGATGATGAGTAAAGATTGTGTTCATAAACAGTATGCATGCATCACAGGTATGTCCAGCGCATTTACATGATGCGCCATCAAAATTACAATAATTAGTAATTACATTTTAATATGTCTCAGAAAAAGGTGGGATAGTCAATTAACTTAATTAATTTATGATTCTAGTCTGACGTCATGTACTACATTAATCCATTTATTACTTTGTGCCGTCTCCCAGCTGGACGATGACCAGTTGTCATCTCATAATCTACGGTGTGAGTGAGTCTATCATGGTTCATTCTGGAGACATGGTCTCTCATCTTACTGTGTCCTCTATTTCACAGACTTTACATATGTGGATACAATGATCATTCATTTCAGATGTTCTGAGCAGTCCAGCAGGTACTGCATGTGGCTGCTCTAGCTTATACACCATGGCTCATTCTGGAGACATGGTCTCTCATCTTACTATGTCCTCTATTTCACAGACTTTACAAATGTAGATACAATGATCATTCATTTCAGATGCTCTGAGCAGTCCAGCAGGTACTGCATGTGGCTGCTCTAGCTTATACACCAAGGCTCATTCAAGAGACTGGTCTCTCATCTCGCTGGAGGTGATGACTGTCATTATGATGATGGCCGAGCAGCGTGCATGATGAGGAGGGACAGATAACGTCACTGGCGCAACAATACGATGTGAATGCGGGTTTTGCATTACGCATGCACATTATACTGTACCGATTTTGTATGCAACTGAGAGTGCAGACCAAAAAGATACAACGGTGTTTATTATCTAAACAAAGTCAACAAAAAAACACACTTCTTAATAAATAATAATATTATAGGATGATTTAAGTATTTGGTGAGCGCTGTTTTTGTGTGTATCACACCTCAAGAGTCCTCTGCGACCTTGGTCGTCGCTGTAGAAAGCGCCAAATATCGAAGAATGAAGACCGACTGACAAAAAAAGTGTATAAAGGGAATGTAATAGGTACCTAAGCGGGGAAGACCTAGGAAAGAATAGATTAATCAGATAAGTGAGATTGCGAATGAATGGAATTTCCAGTATGGAAACAAGAGAAGAGCATGCATGAAAAGAGTGATGAAATTAGATGAGATGATAGAAGTATGCAAGGACAGAGTCAAGTGGAGGCACTTGTGTGGAGGTACCTGCCACCCCTAGAGGAATGGCGGCAGGATACAAGACAAGACAATCAAGCAAGACCCAATTGCTGTAAGGCTGGATGGACCTTTAGTGACGGTGTTTTGTAAAGGTATATGAATTTTTCACCCAGCGAAGAGCATATTTGAAAATGTACATGGTATATATTTTTGCTCGGCGCGGAATTCGAACCCACAACCTTCCATTTATGAATCAGAAGTGTTAACCACTTGACTACTGTAGAGTTCTCTCTTTTTCAACCAATAATTATATCGCTATGACTTGCGGCAGATCTTGGGGTGGAGGAAAGGAGATCTCAAGGGGAGGGGAGGGAAGAGATGCACCCCTGACGTTGCAAGGGATGGGGGACTTCGATCTTGAACAGCGGTCGATACAGATGTGTTTTTCGTTTTCAAAACACTAAAAACAATTCATTTCATTTTCTAATTTTTTAATAAACTCGGGGAGTTGGATTTTGACTGGCGATCGATACAGATGTGTTTTTCTTTTCTTACTCTTCAAAAATCTAAAAATATATACTTCGGTTCTTTAATATTAAATTAAATTCGGGAGTTCGATTTCAGCTTGCGGTCGTCGGGTGTCTTTTGTTTCAAAGCTTAATAATATATTCATTTCGATTTTCTAAATAATAAAAATATTTCATAAATAAAGGAACAATAATCAACAAAACTTTGAATACGCATCTATTGAACTTGAAATTTAATAAAATAACTTTTGTAAATATTAAGCGCGGAAATTCTTTTGATTTAATTTGGCATTATTATTGTGAAGTGAAAAGTGCAGTGGTTTTATTTCTTATTGGGATCCGGCCTTTCATTATTTAAAATTAAAATTAACTATTTACGTATAATACAGAGTTGTTCCTGAGCTGTTTTCCTGGGCTGAGTTTTCTTTGATTATACTAACAGATTAACTAAAAATCTACTAAACTAAAACTAAATTTCATTGAACATATTACTTTATTTCATTTTTATGTTGGTGTTTTCTTTCAGAGTTTCTTATCGCTGTGTACTTGGTTATAAATATTTACTTTCAGGGATTCATCGACTTACCTGTGCGGGGGAAAGATTTTCCTACTTATTTTCTTATCGATGCATAATTGTTAATTATAAGTTTATTTCAGAGATTCATTGACTTAACTAAGCGGAGGGAGGTTTTCTTCTTATCTTCGACAAAGTAGTTATTTACTGTCGCTGTCATTTATGTACTAACGCAACACACACACACCACTATTGACATTTTGAATTAAATTAGATTCTCTCTCTTGCTGGAATTCTGCAATGTTATATTGAATTAAGAAATGTTTGGTTCGCTTGCATTCGAGATATACTGATTCCTGAAGTCAGCCGTTCCCAATGTCGTTTCCTTACCGAATGGTCCTTCCTGAAATTTCCCTTGTTGTGGAAAACGGTTGAACGAGTTGTCCGGTGGGTAGTGTATCGCATAGGTTTGCAAGATGATGGGACCTTTTGTCGTAGTTTATAAATGTGGGTCTGGTGTTGAACGTTCCACAGTCACGGGAAGACCCTAGTTTCAGGAAAATTCCTGAAAAACTATAACATTCAATGCAGAATTACCTAATCACTCTTACACATTACGGAATGCTGCTCTCCTTGAGGTGGTGAGAATGAAAGAATGATTATGAAGGATTTGCATGTTGCATGAATTACCTATAAGTAAGGCCTGAAAGTAATCCATCTGAAGGTGAAAATGTATTCCAAACACACCATTACACATCCATCACACTAGGGGTTGGCCAAGCTAATAAAATACAAATTTCATAAATAAATTATAAACAAACAACTCTGCAGTATGTGCTGAAGCCGAAATGCCTGCAATCTCATATCGAGACACACAAAGAATAACGCAGATGTACTTAATGCAGTTGAATTTGAAAACCGCTGAGTGACCTTGGTCATTATATGTTCCTGATCACAACAAAGTTCCTGAAAATTGGCAGCCGGCCTCTGGCCAAATACTACTGGATATGTTCCCGACCTCTGGTCGCAACGAGAGTTCCTGAAATGATCTGGGCTCACTCAGCTGGATTAATGTTCCATGATCTCTGATCATATATACTTGGAGTTTGCTTGGAGCCAACATTATTGCAGTAACTTGTAGCTGAACACACACAATCCAGACTAACCTTCCTGTCCCGTGGTTTTTTGCAGCAAAAGATTACCATCCGGAGCGGGGGGAGGGTACGTTGGGGAAGGAAGGCGGTACCCAAAAGGCCGTTGGGGCCATTTGCCATGATTAATTAGAGTCACTTAATCGACGAGGGTGTCGAAATCTTAGATTCACGCCGCGTGTATCCGAATCCTTTCCTTGAAATAACTAATAAAGGTCCATTTTGCAGTGCCTTTCAGATGACCGGTGGTCATAGAAAGATGCTGTAAAAGCCATGAACCTATTAATTTACAGGTGGACGCGCAAAGGTAAGAATTACAACAAAGAAGAGATCGCCTTGCATGTAATTACTTTCACTAACAAACTAAAACCTAACTGCCTTCCATCTCGCAATTTTTGTGTCATTTATGTTTTTATCTGAAAATAATTTCGACTACCTTATATTCCAATTAATTAAACTTGCACACATTAAGACCGTTCCGTAATTAAAAACGCTTAAATCGTCGCCTTAAAAATAATTGTAGTTCATACTACCTCATCTCTGATCGCGTAAACGTAAAATGAATACTCGTTATAATCTTAAGAAAAGGGTAGAAATGTATGAGAGGTACACCTCCCAAAAAGTACTTGGGTTTGCCACTAAAGTAGATTTTGAAACGGTAAAACAAAAAAATAACACAACGTTCTGTTTCATTATCTTCCACACGACGAGGAGTCCTATCCTTAGCTAGATGATCACATAATAATTGGCCAAAAATAATTACTACCTCGATTGGGGTAGATTGCTCTTCCAGCAACTGAAACTGAAGGTTGGAAAAGAATCGAAGCAGCCTAGTGCTATTCCTTCAGAGAAGGTTTGTTGCACTTGAATCCTGGTGATTCCAGGGTATTCTCCTGCACATTCGATCGCTCCACTTCTAACTTAGGAGGAAAAATCCCTCTTTCGCGCTTCTCTTTCGAGTCTCCTCTTCGTTCCTCCGACCCCTTCATCGCCAGGGGGGGGAATATTACACTACGGACCGATCATCTTTCTAAATCGGTAACATGCATTTTGTAAAATGAATTTCCAGCGAGATCCTCGAAGGAAGGCGTGCAAGAGGTCATCAAAGTCAAAAGTGCATCTTCCAGGATTATGGATGTCTCCTCCTATTCACAACTGAAGAGGATGGCGACCAGCAGAGACAAATGACTAGCACAACAAGGCACTGCCTTTACAAGAGGATGGCGACCAGCGGAGACAAATGGCTACCACAGCAAGGCACTGTCTCTAAAATATGATGATTTGTTTCCTGAAGAAGCAAGCAGGTACCTTATTGGATTTGCATACACTTAGAAAGAATTAAAAAATTTCTTAATCCAGAAATATCCAGTTCAAATAATTATAATATGTTTAATTAATTGATGAGGCATTCACTTTGTAACCTTTCATTTTTAATTTTAATTTTTTAATCATAATATGTGTTAATTGTTAACGATTATATTTTGATTGGACATTAATTAATTAATTAATTAATTAAATTACTGGACAATTAATGAATTAGTACCCAGTAACATTAGTATGACTTACGAGTAAAAATATTGTTTCAGAAAATTCAGTCTGTTGACTTCTGTTCACCGGACCACATCGACGTCTTGTTACTGCGCATTTGATTCAGAGTTGTATCTTCTTCGAAATAATGTGCCGCTTTCCTTTATTGTATCTTTTTCATTCTTGTATTCAGCAGCTATTCCGCTAGGGGTGGCTAGTACCTCCACAGATGTGTCTCCTTTTTGTCCTGTCCTTACACACTTATATCATCTCCTCGACATTCATCTCTCTCTGCATGCATGCTAATCTTAGATAATCTAATCTAAGTTGCAAAGATCTGTAACATAGCAGGGATTCACATTAAATTATTTTTTACAAGAAGACACGTTTTTCTACTTATAGGCTGGTATGAGGCTGACCACCCATACTGTAAAACATGGTTCACTTTGCCAATGTCACCCCTGTTTCAGGGAAGGTCAGCAAGAGTTGCAGGGCTTATGATTGGGCTTTTTATACTGTAGGTCCACATGTGTGAGCGCGAAATTATGCGTGTCTGCTTGTGGGAATGCATTTAATATGAATCTCAAATGATACATATCTTTGTAGCTTAGATTTAGATTTAGACACGTATAAGTTCGCGCTTAAACATGCCGCATGTGGACTTACAATATAAAAACCTAAGTCTCAAATGAACACTACTTTTGGCGACCTTCCCTGAAACAGAGGTGACATTGGCAAAGGGAACCATGATCTACAGCATGAGTGGTCAGCCCCATACCAACCTTAAAGTCAAGGAACATACACAACAAATTACATTTTAAAAATCAACAATGTTTTGACATCAAAACTAAAACATAATACAAAATTCTTATTTAAAAAACCCTAGTCCTAGCCGCCAACATTACAGATCGACCGCCATTTATTTCTGTCCTAACGTACTTCTTTCATTTCATCCTTCAGAGTCATAACCTTCTTCATACAAGCTCTCCTTGTTTTATAACTCTAGATAATGTTGATCCATCTGTTTATGTCTAAAATGTTATTTGTTGTGTATGTTCCTTGACTTATAGGTTGGTATGCGGCTGACCACCCGTGCTGTAGAAAATGGTTCACTTTGCCAATGTCACTTGCCTGTAACAATTTGCCCATCGGTGTTCGCGCGAACCAGCCTACCACCACATTCAGAAAGTAACTGAAGACACTACTTTTCTCCAGAAGCCATGGCGCCCTTGAGATGGTCTTGGACCATTAAAAATGGCGCCACAGGAAAGAAATCATCCATCATTATCATCACCCCTGTTTCAGGAAAGGTCGGCAGGAGTTGCAGTGTGTACGTCCATTTGAGATTTGGTTTTTATGTTGTAGGTTCACATGCGGCATGCGCAAACGCGAACTTGTACCTACGTGTCTGCTTGCGAGAATGCATGTAATGTGAATCCCCAATGTTACATATCTTTGCCACTTAGATAAGATTAGATTAGATTAGATATCCTCTTCTCTTTTTTTTCATAGTCCATACACAGATCGAAGATTCTTTTTGCCCCGACCATGCACTGCCTGCGCCTGCGCGTTGTTTGATCCCCCCTCTCACAAAGTCGCTTATCAGTATTGCATGCTACTTCGTTATTATTTAAATTAAAACAATAAATGGTCATCTTATAAACATAAATACACTTCTAAAACGCTAGACTATTAGCTAAACCTCGTACGTCTATACACTGACAGAGCAGAAAATCAACAAATATACTAATTGCCCTCGAAACTTAAGAAATCCATAACACCAAAGTTCTAATTCTTATAAGGTAAGTGACCCAAATAAGGCCTACCTTAACTTTGTTATTACATAACTAGCGGGCTTATAATAATAATGCAATGGTAATTTGAAATACTTATACTTATTTATTAAGCTTTGTAATAAATGAAATAAAATTGCTTTATAAACAAACACTTTTGTGAACACAAATAACTAAAATGGCATTGTGGTCTTATTGGGAACCCTGTGTCTTAATAAGGCCTACATAAAAACAAATAAGCTTTCATTTTTTTAATGAATACAATACGTTGTCAATACTTATATTAAATCTTAGAGGACATGTCTGCACATATCGCACGTTTAATAATAAAGAGCATTAACTCAAAAAACATGAATGTTGGGAAATCACGTTTGAAGTTCAGACAGCCAGTACAACTTGTATGGGATGAAAAAGGCGGCCGATGCTTTATCTCGGTCATCTTCGTCCAAATTGAACGGTTGTCGCATTCTACCTTTTCTTCTCGCATTGTTCTTGCGTTTTATTACAAAATCTCGATTTTCCCAATTTTCGAGTTATTTCTCTTTATTATTAAACGTGCGATATAATTATCCTATAGAGAAAGTACAGCACACCGTCTACAAATAAAAATAAAAATAATACATTTCAAAAAATAAAATTAATTTCTGTAATCAAATCATACCTGATGATGACCTTCTAGGTCGAAAAGGTTCGTAATTTTGTTTTAAAGATTTTAATCTTTTAAATAAAGTCTATAGTGAAAATAAACAGTGTTTTGCTTGAAAAATTTCATCCAAAAATTATAAATTGAAAGAAAAAAAAAAAAAATGTTACTTTTTACTCTGCCCAAACCTTTTAAGAAATCAAGCGTGCGCTCCGCGTCCTGGATGTTTTGGACTCCAGGATCCAACATGCTCACGCCAGGGACCACTTGTTGTGCTTGTGTGCGTTAATTAATGTCCATACACACTTCTACAAACTTTGTTATTACCTATTTGTACATCTTTGTCGTAACTCAATATTTTTATTTTTCTATGGTTTTTGTCTTGTCAATTTATTAAAAGTGTCCTCTTGATAATGACGTGAACAAGTCGAAAGTACTTGAGGTGAAATAAACACTCAATTTGTGAAAATAAAACTGTGTTTTTTTAAGTTTTTATAATTTCTTATAAATAAACTGATAAAATGCTGTATATTTGATGGATGGCGTATATTCCTTGACTTATTGGTTGGTATGCGGTTGACCACTCATACTGTAGAAAATGGTTCACTTTGACAATGTCACCCCTGTTCCAGGGAAGGTCGACAAGAGTGGGAGCTGGAACTGTGAGCAGTTTTCAGCACAAAATATATAGCATTTATATTTTCAAATATAATATAAATATTTAAAAATATAAATGGTTAAACATTGTTTTAATTCACTTTATTTTTTAATAAAGTGAATTAAAACAATGTTTAACCATTTATATTTTTAAATATTTATAAAAATGGACTTTCACTGTGTTAACAGATCAACACTAAAAAATATTATCAAATATAATATGTTCTTCGCTGGGTGAAAACTTCATATATATCTTTACCAAAGACCGGTCACTTAAGGTCTATCCAACCTTACAGCAGTTGGGTCTCGCTTGAGAATTAGCGCTTTCTGCAGCGACGACCAAGCTCGCAGAGGGCTCTAGAGGTGTGATTCACACAAAAACTGCGCTCACCACATAAATCATCCTTTTTTATGGAAGTTGTGAGTTTTTGCAGCAAGCGAACACAATGCGCATGCATAATGAATTCCAGATCGTGCCCAGGCAGGGCTGGGCCCTGTCGATCTGCGAGAACAACACGTCGTAATCTCTTCAATATTTGATAGGAGAAGTTTTTTGCTCTCTTCGCTGGGTAAAAAATTCATACACCCTTACCAAAGACCGGTCATTAAAGATCCATCCAACCTTACAGAAACTGAGTCTTGAGTATTGGCGCTTTCTACAGCGACGACCAAGCTTGTAGAGGGCTCTTGAGGTGTGATGCACACAAAAACAGCACTCACCAAATAATATTTTATTATTATTATACCTACTTGTTGACATAACTATCATTTTTTTCGGGCTATGTAGCTGTGGTCTGGTTGATTCATTACGGACAGTTTCGCCCATTGCTCCGATGGGCATTATCAGCGGTTGGCTAGTCGCTGTATCTTCTTACAGGATCGCTAGCGTTGCTTCCAGAACACCAGATCCTGTAAGAAGATCACAGCGACTAGCCAACCGCTGATAATGCCCATCGGAGCAATGGGCGAAACTGTCCGTAATGAATCAACCAGACCACGACTAAATAGCCCGAAAAAGTGATTGTTATGTCAACAAAAACCGGCCGTGAAAGCTTCAATGTACAATTATTATACTAAATTATTATACTTGTTGTGGCAGCCCTGAGGATGCAAATCAACACGAGAATCTGTATGGAAATTTATATAAAGTTAAGGAAATATAACATACTTCAAATGCTTTATTCCTGTGGCGTAGGTTGGTGTGAGGCTGGCCACCCATGCTGTAAAAAGCGATTCGCTTGTGGGTAGTCCGGTCGATAGCTCTGTTGTTCGAGAGCATGGGTTCGAATCCCACCGAGGGTGTCAGAAATGATTTCCCGTTTCGATGTTTATTTCAAAACCCCTTAATAATATACCGGCAAGGTTTACTCAGCCTGCACAAGAAATGAGTGCCAGTCTCCCCGGGAACTGGGAAACTGCGACTTCAACTGAAGTGGTTGGCGTAAGGCTGGCCCCCTTTTTTTTTTTTTTTTTAAGAAATCCTGTGCGGGAGACTCCCTAGATTCTAAAGACTCTAGGGGTCTATGACACTTGTTGTAGTGCCGCAGAGGTGTACGAGCTTGGTCGTCGCTACAAAGCGCCAATACTCAATCAAGACCCAGGTGCTGTAAGGCTGGATGGACCTTTGGTGACCGGTCATTGGTAAAGGTTTATGAATTTTTCAACCCAGCGAAGAGCACATTCGAAATATAAATGGTATATTTTTGTGCTCCGCCAGGATTAGAATCCACAACCTTCCATTTACGAGTCCGAAGTGTTGCCACTACGGACTACGGACCGGTCCCTTACCTGTAATACTAAATAGGTTCAACTAGCCACATGCGAAACCCTTCGGTCATAACACGGCAAGAAGTTTTGTTATATATGTAGCTTAGTTGCGTATTTCGTTGAACATAAAAACAAGCAATTAAGAGTTTGAAGACCGCAAAGTAATATAATATAATCTAAGTTGCAAATATATATTACATTTAAGATTCATATTAAATGCTTTGTCATAAGCAGACACGTATCAATTCACGCTTAAACGTATGCCATATTATGTGGACTTACAACATAAAACCCCAATCTCAAATGAACATATACCCTGCAACTCTTACCGACCTTTCCTGAAACATTTGTGACATGGGAAAAGTGAATCAATTTTTACAGTATGTGTAGTCAGCCTCATACCAACCTATAAGTCAAGGAACTTGATTTACAGCCGTGTACACGTACATTAGTGATTGTCAACGTCATAAAGACTTGAAAATACGCAAAAAGAACTAAACAAGGAAGAGAAGTATTGTCTAATAAACACATTAGAAGTATAATGACACACTTTTGATGGCAAACACGAATCTATTGCTCATAATATGTAAACGTGAGAGGTTAGTTCCCACTCAGAACAATGGGATGTCTGATCCACACAATATGTATGTGAGAATAATCTAAGCTGCAAAGATACATATTAACATTTTCCTTGACATAGGTTGGTATGCGGCTGACCACCCATGCTGTAAAAATGGTTCACTTTGCCAATGCCATCCCTGTTTCAGGGAAGGACGGCAAGAGTTGCAGGGTGTATGTCCATTTGAGATTTGTATGGGTGGTCAGCCTATAATACAAGGAAAATACGCAACTAAGCTACACATATAGTGTTGCTTTCCGAAGGGGTCGCATGTGGCGCTTCGGGACCTATTTATTTTTACAGGTAAGGGGACCGGCGTCACACCAACCACTTTCAGTTGAAGTGGGGGTTGCCCAGCTCCCGGGGGGGCTGGTTCTCATTTCTTGTGAAGGCTGAGTAAGGCTTTGAGATCGAACCCTTGCTCTCGGCATGGAATGCAAGCATTCTACCGATTGAGCTATCGACCTTTTTACGAGCTTGATCGTCGTAGCTACAAAGCGCCAATTCTCAAGCAAGACCCAGTTGCTGTAAGGCTGGATGGACCTTTGGTGACCGGTCATTGGTAAAGGTTTATGAATTTTTCAACCCAGCGAAGAGCAAATTTGAAAACGTAAATGGTATTTTTTTGTGCTCCGCCGGGAATCGAACCTACAACCTTCCCATTCAGAGTCCGAAGTGTTACCACTGAACTACGGACCGGTCTGATGTTATGTAAGGACAGAAAGAAATGGATGGACCTTTGGTCCATCATAATACGATTTAAGAAAATCATCGGGATGACTCTGCAGAATGTTACTAATCTTTTAAGAAGTCGTTTTGTATTAAATAATCGATTATATGGTAAGTAATTATATTCTAATGGGGAGATGCATTTGAATTGTTATGTACAAGAATTCTCCAGTAACTTAATCGAAAATTAATTAGAAATTATTAACTAAACGCTGTCATAGGAAATACCTCAAATAAAATGTACCATTTAATAATATAGTACTTAATAATAATAATATTAGGGTGATTTATTTGGTGAGCGTTGTTTTTGTGTCAATCACACCTCAAGAGCCCTCTGCAAACTTGGTCGACGCTAAAGAAAGAACTCCGTTACAAAACCAGGGAAAACCTATAAACATCCCTCAAGACAAACTACTTCGCAGCGATAGCACAGAAAGCGCCCTTGGAGTGACAATCTTTCACGAAACGGCGCTTTATCAAGTCACCATCATCATCATCATCATCTTCATCATCAAGAAAGATCCAGCTGCTGTAAGGCTGGATGAACCTTTAGTGACCGGTATTCGGTAAAGGTAGGGGAACACCGGGCAAGACGGGACATCAGGCTTTTTAGGTGATTTGAATTGACCAATCACGTTCGTTCTGCCATTTTACTACTGCCCGCCATGACAGTTCTTAGTCACACGAGTACTAACATGAATTTTCTAATATGAATTTTCAACCCATGCAAAAACGCAACGCAAACGCAATCAAGCTACATATTTAGTGTAATTTCTGTTAAGTTGTGGGATCGAGGGTTGATTAATTAAAACTATTTTATTTACGAATTCACAATATATTTTTACTAGTCAGCCATGCTGATGACAGGAAGAAGTACCAGAGACAACAATTATAATTTAGTAGTGATGTAACATATATACCTACCTAATATTTCTCAACACTCCTCCTCAAATTTAACTTAGAACAACATATTAAATTTGCCTATAAAATATGAGCATTTTTAAACAAGCAAAATAAACTTAAGTTACAACAAATTACTATTTAGTTCTTTATTTTACAACAGCTCTACTCTATGAATACATTTTATAAAGATTTATCATTAAACAAAATAACTTTAGTGACTCTTAACTCTAAAATCAACTTTAGGAAAATACTCTTTATAAACTAAAATTTAAATTAATCCATAATTAGGTTAACAAAATTTACAAACTTTTCTTTACACAGGCTTTTAGTCATTAAATCAGCTAAATTGTTATTAGAATTTACATACTCAATTGAGATGATGTTCCTTTCAACAATGTCTTTAAGGAAATGGGCTCTTATATCTATATGTTTGGTTCGCTTAGAATTTTCATAACTTTTAGACATAGATATAGCACTTATATTATCAACGAGTAATAAAGCATCACAGTTGTCGTTAAGATGTTTACTCAGGCCCTTAAGATTTACCAACTCTTGTGCAGTGGCAGCAGCAGCTATGTACTCAGCTTCTGCTGTCGACAAAGCAACACATGATTGTTTCTTCTTAGTTTTAATACTGTATTTGAATTCTTTGATTTCAATCCTTGAGGAACTTTTATGTATACATCTGACTTTAGTTTTCCGTTCAAAAACGCTGATGGTATATCAAGTTGAGTAATCATTAAGTCTTCTTGGACTGCCTTTGATAGAAACATTCTCACTGTAGAGTGTCTCGCAACAGGGGCATAATTGCTTTCAAAAATATCTCCTTTCTGCTGTTGGAATCCTTTCACAACTAGTCTAGCCTTTTTGGTTTCTTCATCTTTTTCTTTAAAAATCCATTTGGTATCAATAGCTTTCTTTCCTTTGGGTAATTCTTTTTCTTCCCAGGTCTCTAACTTTTCAAGTGCTTGTAACTCTTTATTGATAGCTTCTTTCCATTCTGTATTGCTTATAGCCTCTTCATAGGAGCTAGGTGTATTTGCGCTCAAGCAAATAACTATATTTGTCTCATACTCATCAAGATGTGCAGGTTGTGTTACTATTCTTCCTGATCTTGTTGTTTTCTCTTCTCTTGTTGCATCCTTGTTTAAATTTCCCTCATCAGTGACTTGTTTGTTTCCTTTTCCTTCCAAATTCTCAGTTTCTTGTTTCTCTTCTTGTCTCATCTCTATTTTATTTTCTTGGTTTTCTTCTTCTTCTTCTTGAATATATCTTCTTTCCTCGTTTTCTTCCTTTTTGTATACTGTATCACTTTCATCAAATCTCACATCTCTTGATATTATTATTGAATTTTCTTCTGGATTCCACAATCTGTATCCCACTGTATTATAGCCAACCATTCTTGTCTCTTTTCCTCTTTTATTCAGTTTGTCGCGTTGAGGTACAATAGTGGCCCACGCCTTTGCGCCAAAAGCTCTTAGTCTTGATAGGTCACAGGTTCCATTTTTCATGAAACACGGTGTTTTATAATTTATTGCTGATGAAGGTGACCTGTTCAGCTGATAGGCAGCACATTGAATAGCTTCGCACCATAAAGTTTTGGGCAAATTAGTATCTGCAAATAAAGTTCTTACCTTATCACACAAGGTACGATTTAATCTTTCCGCTACACCGTTGGACTGTTTTGTGTAGGGTAAAGTATATTCTAAACTTATTCCTTTTTTCTTACAAAAATCTTTTAACTTGTTGGCTGTATATTCCCCGCCATTGTCGCACCTGATTCGCTGAACTGTACTTCCAGTTTCATTTTCAATCCTTCTTATATAGTCAATCAGTTTCTCTGTTGCTTCAGATTTGTTTACCAAAGGGAACACTACACAGAAATGAGAATAATCATCTAATACCGTCATGAAATATTTCTCACCATTTAGTCCACACTCCTTGACAGGTCCCGCTATGTCTGTGTGCAACATTTCTGCTACTCTTTTAGATCTTGGTCTTGTTGTCTGCTGAAATGGTTCTCTAGTTGCCTTTCCTTCCATACATGGGCTGCACGTTTTATTACTTATTGGTAGGTGCATAATACCCAAACATTTTCTATTTAAATGGCCCAGACGTTTGTGCCAAAGAACATCATCACATTGGTTTTTACCTGTACTAATATTACACACTTCATGACATACATTAGCATTTAATTTGTACAATTTCCCATCAGAATTACCAGTAACAAATGAATTCTTTCCAGTAATAACAACTTTATATTTATCAAACTTTACATGAAATCCGGCCTCGGTTATCTTTTTGACTGAGAGTAAGTTATAGATTATGTTTTCTACAATTAAAGCATCAACATTTATTTTTAAGTTTTTGTATTTTATTTTTAAATTACCTTTTTTGTAAGCATTAATGTACTGGCCATTTGCAACTAATATTTTTACACTTTTATCTAGTATTTGAATGTTTGTCATGTATTTTTCCAATTTTTCACTTACAAGATGTTGTGTGCACCCTGAGTCCACAATGAAGGTGATATCATAGCCTTTGTTTATACTTTCAGCACTAAAAACATTTTCACTGGCTACAAAACCGATCTCCGATTCACTCATTAATGAAGTAGCACCTTGTCCCGGGAAGCCTCTGCCTCGGGATACTCGTCCTTGAAATCTGCCTCTTCCTCTGCGATTTTGACCATAACCTCGACCTTGACCTTGGTTCCGTCCTCCTCTGTATTTTCCTTGTTCCTTATTACCAGTACTACACTCATAAGACTTGTGCCCTGGTTTCCCACATGTGTAACAGTACATCATAAATGCGTTCTCCTGGTTCACTGTATCGGTGCTGATCTTAGTTTCGGCATCCAACAGTCTGGCCTTGACAAAATCAAAACTTAACTTCTTTTCTGAAGCCATTGTTTCTATTGATGTAATTACAGGATCATATTCTTTCGGCAGTGATGAGAGTAGGTAACAAATTTGATCTTCTTCGTCTACTTTGACGTCGATGGCTTTCAGGTCGCTGATAATCGAACTAAACTTGATTAGATATTGCTGCAGCGGCTCATTATTGCATTTCAATGTTATTAATTTGCGTTTCAAGTGGAATCTGTTGAAAACACTTTTTCTTTCAAAAACATTTTGAAGAAAATGAAGCATTTCTCTTGCAGTTCTGCCATCCTTAATGATTTCTATATATTTATCAGACACGCTTTGAGCCAAGATTGATTTAGCTTTCGCATCATCCTTTTTGGATTTTTCTGTATTAATTTCATTTTCATCCAACACATATTCAACTTGCTTCTCCTGTAGAATAAGTTTTAGACGAAATTTCCACGTGCTAAAGTTTGACTTCTCATCCAAAAATGGTAAATTAGACAAAGCAGCGCCAGCCATTTTTTTTACTATCCTTTTTTACTGCGCGGATCGCAACCCCAAAATATACTTCACTATTAATCAACCTCACTCACTATTAACCACGTTCTGCTACCATGTTAAGTTGTGGGATCGAGGGTTGATTAATTAAAACTATTTTATTTACGAATTCACAATATATTTTTACTAGTCAGCCATGCTGATGACAGGAAGAAGTACCAGAGACAACAATTATAATTTAGTAGTGATGTAACATATATACCTACCTAATATTTCTCAACAATTTCTTACCTGCGTTATCCCCGAAGGGATCGCATGTGGCGATTCGGGACCTATTTATTTTTACGGGTAAGGGGGCTGGCCTCACATCAACCACTTTCAGTTGAATTGGAGGTTTCCCAGCTCCCGGGGGATCTGGTTCTCATTTCTTATGAAGGCTGAGTACACCTTGCCGGTATTTATTTTGGGTTTTTTTTTAAATAGACACCGAAACGGTAAATTATTTCTGACACCCTTCTGTGAAACCTTCCGTTTCATTAAACAGACGGTTTCACACGAGGACACAATATCGTCCTTCTATACATGTGGAGCTATTGCGACATCTATGGAAGCATCACCGAAGGTCAATAAATGTACCTACAACCTTCGACATCGAGCAAACAACAATAATTCAACAGTTTGTGTTTCTTCCTTGTAGAAGACACATGTCTCCTGAAGACGTCGGATATGAATCCGACGAAACGTTGAGAAAATCGTTCTTCTCTCACACACGGTCAGTAACATCCGTTTTTTTCATTCCAAAAAATATGTGTATGAAAAAATAAATCTAAAAATATTTAGAAATATAGCATAAAAATGTGTGGAAAAAATCAAAAGTCTACTTACATCTAAATAAAAATATAAATCATATAAAAGCAATTAAATCACAACAATAAAAATAAATGAAAAATCATAGAATACAGATCAAATGGCATAATAATCAAAAATAAATATTATAAAAAAATAGAGACTCACATTGTTCAGGAACCGCCCCCGGAACACACAATATGAGTTACTCGTTTTATATACAAAACCTAAATACATCATTTACATGTGTTAGCGCAAGCTCCCGGCTGCTACTCCAGTCTTGGCTTACACATGAACACAAGCACTTGTTTTTTTAAAAGGAAATTACTTCAATTTTATGTTTAAGGCACAATCACATTTTTATCACAGTAATTTATGAATATTTATATTTTAAAGAATTTCTACTGTTGTTCACTGTTTAAACACTTTTTGAGGCAAAAAATAATAAACAAATTATTTGAACGATTTTATGCCAACGAACTCAAAATATATTATTATTTATGATATAAAACGAAACGATATTTTATTTAAATCAATTATATTTTTTTTTATAATTTAAAGAATTTTGATTTTTTTAAATATATTGTACTAATTTTTGTGACATTCAATATTTTTCAATACACTTTAAAGGAAGATATTTGCAGGAATAAAGCACAAGCGAATAACCAAAAATCACGTAAATTTCAGAGCGCGAAAAAAATACGTCATACCCGGTCAGCCGCTAGCTTAGCACTGATAAGAAATCGTGTGGGAGTGTCTTGATATACTCACTTTTGCGCGGTAGCTTTCACCTCACCGCATTGTTCGAAGGGCGTGGCTTCAGTGACAGCCGCGCGCTACATTGCTTTCACAAATCAGTATTGATAATCATTTTGATAGAAGCAGACGTCTTTTGTGTTAAAATTGTTTTTTTGCCAAATTTCTTCTTCAATTTCCAACAAAACAGTCAATTTTCGATAGGAGTAGGTAAGTCCACACTTTTTTTCAAACTCTTTTTAATGTATTTTCTGAATGAGTTGAATATTTGATGAGAAACCAGATAGAAAATGATGGTTTTTGTATGGTTGAGCATCGATGACATTTTTCCAAGCTACATAGTTGAAGCCGGATATAAAATAAGGTGTGTCCTCTGACAGTTCTGGTCAATTGCTTGACTGTCTCTCTGCTAAAAGGAGTTTTGTTGACATCCACCTGATTATTGAGTACAACAGTCATCTCTAGTCCGGTAAACCAAAGACACTGTGATCAACTTGATTTTCTACAAAGAAGAGCAGTGAAAATCATCAATGACCTACTTTCACAGCCAACCTACATTGCCTCGAGCGTAGAAAGACAGTTGGAAAGCTCAGCCTCTTCTATAGGTACTATAATGGTGTCTGTTCTGATGAAATATTGTCACTTATACCTCCTCCTCTCGTCACAACAAGGGCAACTCGTAGAACGGCTCACATTCATCCCTTTGCAGTCGACATCAAAACTATGAGAACTGGTGTTTTCACAACTCATTCCTTTGCTAAACTGCCTGTTTATAGAACGAGTTACCGGCATCTGTGTTCCCACCCCAAATTAATGCTGTTGTATTCAAAACCAATATCAATCACCGTTATCAAAGATGTCAAATGATGAATTTAATCTTGAATCTCTGCGATGATAGTGTGGGTACACTCAGGATTAAAGTATGAAAAATGATGACATCTGTTTACTATGTATGTAACGCTGTGGGGTATTTCACTACCTATCTTGCTTCTTCATGTGGGTTTGTCAGTTGAAAAGCGCCATCTATGGATTTCATCATGAAACTCGGAACAGTATGTAAGAATCACAAAGCATAAAAAAGTCTCTGGTGAGCGTGCTTTTGCAGTGGCGGCTCCAAGGTCATGGAACCGACTGCCACATTTTGTTCGAAAGATATCAGACAGCACTCACTTCAAGACACATCTCAAGACCAATATCTCTTCACTGATTATTTTGGGGCGCCCTTGGAGTGACAATTTCACGAAACGTTGATAGTGAAAAAAGAGGTTCTTTAGCCAAAATGTCCTTCAGCATCCAGGAGTCTTTCTTCCCTTAATCTTTTCTTGTATCGTCACCTTAGTGCTTGCTTGGCTTATCTCCAACAGAGGTAACTTCACATGAGAAATGTTTGGAATATCCAGTCACAATAAATGGAGAGCTTGTATGAAGAAGGTTATAACTCTAGATGAAATAAAATAAAAGAAGTAAGGGCATAAAGAAATGGCGGTTGATCTGTAATGTTGGCGGCTAGGGCTAAGGTTTTTTAAATTAGAATTTTGTATTCTATATTTGTTTTAATGTTTATATATATTATTATTTGTTAATTTTACAAACGTAATTTGTTGTGTATGTTCCTTGACTTACACATAGGTTGGTGTGCGGCTGACTAGTGACCTCCCATGCTGTAGAAAATGGTTCACTTTGCCACAGCAGTTGCAGGGTGTATGTTCACTTGAGATTCGGGTTTTCATATTGTAGGTCCACATGCGGCATGTGCAAGTGCAAACTTATACATGTCTGCTTGTGAAAACGCATATAATGTGAATCCCAATATTAAATATCTTAGCAACTTACATTAGATTAGATTACAATGTTTGTATAATACTAAAACAATCTGTCTCATCTAATCTAATCTAATCATAACATAGAGTTATAAAGGATAAAAACCGGAAATTGATTTTGAAGATATTTAAAACAACTCTCACGTTAACGCTTATGTGTGTTGCTGGAGTGATGTTTTCCGGGATCTGTTGCCATGGTCTATGGGAGCTGGAGCTTCCGAACGTTTTTATGATTAACCTTTTTTGTATTTTTTTTTTTTTTCTAAGAAATCCTGGGCGGGAGACTCCCTAGATTCTAGAGACTCTAGGGGTCTATGACACTTGTTGTAGTGCCGCAGAAGTGTACGAGCTTGGTCGTCGCTACAAAGCGCCAATACTCAAGCAAAACCCAGTTGCTGTAAGGCTGGATGGACCTTTAGTGACCGGTCTTTGGTAAAGGTTTTATGAATTGTTTCAACCCAGCGAAGAGCAGATTTGGAAATATAAATGGTATATTTTTTGTGCTCTGTCGGGATCCGAATCCACAACCTTCCATTTACGAGTCGGAAGTGTTGCCACTGGACTACGGACCGGTCAAGAATGCCAACGACACGCGGTGTACCTAAGCGGTCACCCATCCAAGTAGCATCCGCGCCCAATGTTGCTTAACTTCGGTGATCTATGGGAACCGGTGCTTTCAACATGGTATCGTCGTTGTCAAGGTTGAGATAAAATGGAGAAATTAAACCAGATATCCGGTTTAAAAATTCTAATGAATAACACTGAATATCTATTCCTTTGCCATTCAGGGTTAAACTCATTCGGTGCTATTCTTAGACATTTTAATAATCGGTTGAGCATACGCTTTGACAAACTAATTATGCATTTGTATGAAGACCTGTCAATCCAAGATGGCCGCAAGTGAACAGCTGATTTGTCTTCATACAAATTTGGTAGGTAAGAAGGACCGTGGTGATGAAACTTCCAGCCCAGGCATGATTAGTTTGTCAAAACGTGGGCTCAACAGGCAACTAAAATGTCTACGAATAGCCCTGTTTGAATTTCTTTCTAGAGAACTGCGCTTTTGTCTCTAGACTATTAAATCTCTAAAATTATAAATAATAATTACAGTTTGTGTATAAATTCATCTTTAATTGTTTCTTTTATAAAATATATTAAAACAATAAAACTATAATACTTCATCGGAATATAGAACTTAAATTAACATTTCGATACCTTAAAGGTACAACTGAATAAGCGACATATTAAGCTAACATGGGTTCTTCAGATAAATTAACCTTTTTCCTATTTTCTATGAGAGAAAACACTGTTTAAGTGTTAAAATCCTGTAGTTTAGAAGTTTTTCATGGGCACTTTCTTGTAATTAGTTCGCTTACTATGAAAAATCACACACAATAAAATGCAGGTGCGATCAATGGTTTTGGAGGATGGTTAGACATTCTTAGGCAACTAAGCTACACAAATATTGTAACTTCTTACCAAGGCTTTCGCATGTGCCGAGTGGCACCTATTTATTTTTACACCAACCACTTCAGTTGAAGTGGAGGTTTCCCAGCTCCCGAGCGGGCTGTTACTCATTTCTTGTGAGGGCTGAGTAAACCTTGCCGGTATTTTATTTTGCGGTTTGAAATAAACACGGAAACGAGAAATAATTTCTGATTAATCAATAAGTTCAAATATATCATCCTAATAATATTTTCTATATTTACCATAGAAAGTTATTCAATGAAGTTAGTAAAAATCTAGTATTTGTAAGACTGTGGCCTGATAAATGTTTTATCCACTTGTCTTGTTTTGTCTTGTATCCTGCCGCCATTCCGCTAGGGGTGGCCGGTACCTCCACACAAGTGCCTCCGCTTGACTCTGTCCTTGCATACTTCTTTCATCTCATCTAATTTCATCACTCTTTTCATGCACACTCTTCTCTTGTTTCCACTCTGTAAATTCCATTCATTGGCAATCTCACTTATCTGATCAATCCATTCTTTCCTAGGTCTTCCCCTTCCACGCTTACCTATTACATTCCCTTTATACACTATTTTTGTCAGTCGGTCTTCATTCATCCTTTCAATATGTCCAAACCATCGCATCACACTTCTTTGAACTTTCACTTTCACGCTTTCTTTTACTCCGCATTCATTCAGAACCCATTCGTTTCTCACGCTATCTTTCAGTGTTTTTCCTGTCATACTTCTCAAATGAGCCATTTCTACGGTGCATACCTTATTTACTTCTCCTTCATTCACCGTCCATGACTCGCTTCTATACATCAGGGTCGGCAACAATATACAATTTCTAAAATCAGCGCTTATTCAGTTTTACCTTTAAGGTGGTGTTTTAAGTACTTATATGTAAGTAGTCGGTGTGCTGTTTCAGCCTTAGTTTAGTGACGTTACACTGAATGAAAAGGATGAACTTACGGGAATCACACAGGCAGGTATTATTCAGGTTAATCTTTAAAGTCACATAAGCTCAAGTTGAAACAACACAATATAATACAAATACGTAAAATTTTATTAAAACTACTAATTCTTAAGAGATGCAGGGGGGCCGTCCATAAATTACGTCATCGATTTTTGGCGATTTTCGACCCCCCCCCCCTACAATCATCCTATAGTCATTATCTAATGACCCCTCCCCCCTCTTACTGTAATAATGGATGAGCTTAATAATTAATAATGTTATATATCTTACATAATATTATGTATATTTTGTAGAAATTGGTATTTACAAGAACGACGTCACTTTTGGTACTCGTACGTCATTTGCCATCATCCGCAGACCAGACTCCCCCCCCCCTTAATTCGAATGACGTAATATATGGACGGCCCCAGGGCTCATTTGAGGTTAGGATTTTATGTTGTAATTCCACACATGGCATGTGTAAGCGCGAACATATACAGTGGAACCTCTCATAGCGAGCATAAATTTGTAGCACGCATAGCCATCACATGATGCTTCTCAATGTAGGATGAAACAGTTTCCCATGCCTTCAGCATTTCTCTTATTGCGCCAGAAGATTGTTGCTCTGCTACTTCCTCTTCCTCCACTGACAAACTCTTCTTCATAACTTCTTGCTGTGAAATACGATCCAACTCCATAAGCTTGTCAGTGGTCAGCTGTTGATTGTGCTCTTCCACAAGCTCTTCAATATCATTGTTATCCCGTCCCGGCTCACAAGTGCGTCATACGTTATGTAGCTTCCCCTTTCTGCGTCACTCATTATGCGAAATGCTGCTCGCTAAGGGAGCATTTTTTTCATTGAGTTATAACATAGGGGAGCGGAAACTAAAGTACTGAATTGGTACATACTTGTTCCCTCTTGCGCTCCTCTTGTGTCAAACGTTGCAGTCGTACCCCGAATGTACGGCGGCAACAATTACAAATATAATGCATAAAATATCACAATGGTTATAATGAAATGAGTGATAAAATTAAAATATAAATATACACTTTGAAAATATGAAATACTGGCATCAATTTTGGCGATCACAATATTTATAACGCGTGTTATCTGTCAACTTTAGCTATTTCCGGTCAAATCGGCAGCCATTTTTTGCAATGGTACCAACATTCAAGATTTTTTTTTGATGTTGAGTTTGTTGTACAAACGAAAATGCAACTGTGAAGTTCTTTGTTCTCTTTCTAACTAATGACCATTTTCGTAAGTAAGTTGAGGCAAATATATATGTATATTTTCATTAAAATAACTTCTTGTCCACAGATGTTATTAGTCAATGATTTTTTTCATATTAATTTTTGCTTGTTATGCGAATTACTCGTTATGAGAGTTGCTCGTTAAGAGAGGTTCCACTAATATATCTTAACAATATATCATAACATATCTTCGCAATTTACATTATTGATTATAGATTTAAAATAATTGACGATGGCATAACAATACATATTTTTAAGTAATTGGCAATAGAAGGCATTTAGGCTTTCACGGCCGTGGTTTCACACTGGAGAGTTCCTTTCCGAAATCTGTTGCCGTGGTCTTAACACTGGAACTGGAGCTTCCAGACGCAACCGCAACCAAGCTACACATACAGTATAACTTCTTGCCTGCGTTATCCCCGAAGGGGTCGCATGTGGCGATTCGGGACCTATTTATTTTTACCGGTAAGGGGGCCGGCCTCAAATCAACCACTTTCAGTTAAAATCGGGGTTTCCTAGCTCCAGGGGGGGGGAGGGGGGGCTGGTTCTCATTTCTTGTGAAGGCTGAGTACACCTTGGAATCAAACCCTGGCTCTCGGCATGGAATGCAAGCATTCTACCAACTGAGCTATCGACCAGGCTTTTTACGAGCTTGGTCGTCGCTGCAAAGTGCCAATTCTCAAGCAAGACCCAGTTGCTGTAAGGCTGGATGGACCTTTTGATGACCGGTCTTTGGTAAAGGTTTATGAATTTTTCAACCCAGCAAAGAGCAAATTTGAAAATATAAATGGTATATTTTTTTTGCTCCGCCAGGATTCAAACCCACAACCTTCCATTCACGAGTCAGAAGTGTTAACCACTAGACTACAGACCGGTCAGAAGTTTCAGCCCATCGCAGATATGGGCAAAATGTCAGGCAACAGATCACGGAAATCAACTCTCCAAGAAAAGGCATGTTGTACACTTACAGGCACTTTTTAATTGAATAACATCACAATTTGTCACATTTCTGAAGCTGGTGACAACGTCACCACACGTGACGCTGAAGTCCTCGGTGTCAGTGGAACATGGACTGACGCTGCACAAGACAGAGAGTCCTGGAGGATGGCGGTGAGACTTCAAGGTGATAGTAACACCAAGAAAGTAAAGTTCTAGGTGTCAGTTGACCATGGACTGAGGCTGATCCAGCAACCATTTCTCAACTTCCCATGATTCCATGGTTCTCTTCACTGGTCTTTCTTGTCTCCCGCTGCACTGCTGGTGTCTGTGTGCTTCTTTTTGTAATACTGTAACAAAAATTGACGGATACAGTAGAGCTTCAATCACACAAGCAGCTAATTCTTATTAACTTTGACATTTGATCTAATTTACAGTGGTGTTTGAACGAAATGTCAGGTAAACTATGGGTCACAAGCTATGAGTTCCTTATTCTTTTAGCCATTTATTAGCCTTGTCTATCCTGATTACCTACTCACCATGTAACAACCCTCTGTGTGAAGTTCAGTGCTAGTTGGACCTTAAGGGAGAAGAGATGCGTCTTGTCTCTTCAACTGAATCATAAATCGCGCGCGATTGACAAGAAGAACCACAAAAACTATCAAGAAAGATCATTCGGGAGTGAGGTGAGTGCTTTCTAATAAGTTCTTGACTTGACAAACGTGGAATTAATTAAGAAACAGCATTCAATCCTCTCTCCTATTTCACTTGGAGGAGTCAAACTTGGCTCCACCAGAGACTACATATATAATATATTATTGGTTGATTTTTTCCAAAGCGCCGTTTACACTAAAATTTAGTCACAAGGGTCCTTTATTCCGGGTACGACCTTTGAAACAGGTGCGTCTTCAGCTTCTTCCTGAAGCTTGCCCTGTCCTGCTCTTTCCTCACCTCAACTGGCAACTCGTTCCAAGCCATTGGGCCCGAAACCGAGAAGGCACGATCACCAAAGTTGGTTGAGGTTGCCTTGAGGGGCAAGCTCAGCCTTGCGGAGCCTACATTAGCTGACCTTAGAGTCCTGGAGCTAGTTGCTTGCTGCATCTGACAAAATTCTCTGAGGTATTCTGGCGCCTGTCCATCTAAGATGTCTTTTATCATGACACGCAGTCTATACCGCACTCTTTCTGAGAACTTGAGCCAGTGCAGCTTCCGCATAATTGGCGTGATATGGGAGTACTTCGATGTTCCAAAAATCAGTTGTGCAGCCGAGTTTATCACAGATTGGAACCTGTTCATCTGCTTATTAGATTATTGATTAGGTTATAGACTACCATTTCAGAGACTACCAGTGTTCCTAAATAACAGATAGCGCTGTACCTCTTCAGCTATCTGGTACAGCATGGCCGCTGTCTGTTCTCCGGTCCTCTCCACCAGCGCCCTGAACATGCCCCGCCCTGGGAATACATCCTGCTCCAGGTCTTCCTCCTCCTCTTGAATTCCTCCGTGCAGCGATGAAGAGGTGCTGAGGAGCCGGGGTCTGCTGCCTGCTGGACCCTGGCACTGCAGCAGCTCATGGGGGTGGCCAAACTCTACCGCACGACCTCTGTGAAACAGTTAAAGGATTAATTTTAAATTGTTACATTCTATTTTCTTCATCCTATACCTCATTGCCCAAGCCACCAATACAGAACTTACAGAGTGAACAATATTATGTAATAAATTTGTTAAAAAATACATACTGTAAAATAAATTCGGCTGTAATTTTATTAAAAGTGAACCCAAAATAAATCATAACAGTAAGCAAGATTAGTAAGTGAAGAGCCAAGTAACAGGTGTGAGTTGTTACGTTGCAACAAATTGATGGAGAATAAGTTGAATGGAGGGAACTCACTTGTCCATGACCAGCACCTTGTCAGAGTCCATGACAGTGTGGAGGCGGTGGGCAATGGTGATGACCGTCTGCTCCGCAAACTTCCTCCTGATGGTGCTCTGAATCAGCTTGTCAGTTCTGCAGCAGAAAGCACCTGGATTGTATAATATGTTGATAAACGCAAATCTCAACTTGTTTAGTTTCTCAGTGATTTTTACTTCTGTTCATTTGAATAATAATAATTATAGCATTAGGATGATTTATTTGGTGAGCGCTGTTTTTGTGTGAATCACACCTAAAGAGCCCTCTGCCAACTTGGTCGTCACTGTACAAAGCGCCAATCTCAAGCAAGTCCCAGTTGGTGTAAAGCTGGATGGAACTATGGTGACCGGTTTTTGGCCCAGTGAAGAGCATAATATTTGAAAACATTAATGATATATTTTTTTGTGCTCCGCCAGGATTTGAACCCACGACCTTCCATTTACGAGTCCAAAGCGTTACCACTACGTATGTATGTACTTCGCATCATTATTATCAAGCTCGACAGCCCTGGGTGGGTCTTGACTGAATCCGGGATTCTCCTCCACTCTCTCCTGTCCATCAGCTCTTTGCTCTCCAGCTATGCGCATCAGTGAGCTTGCTCCTCACTCAAGGTCAACACAATGTAAATAAATATAAATGTTTCAATACAATGTAAATGTTTATCCATGAACACATGAGGAGAAGTGAGTGGTGTGGTGTGGTGACTTACTCGGGGTCCACGTTGGCCGTGGCCTCGTCCAGCATGAGGAAGTGTGTGTTCCTCAGAGCTGCTCGAGCCAGACACAACAGTTGTCTCTGTCCTGAGGACATGTTGCTGCCCCCATCAGTCACACGGCTGTGCAGACCCAGCCCTCCCACCACCTCCTTGAGCTGCACCTGAAAACATCACAAGAGCATCACTATCACACACCTGTATAGACCAAACATCACAAATACACCCCTGTGTAGACCAAACATCACTAGAGCATCACTAACACACGACAGAACATCTGAAATGAATGATCATTGTATCCACATATGTAAAGTCTGTGAAATAGAGGACTTAGTAAGATGAGAGACCATATCTCCAGAATGAATTATGATAGGCTCACTCACACCGTAGCTTCTGAGTTGACAATTGGTCGACATCTGACTGAAAGACCATGGGATGTATTGTTGTATTAAACTTCATGTTTACCTCCTCCAGAGCCTTCCACAGCTGTGTGTCGCTGTACTCCTCCCAGGGATCCAAGTTGGCGCGCAGGGTCCCGGAGAACAGCATGGGCTCCTGGGGGATGATACTCATGGCCTGCCTCAGCTGGTGCAAACCAAGGTCGCGCGTCTCCACTCCATCCAGGAGGATGCATCCATCTGTCTCCGCAGCCAGCCTGAGGGAGGAGGAAGTGTGTAAGAGAGAAGAGAAGCGAAGGGTTAATTGTATGTTTTGTATTCTAGCTGCATAGAGGGCTAGAGGGAAGACTTGCTGGCGCACGTCCTCCCCCCCCCCCCCCACCTTCTCCTGTAGAGGAGTGTTACCTGAAGAGATCCGCTATGAGGGAAGACTTGTAGGCGCCCGTCCTCCCCATCAACCCCACCTTCTCCTGTAAAGGAGTGTCACCTGAAGAGAGCCGCTATGAGGGAAGATTTGCCGGCGCCCGTCCTCCCTACCACCCCCACCTTCTGTAGAGGACGAGTGTTATCTGAAGAGAGCCGCTATGAGGGAAAACTTGCCGGTGCCCGTCCTCCCCACCACCCCCACCTTCTCCTGTAGAGGAGGAGTGTTACCTGAAGAGAGCCGCTATGAGGGAAGACTTGCCGGCGCCTGTCCTTCCCACCACCCCCACCTTCTCCCCAGCCTCCACCCTCACGCTGACGTCCTGCAGGACTCCCGTGTGGAGCTCTCCGGGCTCGTAGCGCAAGTATATGTGCTGCAGCTCTAAGGCGCCTGGACAAAAGGACAAAAAATAAGATCATAAGAAGGTATTATAAATATTGTTACAATTTTACTGGGTTCTCTTTTAATTAAACTGCAATTATTTTTTTTTAACAGAATTTATTTTACAAGGTTTGGTTCACAATTTACAACAATTGATAATCCCTGCTTATTGGTCTTCACGGCAAAATGCTTGGAGCAACTAATCTCCCTCTGCACCATTGCAGTCCCTATATTTAGGTACAAAAGAGATCTTTATTGCATATTCCAGATCATTCGATTTCTCGCTCATACCAGACCGCCATTCTATGAACCTTACTACTACCATCATGGATCATACTGGACTGTTCTACACACACTATTGTACTTGTACTGAGGCGCGTAGGTACTCCAAGTTCGTAACATTATGAAGAATTCATTTAGGGCAAATTTAAACTGGAGAAAATGGTTGTTTAACATTTTGACACATTATTATTTGATTTATTATGGAAAAGGAGAGCTTGTATAAAAAAAATTATAAGTCTGGATGTAATCAAAGAAGTATAAAAGGAAGTATGGCTGACCATACATACTGTAAATAATTGCCATTGTCCCCTGTTTCAGGGAAGACCGGGAAAAGTTGCAGGGTTTATGTTCATTTGAGGTTTGGATTTTAATTTGTAATTACACATACAGCATTTGTAAGCGACAACTAACATGCCTCAGCTTTTGGGCATGCATTTAATAAGAATTTAATTGTTGATATATCTTTGCAACTTAGATTATAGCAACATACCTGTCAGTGGCCACTTCTCCATGTCCTTGCCAGGATACGTCCTCTTGAGCTTCTCCTTGTCCACTTCGAGAGGAGGCTCAGCGGGCAGGTTGGCATACTCGTTGATCCTCTCCACCTATAATTGTACAACAAAATCAATCATAAGTTACTCTTCTAGTGCCGCTTGTATCCGTGACCATACAGGGATTCCCATTAGCTTAGGTTCCCGGAGTCAAAAATGCAGAGTCATCCGTTTCCTCTTTTTTCCTTCCACATTTCCTCTGTATGTGAGGAAACTCCTGCCTCATGCCCCACTGGCACATCCCTACCAGACCCATGACTTGGGTGATGGCCAGACCCACCTTGCCACCAAACACATCTGGATGAGTAGTGCATACTCACCGAAGTCATCTGGTTCTCCACCTCAGCAGTCTGCCTCATGCCCCACTGGCACATCCCCACCAGGCCCATGACTTGGGTGATGGCCAGACCCACCTTGCCACCAAATACATCTGAAACCAGAACAACAGCTTAGAATGTCGTCACCCAGTTCTAGTGGGAGCATTTGGAAGAGCAAACCCAAGATTATAAAGTCTGCTGGAGAGATCTAATCTAATCTAAGTTGCAAAGATATGTAACATTAAGGATTCAAATTATATGCATTTTCACAAGCAGACACATAAAAGTTTGCAATACAGTTGAATAGTGCCCTGCAGTGATTTCTCACAAAACGGCACTATAAATATTGTTCATTTGAAAGGGTTCAATTTAATTAAAATTGAGGTGATTTTTTTTTACACAATTTTTTTCAGAATCGGTTCACTTCATTCCTTACAACTACAAAATGCAATGGTCGGTTGACTTCTCCCCAGCTGTACAGTTTTGGTCTTTATTTTATAGCAAAAATAAAGATCATTCTCGAATCTGAGAATCGTTACATGCGAGACTTTACTAGAATATTAGACCAAACACTCACACAATCTCAAACAATACAAATTATGTACGTACCTAACATCTATTTATTTCTAGAGACTTTAACACAAGCCACAACACGCAACTACATATTGGTAACAATATTTTGTTTATTATTATTATTATTATTAAAGAAAGCAAAGCAAGCATGTATAAATCTTTTGTAAGACCAACTTCCACATATGGCACAGAGACTAAGCAGATACCTCAAGGACAGTCACAGTTTAACCTTGAGAGAGGTCAGCACAATGACTTGAATGGCCTACAGATATCAGTAGATACATACATAGTACATACCCTCTTGTGACAGAAACAGAAAGCTGTAGGTGACGATGGCCAAGTAGAGGCAACAGGTGGCGTCCATCCAGAAGGCAAAGGCTCTGTTGGTGGCGAGACACAGGGTCCACACGGAGGAGTTCAGGTCCTGGTGCTGGTCAAACTGCTGCTGCAGGATCCTCTGCAGACGAGGACCATCTGCTCTGATGACCTCCAGGCCAGAGAGAGTGCTGGACACATGGCTGAAGGCTGGAGATCTACCTGATATACAACATATACAACAATAAGTCCTGGTGCTGGTCAAACTGCTGCTGCAGGATCCTCTGCACACGAGAACCATCTCCTCTGATGACCTCCAGGCCAGAGAGAGTGCTGGACACATGGCTGAAGGCTGGAGATCTACCTGATATACAACATATACAACAATAAGTCCTGGTGCTGGTCAAACTGCTGCTGCAGGATCCTCTGCAGACGAGGACCATCTGTTCTGATGATACCTAAAACTTGCATTAAAAGTAATGAATGACTTACTGATGCCCTCCAGTCTCTTGAGGCTCCTGGAGGTCTTGATGTAGATGGTTCTCACCACAAACAGGATGAGCACGATCAGCGCCGTGGGCAGCAGCAGCCACACATTTACAATGCAGACCACCACCAGGATGCCAATGGTCTCCAGGAAGAACTGGAACACAGGGATTGACATTGCAATGAGTTCTTTTCTGTGTGAATAAATCGCAAGGTCTGGTTTAAAAAATGTTTTTTTTTTCATTTCCCAGCTGCATGTATTCCATTTTCCTTCTATTTTGTGTTGTGTCAAAGATAATCCAGTCATTAAGGAATACAACATTGAATTTACATATCCGCACGGCTTATAACAACCGTGGTGAAAATCGGAGCTAACGACGCCATCTTGTAAAATGACACTTTTGCCGACATTGAACAAGTATTTTGTTGAAGAAAAACAAAACAATAACCATTGATTTAAGGAGATTAAAGGCCGCAAAGTTCTGATAGCGCTGTCCTTTGACTGGTTTCTAAATTTACTAATATCCGCGCACATCTGTATGTGCCGTTTGCATGAAGCAATACGAGAAAAGCATAGGAATCGTTTTAGAACCACTCATGGATCTAGTACCAGCGCAAACATCACAGTTTATTTGTGATTTTTGCTCAAAAACAACACCACAATCATGCCTTAGTCACCGTATTTTGTATCAAAACATCAACAAAGCTCAAGACATCAGTCCGATTAGAATGAAGAGATGAACTCATTAATAAATTGGTGTATGTGTACTATGTTTAGCTGAGAAGTGTGAACAGTAAAAATTAGGAGGACAAAAAGTAAGTGGAACTGCTTACCCCAACACAGTCATTGAGCGCATTGGGCAGTAAGGTGTCTACAGCTCCCATGTCCTTGGAGAAGCGGTTGAGGATCCTGCCAGAAGCATTGTTGTTGAAGAACCACATGGTGGCTCGGACTATACCTCTGAAAACAAAGCAGAAGAATTATGGTATTATGTATTTGTTTCATTTATGAAGATAATGATTAATAAAGGACCTAAATGAGATCCCTGTGGTACTCCCTATCTAATCAAATGAAAACTGAATGTCTTTTTAAGTGAGCTATTCGTAATGTCTTATATTACATACATTTTATTTTCACAAGGGGCCACATCGTACAACTACTTAATCGAAGAGTCAAGACGTTTCCTTGTACCTGAAAGAGTAGTTTTTTTGTTAGATTTTTTTCTTTATGAGTTTCATATGAGTTTATATAACGAGGCATATTTTGTCATAAAGTTCATTATAAATTTATTTATATATTTATGAACAAACGTGGACTCGCATGTGAACCCTGTGGCACTCCTCATACTAAATAACATACCTGAACATGTTGTCGTGTAGATTGACTGAGGCCGTGATGCACATATTGAAGAACATGATCAGCTTTGTGATGGTGAGGAGAATGCTGACCCCGACCAGACCAGAGAATATGTAGACACACATATCACGGGTCAGACCCCAAGGATTGTTGGTCTCTCCGTACTTCAAGGTGTAGGAGACTTCATCTGTGGAGTTCTGCAAGATGGTGGAGTTGTTGAAGGCTGCTAACTCTTCGAGGTTAACCCTGAAACCAAAAATAGTCATCGATGGATTGAAAAAGATGACATAAGAAGAATCATGACATACCTGAACAGGTTGCTAGGGAAAAAGCTAGTAAAATAAATAAATTTCAGGGCAATTTATTTGGTGAGCGCTGTTTTTTGTGAATTGCACCTCAAGAACCTTCTGAATACTTGCTATCGCTAATCAGCACCAATATTTCAAGCAAGATCTAGTAAATACAAGGCTGGATAAACCTTTGTGAGCAGTGTTTCTGTGAAATGTTTTAGTTTACATACATGTGTTTTGGAATGGAATTTTTTGGAGCCTTACATAGCTTATTCAAAAAGCGTTCTGATACCATGTCTATCATTACTTTTTGTTAGAGTTAAAATAAAAACAAACCAACCATTTACTCATCCAAAGATCGCTCATTGAGAAGGCCATCTGTCCCAAGACAAAGAACAGGATCAGCAGGAAGGTCTTGCACCTGGACCCCCCACTCGCCACATAGGTCTTGTACACCTTAACACCGACTGCTCCACTCTGCTGTGTCTCCTGCACCTCCAGATCCACGTCGTGCAGGTGGCTGTCCACGGAGGCGATAGACATCCTGGATATGGACGGCACACTGGACACAGAGCTGATGGATGGACGGATGGGGCGTTTGATGGGCTGAGACTGTTGGTTCTAGAAGAAATATACGAAAACCTTTGATGAAAAGGCCAAGATTTGAACTCCATTCCATTCCTTTTTTTTCAAACAAGGTGCAACAAAAATAATCTCAACAACTTTTTTGGTTGAAATTAATACAAAGAAAGGAAAACAATGCTTTGCGTATTATGGTTCAAATCCAATCATGTATTCTGAAATGTAAATATTTCTGCCAATGTTCTTTTGTGGTTTTCCAACTGGACGTTGACCAGTTATCATCTCATAAGCTGCGGTGTGAGTGAGTCTATCATGGCTCATTCTGAAGACATGGTCTCTCATCTTACTGTGTCCTCTATTTCACAGACTTTACATACGTGGATACAATGATCATTCATTTCAGATGCTCTGAGCAGTCCAGCAGGTACTGCATGTGGCTGCTCTAGCTTATAAACCATGGCTCATTCTGGAGACATGGTCTCTCATCTTACCGTTTCCTCTATTTCACAGACTTTACATATGTGGATACAATGATAATTCATTTCAGATGTTCTGAGCAGTCCAGCAGGTACTGCATGTGGCTGCTCTAGCTTATACACCATGGCTCATTCTGGGGACATGGTCTCTCATCTTACCATGCTGATTGTTGCCATTGTAAAGAATTGATTGTGGTTATAGACATGAAATGACTAAATAAGTTACTTACGGCAGGATCTTGGTCAATGAATTGGCTTTTCTCTTCATTTTCTTGCTTGTCTTCAGGAGGTAGAAGTTCAATAAACCGGGATTGTGAAGCTTGAAGCTGCTCATACGATCCTTGGAAGACAATCTGGAACACAATGCAATACATTATTTGATAGTGACTGATGAGATAACTGTGGTAGTTTGGGGTAAATAAAGTAAAAAGAGAACAAATTCCAAATAAGGATTCTTAAATGATATTCAAAGTAAAATATGACAAAGATTGACCAACATTAATGAATATGATGAAAGTGAGGGGGCCCAGATGAGATCCCTGAGGCACTCTTAGCGTTACCTTGTTATGTTGTTACCTTGCCATGCTCCATGATGCAGATGAGGTCAGCATATCTGGCGTGCTGCATGTGGTGCGTGGAGAGCAGCACGGAGCTGCCGTGCAGCATGCCACGTGCAGTAGACCACGAGCGACTGAGTGCACTTGCCACGTGCGCGTCCACTGCAGACAGAGGGTCATCCAGCAAGTACAGGCCGGCGCGTCTGTAAATGCAGCGCGCCAAGCACACGCGCGCACGCTGGCCTCCTGACAGGACACAACCTGGAACATGGTGGTAGCTTTAAAGACTCCATTTTTGCCTTCCTCGCATTAGGTGGTTGTCTGTTTCATTCCATTACCCCCGGAAAGCATGGTCCCCGAAATTAGTGTATCTCCGATGGTGCACCTTGACCAAGTCAATCACGCCACCCTCCACAGATCTGAGCATTTGGCGACTCAAACAAACACGGTAGATCACCCATTCAGCAAAATGAAGCCAATACAGTTTCTTTAATAATGGAGTAATGTGCTAGTATAGTAGGGTGGCTCACCCCTTTCCCCTACAATAGTCCTGTCCCCGTGAGGCAAGTTGTGCAGGTCCTGAGTGAGCTGACAGCTCCGCAGCACCCGCCGGTAGCGCTCAGGACGGTACGGTAAGCCCAGCAGGATGTTCTGTCTCAAGGACGCAGAGAACAACCAAGGCTGTTGAGGGCAGTAAGATACGCTGCCTCTGGAGACAGCCGTGCTGTTGGTGCATGCCAGCTCTCCCAGGGCAGCTCGCAGCAGGGTGCTCTTCCCACAGCCCACGGGGCCCAGCAGCAGCAGCAGCTGCCCCTGCACCTGGGGGGACACAACACATATGTATTTGTACACATTGTAGTAGTCAGCACAAATAATACAGACATTTATTTTGTTGTTTATTGCTTGGGACCTTAGTCAACTAGATCTGTGACATCGCCGGCCAAAATAAATTCTAAGTTTGGGACTTTGTTACAGCTCAACTGAAATAGTATTAGGCTATTCTGTTACTGTTACTGTATCCTGCCGCCGTTCCACTAGGGGTGGCCGGTACCTCCGCAGATGCGTCTCCACTTTTTCCTGTGCATACCTCTTTCATCTCTTTAACATCATCACTTTCTTCATACATACTCTCCTCTTATTTTCACTCTGCAGGTTCCATTCTTTCGCAATCTCAATTTTTTTTACAAATATTCTTGTGTGTCCTCTTGAAAATGACGTTAACATGTCAAAAGTACTTGAAGTGAAATAAATAATCAATTTGTGATTTGTTTATTTTGGGTTTTGAAATAAACACCGAAACGTGAAATCATTTCTGACACCCTTGGTGGGATTCGATCACGAGTTTTCAGCATGGAATGTAAGCACAACTGAACAATTGACCAGACTAAAATCTCTATTTTAATTTAAACCTCACACAACAGTAGGTACATTATTTCCTAAGTATGAAAATAATAATAATAATAAAGCTTTATTTCAGCCCGGTCACGCGGAAGGTGCAATACGTGACCAGCCATATAAAAAGAAATACATTGGTCGAAAAATACATATAGGAAAATAGAAACAGAGAAAGAAAATATAAACAGAGAAAGAAAATGACTGAACTCCATACCTTTAGGTTGATGTCATCCAAAGCCTTAACTTTAGGCTCCCCGTCTCCTTGTTTCCAATAGACCGTGGCATGGTCCATGACCAAACCAGCCTTGGGACCATCAAACTTGTCATCATCATCCACCTCTTCGTCCATATCATCCAGATCCTTAAAGTCATCGTCAACCTCCGTCAATTTGTCTCCAAAGTCATTCATCAACTCTCTAGCAACAATATTGATCTCTCCAGTTTCCTTATTCAACTTCCCCAACATCAACCCATCTCCGACCTTCAACTCTTGGAGTTTTGCTTTCAAAGTTGATTGGTTCTCTTCAACTGTGATATTCTCATCGTTTTCATAGTCTTTCTGCATCGATGTATCCACTTCCGGTACCAATAAGAAGTCTTGGATTCTTTTAATGGAGACGTACGCGTCCATGACAAACATGATGGCGTTTGGAAAGAACTCGGCAACCGTCAGACGGATGAGATCGTAGAGGGAGTAGAGGACGAAGATTTTGGATGCGGTGATTTGGTTTCCGAACAGGACGTACGCCAGGATGCTGATGAAGATGGAGATCCTGGTGTTGAGCTTGACGCAGCAGATGGTGATGGCGCGGATCCAGGAGATCTGGCGGATGACGTTCATTTCCTTTCTGAAGCATAATGAATATTACATTAACCCCCCTACTTTCAGGTTATTTTCCGGAAAATAGGCAAACAATAAACAGGAATCGAAACCACAATGTATGCACTCCTGACTTTCGAAGAGTTTTATGAAAAATAACAAAACGCCAAACAAATAACCGAATGCTTAGCCTGCCCTGGAGGAACTAACTTGTCTAGACTTGTAATGACGTGACTTTGGAACTCAGGCGGACGCCAGGCGGTTTGTAGTTTTTAAATATATTATTATTTCCCAAGCGCGTGTACGGGATACGGGATGTAGCAGAATGGTACACTCAAAGTTTGCGTATCACGTAGGTTCATATGCATAGGGTGGTTAAGATATACTTTATTTGTCAGTCTTTTTTCATCCATACTCTCCATATGTCCAAACCATCTCAATAACTGGAAGGGAAGTATAATATGGCTGTAATGTAAAAAAGAGTGCGTACTTCCTGGCTTTCCCAATAAAGTCTGTGAAGCACAGCTCCCAGGCGTACATCTTGATGACCTGGATGCCCTGGATGACCTCGCTCATCATGCGGATGCGCTCGTCTGTCCTTAGCGCTGTCTTCCTGCGCAGCTTGGCCACCACCTTACCCAGGTAGGCTGCGGACAGAGGAAACAACAGGATGAAGACAATGTACAGTTCTATTTCAACCTACTTATGAAAATACTATTTTCTTCATTTCATCATTTCTCCATTGCTGACATGCTCTCGGGCGTCCGGTATGCTCTTCGTCATTCACATCTTCTCGGCCCTCCGAGAACATTGCTTTCGTCCAAAAAAACATTGCTTTGGTCCAAAATAGCTTCACTTTATTCCACAGTCAACATTCGGAATGCGTTTGACCCCTTAATTTTGTTTGGCACACAAAATTTGAGACAAAAATTTTCACTTTTTTTTTTTTGGAATAGGCAAAAATCAAAGACTATCCAAAACACCTCCTAGCAAAATAATCTATACTTAATCTAAAATCTAAGTTGCAAAGATATATTAACATTTAAAGCTCATATCAAATTCATCAAATGCAACATTTTTATTTTTTTATCTAAATCTAAGTTGCAAAGATATAGATTCGGATCCCGGCGGAGCACAAAAAATATACCATTTATATTTCCAAATATGCTCTTCGCTGGGTTGAAAATATTCATAAAACCTTTACCAAAGACCGGTCACTAAAGGTCCATCCAGCCTTACAGCAACTGGGTCTTGCTTGAGTATTGGCGCTTCCTAGCGACGACCAAGCTCGTACACCTCTGCGGCACTACAACAAGTGTCATAGACCCCCAGAGTCTCTAGAATCTAGGGAGTCTCCCGCACAGGATTTCTTAAAAAAAAAAAACTAAAATCAACAGTCAACAGTATATACCTTGGAGGGGCGTGAACCCCAGCAGGAAGGTGACCCCTATGAGAGCGGACGGTCCCATGTACACGTACATGATGTACAGGACGATGGCGAACTCGATGGGTGCGCGCCATAACTCCATCATGAAGATGATGCACAGGTCGAAGCGGGAGGCGTCGTTGGTCAGCAGGTTGATGACGCGGCCGGAGAGCCCCGAGGACTTGGGGTCGTGGACGTCCACCAGCAGGAGCTGCAGCCACAGGATAAAGGGTTGCAAAAAAAATTATAATAACATACTAATAATTATCTATAATCTATAATATAATCTATAATCTAAGTTGCGAGGATATATTCATTCAAAGCTCTCAGATGTATGCCCACAAACAAACACGTGTAGTTCGCGCTTACAAATGCTGATTGTGTACTTACAAATAAAATCCAAACCTCAAATGAACATAAGCCCTGCAACTCTTGCCGACATTCCCTGAAACAGGGGTGACATTGGCAAAGTGAACCATTTTTTACAGTATGGGTGGTCAACCTCATACCAACCTATAAGTCAAGGAATACGAGTGATAAATAACATTTAAGTATAAGAAAACAACAAAACCTTAAAAATAAATCTATACAAATAAAGTCAAAAATGTCTTATGCAAAAAATGTAGCAAGCTAATAAACCAACATTACAAATCAGCATTGCAGATTAGCCGCCACTTCTTTCTGTCCTTGCATACTTCTTTCATTTCATCCAGAGTCATAACTTTTTTCATACAAGCTCTCCTTTTATTATGACTCTGGATATCCCATTCACTCGCTATTTCGAAAATTTGATCCATCCATACCTTTCTCGGTCTTCCTCTTCCACGACATCCATCAATTCTTGCAGCATATACTTTCTTCGTTATATATTATACGTTATTATAATTAACGATTTTGTGGCTGAATGGTCTGAGGCATTATTTGTAGCATATCTGGGAAAAAATAGCATCGCAACCAGTTTATACGTGCCGTGCAACTTTTTATCACATTATCCTCCTTGTTATTAATTCCTTGACTTATAGGTTGGTATGAGGCTGAGCACCCATACTGTAAAAAATGGTTCACTTTGCCAATGTCACCCCTGTTTCAGGGAAGGTCGGCAAAAGTTGTGGGGCTTATGTTCATTTGAGGTTTGGATTTTATTTGTAAGTGCGAACTACACTTGTTGGTTTGTGGGCATACATCTGAGAGCTTTAAATGAATATATCCTTGCAACTTAGATTATAGATTATATAGATCCTCGATTGTCTAGTTGATAGAATGCTTGCATTCTATGCTGAGAGCTAAGGTTACATTTTAAAGAATGAAAAAAACGGATTTTACTGACCGTGCAAAAGAGAAGGACGATTTTCTCTACGTTTCATCGGAGTCATATCCGACGTCTTCAGGAGACGTGTGTCCTCTACAAAGAGGAACCACGAACTTTTGAATTATTGTTGTTTGTTCGAGGCCGAAGTTTGTAGGTATTTTTATTAACCTTCGGTGATACATCCATAGTTGTACAACTTGTACAACTGGAGCTATAGCGACAACTATGGATGTAACACCGAAGGCTAATAAAAATACCTGCAACCTTCGGCCTCGAACAAACAACAATAATTCAACAGTTCGTGGTTCCTCTTTGTAGAGGACACACGTCTCCTGAAGACGTCGGATATGACTCCGATGAAACGTAGAGAAAATCGTTTTTCTCTTTTGCACGGTCAGTAAAATCCATTTTTTTTGTTCTTTAAAATGTCTAACGACCGTAATCATAATTTAAAATCTAAGGTTACATTCCCACCAAGTGTGTCTGAAGTAAATTTCTGTTTCAGTGCTTATTTCAAATCCAAAATAAAATACCAGCAAGGTTAAATTAGCAACGCAACTAAGCGAAGAATTTGAATGTGTTTAGATAGCACAAGTGTTTGGCACCTTCCTGTAGACCAGCGAGCAGGCCGCGGTCCTGACCTGCATGGCGGTCCTCATGAGGTAGTACAGGAAGGGGTGCAGCATGATGACGTTGAGCACCATGCAGAGGATCACCCCCGAGGCAAACAGGTACGCAGACTGCAGGCTGATCTCCGTCTGGCCAGGAGAGAAGTACGAGATGAGGACGCCCAGGCACAAGGGCTGCGATATCCTGAAACAACAAACCACTGTAACTGAAACTCTGTCCCCATTCCGCTAGTGATGGCCGGAGTCTCTGCGGAGCTGCTTCCATTTCTTCCTATACATACATACCTCTTTCAATTCATTCATATCCATCATTATTTTCACACACTTTTATGGCACTACAGTCCTCAGCAACAAATTACAAAATATTTGTTTGCATTTTCCCTAGCAACATGACCATGTGACGTCACAATTTTATCTACGTCAATTCATGTGAGATTCTGATTTCTAAGTATCATGTCTAAGCTGGACAAAATATGTACCTAAACACCGGGACGTCAATAACAGATAGATAAAGCTTTTCAGGAGTCTGGTCCACTATGTTTTACTCCATGCAGCTGAGACATGGACCATAAAAGCAGCAGATAGGTCGGTTTCGAAATGTGGTGCTGGAGGCGCATGCTCCAAATCCCTTGAACAGTTAGACGTACCAACAAGTCCATACATCAGGAGATGTATTTGGATGGCTTGACTCCAGTTTATTGAGAGCAGCAGGCACGTCATTGGTTGGAATTCTGCAGGCAGCGCAGTCAAGAGAAAACTGGAGGAGAGTGGTTGCTTCCATACGGGTCACAACCTTCAATGATGAGGAATAGGATGAAGAAGAAAGGAAGAGCGAGCTGATGGGTCTACCTGACGATGAGCTCAGCCACGCTGTACAGCACGTTGATGATGAGCAACCGGGGTCCGTACAGCTTGATGAGGCTCCACAGCAGCGAGGGCTTCTTCTGCTCCAGCTGCCTCTGCCACTCCTGCTGTAGCTGCGCACCCACTGTGGAGGACTTGTACTCCGAGGTCAGAGAGTACAGGTCCTCCAAGGTCAGCTGACTGCGCCATCCCCGGAGGAAGATGTCGCGAAGCCACCTGGAAGCCAACATTGAGGAACTTTATACTTCACGTGTAACTTGGTCGTAAAACATTTGCATTCAAAACATGGAAAATGCCTGTACTGGGTAGAGGCAAGTATAATTATTAGTTTATAATTTTATATTTATTATTAATTTATATATATAATTTAAAAAAAAAATACTCTGCGGGAGACTTCCTTGATTTCAGAGACTCTAGGAGTCTATGACATTTGTTGTAGTGCCGCAGAGGTGCTGTTTACGAGCTTGGTTGTCGCTACAAAGTGCCAATACTCAAGCAAGATCCAGTTGCTGTAAGGCTGGATGAGCCTTTAGTGACCGGTCTTTGATAAAGGAGTAAGAATTTTTCACCCAGCGAAGAACATATCTGAAAATATAAATGGTATATTTTTTGTGCTTACTTTAGACTTGCAATTTTAGACTCGTTAATGGAAACGCGTAGGTTCGAATCCCTGCCGAGTATAAAAAATACACCATTTACATTTTCAAATATGCTCTTCGCTGGGTTGAAAAATTCATATTATACCTTTACCAAAAACAGATCACCAAAGGTCCATCAAGCCTTACAGCAATTGGGTCTTGCTCGAAAATTGGCGCTTTCTATAGCTCTCAGAGGGCTCTTGAGGTGTGATTCATACAAAAACAGCGCTAACCAAATACATTATCCCAATATTATTATTTATTAAAACTTGCCCATACAAATTATTTATTTATTTGTATGTATTCTCATTCCTAACAGACGTCGTTCAATTGATTTTAATCAATTTTGATTAAGCCGGGCATTATTTCAAAATACCTAACAATATCTGTGTAATCTATTATCTAAGTTTCAAAACTATATTGCAGATTTTAGTTTCATATAGAATGCATGCCCACAAGCAAGTTGTGTTAATTTGCATTTTACACGCTGCGTGTTAACTTAAAAAATTAAAACAATAACCTCAAATGAGCATGAACCCTGCAACCAGGCCCGGATTAACCCCTGTGGGGGCCCTGGTGCGAAAAAAAATCTCGGGGCCCCCTATAGACCCCCCCCCTTCCCCTCCCCCCTCCCCCCTTATCACAAAATCCCCTCCTCTCGCGCTTATTTTTTTTCAGAACGCAAAATATACAATTTACGAACATGCTAATTGAATGGTTGAATTCCTTGATTCTATTCTTGACTTTTAGGTTGGTATGAGGCTGACCACCCATTCTGTAAAAAGATGGTTCACTTTGCCAATGACACCCTTGTTTCAGGGAAGGTCGGCAAGAGTTGCAAGGCTTATATTCATTTGAGATTGGGTTTTATATTGTAGGTCCACATGTGGCATGTGTAAGCGCAAACTTATACGTCTCTGCTTGCGAGAATGCATTTAATATGAATCTCAATTGATTTTCATCTTTGATTTAGTTTTAGATTATAATAAAAACGGTACTAATTAGGTAAAAAAAAATGCAAGTACAATGCTACTTCTTAGCAATTTTCCCTCCGAATTTGCAGAGGTCTTTTGAGGTGTGATTCACACATAATAGATAAAGCTTATTTGACACATAAGTTTGTGTGAAACTGACCTCTATAATCTATAGTCATAGTCGCAAAGATATATTGACATTCAAGGCTCATTTTAATGCACTACCGGTCGATAGCTCAGTTGGTAGAGTGCTTGCATTCCATGCCGTGAGCTCGGGTTCGAATCCCGCCGAGAATGTCAGAAGTTATTTCCCGTTTCGGTGTTTATTTCAAACCCCAAAATAAAATACCGGCAAGGCTTACTCACCTTCACAAGAAATGAATACCAGCCTCCTCGAGAGCTGGGAAATCCCCACTTCAAATGAAGTGGTTGGCGTAGCCCCCTTACATGTAAAAATAAATAGGTTTCACTCGCCACATGCGAAACCCTTTGGGGGAACGCGGCAAGAAGTTACACTAGATGTGTAGCTTAGATGCGTTTTTTTTGCGTTGTCCACAAGCGTCACGTGTAATTATCGCCTTTGCATATTACTAGGGTGGTCACCTGTTCATCAAAAATTTACTTTTTTTTTTTTTTTTTTAAGGAATCCTGTGCGGGAGGCTCCCCAATTCTTGTGAGTCTTGGGGGTCTATGTCACCCTGGAAAGGTGCCGCAGAGGTGTTGCTTGAGTTCTTGGTTCTGTCGTGAGGCGCTGCAAGGAAGTGGTGATTGATGTTGGTTTTGAATAAAACCGGATTAAATTGGGAAGGGAACACAGATACTGGTAGACCATTCCATAAACGGGCAGTTTGGCAAAGGAATGAGTCATGAAAACGCCAAGTTCTCATAGTTTTGAGATCGACTGCAAAGGGATGAATGAGAGTCGTACTACGAGTTTCCCTTTCTGAAATGCGAGGGGGAGGGATTAATGAGTGGAGCTCATTAGAACAAGCTCCGTGGTAATATCGATAAAAAAGACTGAGCATTCCAACTTTTCTTCTGTGCTGGAGCGGCTGCAGATCGGATGTCAGAGAAGGATCATTGATCAACCTCACTGCCCTCCTTTGCACAGAATCAAGTTGGTCACTCAACTTCTTGGACATACCACACCAGAGATGGCTGCCATACTCGATAATGGGGCGGATTTGGGATTTATACAGAGTCAATAACTGGGCTGAAGTAAAAAACCTACGGGCTCTGTATAATATGCCGAGTCACCGGAAAGCGGAAGTTGTGCGAGACTCAATAGCATCATGGTATTTTAACTCTGATGATAGAGAAACACCAAGAAGATTTAAGTGTTCATGATTAGAGAGGGAGACATTGTCGAAAGTTGGGAGATAGTTGTTTGGAATCCTCTTTAAGGATATCAGACATGCTTGAGTCTTTTTGACGTTGAACTCTACAAGGTTGTCAGTGCCCCAACGGCTGACAGCCCTGAGATCTGTATTGATCTTTGAAGCTAATGATTCACGAGCAATAGATATCGCTGAACTATTTGGGGGCTTTGTAAAAGAGAAACCGTCATGTATTGCACTGTCATCGGCACAGCAGTGGATAGGAGCACAGGATAGTAAATCATTGATGTGCATAAGAAAAAGTGTCGGAGACAAGACGGATCCTTGGGGGACACCGGAATTGATTGGTAGCAGGGCTGATTTACTACCATCGATGACTGTTTGGATAGATCTGTCTTTTAGAAAGCTGGAAATCCATTCTATGAGGAGAAGGGGAAGTCCAAATGATGACAATTTGTTAAGGAGGCTGGAGTGCCAAACTCTATCAAAAGCTTTGGAAATATCAAGAGCAACAGCTTGTGTTTCGCCCATAAGATCGAGGCGTCGACCCCAGACGTGTGTGACATAAGTGAGAAGGTCACCACTGGAGCGGTTACGGCGAAAACCGTATTGGTGGTCGCTAAGCAGTTTATGGGTTTCCAGATATTCCATAAGCTTATCGTTTATGATCCTTTCCATGACTTTTGAAAGTAAGGAAGTGATTGCGATTGGACGATAATTGGCAGGGTCAGAGCGAATTCCCTTCTTGGGGATGGGATGAACGGTTGCAACCTTCCAGTTAGAAGGCACGGTACCGCATCCAAGGGACAATTTGTACAGTTTAAACTTAAATCAAGTTAATATTATTTTCACAAAGCTCAAAAAATCTGACATCCTATCAACCAAATTTACATTATTTTCGACACCGCCTATCTTCAATAAATCATCCATTGTTTAAATTTGCAATGTTTACTCTCTCGGCGCCAATGGCAATAAATGTTTTACAGCCGTCGGAGCCTTTTATTTTATATTTCCGCTGTGGACTTTACAAAGGCAAGTTATGCAGCTATTATCCTAGAAGTTCATTATAAGACACGAACAGGTGTCATAAAATCATACGCATTCGATACCTTTGTTTACCTTTACTCCTACCCAGAAACTTTTTTCTTTGTTACTGGAGGCTTTGTTTAAAATTTTTGGAGGCCCATTCAAGTCGTTAAGGGCCTCATTCAGATCGTCGGGGGCCCCGAACGTTTGCTGTGAGAAACTTTTATTATCGGTGTCTTTGTCTGGGCAAAACGCAGCTTTTTGAGTCAAAAGTATTCAATATCAATTCCTACGACATTTTTTAGAATTCCTTTAAAGTCTTTCGGGGCCCATCCTGGCGCGGGGCCCTGGTTCGGTCGCACCGCTCGAACCGCCCTAGATCCGGGCCTGCCTGCAACTCTGCTCCTTGCTGCCTTGGGTTGATATTGGCAAAAGTGAACAAATTTATACAGTGCATGAGGTACGAGGCTGACCACACAAACTGTAAGCATCGGTTAACTTTGCCAATGTCACCCCTGTTTCAGGAAAGAGCAGAAAGAGTTGGACAGATTATGTTTGTCTGAGATTTGTTTTTCTTTCCTTTTCACATGCGGCATGTGAAAGTATGAACTCACATGTGTTTGCTTTTGGGCATGCATTAAATTTTAATCTTAAAAGTTAACACATTTTTCCTAAATTAGGTAGGTACAAATAACGTAATATCTCAAATCTAAATCTAAGTTGCAAAAAATGTATCATTTGAAATTCATATTATAGGTATACATTCCCACAAGCAGAAACGTATAAGTTCGCTCTAACACATGCCGCATGTGGACCTACAATATAAAAACCCAATCTCAAATGAACATAAGCCCTGCAACTCTTGCCAACCTTCCCTGAAACAGGGGCGACATTGGCAAAGTAAAGCATCTTTTTACAGTATGGGGGGTCAGCATCATATCAACCTAGTAGTAGGTGATAGTTTTAACTGGGTCTTGCTTGAGAATTAGCGCTTTCTACAGCGACGACCAAGCTCGCAAAAGGCTCTTGAGGTGTGATACACACAAAAACAGCGCTCACCAAATAAATCATCCTAATATTATTACCTAATATGGAATAGGTATATTTATTTTTTAAGTCTTACCAATATGTAATGTATGAAAATAAACCGGCTTTTTCATATGGGCTGCTTTTCTGTGTGCACTTGTAAGTCCCGGCATCCATTTTTGAATTTATTTATTATTCAACACTTTTTATTAATTTAATTAACCTTTTAATTCACATTATTTTCATTTTTACTAATGTTAAGTTTAGTATAGTAACCCACAGCTCCTAGATAGGTGGAGATATAGCGAGTTAATAAATGTTTTTTTTTATTTACATTGAAGTATATATACCTAACTACGATAATATATTATATCAAAGAGAAACAGCTGATCTTCACAAGTTCCCGGTAAGCGAAAATGAGATAATTTTCAACATTTTAATCGATAATTGCACAATTTTATGTCATAATTAACTTTAAAACACAACAGGCATTACTTTTATCTCTTCATTTTAATATAATAATCTTGTTTTCTTATCTCGCGGGATATTTTTAGAGACATGTCAACATAACCTCTAAATTTCATCTCGTCTTGTTTGATATGTTGCGACATGTTTCGTAACAATGGCGCAATATTTGAAACACTGAGAGCAACGAGATACATTGAAATTAACTTTTATTCATTAATTATAACTAGTTTTATTCTGTTTTTGTTTTATTAATTCAAATGTACTTAATTGTTTTGTGAATATTATTGTGAAATGTTTTGACAAGATAAACAATATGGCGTTCGTTGGATGGGAACAGCTGTTTTATCGATTGTTCCATTTAATTTCAAATCCTGTACAAACTTTACTTTATGCCATTATAAGCCCTATTACCTTGTTTAATAAGTATCAATTTAGCATGGGACTTTGTTAATCCTTTCGAAACTTTTGTGTATTCAATAATTATTATCACCCTTATTGCACAATGTAATAAGCATCAAATTTGTACACAAACTTGCCTTCCTTATCTCGATGCATTATTGCATCTTTTCCATCTTTTCTATAACATTCTCGGCCGGGTTGCTAGGGAAAGAGCTAAAGAATCTAATCACAAAATCTGTGGAAATGTTTGAAATATTGTGAAACGTAATTCCGTCGACGTTAAAATTAATAACTCGCTTGAAAAATAACAAACTGCCATCTTTGTATTTATTTATTTTATTTGAAAGAAAATTTTATAGGAACTTTAAATTGTTATTTGACATTGCACTATTGTAATTGCGTCTGTAAAAATATTATAATGATTTTTCAGTCATCTTAAATTTGTTAGATTTTAAGTGATACAATGTTCAACTGCATTACTGCACATTTTCACTACTTTCGCTACTAAGCTACACATATAGCGTCACTTCTTGCCGCGTTATCCCCGAAAGGTTTCGCATGTGGCGAGTGGAACCTATTTATTTTTACAGGTAAGGAGGCCGGCCTTACGCCAAGTACCTACCTACTTGAGTTGAGCTCCTGAGGGGGCTAGTAAGTACTCATTTCTTGTAAAGACTGAGTAAACTTTTCCAGGATTTTTTGTCGGACTTGAAATAAACACCGAAACTGAAAATTATGTTTGGTCCCCTCGGTGGGATTCGAGCCCGGACTCTCGGCATGGAATGCAAGCACTCGACCAACTGAGCTATCGACCGGACATAAAATATTAAAAACGGTTAAATGGCTCTCCTGATTAATTAAGATTTTTTTCATTAAATTTTCTTACTAATTTAATTAATGAAATTTTTACAAAATGTATATTTCTTTAAGTTTGTAAGTAGGACACATAGCCTTTTAATTTTCCAAACAAAAGAGGTAATATTTTTATTTGGCGCTCTTTTGTCTTGTCAAAAGCGCGTTTATTTTGCTTTACCGCGGTTTTGTCTCCGTAAAGAAAAAGTAAAACGTCCAGCACAAATTCCACGAAAAAAGTTGTGACGTCGCACGGACGGTTTGCAAGGGAAGAGGCTAAATAAAATTTTGTTTTTGGTTGCTAAGGGCCCTAGTTTATCGACTTGTTACAATTGTTACTTGTTAAAAAAATTAAAACTTTAATTTCGTAAAAAAAACTATAGATATATATATTAGTAAGTAATTTTAATTCAATCAATTTTTTTTATGTATAATAAAATATTTACTTATAATTAAATTTCATTATATTATAAAATTATTAAATTATGAATAATTATACTTATAATTAATTAATTTTAATTAAATTAATTATTATTTAGTTGTTACATAGCTGACGTGTGACGATTGCCCTACGGGAAAACTTCAAACTCGTTCCAAATTCAAATTCAAAATTCGTTCCGAACCCATTCAGAATTCACAAAATGAACGCGCGAAATTCAAAAAACTGAACTGATTTGAACGAGAATCAAAACACTACTAAGTATGAACTATCCACATTTAAAATGTAATATGTATAGCAATTATTACAAAACATTATAATAATTATAGTTTTACTAAGAAAATGTATGGAAACTAATGCAGCGCCTCTAGTGAGTGCTTTAGTTTCCATACTTTTTTTTTAACCCTTTAGTCGGCTTGAGGAACTCATACAACTAATCGAAAGAAATTAAAAAAATACTGACAAGTTTTATTCAAGACATATCCTTTTTTACGTGGAAAAATAGTTCTTATTTTGTAGTGTGCTAAGAACTAAAATTAAAAGTATTGTTTTTGTGTCTCTTAAATAAATTAGACTTACTGCTAATATTAAATACGTATGTTGATTATCTAACAAATGAAAACCTCAACTTTCGAATTATATTCGTTTTACATTTTGCTCGTCCACCAAATCAACTTCGATACATCTCAACACGTATAGGAAGAAAATGACCAACTTGCAAAATTTAACAATTTTTCACAATTCGTATGCTCGGTCGTTAGATCAGTTGTGTAGAGTGCTTGCATTCGATGCCGAGAGTTTGGGTTTGAATCACACCTGAGTGTAGGAAACAGGATTATTTCAAAGTAAAAATAAAAATATCGGCAATGTTTACTCGGCCTTCACAAAAAGTGAGAAGCTGCCCCCTCGGGAGCAGGGAAACCCCCGACATCAAGTGAAGTGGTTGGCGTACTGCTGGACCCCTTTCCGGTGTAAATAAATACGTAATACACGCCACAAGCCACACCTTTCGCTTTCGAGAACAAAACGCTAAGGTGCACCAACCTCCAATCAATATTTGATTGACACATCAAATTTGATTGCATCAAATTTGAGGGACCTCGGTTAAATATTTCTTGGAAGTGGGTAATAACACAAAATATGATGAACATCAGCTGATTTACGTAAATGCAACCAAATGTTTGATTGCAACAGGCCCTAAAACGATGCACTAAATATGCAGCTTAGCTGCGGTTTTTCCACATTATGTTGCCTAATCTAATCTAATATAATCTAAGTTGCAAAGATATGTTACACTGGAGATTCACATTATATGCATTTTCACAACAAGACACGTACAAGTTCGCGCTTGCACATGCCGCATGTGAACCTACAAAATAAACACCAAATCTCAAATGGGCATACACCCTGCAACTCTTGCCGTCCTTCCCTGAGACAGGGGTGACATTGGCAAAGTGAACCATTTTTACAGCATGGGTGGTCAGCCGCATACCAACCTATGAGTCAAGGAACATACACGACAAATTACATTTTGTAAATTAATAAATTATAATATCTACCTTATTGTTTTGTGGTAAGCTTGCTTCTGTTTCGGTTAACGGACGTGTTTTGATCTGACCTAGTGTACGTTCGAATCCTGAGTCAAATACAAATTGTATCCATACTTCTCTGTTTTATCATTTTACTATTGATAACATGGAGGAAGTATTAAATGGAGAGGTCGTAAATGTGATTTAGTACCAATCAACATGATTCACCGTCTTTGACACCATACATTGTTTATAATGCTGTCTCGCTCACGACATATGAAATGCTTTTCTCAATTTCTATGTAAGCAACGTGACTCTACTCCGTCTTCAATGTATTTACAAATCACCAAGGAAACACATGAAATCACTATGGTAACGGATTTGTTAGTAGTGTTGTTGCAAGTATGAAGATATCTGATAAATTCCGAATTCAAAAATGTTCCCACCTCATTGTGTACGGGATGATTTCCACAAGTATCTATTACCGCGAGCATAGAAGTTATATACTTGAAGAAGCAAGTACCTATATATTTGAACATCACTAGTTCCAGAAATGGCTGTCACTTTCACGAACAAAATATTTCGACAAACGAAAAATAAATTTTATCAATGTAATCATATAGAATAGTGATTAAAGTGAAATATTATTCCATGTTCATTAACATATTTACTCTCATTTGTTGGCACGTTTAGAAAATACCCAGTTTGGCATTTGTATGTATTTTTTTTCCAATTAGGTAACACACCTGTTCACAGTTGGAAGGTTACCGATAGACTGAATTGGGTTTTTGTGTGATGAGTGGGGTAGCGTATTTCTAATTCTCAAAGGATTGATTTTTTCGCCCATCCAGTTCTATATATCCATGATTGATAATAATTAATTATTAATGGTAAAACCATAATGAACCATGTGTGTAATGTTTTGTACGGGAATTTAGCCTTTATTTCAACTGTAAACAGGCTCTATAATTCTACTCTCAGAATTAAGTTCCCATATAGAACATGTGCACAATGTTACATATTAGTTTTAGTTCGTGTTCTGTTTTTGATGTATTTTTTCTTGCATTTTACTGCGCTGGGACGTTTCATGTGGCTTCCACACGCTTGCCAACCCATCACAAGTCAAGCGCACAGTGTGTCGTCTAGAACATGCTAGCTGGACAAAATTTTGTCTAATGGGCTAATTTTGTCCAGCTAGCATGTTCTAGACGACACACTGTGCGCTTGACTTGTGATGGGTTGGCAAGCGTGTGGAAGCCCCATCAAGTGTGCTAGTTAAGCAAACAATTACCATGGGCGGAATAGTAGATACATTTAAAAAATATATATATTTACTAATAAGATGTGTCGACTCTTTTGCAGAGTAAAGTACTTTCGATTATATCGCAGATTTTATAAGTAGATAGGTTGGTATGAGGCTGACCACCCATACTGTAAAAAATGGTTCACTTTGCCAATTAATTAATTAATTAAATTAGGCTTATTTATTTGGTGAGCGCTGTTTTTGTGTGTATCACACCTCAAGCAATCTCACTTATGTCCATTTGAGAATTGGGTTTTTATATTGTAGGTCCACATGTGTGAGCGCGAAATTATGCGTGTCTGCTTGTGAGAATGCATTTAATATGAATCTCAAATGATACATATCCATGCAGCTTAGATTTTGATTTAGATTTAGATTTAGATAACTTTAATTTTACAATATTATTATGTTTGTTACAGCAATCTGCATTTATTAATTCATTTCATCAATTAAGTATAAACTTTTTTTTTCAGAATAAATTGTCTTTTTTATATTCTTAGTTAATAATGTATTCTTAATTTGTTTCCTTGACTTATAGGTTGGTATGAAACTGACCACCCATACTGTAAAGAATGATTCACTTTGCCAATGTCACTCCTGTTTCAGAGAAGGTTGGCAAGAGTTGCAGGGCTCATGTTCATTTGAGATCGGGTTTTTATGTTGTAAGTTCACATGCAGCATGTGTAAGCGCGAACTTATACGTGCCTACTTAGGGAATGCTTTTAATATGAATCTTAAATGTATTATATCTTTTCAACTTATAGATTGATAGATAGATAGAATAAACCGGACCGGTCCTCCAGCCTTACAGCAACTATGCTTTACTTGAGAATTGGCGCTTTCTATAGCGACGACCAAGCTCGAAGAGGGCTTATGAGGTGTGATTCACACAAAAACAGCGCTCACCAAATAAATCATCCTAAAAACAAATACTCATCAAATGACGTAGTTCCTCAGGCGCCATTTTGACTTACAACTTCCCTGATAAAGGAGATAATAAATAAACTAAGTTCGTTGACATATTATTTGAGTAGTATAATACCAAAAGCGGAAATCTAGGATTAGTTTAGAAAATAAGTTGAACGTATGGAAACACAAAAAATCATTTTTCCCTTCATTTCCATGCATTCACCTTGTTTTCGAAAACAACTCTAGATGGCCGGCTTTGATTCCGTACCGCTAATTTGTAGTGACTAGTAACTTGTGCATCATACAACTATGTCTCTCTGTGAATAGGAAGATAAATAATGCTATCGCCACCTTAAAGGTAAAACTGAATAAGTGCTATAATCTATAATCTAAGTTGCAAGGATATAATCATTCAAAGCTCTCAGATGTATGCCCACAAACAAACACGTGTAGTTCGCGCTTACAAATGCTGATTGTGTACTTACAAATAAAATCCAAACCTCAAATGAACATAAGCCCTGCAACTCTTGCCGACATTCCCTGAAACAGGGGTGACATTGGCAAAGTGAACCATTTTTTACAGTATGGGTGGTCAGCCTCATACCAACCTATAAGTCAAGGAATACGAGTAATAAATAACATTTAAGTATAAGAAAACAACAAAACCTTAAAAATAAATCTATAAAAAAAAAGTAAAAAATGTCTTATGCAAAAAATGTAGCAAGCCAATAAACCAACATTAAAAATCAGCATTGCAGATTAGCCGCCACTTCTTCCTGTCCTTGCATACTTCTTTCATTTCATCCAGAGTCATAACTTTTTTCATACAAGCTCTCCTTTTATTATGACTCTGGATATCTCATTCACTCGCTATTTCGAAAATTTGGTCCATGCATACCTTTCTCGGTCTTCCTCTTCCACGACATCCATCAATTCTTGCAGCATATACTTTCTTCGTCATTCTTTCCTCATTCATTCTCTCCAAATGTCCAAACCATCTAAGTATACTTCTTTTAATCTTTACTTTCACACTTTCTCTTACACCGCATTCCTCTCTAACAAAATCATTCCTCACCCTATCACTCCGTCTTTTTCCAATCATACTTCTTAAGTAATCCATTTCTACCGTATGGACTTTACTAATCTCACTTTCACTCACCGTCCAGGCTTCACTTCCATACATCAGAGTGGGCACTAGTATACCACCGTGCACCGCCAGTCGAACATTTTTTGAAAGATTCTGGTTTTTGGCGATGCTAGCGGTAGCACCCAGTACGCACCTGCCTTTCATTATTCTTCTTTCAAATTCACCGGTCATTCTTCCATCTTTTTCAAACTTACTTCCCAGGTATACAAACTCATTTACGACATCAACATTCATTCCATTAATTTTAAATTCATAATTCATATTTTCATCATCTCTTTCAAAAATCAATACTTTCGTCTTACTTGCATTCAACTTCAAATGGTTACCTAACAGAGCTTCATTCAATCTAGAGAGCATTGTTTGCAATTCTACTGCAGAATCAGATACAAGAACTGCATCATCTGCATACAGTAGAACACTCACTTTGCTCTCTCCTATCATCAATCCACAATCATTAAGTCTAGCATCCCTGACACACTTGTCCATAACTATGTTAAATAGCCATGGACTCATCACACATCCTTGCCTCACACCCTTATACACTTCAAACCACTCACTATACTCACCATCAATACGGACACATGCCTTACTATTTTCATAGTTTGCATGCACCGCACCTAGGAGAGCCCCATTCACTCCGTATGCTTTCAAAACATCCCATAACATACCTGCTGCATAACATAACATGCTGATTCACTGATTTGAGAAATCGTGGATAAAACATTTTATTGGGGGTAACTTCTCATATTAAGTGAACTAATTACATATTATAAGGAAGTGCTCATGACAAACTTCTAAATTAAAGGATTTTCACTACGGATGGAAGGCCGAAATTCGTTTGACATTCGGCTCAACCGAATTTCGGCAGCTTGGACCGAACTTCGGAATTCGGCCGAAATTTGGTTCAAATGCCAAACATTCGGTGTAAGAAAAAGTTAAATAAAATACCTACTTGCACCATTTTGACTATTATAATTGGATGTCATTGTATCTTTTCTAACCGTAAAATAAAAATTGAGCTTTTATATACTCACTCATGGTCATTTATTTTAGTAGGAACAAGTGAACATTAACTTACAATTTGATAAAAATTAAATCTTCTTCTACTCCATTACATAGATATCAGATTGAAACAAAAACGAAATAATTTTTGTATTCTTCTAACAAATAACAGTAACTAGAAACTATAATGCGTAACTTTTTTAGCTTTATTTACCGAACCGAACTTCGGCCGAACTTCAGCCGATTTTTTTATTTTGACCGAATGTTCGGCCGAAGTTCGTATTTGGTTCAAACCACATTCGGCCCATCCCTAATTTTCGCACTTTTGTAGAAAATAGGGAAAAAGGTGCATTTATCTAAGAAACATGGCATATTTTTACAGACTTTGATGTATGGAAGTGGAGCATGGACAGTGAATGATAGCGAAATTAGTAAAGTATGTACGGTGGAAATGAAGCATTTGAGAAGCATGACAGGAACAACCCTGAAGGATAATGTTAGGAATGAATGGGCAAAGAAAGAATGTAGGTTGAAAAATAATGAATGATGAAATGGTTTGGACAAGTGGAAAAAATTAAAGATGATAGACTGACAAAGTATACATACAGAGAACGTATGAAAGGAAAAAAGTGGTAAGGGACGACTGAGAAAAGTATGGCGTGATCAGATTGAGGGGATTGTGAAAGAATGGGATATACAAAGTGAGCATAAAAGAAGAAAATGCATCAAATAGGTGATGGATATGAATGAATTGAAAGAGGTATGTAAGGATAAAAGAAATGGAGGCAGCTCTGCAGAAGCTCTGGCCACCCCTATCGGAATGGCGACAGAGTTACAGTTACAGTTACTTATTCAGTTTCACCTTTAAGGTATCGATTTATCTATGTCTTTATATGAATAGTAAGAGAAAGAATATAGCATGCAATAAATAATATGCTTCATAGTGTAGTGTCAACTGGGCTTTAAATCAACAATTTTATTCAGTCAGTCGCAGTAACTGTCACTGTTACTCTGTCTAGGGGTGGCCAACATCTTTAGAGCAGCTTCCACTTAGGTATATAGTGTTATCCTTGCAGTTGCAAACCATTTTCAATGGACTCAGCACATTATTTCACATAATATACAGTAGGTACTGTGTCGTCACCTGTCCGGGTTGCGTGGTGACGCATGAATAGCGTCATCTATTTTTATTTTAATTAATAGTCTAAGAAGCGAATTTCATGTTGGACTTTCACAATCTGAAAAAAGTGCGGATAAAAATCGCAAGATGTCGGTATGAACTTTTTTGACATCCAACGTGAAATCTCAAGATTTGAAGACTTCCGCTTCCGTCGTGTTCGCAAGTAGACACGTTTTTATATGTCTCGCGAGCGATTTGAAATTTACCGTTAAAATTCTGTGAGTGAGTGGGTTTGTTTTACGTATAACTTGCAAGTGTGGCAGTTCGTGAACAGAGCTCATCTTCATAGGATCCTGAGAAACGAGCATCATCTTGGACCAGAGCACAATTTGAGGTGAGTGTGGTCCTTTTGATTTTCGCTTCTTTGGTACGGGAAGTCGTCCACAATTGAAAGCCACCTATTGAAGGTTGGCTTTTGTTGAGAGAAAATACCATAGGCATTAGATCTGTGTATTTTATATCTCGCATTGGAGAATACGTTACAGTTTCTCTATTTGTTCTTTTTTTATATTTTATATACCCCCTGAGGGGCAAAAATTACACCTTGCCCCTCCATTGGTCCTTCGAACCCCATTGGTCCTTCGTAACCTTATCGAAACCAGAATGGTTGACATGAAACGGATATTCAAGGATACTGTGTCGATAGTTAATTGTTAAGAACATAATGTAATATGCCTTTGTATTAGAATCTTTATTCTAGCATTATTTATATTGTGTACAAAAATTAACGATTGTCATATATATTTTTGCTGTATGTAGGTAGTTATTTTTTTAATAAGTGTTGAATACACAGTAGGTACATATATTTGTTGGTTGCGGTATTTATAGCTGATGATACCTATCCATTAAGATTAGGTATTCATGCAGCTGAGCGTTGTCTACAGGTACCTACCTACCTTTGTTTATATTTTTATATAAACGTCATTACAAGTTTGTTATTGTTTTTTTTCCATTAGTAAATAAACTGTCTGGAGAAAGTAAATATTGTGATACATACTGACATAAAATAAATTCAACTTTGAGGCAAATCGATTTCTTCTTTCAGAACTGAAAGTAGGTTTTTTTGATTTTGTTACCGTTTCTTCATTGCTATTGTTTATTTAAATAGTAAACATGGCGGATGCTTTAACAAGAACTTTGGTTATATTGAAAGAGAAACAAAAGGTTTATTTTGAAAGAATAAATAATTTATATAAACTAGGAAAAAATGTTTCTAATTTTGCATCCAGAGAGAATAGTAATTTTTTATCGGCTTCCAAGGAAGCAGGAAGCTGGGTTAAAAAGTACGAAGATTTGATAGATCAAATAAATGCACTTTCTTTAGAGATATACCCAGAGGCAAAGGTAAATTATCAATCACTTATGGCCTTTGAAGAACTTTATAGTAAAATAATGGATGTTAGGGAAAGAATTTTAAAAACCGAAACACCACATGTATCGACTCAAAGTGGGCCTAGATATGAGGTAAAATTACCACCCATACAAATTCCTTTGTTTGATGGGAATCCAAAAAATTGGTCACGATTTTTTGAATCCTTTAAGGCAAATGTCCATCTAAATACAGGGTTGTCAGACGCCCAAAGAGTGCAATATTTAACAGGCAACTTGACGGGAAAGGCAGCGAGCATATTTTCGGGAATTGTACCGTCAGCGGAAACCTATAACGTGGTCTGGGACAGTCTTGTTAAAAAATATCAGGATAAACGTGCGCTAGGAACATATTACATAAATAATATCCTTGATTTAAAGAAGGCCGATCACACGGCTGCCGGTCTTGATGCCTTTATTGAGAAGTATGCTGCTTGCATTGCAGCATTAAAACAATTAGGTATTGCAGATGTGGGAGATTTTCTTTTATTTAATTGCGCTTTGCGTAAATTGAATTCGTCTACAGTTATGGCCTTCGAGCTTTCGCTGAAAGACATTGAAATACCTTCTTGTCAGAATCTTATCAGTTTTGTTCAACAACAGGTCAAAATTTTGGAAAGATCGCACGTAAATGAATCGAAGTCGGTTTCCGAAGCTTGCCATTCGAATACACGCGTGAGGAATAATACGACAAAATCTGTAAGTGGACGTGCGTTCCTCGCAAGTGGTAGAGTGTCTACTGGGGACACTCTCTCTTGCGTTTTGTGTAAACGAAATGACCATAATAAATTACATAAATGTGTGAAATTTAAGAGCTATTCTCCTAAGGAAAGGTATGAATTTATTAAATCAAAACGGGGTTGCGTTCGTTGTTTGAGTGTTGCCCACTGGTCTCATTGTACTGAGACAGGAACTTGTCAAATTTGTAATAAGGGACATCATACCCTTCTGCATTTTGACGACAATGAGAATAAGGCCAGACGAGTAGTCAAGAATGCTGAGCAGGGACATCAGCTGTCGCATTCAGGTGATGATATGCAAGGGTCGGGTGTGCCCTCGGTTTCTTTAAGTGCAAATGCTCGGGTGAATGCGAGCACGGTGCTGTTGGCTACGGCACAGGTTTTTGCATGGTCAAATTACAAGAAAAATAAGATGATAGTTAGATGTCTTGTTGATAATGGTTCTCAAAACCATTTGATAACATTAGAATGTTGTAGAAATATGAATTTACATATTGTTCCTCTAAATAATTCAGTAATTAGAGGAATCGGTCTTTCTGCACGACCGATACATGGATGTGTCAATTTTGAAATACAATCGAGGTACAATCCTCAAAATACTTACAAGGTTAACGCGTTAGTGGTGGATCAGATCACGGATCAGTTACCTTCTAGGTACATTGATAACAGTGATATGACTTATTTAAAGGACATTTCAATGGCCGATTTATCCTGGAATGTCCCTGGAGTTGTTGACATTGTGTTGGGAGCACAACTATTCCCTTTTATTTATTTGGGAAAAATGATAGAGTCAAAGTCGAAAGCGCCACCTGCATTATTGACGTCCTTTGGCTATGTATTGATGGGAGATTGTCCAAAGAGTGTTTCAGCTGCAGACAGTTGTCACGAATCTTTTTCTGCATTGGCTGTAAAAGATGCGGATTTATTATTACACAAGTTCTGGGAGTTGGAAGAAATCCCAGTGAAAAAGTTCTTAAGTCCAGATGAGACGGCGTGCGAAAACTCCTTTGTATCTTCTGTGACTAAAGACGAGGTAGGTCGTTACTCTGTTGCTCTACCCTTTTGTGCTGATCCTGAAAATTTGGGCAACTCACGAAATACTGCATTTCGGCGTTTCTTGTTATTAGAAAGAAAGTTTAAGCAGTTACCGAGTCTGCAGGAGAATTATAATTCGGTAATAAATGACTACATTCAAAAGGGATATCTCTCTGAAGTGGCAGAGTCAGGTATTGGTGAACATGGATATTATATTCCTCACCACGCTGTAGTGCGTCAAGACAAACCTATGCCTCGCATTGTTTTAGATGCTAGTGCGAAAACGCATACTGGGTTGTCACTCAATGATGTACTACATTCTGGGCCAAATTTACAGGCTGATTTGTTTCTCCTTTTATTAGATTTTAGGCTGTTTCCTGTCGCGATGACAGCAGATGTACAGCAGATGTATTTGCAGGTTGGTGTATTTGTTGACCACCGTAGATATTTGAGAATATTATTTCGTTTTTCTGAAAAGGAGAAAGTTCGAACCTTTCAATTTAATAGGGTTCCATTTGGATTAAAGTGTAGTCCTTTCTTGGCCATGCGATCTGTGCGTCAGTTGGCATCGGACATGGCTGAACGTTTTCCGGAAGCCGCCAAAGTAGCTGGAGCCAGGTTTTATATGGATGACCTGGTTCAGTCTGTGGCAGATGAGGCTTCGGCTGTTTCTCTGGCAAAAGATCTCGTAGCTTTGTTCAAGTATGGTGGCATGGATCTGGTAAAATGGTCAAGCAATTCATCTTATCTATTAGATAGTCTTCCTAACTCACATAGAGGTTCCATAAAATTTGATGATGATAAAGGCGTAACTCTAAAAGTATTAGGGTTGTCTTGGGATCCAGTTAAGGATAATTTCTTCTTTACTTCGAATGACTCTCAGCAAAAATGCACGAAGCGATCTATTTTGTCATTTGTAGCTCGTTTGTTCGATGTTTTGGGCTTAGTCGCACCAGTTATACTGGCTGCAAAGCTTCTCATCAAAGAGCTATGGCGTGCCAATACCGGTTGGGATGACTCTCCGCCTGATGCTATAATTCGACGTTTTTCGAGTATAACACAAGAACTTCCGTTGCTCGCTACTTTAAAAATTCCTAGGCACATCGGTGTGACTAGCTCAACCAAAGTATTATTAGTAGGTTTTTGTGATGCTAGTCTGAATGGTTACGGTTGTGTTATATATGTACATACAACTGACATGGATGGAAATATTTCTGTCAGGTTGTTGTGCTCAAAATCTAAGGTATCTCCCACCAAGATTACGACATTAGCACGTTTAGAGTTGTGCGCTGCTGTTTTATTGTCAAAGATGTTAAAACTTGTGATCGAGATGTATCGTGATCGGATTCATATAACTGATGTATATGCTTTTTCTGATTCAACGATTGCGTTGGCTTGGATTTGCTCTTCTCCACATCGTTGGTCAATTTTTGTAGGAAATAGAGTCGCTCAGTGTCAGGAGAATTTACCCCCTCAGAACTTTTATCACATCTCTGGGGACGAAAACCCAAGCGACTGTGTTTCACGTGGTATGTTACCATCTCAATTAATTTCTCATAGTTTATGGTGGAATGGTCCACTGTGGCTTCAACGCCCTTCGGATGAATGGCCGATTCAAAGATTCTCCTCGTCCGATGCGTTAGAAATTCCTGAACAGGCAACTGTACTGACAGCCATTGTAGTACATGTCGACTCTATGATTTTATATGATTTAGCACAACGAACTTCTTCGTGGAATAAATTAATTCGAATTACAGTTTACATCCTTCGCTTTATAAATAAATTTAAATCACTGTTGCCTCTTATTGAATGCATGTCCCATGTTGAGGTTAAGTTAATACAGACAATACAAACTGTTCATTTTTCGGACGATATTAAGTTGATAAAAGATAACAAGTTACCATCGAAAAAGCTGCGTAATCTATCGATTTTTCTAGATCAGGAAGGTACGTTACGAGTCGGAGGTCGGCTTTCACGGTCTGATTTACCCTTTGAAGCTAGACATCCAGCTTTACTTCCGAAACATGACTCAGTGGTGAACTTAATAATTAAACATTTTCACGAATCCAACTGTCATACCGGTCCAGGACTTTTGATGTCTATCATACGACAAAGGTTTTGGATATTGGATGCCAGAACCGTTATACGAGCACAAACTCGTAAATGCAATATTTGCTTCCGAGTGAACCCGTCGCACCCTACGCCAAAGATGGTGGACTTGCCTGCCTGTCGCATAACAGAAGCTAAAGCATTTGTGCATACGGGGGTAGATTATGCTGGGCCTTTAAAAATACTTCTTACGCGACGACGTGGACAACATGCTCAAAAGGCATATATCTGCCTGTTTGTTTGTCTCGTGACCAAGGCGGTACATATTGAGCTCGCAACTGATCTGTCGAGTGCCTGTTTTATAGCTGCATTTAAGCGTTTTATCTCTCGTCGTGGGCCAGTTTCCTTTATGTATTCGGACAACGGTACAAATTTTGTTGGGGCTCGTGCCCAATTAGATGAGATATATAATCTTTTACAAAATTCACAGCATAATGTCCGAATGAAGCGAGAACTTGAGGCGTATAAAATAGAGTGGAAAATGATTCCCCCTCGAGCTCCTCACTTCGGAGCTTTATGGGAATCAAATATTAAGAGTTTGAAAACTCATCTGTATCGAGTGATAGGGAATCAGTTGCTCACATATGAGGAGATGCAAACGGTGTTGACTCAAATCGAGAGTATCATGAATTCTAGACCACTAAGTGTCATCAGTTCTGATCCTCACCCTGACGTTATAACTCCTGCGCATTTCTTGATGTCCACTCCCTTAAAACATCTGCCTGCTTCTGAGCTACCTGACACCCCAGTTAATCTTACTCAGCGTAAAAATCTCCTGGATCAAATCGTGTCATCTTACTGGAAGCGATGGAAGGTAGAATACCTGCACACTTTGCAGGTCAGACAAAAATGGCAAACCGATGTTAATGCAATTCAGGTAGGGACTGTTGTACTGATTGGGCAAGAGGACGCTCCTCCTTTGTCCTGGCCTCTGGGAATCATCACCAAGGTTTTCCCTGGGGATGATGGCGTGATTCGAGTAGCCACAGTCAAGACTGAGCAAGGTTTTTACAAACGTCCGGTCGTCAAACTTTACCCATTGCCGACACAATAGATTACTATTTAATTTCGTCTACTGAGTTAGTAGATCTCTACCATTGTACATATTTACCATGTTTAGAATTAATCTTATGCTTTACTACTAAGCTTATCTGTTAGAACATGTTAAATCTAGCTTATTATATTGGCTTAAGTATTTTTGTGTCTAACCTGCTTACTTGTAGGCATACTTATTATATTAATTATATTAAGTTTCTCTAGTTTAAGATTTTCAAACATTGATTGTAATTATACCTATATATCATTTCTCGAATATTGTTTGTAAAAATCGACATGGTTTCTTTGAATATCTGGTTTGTGTTGCAAAGCTTTTAACTTTAAGTCTTTGCAAAGGGGGGTGTATGGTGACGCATGAATAGCGTCATCTATTTTTATTTTAATTAATAGTCTAAGAAGCGAATTTCATGTTGGACTTTCACAATCTGAAAAAAGTGCGGATAAAAATCGCAAGATGTCGGTATGAACTTTTTTGACATCCAACGTGAAATCTCAAGATTTGAAGACTTCCGCTTCCGTCGTGTTCGCAAGTAGACACGTTTTTATATGTCTCGCGAGCGATTTGAAATTTACCGTTAAAATTCTGTGAGTGAGTGGGTTTGTTTTACGTATAACTTGCAAGTGTGGCAGTTCGTGAACAGAGCTCATCTCCATAGGATCCTGAGAAACGAGCATCATCTTGGACCAGAGCACAATTTGAGGTGAGTGTGGTCCTTTTGATTTTCGCTTCTTTGGTACGGGAAGTCGTCCACAATTGAAAGCCACCTATTGAAGGTTGGCTTTTGTTGAGAGAAAATACCATAGGCATTAGATCTGTGTATTTTATATCTCGCATTGGAGAATACGTTACAGTTTCTCTATTAGTTCTTTTTTTATATTTTATATACCCCCTGAGGGGCAAAAATTACACCTTGCCCCTCCATTGCGTGTTCCCATTCCACGACGCAAAAGGAATGATCACTCACACATGCACACGGGTTTCACTGTTACTAGTAAATATATTTTTGCTTTTCGAGAACATTTTCGTGCTGTTTTTGGTGAACTTTCGATTTTTTCAAATTGCTGATCCAATTTTATAAAGTTTTTAATACAATCTGCAGCGAATTCATTACATTGGGCTATAATTCAATTCTACCTCGAATCGAAACGAAATAGCTTTAACTTATAAAGGTTTGTGCATTTACTTAGTGAAAATTCATCTTCATGTATTGAATTTCTTATATAACGTAAGTATTTTTCTTTTTTTAATATTTGTTATTTTATCCTCGAGTACTTTCGACTGTCGTCATTTTCAAGAGTCATTTATATAGAAATTAAATAAAAAAAACTGCAACTTTTCATTAAATGTAATCAAGCTGTCTTATTTATCAATTTTCCACACTCATAACTGTGTATGTGCATTAAATTGCTTGTGTGCCAGTATATAGCTATTTGATACCTAACAGTTGGTTTTCAGCTAGGTTCACTCATCTGCAATACTTCCGTGTGCATGTGTGAGTGATCATTCCTTTTGCGTCGTGGAATGGGAACACGCGTCCGGGTTGCTAGGGAAAGGGCAAACAAATATTTTGATTGGTTTCAAATCCAACCCGTTGTCGGTGTGGGTTGGATTTGAAACCAACCAACCAAAATTCCGAGGGGCTGGTACTCATTTCTTGTAAAAGGCTGAGTAAACCTTGCCGGTATTTTATTTTGGGGTTTGAAATAACCAGTGAAGGAGGAAATAATATCTGACACCCTCGGTGGGATTCGAATCCGAGCTATTGACATGGAATACAAGCACTCTACCAACTGAGCCATCGACCGGAATGCAACTCATCAAATACCTATATTTTAAAAGCCTCCAAGTATTTTTTTAAATTATCAAATGACTAGACATGCTGTGCAAAAACAGTTCACCCCTGTTTTAGGGAAAGGTCAGCAAAAGTTGCAGGGTTTAGGTTATTTAAAATTTGGATTTAAATTTGTAGGTACACGCGCAGAATTTATTTACACGTGTCTGCTTGTGGGCATGCATTTAATATTAATCGTAAATTTTAATACACCGTTGCAACTAAGATTTAGGAATAAATAAGTAGAAACAAAAGTCTACAAACCTTTCTTATTTCCTGTGATACAAAAACAAAACGCTATAATCAGGAGATAAGCATCGTCTGGTTGAAATTTCCGCGAAAACCTTCATTTATTTTCGCGGGCTTTCTGTCAACGAGCAAGGCCGCGCCAAAACCGGGGTCAGCTGATAATGACAGCAATGTCAAACCGACTGTCACCGGCTGCCGAACAAACCTTACCTCAATATTAGCACGAAATACCTTGCCATTATGTATCTATAACTTCAATCTAAGTTGCAAGGATATATCGTCCTCTCAGTGCTTGTTTGGCCTATTACCATTTGATTTAAAGATGACCTTTCAATGAAACTGTCCTAAGAATAACATTATTCACAATCTGAGTTAAGAATATAACGTTAAACACGAGTTGTTTTAAATATTTTTTAAATCAATTTCCATTGTTCATAAGACACATTGGTCCAGTACACATACAAGCATTGCTCATGTGAAATTACCTCTCATGGACATAAGACAAACAAGCACTAAAGGGACGATAAGGTGCAAAGATATATCACACTTAAGATTCATATTAAATGCGTTCCCACAAGCAGAGACGTCTACCTTCGCGCTAACACATGTCGCGTGTGAACTAACAACATAAAAAACCAATGTCAAATGAACATATTAAGCCTTGCAACTCTTACCGATTTTTCCTGAAACAGGGGTGACATTGACAAAGTGAATCATTTTTACAGTATGGTGGTCAACCTCATACCAACCAATGGTCATCCTTCTTATTTTACTACGCCTTTTTCTGTATAGTATATAACAAAATGAGAGAAAGCATGAAAAAGGTGATAACTCTGAATGCAATGAAAGAACTATGCAAGAACAGAAGGATATGACGGTTGATATGCAATGTTGGCGGCTAGGGCTCAATGTACCTATTTTTAATAAAATCCAAAGTATGCTTTTTTATGTATGTCAGCTCCTAGCCCCTTTTTAGGGTACATTTTTGTTCCCAAACTAAAAGATTGATCTGAGGCTGATCCCAATGCTGTAAAAAACTTGGTTTACTTTTGCCCATTCCACTCCGGTTTCAGGGAAAGGTGACAGGAGCTGCAAGGTTTATGTTCATGTAAGGTTTGTTTTTTTTTCAAGCGCGAACTTATAAGTGTCTGACTATGGTCGTGCATTAAATATAAGCCTTAAATGTAAATATATTTTTGCAACTTTGACTATAGATTACGGATAGAAAAAAAAACATGATATCCGGTCGTTAGCTCAGTTGGTAGAGTGTATGCATTTCATGCCGTGAGCTCGGATTCGAATCCCACCGAGGGTGTCGGAAATGGTTTCCCGTTTCGGTGTTTATTTCAAAACCCAAAATAAAAGGTTTTCTGGTTTAAAGGTTTACTGGCAAGGTTTACTCAGCCTTCACAAGGAATGAGTACCAGCTGGGAAATCTCCGCTTCAACTGATCGCCCCCCCTTACCAGTAAAAATAAATAGGTTCCACCCGCCACATGCGAAACCCTTCGGGGATAACGCGGCAAGAAGATACACTATATGCGTAGCTTAGTCGCTTGCTATGATCGCGGATTGACGGTAGAAGTGGAACTGAAAGTAAATTTTGTTTTGGTCTGCGTATGAAATTCTGTGTCGCATTTGTAGGTATTTAAGGTCATAAATATTGTCTCGTCTATGGCAATTATTGATTTTTGTGTCAGTGTGCCAAGGTCGACCCAGTCTTCATGATTTTAATATTTGCATGACCTCCAGTGATGCCAGTGTTGCTCTTTAAAATTAGCGTGAAGTTTGCCATCGAGCGGGCAACATTTCTCCCCCTTTTTCATCTCGCACTGATTAGATTACTAGTTTCAGAAATCATCCTGATAAAACATTTTATTGCGCATAACTTCTCATACTAAGTAAACTTATTATAAAGCATTGGTTCGTCTATCCCAGGGGTCGGCAACTAAGCTATGTACATAGTGTAACTTCTTGCCTGCGTTGTCCCCGAAGGGTTCGCATGTGGCGCTTCGGGACCTATTTATTTTTACAGGTAAGGAGGCCGGCCTCACACCAACCACTTTCAGTTGAAGTGGGGGTCTCTTAGCTCCCGGGAGGGCTGGTTCTCACTTCTTGTGAAGGCTGAGTAAACCTTTGAGATCGAACCCTTGCTCTCGGCATGGAATGCAAGCATTCTACCAATTGCGCTATCGACCATTTTACGAGCTTGATCGTCGTCGCTACAAAGCGCCAATTCTCAAGCAAGACCCAGTTGCTGTAAGGCTGGATGGACCTTTGGTGACCGGTCATTGGTAAAGGTTTTATGAATTTTTCAACCCGGCGAAGAGCAAATTTGAAAATATAAATGGTATTTTTTTGTGCTCCGCCGGGAATCGAACCCACAACCTTCCCATTCAGAGTCCGCAGTGTTACCACTGAGCTACGGACCGGCAACCTTTTGTATTTATTAACAATATATGTTAACATTCAAAGGTCATATCAAATGCATGCCCACAAACAAACACGTGTAAGTTCGCGTTTACAAATGCTGAATGTGTACTTACAAATCAAAATCCAAACCTCAAATGAGCATTAACCCTGCATCTTTTACCGACCCCACCTGGAACAGGGGTGTCTTTGGCAAAGTGACCCATTTTTTACAGTATGGGTGGTCAGCCTGATTCCAACCATATACGAGTATCTTTGATCCAACAGAGTGAGGACGTGCCATTGAAAGGGGGATGCTGGGAATCAGCCTCAGAGACAGGGTTCCAAACCAGGAGATCCGTAGACGCACTGGTGTCACTGATGTCATTCAGCGAGTGGCCTGCTTAAAGTGGCGCTGGGCTGGTCACTTCGGAAGGCAGGACCATGACAGGTGGCCGAAAAGGATCGTCTAGTGCGGCCCAGGATTTCCAAGCGGGGAGTGGGGAGACCCCAACTGAGGTGGCTGGACGACATGAAGGGAACTGCAGGAAGAGGATGGCTGAACACAGCAGCCGATAGACATACATGGAGAGGATTTGAGGAGGCCTACGTCCAGCAGTGGACTGAGAAAGGCTGAGCAAGAAGAAGAATATATCTATGCAACTTAAATTATAGGTTACAGATCATCATCATCATCATCCGGTCTTGTTTGACCGGTCCGTAGTCCAGTGGTAACACTTCGGACTCGTAAATGGAAGGTTGTGGGTTCGAGTCCCGGCGGAGCACAAAAAATATACCATTTAAATTTTCAAATTTCCTTTTTACCAAAGGCCGGTCATCAAAAGGTCCCATCCAGCCTTACAGCAACTGGGTCTTGCTTGAGAATTGGCGCTTTTTACAGCAACGACCAAGCCCGCAGAGGGCTCTTGAGGTGTGATACACACAAAAACAGAGCTCACCAAATAAATCAGCCTAATATATTTTTTTTTAATTAATCCAATAAAAATACATTTTGGTTAAAATGTAACTCAATTGCCACTACCAGCGCTGTTTTTATTCATATACAAATTTACGTTATTTCATCTCATTTTTATGCCCTTGCTTCCGGTTTTATGTCACAATATCCGGTTTTCAAACGAAAAGAAAGTGAAATTTTAGCGACTCGCCCTACAGGCTACAGTACCCTTAGTACGAGTTGCAAAACTTGAGAAAAGTAAAGTTTACGGAAAATATTAAAGAGTGATTTCTCCCAAAATCTGCCGTTTTTGTTTCTTACACTTTATGGTCTTAGCAAAAGAGTTACAGTTGGGATGAAGAAAATCAAGTTTAAACAAACAAAAACGGCAGATTTTGGGGGAAATCACTCTAAAATAATTGCCGTAAACTTTACATTACCTACTCAAGTTTTGCAACTCGTACTAAGGGTACTGATAAATTATTGCGTTATGCAAGTAAGTCAAACCTTTCAGGACAACTAAACAGGGTTGCCACCTTCGTGAAATCGATTCCGGGAATTATTTGTTATTTTAAATTTATCACTTGTTTACCTTTCATTTCCACTTCTCCATTTTTCACTATTAAAGGTTTCTTATGCTTTTTATGTGTATTTTTTTGCAAGTAAGTAAATATTTACATTTTTTTATTATTCCCACAGAACAACATATTCCTTGACTTATAGGTTGGTATGAGACTGACTACCCATACTGTAAAAAAATTGTTCACTTTGCCAATGTCACCCCTGTTTCAGGGAAGGTCGGCAAAAGTTACAGGGTTTGTGTTCATGTGAGGCTTAGATTTTAATTTGTAAGTACACATGCAGCACTTGCAAGCGTGCACTTACACGTGTCTGCTTGTGCGCATGCATTTAATATGAATTTTAATTGTTAATATATATTTACAACTTGACTTATAGGTTGGTATGCGGCTGACCACACATACTGTAGAAATTTCTTTGCCAATGTCATCCCAGGTTCAGTAAAGGACGGCAAGAGCTGCAGGGTGTATGTCCATTTAAGATTTGGGTTTTTATATTGTAGGCTCACATGCGGCATGTGCAAGCGCGAACTTGTACGTGTCTGCTTGTGAGAATGCATGTAATGTGAATCTTCAATGTTACATAGCTTTGCAACTTAGATTAGATTAGATTAGACAACTTGACTTATAGGTTGGTATGCGGCTGACCACCCATGCTGTAGAAAATTCTTTGCCCATGTCATCCCTGGTTCAGGGAAGGACGGCAAGAGTTGCACGGTGTATGTCCATTTAGGATTTGGGTTTTTATATTGTAGGTTCACATGCGGCATGTGCAAACGCGAACTCATACATGTCTGCTTGTGAGAATGCATATAATGTGAATCCCCTATGTTACATAGTTTTGCAACTTAAATTAGATTAGACAACTTAGATTATAGATTTGTGTACAGTACCCTTAGTGCGAGTTGCACAACTTGAGAAAAGTAAAGTTTACGGAAAATATTAAAGCGTGGTTTCTCCCAAAATCTGCCGTTTTTGTTTCTTACACTTTATCTAATCTAATCTAATCTAAGTTGCAAAGATATGTTACATTGGAGATTCACATTACATGCATTCTCACAACCAGACACGTACAAGTTCGCGCTTGCACATGCCTCATGTGAACCTACAACATAAAAACCAAATCTCAAATGGACATACACCCTGCAACTCTTGCCGTCCTTCCCTGAGACAGGGGTGACATTGGCAAAGTGAAGTGGCAAAGTATGGTCTTAGCAAAAGAGTTACAGTGATGAAGAAAATCAAGTCCAAACAAACAAAAACGGCAGATTTTCGGGGAAATCACTCTTTAATAATTGCCGTAAACTTTACAATACTCAAGTTTAGCAACTCGTACTAAGGGTACTGGTCACGATTTTGACAGTCGTTTTATTTTAATTTTAAATCCGGGGTAAATTGAATGACCCGATATTGTTTCGACAACCCTAACTTGACAGGTGATGGATACATAACTTAAAGCTTCGTTTACACACTTCTTTCTGTGGATCTTGATTAAAAAAGCATTAAGGGATTTATTACGTAAGTAATAAAAAATTCTCTCAGTTAATGACAGTTTACTTTAGCGTTAAAAGGGAAAGCTTTATGAGAGCATTAAAAAGCCATTAGAGGATTTAAAATGAATAAAATATGAGCAAAAAGCTGGTGTGCCTTGGGCATGTTAGGATTTTTTTTTTTTGCTAAGTGAAGGCTTGATTGAATCAGTGAGATATTTGGGTGTATTTCCAAATAAAGCTTTGTTCAAAAAAAAAACAATTTATGAACACTTAATTGGAAAACTTTGTTTTATTCCACTGTGAGTATTTATTGTTGAAATAACGTTTTCGGAGATCATTCTCTATCCTTAGTTTCTTATATTCTACTAAACTTTTTTTCCACTGTGAGTTTTTTTAAATTAAATACTAAAAATTTCAATGAAGTGTTCATATATATATATATTTTTTTTTTAATCAAATTTAAAATGGAAATCCACAATATTTCACCAAAGCAATTTGAAAAGTTAAAGCTCTGTGGACCATCAAGCACGCTTGGAGCTCGACGCTCTCTGCGACACGGAGCCAGTGAAGCTTCTGGAGAAGAGGAGGAATGTGATTGAATTCCGACTGACCAGCGATCATGCGAGCACATACTGTACTGTAACTCTGTCGCCATTCCGCTAGGGGTGGCCAGAGCCTCTGCAGAGCTGCCTCCATTTTTTCCTATCCTTAGATACCTCTTTCAATTCATTCATATCCATCACCTATTTCATGCATTTTCTTCTTTTACGCTCACTTTGTATATCCCATTCTTTCACAATCTCCTCAATCTGATCACTCTATACTTTTCTCGGTCGTCCCTTTCCTCTTTTTCCTTTAACACTTTCTTTGTATACATACTTTGTCAGTCTATCATCATTCATTCTTTCCACATACCCAAACCATCTCATCACATTCTTTTGTACCTTAACTTTCCCATCCTCTTTCAAATTACATTTTTTTTTTACCCATTCATTCCTAACTCTATCCCTCAGAGTTTTTCCTGTCATGCTTCTCAAATGCTTCATTTCCACCGTACATACTTTACTCATTTCGCTATCGATCACTGTCCATGCTTCACTTCCATACATCAAGGCCGGTAACAATATGCCATTGTGTACCGCCATTCTCAGATCCATGCATTGATTAATCGTAATATTTTATTTTGGAATTCTTGTAATTAAAAATGAATTTAATTCCTTGATATAGGTTGGTATAAGGCTGACCACCCATAGGTACTGTAAAAAATGGTTCACTTTGCCAATGTACCCCTGTTCCAGGGAAGGTCGGCAAATGTTGTAGGGTGTATGTTCATTTGAGATTGGGTTTTTATATTGTAGGTCCACATGCGGCGTGTGTGAGCGCGAACTTATACATGTCTGCTTGTGGAAATGCGTTTAATATGAATCTTAAATGATTTATATCTTTGCAGCTTAAGTTTAGAATTAAATCTAGACAGCATATTCATTTTTCAACCCAGCGAAAAGCATATTTGAAAATTTAATGGTGTTATTTTGTTGTCCACCGGGATTTGAACCCACGACCTTCCATTACCGATACACTAACCACTAGACTACGAAACGGTGACTACCCCTAGCATGAAATACTGCGTAAAATCCCCTCGCTCTCGTAAAAAATAATGTATGAAAACTAAATCACTTACTAGGGGGGGCTGTTTAAACTTACACACATTTTTCTATTTTCAATTTATAGTCCAGGTTTACGCAACTAAGCTACACATATAGTGTAACTTCTTGCCTGCGTTATACCCGAAGGGGTCGCATGTGGCGCTTCGGGACCTATTTATTTTTACAGGTAAGGGGGTCGGCCTCACACCAACCACTTTCAGTTGAAGTGGTGGTTTCCCAGCTCCCGGGGGTCTGGTTCTCATTTATTGTGAAGGCTGAGTAAAGCTTTGAGATCGAACCCTTGCACTCGGCATGGAATGCAAGCATTCTACCAATTGAGCCATCGACCTTTTCACGAGCTTGATCGCCGTCGCTACAAAGCGCCAATTCTCAAGCAAGAGGTTTCATACCCTGAAACCCAAATACCTTGTGCGTAGAAAGCAGATGCACTAACTGCATAACCATTGGCCTATTTACGCACGCAAGTAAATAAATATTAAATCGATAGTTTATGCTTCATCTAATCTCATACAAAAATATGCATTTTCAGAAATAATATGTCGATTAAGTTATTCACATTAAAGTCCCTATGCGGGCGGTGTGACCTTGCGACAACATGCATTACAGGGAACTGTTCATGGGTAGAATAGACATCAGTGAAGGACCTCCCCATACAAAATTTAAGTGTGTTAATGTATGATAAACTCAAGAACTACAGAACAGATGCACATCAAATTCACAACAAATATTATTCAGAACCTCAGATATGTCTAGCTTTTATTAAAAGTCTTAAAATTGTAGTTTTTTTTAACAAATAAACATGATCGATTTCAACACCTTTTTTTATGTGAAACCAAATAAGTCATGACGTTCCATTTTCAAATGAATTCGCAGCTTCGTAATACCCTGAGTACGAGTTGCAAAACTTGAGTAAAGTAAAGTTTACGGAAAGTATTAAAGAGTGGTTTTCTACTAAATCTGCCGTTTTTGTTTGTTTGAACTTGATTTTCTTCATCACTGTAACTCTTTTGCTAAGGCCATAAAGTGTAAGAAACAAAAACGGCAGATTTTGGGAAAAATCACTCTTTAATAATTCACGTTTGAATCAAATGGTGGATAGAACTGGGGAACGAGATGCAGAGCTATCAGAAATTCGTAAATAAAAGACTTAATTTCATTTAAAAAAATAAAGCAGATTAGGTTAGAAAATGGTTCACTTTGCCAATGTCACCCCTGTTTCAGGGAAGGTCGGCAAAAGTTGTGGGGCTTATGTTCATTTGAGGTTTGGATTTTATTTGTAATTATACATTCAGCATTTGTAAGCGCGAACTACACTTGTTTGTTTGTGGGCATACATCTGAGAGCTTTAAATGAATATATCCTTGCAACTTAGATTATAGATTATTATAGATTATAGATGTTTTTCTGAATGTCATTTCTATACAAACTTAATTTTTAATAGCATCTACAATTAATATTATCTAAACACCCATTTGTTTATTTGTATTATAGAAAAATTACTTTATTTATGGAACACGTGTAAAAAAATGGATTTGTTCTTGAAATAAGTTATTGTGTCTGTTATGACGAATTATTTGTCATTTTACTTTTAAAATAAGCTATAGATGTACATATGTACTAGGTATGCATGTAAGTCAATATACCTACCTTACAAAAAGATAAGGGAATTTTAAGGTCTTTTGGTGGCCAAAAATTTCAAGGCTAGAATCTCAAGGTTAGCTTGACAATAACAATGAAAATATGTCCTTAAGATGAGAGACCATGTCTCCAGAATGAGCCATGGTGTATAAGCTAGAGCTTTTAAGCGCCCTTGGGGTGGCTAGTGCCACTAAACGGCGCTGTATACAAGTTGTCCAATTATCATTAGAGACGCCACATGCAGTACCTGCTGGACTGCTCAGAACATCTGAAATGAATGATCATTATATATATATAAGGATAATTTATTTTAATGTACACATCAAGCGCCCTCTTAAATCACGGATAAGATTTATCCACATACGTAAAGTCTGTGAAATAGAGGACACAGTAAGATGAGAGACCATGTCTCCAGAATGAGCCATGGTGTATAAGCTAGAGCAGCCACATGCAGTACCTGCTGGACTGCTCAGAACATCTGAAATGAATGATCATTGTATCCACATATGTAAAGTCTGTGAAATAGAGGACACAGTTAGATGAGAGACCATGTCTCCAGAATGAGCGATGATAGACTTACTCGCACCGTAGCTTATGAGATGAAAACTGGCCAACGCCAACGTCCAGCTGGAATATTTGACGAAACGATAAAAATGGGAGTTACTTCGTCGTATGATCAAATGCTAGTCAGAATACGTGCTGATTCACTGATTTGAGAAATCGTGGATATAACATTTTATTGGGTGTAATTTATCATAGTAAGTGAACTCATCATATGGAAGTGCTCATGAAAAACTTCTACACTACAGGATTTTCCCACTTTTGTAGTGTTGTCTCTCGTACAAAATAGTAAAATAGGTGCATTTATCTGAGAAACCCATGCTAGCTAAATATATCACATATTCAGTTGTACATACCTTCAAGGTATCGATGTTTTCATGCATTTTAACCCTGCAGGTGTGTATTATGGATAGAAGGTATTTATCTTCATACCCCGAAAGCCTTATGTGTAATTATATCCACATTTAACCTTCTCATATACATGCACAATTTTAGTACATTATATATTTCGCTCTGAAGTAGATTTTTCCTTCAGTTCGTTACTGACTTCGCAAGAGGGAAGTAGCGACAACAGTGTTCCTGATAAAAAATACATGTAGTTAACATTATAAGAATATTTCGTATGAAATCGCGTATCTTATAGAAAAAATCGTAAAAAATAGTTTTTGACAAAACTAATTCATCTGAAAATTTCAAAATAAAATAATTGCATACGTATGTTTACCTAAGTGATAAAATAATAAGTGATTTTAATAAAATAGTAGGTTTAATCATAAAGTGAAGTGATAGGAAGTTATAGTTAGTTATTTATGAATTAACAAATGTTTGCCATGAGTGGATAGTTTAAAGAAGTGCTAAAAATACAGTAAAAATATTCAAAAGTAACGAGGGTTGGTTGTATTTTGTTGAAATATTGAAAAGTCCATAATTTTTACTTCTTCTTCTTTTTTTACATCTTCTTTTCTCCACTTAGACCTTTTGATCTGTGTGTGATAAAACACTTCGTATCAGCTAATGAATCCTGAGCTGAGGACGTCCAGCTGTCTTTCCGCCCTTAGGAGGTCTTCCAGCTGGGCGTTGACCTATTAGCACCTCATCAGCTACGATTAAAAAAAAAATAGGCTGATTTATTTGGTGAGCGCTGTTTTTGTGTGTATCACACCTCAAGAGCCCTCTGCGAGCTTGGTCGTCGCTGTAGAAAGCGCTAATTCTCAAGCAAGACCCAGTTGCTGTAAGGCTGGATGAACCTTTTGATAACCGGTCTTTGGTAAAGGTTTATGAATTTTTCAACCCAGCGAAGAGCAAATTTGAAAATACAAATGGTATATTTTTTGTGCTCCGCCGGGATTCGAACCTACAACCTTCCATTTACGAGTCTGAAGTGCTACCATTGGACTACGGACCGGTCATGTACGATGTGTGCGAGTCTTTCATGACTCATTTTGGAGACAATAATATGATCTTCAAAATTCCCTCCTGGATCTACTTCATCTCACTGTCTCCTCTATTTTTGTAGGCTTTTACTATGTGGTCTTCCGTATTTTGTTATATTTATCATTTTAAAGCTTGTTCAGTTCATGCTCAGTCAAAAAGCCTCAGTCCATGGTCCCCTGACATCCATTACTTAACTTTTTGGGTGTCACTGTGACCTTGTATTCTGACCGCCATCCTCTAGAACTCTTTATATTGTGCAGCTTCAGTCCATGGTCCACTGACACCTAGGACTTTACTTTCTTCGAGTCACTATCACCTTGTAGTCTCACCACCATCCTCCAGGACTCTCTGTGTTGTGCAGCCACGAAATAAAAAATATTGCTTTAAATAAAATGTACCAACAAAAAGTGTTCAATTCAATGAAGAATATTTGGATTTTCTTAATAATATATTGTCAAAGTGCGGAGTCATTATTTGGTGACAATTTTCCTGTCCATCCTTTGCACGATGACGGAGGAACTGGCTTCATATCATGTGGTTCAAGAACAGTCGATTTTAATGGTGCAAGTAGCAAAGCAAGTTCATGGGCAAGTGGGCTGGCAAGTAACTCGGCGAGTGTGAGGGAAGCCAAGATAGTTGGAGGGGCAGAAGCGCCTTATGGGGCGTTCCCATGGCAGGTAAGTGCCTAGATCATGGAGGGTTGTCATCTCACAAGCTGCGGTGTGAGTGAGTTTATCACGGCTCATTCTGTAGACATGGTCTCTCATCTTACTATATCCTCTATTTCACAGACTTTACATATTATGTGGATACAATGATTATTCATTTCAGATGTTCTGAGCAGTCCAGCAGGTACTGCATGTGGCTGCTCTAGCTTATACACCATGGCTCATTTCTGGAGACATGGTCTCTCATCTTACTGTGTCCTCTATTTCACAGACTTTACATATGTGGATACAATGATCATTCATTTCAGATGTTCTGAGCAGTCCAGCAGGTACTGCATGTGGCTGCTCTAGCTTATACACCATGGCTCATTCTGGAGACATGGTCTCTCATCTTACTGTGTCCTCTATTTCACAGACTTTACATATGTGGATACAATGATCATTCATTTCAGATGTTCTGAGCAGTCCAGCAGGTACTGCATGTGGCTGCTCTAGCTTATACACCATGGCTCATATATTACTCTACTAACTGTTTCTACTTCTATTGATTTAGAGTCACTAGTGTTCATGTCCTGTCTGTGAACTGTTCCAGGTGGAGATCAAGAAGCTGAACTTGGAGTCGGGGCAGTTTGAGCATCACTGTGGAGGAGCAGTGGTTGGGGCCAGGACTTTTCTGACTGCTGCACATTGCTTTGATCAGGTGATGATGTGCTTCCACTAGAAGCACGTCTGTTGCCTTCAAATTAAAACTGACTGCAACATGTATCCAAAGAAGTGTTTATAATTTGGCTGACGGCCATGGTAATGGTGATGCTCATTTGGTTTCCAGTTTCTCTTCAACAAAGCTTGCAGCTCTGCTTGTGTGTCGGCCAAGAGAATTGTATAATCGCTCATCTCTACGACGTTAGCCATGTTGAAAGCACCGGTTCCCATAGATCACCGAAGTTAAGCAACATTGGGCGTGGTCAGTGCTTGGATGGGTAACCGCTCAGGTACACCGCGTGTCGTTGGCATCTTGGACCGGTCCGTAGTCCGTAGTGGCAACACTTCGGACTCGTAAATGGAAGGTTGTGGATTCGGATCCCGGCGGAGCACAAAAATATACCATTTATATTTCGAATGTGCTCTTCGCTGGGTTGAAAAATTCATAATCCTTTACCAATGACCGGTCACCAAAGGTCCATCCAGCCTTACAGCAACTGGGTCTTGCTTGAGTATTGGCGCTTTGTAGCGACGACCAAGCTCGTACACCTCTGCGGCACTACAACAAGTGTCATAGACCCCTAGAGTCTTTAGAATCTAGGGAGTCTCCCGCACAGGATTTCTTAAAAAAAAAAAATATATATATATATACAGATTAGTGATCAAGCTGTCTGCTAACAACTTTGTCTTCCTTTTGGAGGTATCCAGGCCAAGAAAGATTTGGTCTTCCAATTTCCCTATGGCCCTCTATATTTCCTTTTATGACAACGTGAAGAACGGTTCATAATTATCCGTCATTACTTCCTTAATCCAGTTCACAAGCCTTGAAGGCTCAGGACCTCCCGCACCACAATCCTCCAGGATTCTCTGTCTTGTTTCGTTTCCCTCCAAGGTCTCCTTACTCCCAGGACTTTCACATCGTCGTCGACATTGGCTACAAATTTAATATGAGACGTCATCAATTATTATTCAACCAAAATATGATGATGAAATGAGCTTGATTGTTGTGTATCAATAACCCCTGCAATGCAAGTATTTGTGAATGTTTCAGCCCCCTCTGCAGCTGGAGTCCTTCAGGCTGGTGCTGGGAGACCACCAGCTGCTGGTGAGGGACAAGCACGAGCACAGCTTCCGACTGCGCAAGGTTGTTGTGCACCCCGACTTCAGGAAAGGTGAGAGAACTGCACTCTTGTAGCTCCTATTGTCATCATTTCTTAAAAAGTTTTTTTTTATTTTGTTACGAGTTCCTTGACTTATAGGTTGGTATGCGGCTGACCACCCATGCTGTAAAAATGGTTCACTTTGCCAATGTCACCCCTGTTACAGGGAAGGAGGGCAAGAGTTGCAGGGTGTATGTCCATTTGAGATTTGGTTTTTATGTTGAGGGCTCACATGAGGCATGTGCAAGCGTGTCTGGTTGTGGAAATGTATGTAATGTGAATCTCCAATGTAACATATCTTTGCAACTTAGATTAGATTAGATTAGACTGGCATAAAATTACTAAAAGTTGTAACATAAATATACCAAGAACTTTTGCATCTAGTGCAGATGCGAGCCATCAACTTTCTCACTTAGCAGAGTAGCAAACCATTAATTTACACATTCAGTAGAGACTCAAACCATTAAATTTATACATTGAACAGGGGCCCAATTTTGCTAGCTCACCAAGCGTCAGCATAGATTTGCGTCTATCTCCCTTCCTCACTAGCCTACTTCCAATACATCTATCCTCCTTCCATGTGAAAATCACTCAGTGGCAGCTAAAACTGACGCTAGAGGCGCTATCAAAATTGGATCCAAGAGATACAAACCATCAATTTACACATTTAGTAAAGACACAAAGCAACAACTTACACATTTAGCTGGCACGCAAATCAGTGACTTATGCATCTAGTAGTGTCACAAACTACATAACCACATACTTTTTATTGAATACTAGCAGTACCCGGCGTGTTTCACTACGCCATTTGGGCATGTGGTATCATTTTTTTTCTACAGATAAAAGAGGAAACAACAGGATCAAAAAAAAAAGTGTGCTAATCGGAATCAAGCTTCACACAATTTATCTCTAGGTTAATCTTCACGTTTTCTAAAAAAAAAGGTCTAGGTATAACTGTTAAGCAGCAGAGCCAAGCATAGGGAAAATCGATTGCGGTGCTCCATTTATATTTAAGATAAAAAAATCGGCTATGTAACGTCACTCATCTAATCTATTCTAAGTTGCATGGATATAATTGTTACATTTAGAATTCACATTAAGTGCATGCCCACAAGCAGACACGTATAAGTTCACACTTGCACATTCTGCGTGTGAACCTACAACATAAAAACCCAAATCTCAAATGAACATACACCCTGCAACTCTTTGCTGACCTTCCCTGAAACAGGGGTGACATTGGCCGACATTAGTGAACCATTTTCTATTTATAGTTGGTCAGATGCATATTGACCTATACAAGAAAAGAATATAAACAATAAATTAAATTTTATAATCATATAATTAAAGAACTAATCTATAAAATTCACTATACTCTTTGAGCAAAGTGAAGAAATAAATGTATTCCAAACAATCAGGAATATTTTTCAATGTAACCGCACTGTGAAACGTATGCAGTTGGGGAAAATGCTTCATACAATATGACGCACTTAAGTGTTTTTTCAACTATCTCCATAAAAGTGTTTAATTTATGTTGAATTTTTGACTCCCTGTCCTGTCTTTATCCCGGCCAAGTGAATTCACATTTTTTCCCCACATTTAAAATGTGCTCTATCCATTATTTCAATAAGTGAAAGTTTTAGGTAGTGCACACGGAACATTTTCTATTGACAACAAAATTGTAAGTCGCACGGCCGGGTTAGGTAAAAGGCAAACATTTTGTTTATCTTGGTAGAGTGCTTGCATTCCATGCCGAAAGCTCGGGTTCGAATCCCACCGAGGGTGTCAGAAATGATTTCCCGTTTCGGTGTTTATTTCAAACCCCAAAGTAAAATACCGGCAAGGTTTACTCAGCCTTCACAAGAAATGAGTACCAGCACTCTCGGGAGCTGGGAAACCTCCACTTCAACTGAAGTGGTTGGCGTAAGGCCGGCCCCCTTACCTGTAAAAATAAATAGGTTCAACTCGCCACATGCGACCCCTTCGGGGATAACGCGGCAAGAAGTTACACTATATGTGTAGCTTAGTTGCGTTTGCGTTTTTGCGTTTGGACCATTGTCACATAGAAGAAAGACGTTTAACCGCCGAGAAAAAAACGATCTTTAAATTTGTGGTGAGTATATAATTTTACAGAAATGCGGTTTTTGAAAAAACAACTATATTATGTATGTTTTAATTAAAAGTATGTTTCAATAAAAGGTTTTAATAATAATAATATATTTCAATATGGTCTTCTAGTTGTGACCTACGAACTTTCGTTTATCGTATTTTTTATAAGTGCGGGATATAAAAGCTTTCTTACATTTCTAAAATTCAACTTGGAATACTTGAATAACATTTTTTAATTTGGAACTTTTGTCTAGGCCAGGGGTCGGCAACCTTTTGAGTCGGAAGAGCCAAAAATTACAATTTACAAATTTCAAAGCTTTTCCTTGACTTATAGGTTGGTATGAGGCTGACCACCCATACTGTAAAAAATGGTTCACTTTGCCAATGTCGCCCCTGTTTCAGGGAAGGTCGGCAAGAGTTGCAGGGCTTAAGTTCATTTAAGATTGGGTTTTTATATTGTAGTTCCACATGCGGTATGTGTGAGCTCGAAATTATGCGTGTCTGCTTATGGGAATGCATTTGATGTGAATCTCAAATGATACATATCTTATTTTGGATTTGGATTTGTAAAGAGCCACAAATGTTTTTTTGCCAACAATAAATAGCGTCGATGGGGCGGGGGGAGGGTGAAAAGCGAGTACAAGTAGCGGAGAGATCGTTAATCGATTCAGAACGATTTAGTTTTTTTTCGATCAGAAGTATAATTCTGTGTTTTTTTTATATTTGCGTATGAAGCTAAAGAGCCGTAACTTCACACCCAAAGAGCCGCATGTGGCTGGTGAGCCGCAGGTTGCTTACCCCTAACCAAACCGATATCGATCCACCATATTTGTAAAAAGTCCGGTCTATTAGTTGGTAGAGTAACTGCATTCCATGCCGAGATCTCGAGTTAGAATCCCACTGAAGTTGTCAGAAATTATTTCTCGTTTCAGTGTTTATTTCTAACCCAAAATAAAATACCGGCAAGGCTTACTCAGCCTTCATAAGAAATGAGTGTCAAGCCACTCAGGAGCTGAATAACATCCATTTCAAGTTGGCGTAAAGTAAAAGTTACTGGGTTGTTCATTTTAGATTTGGATTTTAAATTGTGAGTAGGTACACATGCAGCATTTGTAAGCGTGAACTTACATGTGTCTACTTGTGAGCATGCATTTTATATGAATCTTTAATGTAAATGTATATTTGCAACTAAGATTATGTATTGTAGTTGAATATAATGGTCTTCTTCTATTGGGTGGTTTCAAAATTTACCAACCTCGTTGCTGAAATATTGAGAATTGAGAACCATTGTTTATTTGATCACCATCAAACTTCACAGGATTCATTCTAAAAATATGTTACATGTTTCCTGAAAATTTCGTCAAAATCGGATGAGCAGTTTATGAGTATAGGGAACATACATACATACATACATACATACATACATACATACATACATACACACATCCTTCTTTATAGATATAGATAGATAGATTGCATTCCATGCCGAGATCTCGAGTTAGAATCCCACCGAAGTTGTCAGAAATTATTTCCCGTTTCAGTGTTTATTTTAAACCCAAAATAAAATACCGGCAAGTCTTACTCAGCCTTCATAAGAAATGAGTGTCAATCCACTCAGGAGCTGAATAACATCCATTTCAAGTTGGCGTAAAGTAAAAGTTACTGGGTTGTTCATTTTAGATTTGGATTTTAAATTATGAGTGGGTACACATGCAGCATTTGTAAGCGTGAACTTACATGTGTCTACTTGTGAGCATGCATTTTATATGAATCTTTAATGTAAATGTATATTTGCAACAAAGATTATGTATTGTAGTTGAATATAATGGTCGTCTTCTATTGGGTGGTTTCGAAATTTACCGACCTCGTTGCTGAAATATCGAGAATTGAGAACCACTGTTTATTTGATCACCATCAAACTTCACAGGATTCGTTCTAAGAATATGTTACATGTTTCCTGAAAATTTCGTCAAAATCGGATGAGCGGTTTATGAGTCTATAGGGGACATACATACATACATACATACATACATACATACATACATACATACATACATACATACATACATACATACATACATACATCCTTCTTTATAGATAAAGATTTATAAAAACACGTTCAGTTGGAACATGGACAGATGGCGCTCTGTAGCTGCCACTACATCTGTTAGATCTCTGCGTGTTTTTTTTTTTTTGTTTCTTGTGAAAAAGTGCTGGAAATGGGTGATTTCCATATAATCTTTTGTGTGAAGTGACAGCGGACAGATTCTTTGTTTTGACGCCTCACGACAGAAGCAACAATTCAAGTAACACCTCTGCGGCACCCTTCCAGGGTGATATAAACCCCCAAGACTTTCAAGAATTGGAGAGCCTCCCACACACGACTCCTTAAAAAAAAACTTATTGGTCTGTACTCCGTGTGATGATTTCTCTTCATGTCCTTGTTCTGTTGCAGCTGGTCCCCACAGCAACGACATTGCCGTGGTCAGCGTGGGAGTTGGCGCAGGAGGAGTTCCCTTCTCCTCGCACATCCGGCCCATCTGCCTGCCTCACACAGCAAACTCTCTGACTGGGGGAGCCTGCGCTGTCACAGGATGGGGAGCCGTCAATGGTAACTTATTACTCTATTGTCTATCTGCTTGCCTCAGACTTAACCTGCTGTATTTCTGTATGAAAGGCTGTTCACTAGTTACTTGAATTTGTATGCACAGATAACAGGCGCAAGCAATATAAAATATGACTCAAAGGCCAGCGCCGTTTCAAGTACACCAGACCCTAAGGGCGAAACTGTTTGGAATAAAACTAACCAGACCACGGCTACACAGCCCGGAAAAACATTATTATTATGTTAATATAAAATATGGCCTTGATCTTCTCTTTCTTGGTCATCCATACACCAATTGGAAATAAATTTGATTAGCAAGAATGACGCAAATCCAAGCTTACAATAATTCACAATCTTAGATCTTTATTTTGAAATGAAACGCATTGAATGGAGGATTTAGGCTAGCACATCTGGTGATTGACACTGGAGAGTATGAAATCTGTTTTAATGGTTTATTGGAGCTAGAGCTTCCGGAAGTTTTCCTAATAATTTCAAATTACCGCAGGCAAGTAGTTTCATGATGTTTTGTTTGAAAACTTGCAGAAGGCACAGAGGCGTTTTCTCCAGTTCTTCGTGCTGCATCAGTGCCCATAGTGGACCCTGCCACCTGCAGAATGCTGGGCGTGTATGGAGGGAGACAGCAGCCCATCCTGGACACCATGATCTGTGCCGGTAACACGACCTCTTGTCATCAACAAGCATATAAGAGAAAGAGATGAAGCATTTGAGCCGTTTAGCGTCTAAACCACTTATGTTTCAGGATGTCCACATTCACAGACACATTCTACAATGTGTCCATACGTCGTTCGAATTTACATTCGGGCTGCAATAGAAAGCGATCCACACCAGTTGTACACATGTCTATATGTGGATCTATTAGATGCTGGCCGATGACAACATATATGACTCCAACAAAATCTATAAATATCTTCCTTCAAAATCCTTCTCTCCATCTCCATCTAGCCACCTTGATTTGGGTCTTCCCACTGTCCTACATACCTTTGGATCCATCATCACGACCGTCTTTTCTAGACTTCATTGGTCCATTCGCTGGATGTGATCCAGCTAATGCAGTCTGTGGACTTTCCTTGACACAGTCACATCATTGCCTTGGTACACGTCATATTATAGTTAAATGCTTCTGCTTCGCTTTATGTTTCCTTTCTTTATTGGACCTTTTTGATTACTAAAATCAATTCATTGTACACTTCCAGGAGTCCTTCAAGGAGGAATTGACGCCTGTGGAGGAGACTCTGGAGGTCCTCTCTCCTGTGAGAGAGATGGCAGACACGAGCTGCTGGGGCTGGTGTCCTGGGGAGACGGCTGCGCCAAGAGGAACAGGCCAGGAGTGTACACCAATGTGTACAGCTATGTCAGCTGGATCAGGGGCACCATGAAGCTGATGGGGGAAGCAGTGTAGGGAAGTGAAGCATGGACAGTTAGTGGAGGAACAGGCCTGGAGTGTACACCAATGTGCACAGCTATGTCAGCTGGATCAGGGGCACCATGAAGCTGATGGGGGAAGCAGTGTAGGGAAGTGAAGCATGGACAGTTAGTGGAGGAACAGGCCTGGAGTGTACACCAATGTGCACAGCTATGTCAGCTGGATCAGGGGCACCATGAAGCTGATGGGGGAAGCAGTGTAGGGAAGTGAAGCATAGACAGTTAGTGGAGGAACAGGCCTGGAGTGTACACCAATGTGCACAGCTATGTCAGCTAGATTAGGGGCACCATGAAGCTGATGGGGGAGGCAGTGTAGGGAAGTGAAGCATGGACAGTTAGTGGAGGAACAGGCCTGGAGTGAACACCAATGTGCACAGCTATGTCAGCTGGATCAGGGGCACCATGAAGCTGATGGGGGAAGCAGTGTAGGGAAGTGAAGCGTGGACAGTGACTGATGTAAGGAATGAAGCACCGAAAGTGAATGTAAGGAAGTGAAACATGGATTTCGATACAAAAATGTGTAACCCAAGAAGATAAGTATTTAATGAATATTATCTGGAATAAAAAGATGGGTTCAGATAATTTTACCAACACTTTGACATTCTTTAAATATTTAAATAACAATATTCTCTCAGGAACAGTGTGGTTGAAGTCTGAATGATCTTGGTACAGCTTTTTTTACTTCACAAACATTTGATGACCTTGAAGGCATTTGGTGATTTTTATCACATGAGGCTTTATTTATAGCTACCTGCTAATTTTCGTACACACATAGTAAAGAAATTCTTATTTTTCATTTTAAGAAATGGTAATTTAGGAGATAAGTATCATTCTAGTCAGCATATGTTATAAGTTAGGTTTAACTTGGAATAACGGCCGTTTGACATATTTACAATTAAGTAAGTATTATTTAAACTACACAGTAAAAAAAACGGATATTAGACAAAACTGTTATAATAGAACTAACATTATTCTCGACGTTTCGTTAGTAACGTAGCCAACGTCTTCAGAAGACACCCTCTCTGCTCGATGACTGAGGACAAACTGATTTTGAATTTAATATCTATAACAGCTCTTAGGTCTTCTGTTGAGCCCACGCTTTGACAAACTAATGATGCCTGGGCTGTAAGTCTCATCACCGCGGTCATTCTTACTACGAAATTTTCGTAATATTTGTATGAAGACTAATCAGCTGTTCACTTGTGGCCATCTTGGATTGACAGGTCTTCATACAAGTGCATCATTAGTTTGTCAAAGCGTGGGCTCAACCAACGACCAAAATGTCTAAGAATAGCACTGTTAGAATTTAACAAAACAAAATGAAATAATTATGTGGAAACACATACTTAAAGTAGGTATAATTTTCCACTTAAATCCTAGATCGCCGTGTTTGATTTACATTGACTCATACATTTTATGAATCTAATAAATATTTAGTAGTGTTACTTTAGGAAATATCTTATTTATTGTAGGTTTTTAGTAAACAAAGCTCAGTAATACTTTGTTAAAAATATGTTGTATAAAATATCGTAAAGTACCATCTGTTAAATAAACTTTGAAGCTATTTGTTATGATTATATTATTATATCGTTCTAATAAAGCTTTCAGTTCTGAACCACAGATGTCAATGTAAAACCAAGAAATAAAAAATCATGGAAATTCATTTGAATTTAAAAATATATCACGTATAATCTGAAGGTTATATAAAGTGCATGAGTGTTGGAAGGATGGAAAGAAATCCTGACTTTCAGTCACTTCCAAGAGTAACAAGAAAACTATAAGGCAAATGTCCTGGCGGAAGATCACGCAAGAAATGGAGAGACAACTCGAAGTCAGCGTCACAGGAGAGAGCAGAGGAACTAACAGCCTTGCAGATCTTATAAAGCAACTAAGCTACGAATATACTGTAACATCTTGTAGCGTTATCCCCTAAGGCAGCGGTTTCTGAATTGGGGGCGCGAGGTACCTATGACTAGGGGAGGCGCCAAAAATATGCATAAAAATATTAGTATGAAAATTAAAAAAATAAAACGTAAACAGGGAGGCGCGATTTTTTTTTTTGAGGGAGCTTACTTTTCAAAATACGTGACTACCACCCCCTCCCCCCTCCTCCCCCCGTCGACAGGATTTTCATGGACAAAATAAACCTTTGAAAATTGCGTGCATACCCCCTCCTTCCCCCGTCTACGATATACTTTGGTAATGATCTTCAATTTTACAAAAAAACCTAGGAAGGGAGGTGCGAAAAAAAAAATCATTAAGTTTGGAAACCATTGCCTTAAGGGTTTCGCATGTAGCAAGTGGAATCTATTTATTTGTTGGGTTCGAGCCCGATCTAACGGCATGAAGTGCAAACACTCTACCAACTGAGCTATCGACCGTTATATTGATAAGAAAGTCAGTTAAAGGTTGGTACCTATAAGGTTGAGTTCCCCTAGGTACTGTACAAAATGGTTCACTTCACGCCTGTTTCAGGGAAAGGCGGCAAAAGTTGCAAGGCTTTTATTCATTAAGATTTATATAAAGATGAAGCCCATTACGTTGTGTACATTTCTTTACTTTGACGTCCGCCTCGGAAATCCAACCCACGTCTCCGGACTCGAACCCAATGCCTTGTCTGTTAGGCAGTGACGTTACCCACTAGTCATTCTGCTTCACTGCAATACCTTATCTTGTATTGAGACTTTTAAGCCCACTTTTATAATGGACAATATGGGGAAAAATTGGGATGTCACCTGGTCGGGCAAAAGACAGCACAGAGCGTCATATAATTTTTTTGAAATACTATTTAGGTAGTTTTAAAAAACAAGTGCACCGAATTGTATTTAGCACCTCCTCAAAGTGTATGGGCTGACCAATATTTTGGAACGTATTTTTTTTATTTACTTTGATGACGTCACATCGCGCGAAGGATAGTTTTAATGTGCGGAGTCCATTACGTTTATGCAGTAGCCAGTGTCGTTAACCACTTGTCCACTGCGTTGCTTACATATTTTCTTTGTTCCACATTTCTCCGCTGGTGCCTGCATTGTTGGTTGCAGCACAAATTATGTAAACAGAGTGCAGGGCTGACTCAGCGCATAGCGACAATGCAAGAATGTATGGAGAAACAATGAAAAACAAGCAGGGGGCCAAGCATTGAACCCTGAGGGAGCTCTTAACACAAATTATGTTAATTCAGTGCAGAGCTGACTCAGCGCACAGCGACAATGCAAGAATGTATGAGAAAACAATTAAAAATAAAACAGGGACCAAACATTGAACCCTGAGGGAGCCCTAAAGACAAATTATGTAAGATAAGTGCAAGATTGACGTAGCGCACAGCGACAATGCAAGAATGTATAGGAAAACAAGCAGGGGGCCAAACATGGAACCCTGAGGGAGCATTTAACACAACTAACGGGGGAAAGTATATAACGGACTCTCTGCCTGTTCTCCGACGGCACTGTTCAGTTCGTAACTTGTAAAATCTGAGCAGAGTCCTTCCCCACTCTATCCCTACATCTCAGTCTGGGACTTCCCACTCGTCTTCTTCCTCCCAGTCTTCCTCCCGGGTAGACTGTCATCATTCTTTTGGGAGTCCGTGTGCCTGGCATTCTGTGAACACGTCCAGCCCATCCATACCTTTGCAGTCTTAAAAGGGTTGAACTCTGCCAACCATCAAACGGTCCTTAGTTCAAAACGCCAATTCTCAATCATTATTCAGTTGCTGTTAGGCTGGATGGACCTTTTGTAGTGACCGTCTTTGGTACAGGCAATGAATTTTCCAATCCAGCAAAGAGCATTCTTGAAAATATAAATGGTATATTTTTTGTGCTCCGCCGGGATTCAAACCCACAACCAATTTACGAGTTAGAAGTGTAACCACCAGACTATGAACTGGACTGTGGTCTTTCAAAAAATAAATAAAACGATTATTGGTGATACTGGAAGTAATATTTTGCTCACCCCTGCAGTATCGCATATTGGAATATTGCAAGGCCTGTGGAAGTTTGCGTACCCGAGCTGAGTGTGTACCTACCTACTGGAGACTCAGCATGTGTATGCGGCACACACACGTCACACATACAGTAGTAAGCAAGTAGGTGAAGAAAGAACAGCAGACTTACCATCCCCCAGTGCTTGTTAGGCTTATCTATCATTTGATTAAAAGATGACCTTTCAATGAAATTGTCTTAGGGTCTGCTGCACCAACATCCAATCAACAATTGATTGACACATAAAATTTGATAGCTTTATTCTGGTAAGGACCCCGGTTTAGTATTTCTCGGAAGTGGGTAATAATATGATGGAATTTGAACAGGAAATATGAAGTATTACATCAGCTGGTTTACGTATATATGTAACCAAATTTTTGATTTGTTGAGAGAAATCACATTTAATTTTGATTTTTACTAGACATTGGATTTTGGTGTAACAGGCCCTCAAAAATCACAGTGTTCACAATCTGAGCTAAGAAAAAAACGTAAAACACGATAATGTGAGAGTTGTTTCAAATATTTTTAAAATAAATTTCCGATTTTTTCAAGACGCATTGGTCCAGTAAACATACGTTAAGTCCGGACGATAGCTCAGTTATTAGAGTGCTTGTATTCCATGCCGTGAGCTCGGGTTCGAATCGAGAGTTCGAAATGATTTCCCGTTTAGGTGTTTATTTCAAACCCCAAAATAAAATTCCAGCAAGGTTTACTCAGCCTTCGCCAAAAATGAGTACCAACCAACATCACAACGCTTGAAGTCGCGCCGCAGTGTCCTTAGCTCCGTGCACCCTTTGAATACGGAGCCGGCGGGGGAGAGATTGCTCTTGTGGAATCTGGAGCGACCTGTAAACTTTGTGCAGCCAGGCGAGAGCCTCCCACCTGGACGGGATCTTGAGTGGCCTGTGTGGAGAGCACTCAACAGGCTGAGAACGGGTGTTGGCAGAGCTCGCTGTAACATGAGGGCCTGGGGAATACTTCATCAAGATGACACCACGCTCTGTGAATGCGGAGCCCAACAGTGAATGGATCATCTTCGGATCTGCCCGGCCTGCCCAACAAGCTGCTCACTGGCCGACCTAATGGAGAGTAATAGTGAAGCAGTGGATGTTGCCCGACACTGGGCAAGAGTAGTGTAGTGTCTGACACGACGAAGAAGAGTACCAACCCTCTTGGGAGCTGGGAAACCCCTACTTCAACTGAAGTGGTTGGCGTAAGGCCAGCCGTTTTACCTGTAAAAATAAATAGGTTCAACTCGACACATGCGTCCCCTTCGGGGATAACGCGGCAAGAAGTTACACTATATGTGTAGCTTAGTTGCGTTGCATTTTTATACAAACATTCCTCATGTGAAATTGCCACTGATGGAGATAGGACAGACAAGCACTAAGGGGACGATACAAGCACACACTCGCACTACTGATGTGCTCGCTAGCTCTGTGCAGGGACAAAAAGTTTGGCGGTTCCAAACACTGACCGCGAATTCTGCAGGGCTGGCACTAACAGTGCAAGCAACAATATTATTTTTTCATTTTTAATTTCAAAAATCTTTGATGATTCAAAACTGTAACTCTGTTGCCATTCCGCTAGAGGTGGCCAGAACCTCAACAGAGTTGCCTCCATTTTTTCCTATCCTTGCATACCTTTTTCAAGTCATTCATATCCATCACCTTTCTCGTGCATTTCTTTTTTTTACATTTGCTTTGTATATCCCATTCATACACAATTTTCCCAATCTGATCCAGCCATACTTTTCTCCGTCTTCCCTTTCCTTTTTTCTCTTTAACATTTCCTCTGTATATACACTTTGTAACTCATTCATCAACCCTCATTTCTACATGTCCAAATCATCTCATCACATTATTTTGTACCTAATTCACTTTCACATCCTTCCTACGTCTAGAGACACACTTACACAAGTAAGTAAAACACACACAGACACACAATCTTAAGTTAACATACACAGACATACAATCACCATTCGTCCCAATGTATAATAATTATCAATGGCAAGTCCAGAGTCATAATAAAAGGAGAGCTTGTATGAAAAAGGTTATGACTCTGGGTGAAATGGAAGAAGTATGTAAGGACTAGATGAAGTGGCGGCTAATCTGTGATGCTGATTTGTAGTGTTGGCTTATTAATTTATGTCCTTTTTTTGTATAGATGAGTATTGATTTTTATCGAAACGTCAGGAAGCTCCAGCTCCCACAAACCACGGCAACAGATCCTGGAAAACATCACTCCAGCATCATCAGCCGGCCGTGTAAGCCTAAAACATTTAAACATAATTCATTGTAAAGATTCATTTTATATGAATAAATGAAATTCAAACACAAATTTGATAATTATGTATGTATGATTTGTAATGTTGGTTTATTAGTTTGCTACATTTTTTGCATAAGAAATTTTTGACTTTTTTTTGTATAGATTTATTTTTTAAGGTTTTGTTGTTGTTTTTTTTCTTTTTTATACTTAAATGTTATTTATTACTCGTATTCCTTGACTTATAGGTTGGTATGAGGCTGACCACCCATACTGTAAAAAGTGGTTCACTTTGCCAATGTCACCCCTGTTTCAGGGAATGTCGGCAAGAGTTGCAGGGCTTATGTTCATTTGATTTTGAATTTTATTTGTAAGTACACAATCAGCATTTGTAAGCGCGAACTACACGTGTTTGTTTGTGGGCATACATCTGAGAGCTTTGAATGAATATATGCTTGCAACTTAAATTATAGATTATAGATTATAGATGTGATAACATCGGAAGCGCTCGGGAAAATAAAATCAACTTGTGAAGAAAAACTTGGTGTTTAATTTTACTGTATCAATTTTACCGATAAATCGTAAAAGTGCAATTTGAGAACTATAAACGAATCGTTTTCATCTAGACATAATGAATCATTATTTTATCACGCGTGACATTTTACAGAAATCATTCTAAAAATCCATTTTAAAACACCATGACAGTTGTGCCACCCCTGGCTTCTTACACTACCACGTTACAATGACCACTCGCCTGATATACTAGTACGTACTCTCCGCCAGTCTCCACTTCACCTCACGCACTGGCGGTCGTCTGCACTCTCCAGAACCACTAGCCACGGGGGAATAGTCCTTGCGGTCTGTGATACAACCCGTAGTGACAGTGGATAGTTAAAAGTGAAAGCTCTCTAGTGACAGCCCGAACACACTGTAATAATATACACTTACTCAGATAACGGTGCAGTTTGTGTGGATATACTTACAAGAAAAAAGTGGTGAACACATAAGGATTTATTCGGTAAGGAAATTTTAAATCTCTTTTGTCTGAAGAAGGTTATGACTCTGGAGGAAATGAAAGAAGTATGTAAGGATAGAAAGAAATGGCGGTCGATCTGTAATGTTGGCGGCTAGGGTTTATTAAAGTGAAATTGGTTTTATGATTTAGTTTTTTTTTTTTAGTGTCCATGTTTATATTATTGTTTATTGATTTAAAAAATGTAATTTGCGATGTTTGTTCCTTGACTTATAGGTTGGTATGCGGCTGACCACCCATACTGTAAAAAATGGTTCACTTTGCCAATGTCACCCCTGTTTCAGGGAAGGACGGCAAGAGTTGCAGAGCTTATGTTCATTTGAGATTGGATTTTTATATTGTAGGTCCACATGCGGTATGTGTTAGCGCGAAATTATACATGTCTGCTTGTGGGAATGCATTTAATATAAATCTTAAATGATATATATCTTTGCAGCTTAGATTAGATTAGATTAGATTGTCCATACGTATCAGGTCAATTCATGTATAGAAAAGTATTTCAAAAACACGAAGTGAAAGACCGAGAAAAGTATAGTTGGATGAAAGAACCAAAGACTGCGATATATGTAGAGTAAATTTTTATGAGAGACAAGTATGAAAATATGGTGTAAAACGATGAACTGAAGAGGTATGAAAGGATTGAAAGAGTGGAGTCAACTCTAAAGAGGCTCTGGCCTACCCTAGCAGAAGAAAAATATAATATTTTGGACCGCTGTTTTGTGTGAATCCTTTTCACACCAATAACACCTCAAGAGCGAAAGATCTGTTGTCGTTCATGGCAGCATTCAAGCAAGACTCAGTTGCTGTAAGGCTAAGTGAACTTTTGTGTCCGGTATTGACAAGTTCATGGGAATCTTCACCTCAGTATAAAGCATTAGCGAAATTTTCATTATGATTCTATGATCTCTCTTGTGAGCTTCGAAACCACTACCTTCTGACTACGCGTTTGAAGCGATAACCATTAGAAGACAGTCTCTCCAAATCCAGTTCCCTCAGTGAGGCTGGAATAGCATTCCAAGTCGTTGGAGCGGCCGCCTTGAATGCCCTGTCTCCAAAAACAGTGCGGGGCCTTCTTGCAGGGATGTCCAGGCAGCTGCTTCTTGATGCAGCTGACCTCAGTGTTTGTTCGAAAGTTCATGAAATTGTTTACATATGCATGTACACTAACAAAATATACCAAACCTCACATGAACAGAAACTTTGCAACACCTGCCGCCTTTCCCTGTTTCAGGGAAGGTCGGCAAAAGTTGTGGGGCTTATGTTCATTTGAGGTTTGGATTTTATTTGTAAGTACACATTCAGCATTTGTAAGCGCGAACTACACTTGTTGGTTTGTGGGCTTACATCTGAGAGCTTTAAATGAATATATCCTTGCAACTTAGATTATAGATTATTATTATAGATTATATTGTGAAAATTAAACTACGTTAAAAAAAAAAAAAAAATTGATAATTTTTTGTTCAAACTTTACGTATTTTTTATGAACATTTGCGATGGTATTTTTTTTAAGCTTAGTCACTCGAGTGTATTGTATTTATTCATCATCATCATCATTCGTCAACAACTTGAAGTGAAACTTACCCTCCTTGATCAACCACTGCCAACTCTGTCCATCCAACGTTTTCTTTCTCCAGTATCCAACGATAAACATAAAATGAGATGGAAAATTGTGACTTCAACCTTACTATAAAAAAGACAAATAAATATTTTAGTTATTATATTTTTAAGGTTATTTCTCTTAACACAGTGAAAGTCCATTGTATTTTTTTTATAAATTCCATCGAAAAAACAAAGTTTTAATTCACTTTAATTTTTTTTTTGCTTAAAATTCTAACAATTATGCTCCTGAAGATGCCTTATTAGGCGAAAACGTTTGAGCAAAACAAATAAAAGTGAATTACAACTTTGTTTTTTCTACTGAATTTATAAAAAAAAAATTATTGTACGATAGTCCCATGGTTGCCCGTCGAGAAAAAAGTATGTTTTTAAAAAGGTCGATAGCTCAATTGGTAGAATGCTTGCATTCCATGCCGAGAGCAAGAGTTCGATCTCAAAGGTTTACTCAGCCTTCACAATAAAATGAGAACCAGCCCCCCCCGGGAGCTGGGAAACCCCCACTTCAACTGAAAGTGGTTGGTGTGAGGCCGGCCCCCTTACCTGTAAAAATAAATAGGTCCCGAAGCGCCACATGCGACCCCTTCGGGGATAACGCAGGCAAGAAGTTACACTATATGTGTAGCTTAGTTGCGTTTTTTTTTTAGTTGCGTTTTTAAATTTTTGCTGAATCAAATTAAAAGACGTATATATTTGATGTTCCGCAAGGAATCGAACCCACTGCTTTACGATAACGAGTCTGTAGTTTTAACCACTAAACTGCGATCGGTCACTACGCAATACACATTGTGAATGACCTAATTATTTTGCTACGTTCCATTATGTACAAGTACATTACTGTCTCTGTCACACATTCTCCTCCGTGTGACAGACAGACTGTCAAACACAGCATTGTCCTCTCTTGTACGACTCCACACAATGAAGCAATTTGGTTCTGGCATTTATTATTCAATGGCAACACTGTACATGCCTCATTGTGTAAAAGTCAAGTTACGAGTAATAGCAGGTATATGCATTATACACATATTAATTATATAAACAAAACTAAGCTACACATACAGTGTACCTTCTTGCCTGCGTTATCTCCGAAGAGGTCACATGTGGCGGACCTTTTTATTTTTACGGGTAAGGGGGCCGGCCTCACACCAACCACTTTCAGTTGAAATGGGGGTTTCCCAGATCCCGGGGGGCTGGTTCTCATTTCTTGTAAAGGCTGAGTAAACCTTGAGATCAAACCCTTGCTCTCGGTATGGAATGCACGCATTCTACCAATTAAGCTAACGAGCTTGATCGTCGTCGCTACAAAGCGCCAATTCTCTACCAAGACCCAGTTGCTGTAAGGCTGGATAGATCTTTAGTGACCGGTCTTTGGTAAAGGTTGTATGAATTTTTCAACCGGGCTAAGAGCATATTTTAAAATATAAATGGTATATTAGTCCGGTCGATAGCTCAGGTGGTAGAGTGCTTGCATTCCATGCCGAAAGCTCGGGTTCGAATCCCACCGAGGGTGTCAGAAATGATTTCCCGTTTCGGTGTTTATTTCAAACCCCAAAATAAAATACCGGCAAGGTTTACTCAGCCTTCACAATAAATGAGTACCAGCACTCTCGGGAGCTGGGAAACCTCCACTTAAACTGAAGTGGTTGGCGTAAGGCCTGCCCCCTTACCTGTAAAAATAAATGGGTTCAACTCGCCACATGCGACCCCTTCGGGGATAACGCGGCAAGAAGTTACACTATATGTGTAGCTTAGTTGCGTTTTTTTTTTTTTATATTGTTTGTGTTCCGCAGGGATTCGAGCCCACAACCTACGATTTACGAGTCAGAAGTGGTCACCACTAGACGTATACATGTACAAACCTTAAAACATTGTGAACATCGGAACCATCATCCTTTGTATTTAAAATCAAATTTGACTTAAGATAATGATTTATCTTGAAATATGATGTTCTATATTTTAAGACCTTGATAGCAAAGTTACGTGATTCTTACGTAAAGATGATCGATATGATCGAGAACGTTAGTAAGTATTAATTTAAATGAAATTAATATATTAATTAAAATTAATTGACAATGACTAATCTAATAATCTATCTAATGATTTGTCATTGTCCTGATGATGCCTTTTTAGGCGAAAACGTTTGACAAAGTAAAAGAATATAAAAGCGAATTTAAACTGCGTTTTATTTAATTAATATGTAATTTCAGTGTCAATACACAAACTATATGAAATATAAAATTAATTCGTAACTCAACGGTGCTATTCTTAGACATTTTAGTCGTCCGTTGAGCCCACGCTTTGACAAATTAATGATGCATTTGTATAAGACCTGTCAATCCAGATGGCCGCAAGTGAGCAGCCGATTAGTCTTCAAACAATATTACCAAAATTCGGTAATTAAGTAAGAAAAACCGTGGTGATGAGACTTTCAGCCCAGGCATTATTTGTTTGTCAAAGCGTAGGCTCAACCGACGACTAAAATATCTAAGAATAGCCCCGTTTGTTGTTGCTTTTGCCTCTACAGAGTGCTCGCTTCAGTGTATTTATTTGAGTTGCTACTTATTTGACCTTTAACTAGTAGTTGTTGCAGGTATTTATGTAGTGATGTGTTTTTAAGTATTTTCGGCTACAATATGTAAATCACAGATAAGCATTTAGACCGTGTATCCGGCGCTGAGTGTGACGAGCAGTTTACCCAAAAATATATTAAGTACTTACTTGCCTACCCCAAAGTACTTGCACCTAAATACTTAAGTTATCTTTACTATCAAATCAGTTCAGACTAACCTAGTCGTACCATACAAGCCGATTTCCATCGGTTTCCCGTTTAAAATGAGGCATAAATGATAATAAAGTAGACTGCATGGTTTCAATGGGGAAAAAATACGTATTGTTCTTTGGTTTTAATATATTTTTTTACTTTGTGCGTTTATTTTTTAACTACTTTGTTACATCATTTTAAAAGGGAAGCCGATGGGACCTTCCCTGACACAGGGGTGACATTGGCAAAGTGAAACATTTTTTACAGTATGGTTGGTCAGCCTCATACCAACCTATCAGTCAAGGAAAGTACCCGGCTCATATTTCTACAGCACGGGTGGTCAGTCTCAGAATGCGCGCGTTGACTAACATTGAATAATTCAGCCGCCACTTTGCTTAACACCATGTCTGTCGTAAGCGCTTTATTGTTGTAGTTTTTGCCGAACATAAAGTCGATTTCCTGTTTATATGAACTCGCTGAAGCAAGCAGAACTAGAATATTGCTTACACGGCGTTATTATGAAAGGCGCGCATATTTTTTTGTCTATGTGTAACATTTATTTCACGAAATAATACTTTGTTATACAAAATTCAGTAAAAAGATTTTGTACAGCTGTTTTTCCTTGCAATTATCATCTATAATCTAAGTTGCAAAAATATATTACATTTAAGATTCATAATGCATTTCCATAAGCAAACACGTACAAGCTTACACATGCCGCATGTGGACTCACAACATAAAAACCCAATCTTAAATTAACATAAGCCCTGCAGCTCTTGCCGAACTTCTTGCCGCGTTATCTCCGAAAGGTCTCGCATGTGGCGAGTGTAACCTATTTATTTTCACAGGTAAGGGGGACGGCCTTACCACTTCAGTTGAAGTGGGGGTTTCCCAGCTCCCAAAGGGGGATGTTATTCATTTCTTTTGAAGGCTGAGTAAAAAATTGGCGGTATTTTATTTTTGGTTTTGAAATAAACACCAAAACGGGAAACCATTTCTGACACCCTCGGTGGGATTCGAATCCTACCCGTCTCACTTGGAACGCCAACATTCTACCTACTGAGCTATCGACCAAACGATGATCACACCGTTCAATCGATTCATTAAGGAAATCATGGAAAGCAATATTATCCAAGCTTCGATACGAGAGGAGCATGAATAAAACAAAGTCTGTCTTGTGAGAGCTGCAGCAGTTCGCTAATTGGTCATGGTCCGCGCATGCGTTGCCATCACTGCCGTCACGCCTTACCTAAGCGCGCACATACACGTGGATCACACTCACACATGCACGCCCACAGCACGCGATGTCTGCCAGCTAAGGAGATCACTTCCCCAAGTGGAAAATGTTGCGAGAATCTAACAGAAAAAATATATGAAAACTGAATCGCTCACTCGGGGTGCTGCTGTATAATTCATAGATTATCTGTTAACGCGATCGAGGGAAATTTACGTCGTGTTCTGTACTAGGGGTGATGTATTGTTAAATGCATTAAATAATAAATACAATGAATTATAGTTCAACATTAGCTCGGAGAAACATGTCGAGAAATGTGTACACAGATATGATTGTGTTATATATTAGTGAATATAACTGATTTGGTCGATAGCTCAGTTGGTAAAGAACACGCGCTAAGAGGTAGAGTGCTAGGGCTCGATTTTACCGAATGACTCACTTGCACTCTGAAATGATCGAAATGATTTTTAAAAACTAGGCTGTTTTTGTGTGTATCACACCTGAAGAGCCCTGGTCGTCGCTGTAGAAAGCGCCAATTCTCAAGCAACACCCAGTTGCTGTAAGACTGGGTGGACCTTTTTAAGACCGGTCTTTGGTAAAGGTTTATGAATTTTTTAACCCAGCGAAGAGTAAATTTAAAAATATAAATGGTGTATTTTTTGTGCTCCGCCGGGAATCGAACCCATAACCTTTTTTTTACGAGACCGAAGTGTTGCCACTGGACTGCGGAACGATGATTGAGTGAGTCTCTTATATCTTAAAAAAAAAAAAATTAATTAGGCTGATTTATTTGGTGAGCGCTGTTTTTTCAAGAGCCCTCTGCGAGCTTGGTCGTCGCTTTAGAAAGCGCCAATTCTTAAGCAAGACCCAGTTGTTGTAAGGCTGGATGGACCTCTTGATGACCGGCCTTTGGTAAAGGCTTATGAATTTTTCATCCCAGTGAAGAGCAAATTTGAAAATATAAATGGTATATTTTTTGTGCTCCGCCGGGATTCGAACCCACGACCTTCCAGTTACGAGTCCGAAGTGCTACCACCTGGACTACGGACCGGTCTTATCACCTTACATTATTAACAGGGGTGGCATTGGCATTTTTTTGCGGTGTGAATGGTCAGCCTTATATGAACCTACCAATTAAGGTCAATATTTTAATTAAATACAAAAAATACTCAAATAATTATTCTGTACGTAGTTAACATATCTGTTTTTTGTAAGGTGAATTTTAAAAGTATTTTTTTTATTGTTTTTTTATTACTTTGTACTTGTAGTCTGGAAGGTAAACTTCAATCACAAAATAATAAGACGTTTTTTTATGATTTTGTTATTGAAAAAGAACTCGTATATAAAACCTTATATATATTAAAAAATACTAAAGTCTTCCCGCTGCCCCTTCAGTCCTTGGGGGTTTTCTTCTCCAGGCTCTGATGGTGCATTCACAATATGTCGTTACCTTAGTGCTTGTTTGTCTTATCTCCAACAGAGGTAATTTCACATGGGCAATGTCTGTGTGTGTACCATTGAGTATGTAGGTACTAAACCAATGTCTCTTCAAATGTATCGTCAACGACGTTACCATGTTGAAAGCTCCGGTTCCCATAGATCACCGAAGTTAAGCAACATTGGGCGCGGATAGTACTTGGATGGGTGACCGCTCAGGTACACCGCGTGTCGTTGGCATCTTGGACCGGTCCGTAGTCCAGTGGCAACACTTCGGACTCGTAAATGGAAGGTTGTGGATTCGGATCCCGGCGGAGCACAAAAATATACCATTTATATTTTGAATGTGCTCTTCGCTGGGTTGAAAAAATCATCACCTTTTCATTCATTCACCTTTACCAAAGACCGGTCACTGAAAGGTCCATCCAACCTTACAACAACTGGGTCTTGCTTGAGAATTGGCGCTTTCTACAGCGACGACCAAGCTCGCAGAGGGCTCTTGAGGTGTGATACACACAAAAACAGCGCTCACTAAATAAATCATCCTAATATTATTATTATTATTATCTTATGAAACCGGGAAATTGTTGTTGAAAATATTTAAAACAAATCTCACATTATCGTGTTTTGCGACGCGGTTTTTTTTAGCTCAGATTGTGTAGAATGTGATTCTAAAGACGATTCCATTTCAAAGTTCATCTTTAAAAAAATGGTGAATAAGCCAAACAAGCACCGGTCCGTAGCTCAGTGGTAACACTGCGGACTCTGAATGGGAAGGTTGTGGGTTCGATTCCCGGCGGAGCACAAAAAATATACCATTTCTATTTTCAAATTTGCTCTTCGGTCACTAAAAGGTCCATCCACCCTTACAGCAACTGGGTCTTGCTTGAGTATTGGCGCTTTGTAGCGACAACCAAGCTCGTACACCTCTGCGGCACTACAACAAGTGTCATAGACCCCTAGAGTCTCTCGAATCTAGGGAGTCTCCCGCACAGGAAAAAAAAAAAAAAACGTTGTGTCTCAGTTAATGCAGTCTACTGACTTTTACCAGCCGGGATACATCAACATCTTGCCACAAAGTTGTATCTTTTTCACCATATTAATATGCTGCATAGGTTTCGCGTTTCCCACTGCATTGAGTACAAATTATGCTCATCAAGCTTTGTCTGACTGTCCATAGGGCCCTGAACGGCACGGCACCCCCATGTCTCGCTGAGCTATGTTCTGTCGATAAGCCTTCAAAACGACCACTACGCTCTGCCCCAAGGCCGTACTAGAACTAACAGGCCGTGGCGCGCCCTATCCCCGTTACGAACTTAGTGCTACCACACAATAATACAGGGACTTGCCATTCAACTCATACAAAAATACTTACTTGTAACTGATGATTTCTTAAATATTAACTAGTAATTATTTATCTCAAGCAGTCAGACCTCCAAATACTCCTATATTTACACAGTAATACTGAAAAGAAGTCAATTTTGCCCACATATACTCATAGTAGAAAACAAACAACGATAGAGGTTTCAAATTTTTAATTTAGTTATAATAATATATAAATGTATAAGTCAAGGAACTAAATTAATAAAAACTCTACTATATGACAAAAAGTAATATAAATAAACCATTGAAATAAACACAAATTAAGTCACTACACAAAAGACATCCGAAAACTTCAAAACTAATTTATCAACAGATTGAATTTTTTTCTTTAATGATTAGTTAGTTGAAAAAAAACTTATTTTTTTTACACTTTACTAAGTTTTTCAAACGCATTTCACGTTTTTGAAACACTTATTGATAAAGGTATTTTTTCACAGCAGGAATTTGCACCAAAACATAACACCATTCAACAATATAGCTTTTCGGCATTTGTGTGACGTTCGGACAATTATAGGTTATGAACAAATTGAAAGAAGTTTGTTAGAAAAAACTTACAAAAACACATCTAATTGTACACAAATCCATACGCAAAAGTACCGTGACCCGTTTACTATAATAAAACAGTAATGTTCCATGAAAAAATCAACTTATTGCAAAAAACACCACAAAAATATGACAAGACGTGTGATTGTAATTTGAATTATTGAATTATTGTGTGAATTTAGTACTTTCTTAGCAAAATATTGTACTCAATACTTAGAAAAAATGATAAACTGTCAGACGCAGTAAAGTTTTTAGACAATAATATAGTTTTTATATTTTAAACTTATTTTTTAAGATTACAACTTCACTCCCGAAATGTCAAAAATGGCGACTAAATTGTACTACCGCAGTCGGCCGTTGGCGTTGCGCCGCACTAAGATGGTGACGTCATCATCCAAAATTTCAAACGCTTCCCGGCCTGTATCTCTAGTATGGCCTTGGCTCTGCCCTCACTGCTGTCAACAAGGTCATAGTGCCCAAAAGAGCGAACACATCAAATTTTGCAGACAGGAGCTTTGCGGTGGCCGGGCCAGTTGCCTGGAACAATTTGCCCGTCAATGTTCCAATGAACCAACCCACCACCATCTTCAGAAAAGGACTGAGGACATTGCTGTTTTCAAGAAGCCATTACGTCCTTGAGATAGTCCTGGACCATTAAATAGCGCTACTGGAAACAAATCATTCATCATCAATCAATCAATGACGCATTGGGCACTCTATGAGTGTTGTGGAACTCATCAAGTGAACTGGATTAAATAGCAGAAAATTAGCATTGCGTTCTGCCAGAAGCTAGCCAGAACATTAATCAATTTGCTTTTGCGCAAGTCTGCAACAGTGTTTGGTGAACGTGCTTTTGCAGTGGCGGCCTTACAGGCAGGGAACAGCGTGTCACCTACAATTCTAGAGATTGCCGACAGCTGACGCTCCCCCAGTTCTTGTTTATCGTATACGCCAATCTTGTCAAATATGACTTTTTCATGCAGTTGTCTTAAGAATCAAATTCTGCACAATCTGAGCTAAGAAACACCGTAAAACTTGATAATGTGAGAGTTCTTTGAAATATTTTTTAAATAAATTTCTTGTTTTCATAAGACACATTGGTCCAGTACACATGCAAACATTGCTCATGTCAAATTTTCTCAATGGCGTATACGATAAACAAGAACTAAGGCAGCGACAGTCACTTCAAGAGAAGTCTAAAAAACGATCAATCTTTTTTGGGGTCTTTGGAGTGAACAATATCACAAAACATTGCTAATAAAAAAATCATTTGATTCTTTATCGTCTCCATATTATATTGTTACGAACTCATGAGCCCGATTGCGTGGCTTGCTTATGTGTGTGTGTCCGCCTCTAGTACAGTCTACTGTGAGTTTGAATGTATGCATGTGCCCAGGCACATAGTTGTGGTATGCGTAAATATAATAGTATGGAACAATACAGATATGTGTGGAAAGGTCCACTACAGAAGGCTCCGTAATATGTGAGAGGCGTCCGTTTAGACGCTAGATATTTGGACTGCAATTGTGTGAGAGACCAGAGTCGATTTAAACATGAAGCCGTAAAGTCGATAAGCCAAGAGCTGTAAAAGTTATCAATACATTGTAAGCCGACATTGTTTAAAATAAATTTTGAAAAATATATAAATTGCAGATTGATTAAAAGAACCCAAATAAAATCATAACATTATTGGCGTTCTATACTGACAACTTTTTATCAGAAAATAATCATTTATATATTTATTTATAGATGGCGGTTAATGAAGTGAACTTTGTCTCGTCCAGCTGGTGGATAATTATCGCTAATTGTCGAGATATATTTTCATAATTACTCTTCAACAACTGGCTGAAGGAGATTGCGTACATAGTTGCCTCGTTAATACAGACTTGGAGGTTACTCCACTTACAACCTTCAAAAGGGTTACTTACTTGACTGAATATTGCTTGCTATTACTCAAAGCCTTCTTCTTCTTCATCTCCAACACATTGTTTTTAAGAAATTCTGTGCGAGACACTCCCTAGATTTCAGAGACTCAATGACACTTGCTGTAGTGCCGCAGAGAGGTTTACGAGCTTGGTCGTCCCTACAAAGCGCCAATACTCAAGCGAGACTCAGTTACTGTAAGGCTGGATGGACCTTTTAGTGACCGGTCTTTGGTAAAGGTTTTATGAATTTTTCAACCCAGCGAAGAGCGTACCTATTTGAAAATTTAAAAGGTATATTTTTTTGTAATTCGCCGGGATTCAAACCCAAAACCTTCCATTTACGAGTCTGAAGTGTTACCACTGGACTACGGACCTGTCGAAAACACAAGAATGCTTCAGGAGTTTTTCAGATTTATAAAAATCTCCATCCAAGAGATATTTAATATCGCTTCACCGCATCTGGATGTACGAGTATTTAATAACAGAATTGATTGACTGATGCGTGAATAGAAGGTTCTGCTAGAAAGACGAATAAAAAAGAAAGAACAATATAATGTTTTGATTTTTTTGTGCATAAAATATTGAAATACATGTCGACGGTTAAAAGGAAGTAGGGCGTAAACGCGAAAAACTCAATTGTTCAGGAGAGCAGTTTAAAGTTTGACATTGCAGAAAAATGGCATAACTTTTTTTTTTGTTTATCAAATCGTTAAAATCAAAACAGCTCTAAAATGAAAAAATAAAAACAAAGGCATTTATTGGCATTCCTATTAATGTGGTTTTACGATTTTTTTTATGTAACAAGCGCCTTTAGAACAAAAAGGCCAAAATCTTGTCGGTTACACCAAAACCAGACTTCGAAATCGCAGTTGTCTCCTCGGGCATAAACAACAACAAAAATCATCGTAGAGCTTTGGGAGTTAACGCATTAGAAAGAGAGGAAAATTTCAAGTAGGATAGCATTCATAACTCATTTTTTACTTTTCACTTCTTCCTTTTAAACGTCGATATATGTATATTACTTATGTGAAATCCTTGTTACCTATATGGTCTAGCACTACTATGTAATATGTTGCCGTTATTAAGTGTATGTGTATTTTTAAATAAATAACGTTATATATAGAAGCAATACAAGTATCCAGTATATAGATCCTCATGTGCTGTATTGATAAATTATGTGTTGGAGCCTAATTAACTAATGTTATTCTGTTGGAATGATTCTGCAACTAGTGGACTCATTACTGAGTGTGCGATGACGTCACATAGCACTTACAACAACTCGAGAAAAATCCATCTATTGAATTATTTTGATTCGATTCTGCTTTTATATTTTTCAATAATTGTCCAGGTAGGTAGGTTACATACAATCTGCTAGAGATATAGGTAGTAGGTACTCGTATGTTTTGTAGGATTTAATGAGTTGTAGGTAGATTATATTGTTACGAACGTATGAGTTCGTGGGGCTTGCTTGTGTGTGTGTATCCACCTCTTGCATAGTCAATTGTCTGTGCGTGTGCATGTGCCTTGGCATGTAGTTTGCTGGGATGCATAGCTGTAATAATATCGAATAGTGTAGAGGTGTCTGGTACAATCCACTATAGAATAATTTAGAACAAGCAAGAATCGTCCCTTACGTACCCATATAAATGAGCCGCAATGGTACAGAGGACAGGGTCGATTGAAGCATTGAGCCGTGAAGTCGATAAGCTAAGAGCTAGAAAAAGTAATCAGTACATTGTAAGCCGACATTGTGTAAAAAAAAAAATTGCAGTTTGAATAAAGTAACCCAACTAAAATCATAACAATTTTGTGATGCTTCTTCTCTTTACCCTTATTATACAGCAATACGTCCTCCCAGTGATGATAATGAGTTGGTGATTTCTTTATAGCGCCGTTTCGTGATGTTATCACTCCAAGGGCGCAAAGTGCTTGTTTGGCTTATCTACCGACTGGTCGGTAATATTTGTATGAAGACCTGTCAATCCAAGATGGCCGCAGAGAACAGCTGATTAGTCTTCATCCAAATATTACCGATATTCTATACGTAAGAATTACTGTGGTGATGAGACTTCCAGCCCAGCAGTCTCATCATATCGATAGCTCTTATAGATAGATATTATCGGTTGATCTTGTCGCTAAATATTTCGATAGTAAAGTGATTTTCTGGGTGCGCCACGGTTATTTGCGACTTTAATTAAAGCGACCACGACGCTGTCATTACTATAATGTGCCGATTACGATGTACAAGAGTGTGGAGGCCAGGCCCAGATTAAGACCACTAGGGGCCCTGGTGCGGGTGAAGTCAGGGGGCCTCCCAACCCCCATAGCTCCCCCAACACCTCCCCTCTCCCCGCCACAAAAAAATGCTTGCCAAGCAAAACCATTACTGACGTTTTAAGTGTATTTTGAGAATCCTGTTCTTGAGACTCCCCAGGTTTAAAAAAATCTGATGTTCTTTGGTTGGTACTTGGCACTTGTTGGAGGAAACTTTGCCTTGTCCTTTTTGTAAAAAAATTGTTGAAATATATTTCAACCCAATTAGACCATGGGCATTTTTGGTCACGGAGACCCCAAAAAATTAAAAGTAAATATGTTCTGTACCTAATTTCTATAACGTCTTCCAGGGTTATTCCTTGACTTATAGGTAGGTATGAGGCTGACCACTCAAACTGTAAAAAGATGTTTCACTTTACCAATGTCACCCCTGTTTCAGGGAAGGTCGGCAATAGTTTCAGGGCTCCATAATAAGTCCACATGTGACATGCGCGAACTTACATACAAGTGTCTGCTGGTGGGAATGCATTTAATATGAATCTCAAATGATATACAGATACCTTTGCAACTATGATTTAGATTTAGATTAGGGCCTCTTTGATCGTGAATACCTTTATTAACCCCGAGTTGCCTAAGAAATTTATGTTGAAAAATTCTGTGAAGTATATATTTCTTAAACGTTTCCGGGGCCCCTTAGGGCATGGGGGCCCTAGTTCGGTCACACTGCTCGAACCGCCCTTAATCCGAACCTGGTGAAGGCTGTTAGTGGTACGTAGTCGGTGTTATATTGAAATCTTATGAAATAAATATGAAAACACATAAAAAAAAAAAAAAAAATCTCCCAGTCATTTTGTTTCCTTGGCTTATACGTAAGATTAGTATGCGGCTGACCACCCATGCTATAGAAGATGATTGACTATGCCGATGTCACCATTGTTTTAGGGAAGTACATCAAGAGTTGCAGGGTGTAGGTCCATTTGAGATTTGGGTTTTTATGTAGTAGGTTTACATGCGGTATGTGCAAGCGTAAACTTGAACGTGTTTTTTTATCGGTGTAGAAACATCTTGTTCAAATTGAATTGTCTTTTATAAAATACAATCACTGACAATTGAATGTTTTATAGGGAAAAACAAAGTGTTGAGCGCGAGTTATTTATTGCAAACCGAACTAAATATCACTTGTGCAGGTAATTACACTGCAAGACCGGCAGAGGTTCACCCAAGCGTCGCCAATAATGGGCACTTGACCTTCCTTCAGGGAAAACTTTCTAACTGAAGCGGTGGGTGCACACATACACACATACATACCTTATATATGACGCTACTTATAAGTATATATATATATATATGACCGGTCCGTAGTCCAGTGGTAAAACTTTGGACTCGTAAATGGTAGGTTGTGGATTCGAATCCCGGCAGAGCACAAAAAATATACCATTTCTAATTTCAAATTTGCTCTTCGCTGGGTTGAAAAATTTATTAACCTTTACCAAAGACCGGTCATCAAAAGGTCCATCCAGCCTTACAGCAACTGGGTCTTGCTTGACAATTGGCGCTTTCTGCAGCGACGACTTAGCTCGCAGAGGGTTCTTGATGTGTGATGCACACAAAAACAGCGCTCACCAAATCAATCAGCCTAATTTAATTTAAAAAAATTATATGATAGTTACAGCCTTGTTGAAGTGGTCTTATTAGTAGGAACTGTTTTTTCAGGAGAGCCATGTATGTAACAGTTTTGACCTGGCAATCCAAGATGGCCGCTAGTGAACAGCTGATTAGTCTTTTACAAATATTTCCGATATTCGGTAGGTAGGAATTACCGTGGTGATGAGACTTCCAGTCCTGATTCAGATAAGTTTATTAAATGAGAAACATTTCACTTGCTTTTAAGCTTCTTCTTCTTTGTGGCGGATTCCCGCATTCAGCAGGGGCGCCAGTGTCAAGTTGTTTGATGTAGGGATTGGGAAAGATGGGAATAGCTGAGGAAGAGTAATTTGCATTCATATGCACAGATCATTCTTTAAACCTGCGGCTAGCGGAGGGACCGGCACGAAAAGAGGGATATCAACAAAATAAAAACAGTAAACAAAAAGTGGAAGTAGGTAATTAATTTGTACATTGACGGGCAGAAGATGAGATTGAAATCAGACTGACTTGGGTAAAATAGTTTATAATTTTATTTTGTTCTGAGAAATAAATTTCAGGAAATTATATAAAATGTGCATGTCACAGTGTTTATGTAACAGCTACAAGCAACGCGGCTGCACAATATGAAATCACAAACCACAAATTCATGTAAAATTATTTATTAAACATTCTGTGCGGAGAAACGAAAGTGCTCCCTCCACGTACTGGTGATAGCAAGTAAAAAATTCTCGTAAAAATACAATTGTTAAACGGAAAAATTCAATTTAAGCGTCGCGAAAAAACTGTGAGAGTATTTTAAATCAAATGCAAAAATAAAACGAGCATAATTTCTATAATCTATAATCTAAGTTGCAAGGATATATTCATTTAAAGCTTTCAGATGTATGCCCACAAACAAACACGTGTAAGTACCTAGTTCGCGCTTACAAATGCTGAATGTGTACTTACAAATAAAATCCAAACCACAAATGAACATAAGCCCTACAACTTTTGTTGACCTATTAAATGAATGCCCACAACAGACATGTATAATTTCGCGCTAACACATGCCGCATGTGGACCTACAATATAAAAACCCAATCTCAAATGAGCCCTACAACTATTGCCGACCTTCCCTGACACAGGGGTGACATTAGCAAAGTGAACCATTTTTTACAGTATGAGTGGTCAGCCTCATACCAACCTATAAGTCAAGGAATACGAATAATAAATAACATTTAAGTATAAACAAGAACAAAACCTTAAAAAGAAATCTATACAAAAAAAGTAAAAAAAAAATTTAAGATTTTAAAAATATAAATTCTTGTGTATGTTCCTTGATTTATAGGTTGGTATGCGGCTGACCCCCTATGCTGTATGAAATGGTTCACTTTGCCAACATCACCCCTGTTTCAGAGAAGGTCGGCAAGAGTTGCAAGGTGTACCTATGTTCATTTGAGATTTGGGTTTTTATATTGTAAGTCCACATGTGGCATCTTCTTGTGAAAATGCATATAATGTGAAACCTTAATGTTACATATCTTAGCAAGTTAGATTAGATTAGATTATTAATTAGATCCATGGAAACTGAAAATATATATAAATAGTGGAACAGCCTGTCGATAGCTCAGTTGGTAGAGTGCTTGCATTCCATGCCGTGAGCTCGGGTTCGAATCCCACCGAGTGTGTCAGAAATGATTTTCCGTTTCGGTGTTTATTTCAAACCCCAAAAAATACCGGCAAGGTTTACTCAGCCTTCACAAGAAATGAGTACCAGCCCTCTCGGGAGCTGGGAAACCCCCACTTCAACTGAAGTGGTTGGCGTAAGGCCGGCCTTACCTATAAAAATAAATAGGTTCAACTCGCCACATGCGACCCCTTTGGGAATAACGCGGCAAAAAGTTACTCTATATATGTAGCTTAGTTGCATTGCCTAATGCCGAAATTTCAGGCCTGCTCGTGCTGTTTCTCATTTTCTTACAACAAATTTTTGCAACTTAGATTACAGAATGAAGGAATTGATGATGTAAGATGTTTAATGGGGAAAACAGCAGAAACAACAAAAACCTTGCATGATTTTCCTTGTCTATTATTGTCGTGTATTTAATAGACCCTCATCACATTGAGGATATCACAACAATTATTTATAAACACATTAAACAGTATTTTTATTATTTTTCTCAGAACGATCTCGTCACTCCTCGCTTCATTTAAATACATAAGTGTTGTCCTTAAGTAAACAAGTGCCGAGTACATTATGTACCAGTCATCTGTTTAAGAGTCAAGGTGGCCAGCCTCATGCCGCACTTAGTCTCTGAACCTTCGGCGTGCTGCATGACCGACGCGACGACTGGAAACAAATCTTACGTAACTGTGGAATCGAGTTATTAAGTAAAATGCAAGCGACATAAACTAAATTGTTCATGAGAGCAGTTTAAAGTTTGAAAAATGGCATAACTTTTTTTTTTTTTTATACATATGTTCCTTGACTTATAGGCTGGTATGCGGCTGACCACCCATACTGTAAACAATGGTTCACTTTGCCAATGTCACCCCTGTTTCAGGGAAGGACGGCAAGAGTTGCAGGGCTTACGTTCATTTGAGATTGGGTTTTTATATTGTAGGTCCCACAGATCACGGAATATATAGTAGGTCCACATGCGGCATGTGTTAGCGCGACATTATACCTACATGTCTGTTTGTGGGAATGAATTTATTATAAATCTTAAATGATTTATATCTTTGCAGCTTAGATTAGATTAGATTAGATATCGTTTAAATCAAAAGAGCTCTAAAATTAAAAGAATGAAGGCATTTCTTGGCATCCTATTAATGTGGTTTTACGATGTTTTTTTTATGTCACAAGCGCCTTTAGGACAAAAAAGGCCAAAATCTTGTAGGTTACATCAAAAACATACTTCGAAAACGCAGTTGTCTGCTTGGGCATAAACAACACAAAAATCATCGTGGAGCTATGGGAGTTAGCGCATTAGAAAGGGCGGAATTTTTCAAGTAGGGTAGCAAATTCTCATTTTAGACCAAAACATCGCTGATGTCCTACTACCTTTTAACCGTGGATATTAAATACTTGCAAGCTATTTTCTAGATTCCTTGACTTACATGTAGGTTAATACCTACATATAAGGATGACCAAAAATACTGTAAGAAAATGTTTAGTTTTGCAAGTTTTACTCCTGTTTCAGGCGCAGTCGGCAGGAGTTGTAAGGTTTACTTTCCTTTGAGTTTGAGTCCAATTTTGTAGGGACACATACATCATACGTAAGCGTAAACGTACACGTGTCTACTTGTGAGAATTTATTTGCTGATCCATAGTCGAGATCTTTCAAATATGTTGGAATGATTATGATTATAAGTCTCAGTTCTAGTCATCCTTTTGGTATCTCAGTTGGTAAGTTGGTTGGATGTTGGTTGGTTGGTTGGATGTTGGTTGGTAAGTTGGTTGGATGTTGGTTGGTTGGTTGCTTGCTTGCGTTCCATGCCAGAGAGTCAGGGTTCGATCCACACATAGAGTGTCAGAAATTATATCCCGTTTTGGTGTTTATTTTCAACCAAAAAAAAACAAGGCTTTGCAACAAATGAGAACCAGCACGGATTAAGAATGTTACACGCCACCTGTGACCCCTTTGGAGACAACACGCTACACCATATGTATAGCTTAGTTCCGTTGCATTGCGTCTCGGATGAATATTTGATCTGTACCCAAAATTAGAATCCCGTACCTTGTGATCAGTTACTGGATGTTATATCCACTACCCAGTTGCAGCAGCAGCCATAGCCTAGTGTGTTGGTCGCCCTGTGATCAGTTACTGGATGTGATATCCACTACTTAGTTGCAGCAGCAGCCATGGCCTGGTGTGTTGGTCGCCCTGTGATCAGTTACTGGATGTGATATCCACTATACAGTTGCAGCAGCAGCCATGGCCTGGTGTGTTGGTCGCCCTGTGATCAGTTACTGGATGTGATATCCACTATACAGTTGCAGCAGCAGCCATGGCCTGGTGTGTTGGTCACCCTGTGATCAGTTACTGGATGTGATATCCACTACACACTTGCAGCAGCAGCCATGGCCTGGTGTGTTGGTCACCCTGTGATCAGTTACTGGATGTGATATCCACTTACCCAGTTGCAGCAGCAGCCATGGCCTGGTGTGTTGGTCACCCTGTGATCAGTTACTGGATGTGATATCCACTACACACTTGCAGCAGCAGCCATGGCCTGGTATGTTGGTCGCCCTGTGATCAGTTACTGAATGTGATATCCACTACCCAGTTGCAGCAGCAGCCATGGCCTGGTGTGTTGGTCGCCCTGTGATCAGTTACTGGATGTGATATCCACTTACCCAGTTGCAGCAGCAGCCATGGCCTGGTGTGTTGGTCGCCCTGTGATCAGTTACTGGATGTGATATCCACTACTTAGTTGCAGCAGCAGCCATGGCCTGGTGTGTTGGTCGCCCTATGATCAGTTACTGGATGTGATATCCACTACTTAGTTGCAGCAGCAGCCATGGCCTGGTGTGTTGGTCGCCCTGTGATCAGTTACTGGATGTGATATCCACTACTTAGTTGCAGCAGCAGCCATGGCCTGGTGTGTTGGTCGCCCTGTGATCAGTTACTGGATGTGATATCCACTACTTAGTTGCAGCAGCAGCCATGGCCTGGTGTGTTGGTCGCCCTGTGATCAGTTACTGGATGTGATATCCACTACTTAGTTGCAGCAGCAGCCATGGCCTGGTGTGTTGGTCGCCCTGTGATCGGTTACTGGATGTGATATCCACTACTTAGTTGCAGCAGCAGCCATGGCCTGGTGTGTTGGTCGCCCTGCTGTGACGGCATTCGCACAAAAAATAGAAATCTTGAGCAAGGCGGTCAAGCGCTCCGGGTACCTACACTATACTGTATGTCTGTATACTCACTGTGTCATGTACACTTCAGTACCCCGATTACAAACATTGCATATTATATTCCCCTCGATAGCGTAAACAGTCAAATGTACGGAAGCCACTTTTACGAATGTTGTCTGTGTGTTTTTAATTGTGCGTGTGTCTCTGGATGTAGGTGTTTAAAAAAAAAAAAAATTATTTGTTCGATTCGCTCGAATCTTCTAAGCAGAATATTTTGACAAAATCACGCAGGTTCCAGATCCAAATGTTTCAAGAACCGTCCTTATGTCATACATACTATATAAAAGGAAAGCTGTCCGTAGCGCAGACTTGTATGAGAGCCGTCGAGCTAAGCAGTTAAAAAGCCACTATGTATTCTTATAAATAATTATAAAAAATTATAAAAAACACAGAGTTTTATTTTCACAAATTGAGTATTTATTTCCCTCAAGTACTTTCGACTTATTCACGCCATTATCAAGAGGATACCAAGAGGTATAACAAATAAGTATAGCAAATAAGTTCGAAAGTACTTGAGGGAAATAAATACTCAATTTGTGAAAATAAAACTCTGTGTTTTTTATAATTTTTTATAATTATTTATAAAAATGAATTTTCACTGTGTGAATACACAAACTTTAAAAAGTCTACTATGTATTCTTATATTCCGTGATCTGTGATGTATTCTAACCAAATATGAACGGAATCTAAAAATAAATTTACCGAAGTTCGAAGTCGTCACAATACAATAGTGAGGGATTTACCCCCGTATTCACGATCAAAACTGATTTAAGTGCCTTACTCAAGCGCTACACTTACTCAAGGGTCGACATTCTGGAGCGTTTTGTTTCACAAAGAACACTCAAGCAGTAATCAGCGTAGTGCCCAACCCCCAGGAGACGTACGGGTTTGTCATTGGCTCTCGAAAAAACCCAGCTCTGTAATTGGTCAGTACCTTCCGACCGATATTCGGCGTACTTCACTCTTATCATTGCCGCCTCTTTCAAATTTCAATGTCATATCAACTTTGCATAAAACTTGACAACAAATAAGTACGTATAACGCAATTACTACTTTAAGTAAACCGTAATTACGAATTTGTTTGTGTACAATTTCTATTAGTTTTTAAAAATACATTTATGTAATATCCAATGTAAAGTGTTTTGATCGATTTCAGCGCCAAAAAGATGTTGTTTTCTCCAGCGGAAAAGGAGCTACTGGTGGCTCTGATTAAAGAAAAACCTGTAATAGAAGATAAAATAACAGATCGAAGAAATCGTTGGCTTTGCAACCCTCAATGAGCAACGGCAAAACTGTATACAGAACGACGCATTTTTTCAATCAAAAACGTCTTCTAAATTCTTCCTCTTCGTAATACGTAAATGGGTCTTTACAGTCTCTGATATATTTTCTTGGGACACTATTTTTGAACAAAACAATGTTATTATTCTCGTTGAAGTCAACTGTATCGAAAGAATTCATTATTTTATGTAAATAATTCACAACCAAACAAAAAATGTGCTGATGAAATGCGGCGGAATATTTTGACAGTTCATCTGTCATTGCAGTATGGTCCTAGACCATACCGGAGAACAAACCCAATTCTGATGGTCAAGCAATGTAAATGAACTCGTCAAAACAATGTTAATACACTTGTAAAAATCATGTTTATAGTAAGAATTCATTTTTTCATGTAAATTCACAATCAAACAAAAAATGTGATAACAATAAAATATGACGGAATATTTTGACAGCGCTTAAGCGTTGGTTAATATACGTGTCGACCTTACTTACCTGAGTGCTAGTTTTTGGAGCGCTTGAGTGCTAATTTTACCTTAAGTATTGTTCTTGAAATGAATTTCCCCAATCTAAGCGCTGGTTTGCCCTTAAGGAAGTGCCAGTTTTGATCGTGAATACGGGGGTTCACTCGGCTGTACTGTGAGGTAAATTATACTCTTAAATATCCCGAGTTTAAAGCTTTACGTTTATACTCAATCATGGCGATTACCAAACAACGTACGGAAACTAAGAAAAACTTCAAGTAATCTTTTTACTTTTCACTTTTTGAAAAGCGTTATGATTGAGTATACATCATTAGAATGGCGGTTGATTTGCAACAATGGTGGTAAGAGCATTAGGTAATTACAAGTTTAATATTAAGTTTAATTTTATTTTAAATTGGAGTTCTCGAAGATGTTTCTTAAAGTATTTTTTGTAAATCAGTTATAATTTTTGGTTCGAGCGGTACAACCGAACCAGGGCCAAACTCTTATTAGTGTCCAGGTCTTTCCGATCATTTGTGACCAAAAGGGTCCCCGATGACAGAATTAATAAAAATAAATAATAATTGTCCTGAGGATGCCTTTTTAGGCGAAAACTGTTAGACATATTTAAAATAAAATAATAAAAAAGTGAATTAAAACAGTATATTTATTTGATTAATGGACTTTCACTGTGTAAGCCACCAAACCCTGAAAATATAATAAAAATAAGTTTATAAGCATTACAAAAAAATATCTTTGGGGTGTAAGTCTTATGAGGCATACGCTTTCAAGGGGCCCCCCAAAAGCTAAAAAATATTGTAAAGAAAAAACTTCAACGTACTTTTTTTTCGGAAAATATATGCATCTTTGAGGTTATGGAAAAGTAGGAGGGAAGGGGGGGATTTTTATGGAGGGGGGGGGCATAAAGGGGGCCCCGAGCTTTACCCCGCACCAGGCCCCCAGAGGGGTTAATCCGGTACTGGCTGTGGGTCCTTCTGACACATACATACAGGACGGGTACGAGGAGGGTTTGAGCATACTAGCGTCTGCTTGTAAAAATGCATATAATGTGAATCTTTAATGTTGCATATATTATATTTGCAACTTAGACTAGATAAAACATTGTTTTTAGCTCAGATTGTGTAGACTGTGATTCTTAATACAATTATTTCATTTAAAGGTTATCTTTGAATCAAACGGTAGATAAGCCAAAAAAGCACTGGGGCGACAATGTAGTTACTTTCTATTTGCGTTTCCCACCGAAATCATATTTGCATAGAAAACACAAACAAACACTTATTCTCTTTCCTCGTGTACCTATTTAAAAAATACCTACTGTAGGTACTTAACAGAAGCAACGATAAGTATTTTGTAAAGATTGGACATACTCGTATATAGAAGAAACGTGAAAGTAAACAAAGATAAAGGAAGACCAGAAATAGTATGGCTGGATCAGATAGTTGAAACAGTTCAAGGAAAATATACACGGTGAGAATAAAATGGATGAAAATATGAGGTATGCAAGGATACGAAGAAACGGAGGCAATTTTGCAGGGGCTTAGACCACTCCTAGCGGAATTGCGACAGAGTTACATTTACAGCGACAGATATTCTAGATGTTTTAAATGCGCAGTTGCTTTAAGGCTGTATTTAGGCTTTGTGACCGGTCTTTGGTAAAGCAGATGATTTTTTCAAACCAGGAAAAAACATATTTGAAAATTATTTTACATTTCATTTTTGCGCTCAACTGAGTATCGAACATACTATGTTCTGATTGCGACTTCGAAGCGTTAACCACTAGCCAACGGACCGGTTATCACACTAATTGGCTATTTATTTTTCTTGGTTCTAGGTCTGTACACGTTTATATTGTTATGCATATTTTCTTGTTGACTGTAACATATTGCATTATAAAGTTAATAGTTAAGGTAATATTGTGTACATACATACATAAATTACAAGGTGGGCTTATGACGTCACATGCAGGTACCTATTAGAAACTTTTAATTGTTTCTGGAAATTAATTAACAATCTGTGATTAACGCAAGGAAACTTTGTCCCCCATAAAACAATTCCAAGTTGTCTTTACATACACGTGTAGGCACGCGCTTAATAATAATAATAGTAATAATAATAAATGATTATTCCAGCTAAGTCATGTGGAGGGTGCAATACATGACCAGCCATAAAAAAACAGCAATGGAAAAGTACATGGAAGAAAAATACAAAAATCCAGAAATACACAAAACCAGAAATATTTCACTTTGCCAATGTCACCCCTATCTCAGGGAAGGACGGCAAGAGTTGCAGGGTGTATGTCCATTTGAGATTTGGTTTTTATGTTGTAGGTTCACATTTGGCATGTGCATGCTCGAACTTGTACCTACGTGTCTGGTTGTGAATTTGCAATGTAACATATCTTTGTAACTTAGATTAGATTAGATTAGATTAGATATGAGAAAAAAAACTTTGCTGGTTTTTGAAATTGTATAACTATGTTGTTTATCCCATATATTACATGTATAACTGTTTGTTTGTCTAATAAAAAAAATTAAAAAAAACAATATGTCTAATGAAACAGATAGAATCGAGAGGAAAGAGAATACATGTACGAGTAGGTACATTATATATAGAAATAGCAAGAACATATTACACAGGGTAGAAAAGGCTTAAACATGTCACACATGTACACACTAAACAAACCAAAACATTGAAGAACCAGTATAATTATATTCCATCAATATGATCATTGTGATGACGAACCCGGAGGGACGCCGGACAGTAGGAAGACCACGTTCAAGATGGCTGGATGGAGTGGTGGCGGATTGCCGTGCAGTGGGAATGTGGGACTGGAGGAGGAAGACGTTGGATAGACAGCGCTGGCAGCGGTTGCTGAGGGAGGCCAAGACCCAACCCGCGTGTCGTGCCAATGATGATGATGATGATGATCAATATAATCTTTGACGAGAATCGCAGTTGAGTTTTATGTTGATGTAATGAAGGTATTTGTAACTAGATTTTCAGGTTGCCGATATGACTCAGCGTTCATGTCTTTTTTTTTCAGTGCATACAAATATCCGACTACAGACATCTTTAATGATTGAATACTGAAGGAAATGAAAAATTTTAGTACCGTTAATCTAAGTTACAAATATATTTTAAATTGTAAGATTCATATTAAGTGCATGCCCACAACCAGACTTCATTTTACTTTTCATGACTCATTCCTTTGACAAACTTCCCGTTTATGGAATGATCTACCAGTATCTGTGTTCCTTTCCCAATTTAATCCGGTTTAATTCAAAACAAACATCTATCGCCACTTCCTTGCAGCGCCTCAAGACAGAAGCAACAATTCAAGCAACACCTCTGCGGCACCCTTCCAGGGGACGTTCAAGAATTGGGGAGTCTCCCGCAAAGGATTTCTTAAAAACACAGACACGTATAAGTCCGCGCTTGTAAATTCTGCATGTATACTTACAAAATATTAAATTTCAAACCTCAAATGAACATAAGCCCTGCAACTCTTCCCGCCCCTCCTGGAAACAGAGATAAATGAAACATCCTCCCATAGAAAAAATATCTCGCTGATTTCCGGTAATGTTAAAGCCAGCTTCATAGCAAAAAAACGCAACTAAGTTACACATACAGTGTAACTTCTTGCCTGCGTTAACCCCGAAGTTATCGCATGTGGCGATTCGAGACCTTTTAATTTTTACAGGTTAGGGGGCCAGCCTTACGCCAACCACTTCGGTTGAAGTGGGGGTTTCCCAGCTTCAGAGGGGTCTGGTGCTCATTTCTTGTAAAGGCTGAGTACTCCTTGCCGGTATTTGTAAATTGAAATAAACACCGAAACAGGAAATCATTTCTTACACCCTCGGTGGGATTCGAACCCGAGCTCACGGCATGGAATGCAAGCACTCTACCAACTGAGCTATCGACCGGATAAGCTAGTGACTGGACTTAACATACATAGCAACGTATAGAGCTATGTTAAAGCCAGCTTCATAGCAAAGTAACTCAATTAACGAAATAGGTACCTACACTACACTTCAAATGCATTATTTGTTTGTTTGTTGCTGTAAGAAATGATTTCTGATACTAATATATTACTTTTATTATTTTTTCAGATCGCTGGAGCGTCAACACCATCTATTTAACGTCGCATTTTGTTTAGTACTCTAAGTTTTAAAATAATCACCAACTTACCTGATAAGTAGACATCAAAAATACAAACCCTAATTGCCTGTTGTTGTTTTGACTTGAATTGATATTTAATTCATATTTAATATGGTGCCGTGCTAAGTGTTGGTCGTCACTCAGCTGAGTGTTGCGCTCACTAACACAAGTGATAGTGACAGTGCTAAGTGTTGGTCGTCACTCACTTAAGTGACAGTGACAGTGCACAGTGCTACTTGTTGATTAACAACAATTAAGTGACAACTTCACACAACAAAATGGCGAGGATGAAAACATGCCGTGAGTACAAGCCAATTATTATTCTTACAATATTTATAAGTTACTGTTAAGTATGTTAATTGTCTTAGATAATAAATAAAAATAAGAAAATAACCAACCTCACAAAAACCTGCATTCTTCGATTTTTTATAACTAGGAAGTTTGTGAATGAGAACATGGGTTGATTATTATTTATTTTATAATTTTATTTAGTCGCTGTTTGATACTCATTTAGACTAGTTTCAAATATCAAATATTCTAAATACGTAATAACAAAAAACTGTCTACAATAGGGTAATTGCAGTGGTGGGGAAAACGGTTTAAAATACTATGGTTGTGTAGAGAACATTTCAAGGATCACAACCATATATTTTTTATATCGTAAAAATAAAGATATCATTGATAATTTTCAAAAATAAAATGTCGAGAATTTGAATCCCGCCAAAACGCAGTGGGGCCGAAGAAACACGCTGTGACGTCAAAATCATGTAGATGGATCCATCGGTCTTAGAAAACCCAACGGTACACTCCATACATTGTGAGATCCATTGACGTCACATCCACCTAAATAAAAAAATGAGCTTTTTAAGCGGAAATCGAAAATGGGTGAATTTTACCGAGCTGTAGTTTACAAACTACGTCAGATATTATTTTTTTAAAAACGCAGATGCATTTTTTAAAAGGTAGTTTGTCATTTTATGAAATAAAAAAAAATACGTGAAATTATCTTTAAAAAAATACTGGCAAAGTTAATATTAATATTAAAATTTGGCGTCAACGTACTAAAAATATTTTGATAAGTAGATACTTAAATACCTTTGGGATTTTTAAACAATCTTATTTAAAAATCTAATGCTCATCGGAACAGCCCGTGTCAAAACATTTCGAATCTAATCTAAGTTGCAAAGATATGTTACATTGGGAATTCACATTATAAGCATTCTCACAAGCGACACGTACAAGTTCACGCTTTGCACACGCCGCATGTGAACCTACAACATAAAAACCCAAATCTCTAATGGGTACCTATTCACCCTCTTGCAGACCTTCCCTGAAACATGGGTGACATTGGCACAGTGAACCATTTTCTATAGCGTGGGTGCTCAGCCGCATCCCAACTCTCAATAATTATTTAGTTTTTTAAAAATTCATTTTGTTTAGTCTTTTTGAAATAATAATTTGGGGAATTCTAATGACAACTCGAAAAGAACCATAAACTGCAATGTAAGAAAACTTCAAGAAAAAATGCATTTTTTACAATGTACTACCATCCTTTAAGGTAAATGTGCTCATTAGGAATGCTTTTCCCAGCCATCTTATCTGTCCTCTAAGTGGACTATGTAAAATAATTTTAAAAATCTATTAAATAGTACTTATTATATCATATCTAATAATAATTGCCATAGCCACTGCTACTGACATCTGTCTAAGATTTCTAACAGCTTTATATTCAGATTTCGTTGGTTTGTGTCTGTACTAAGATCTGTTTTATCATTCGTTGTGTTTTTAATTTACTGCCTGCAATAAACAAACTTGTGGTGTTATAATATGTACTGCATGCTTTTCAAAAAATAATTAATCATATGATTTTCATTAGTTGTTCTAACTAACGTAAAATTTCGTTCGCATTTATCTAATACACGAACCGAAATGAATAGATGAGGCTTGCGTCTGCACTAGTATGAAATTTTTACTGTTTAGTTCCACACTTCGCCGGTAGAGTTCTCATCAGTTTTATTTTACTATGAACGTTGTTGCTTTATTGCTACCTGCTGATGAAAAATGCTATCAAAGCTGTGTGGGGCGGAGGTGGTTGTGACGTCAGGGAAGAAACAGAAACAGGTGAGGTTGCTGGAAGTCTCATCGACACGTTTATTCTTAACTACCGAATATCGCTAATATTTGTATGAAGACTCGTCAATCCAAGATGGCCGTAAGTGAACAGCTGATAAGTCTTCAAACAAATATAAGCAAAATTCGGTAGGTAAGAATTACCGTGGTGATGAGACTTCCAGCCCAGGTCTGCTGCACATGAGAAGTGAAGGCTGGCAGTGCGCTGAGGATGCTGCACATGAGAAGTGAAGGCTGGCAGTGCGCTGAGGATGCTGCACATGAGAAGTGAAGGCTAGCAGTGCGCTGAGGATGCTGCACATGAGAAGTGAAGGCTGGCAGTGCGCTGAGGATGCTGCACATGAGAAGTGAAGGCTGGCAGTGCGCTGAGGATGCTGCACATAGGGAAACGTTGCAGGCAGTGGTAACGTTATCTTACTTTAACATCAAATCTCATCTAATCTAATTTCCAAAGATATTATTTTAATGATAAAAGAAAAACAGTTTTGTTTTCGATTACGTGAGTATATTTTTATATGCCACAACCGGTTTCGCAAACATCCGTTCGCATCATCAGGTGGATAAATTATTAAAATAATATTAAAAAAGTATTAATTTATCCACCTGATGATGCGAACGGATGTTTGCGAAACCGGTTGTGGTATATAAAAATATACTCACGTAATCGAAAACAAAACTGTTTTTCTTTTATCGTTAATGATGAACGATTACAAAGTTAATGCCTCTACAATCAATAAAATATTATTTTAACATTAGGAATTCATAATTTATGCATTCTACAAGCAGATACATTTAAGTTCTCGCTTGCACAAGCCGCATGTGAACCTACAACAAAAAGACCAAATCTCAAATGAACATATACCTACCCTGCAACTCTTGCCCACCTTCCCTGAAACAGGGTTGACATGGGCAAAGTGAAGCATACAGCATAAGTGGGCAGCCACATACCAACCTATAAGTCAAGGAAACTACACAACAAATTACATTTTTTAAATCAACAAATAATAATATGTATGGACATCAAAACTAAAACATTCTGAATTCTAATTTTAAAAACTGTAGCCCCAACATTAAAGATCAACCGCCATTTCTTTCTGTCCTTACACACTTCTTTCATTTCCTCCAGAGTCATAACCTTCTTCATACAAGCTCTCCGTTTATCATGACTCTGGATATTCCATTCATTCGCAATTTCGGAAATAATGAAAGAAATAATTGAACCTATAGTAAGTCAAGGAAACTACACAGCAAATTTCATTTTTTAAATCAACAAATAATAATATGTATGGACAACATTACAGATCAACCGCCATTTATTTCTGTCCTTACACACTTATTTCATTTCCTCCAGAGTCATAACCTTCTTCATACAAGCTCTCCGTTTATTATGGCTCTGGATATTCCCTTCATTCGTATAAGATACAAATAGTAATGTGTTGAGTTACTCGGTGTTCACCTATTCACGATCCCTACGCTGTCACCTTGTCTTGTACCTAATCTACATAAACATGTGTGTGACCTTACACACTGCAGTATATAACACTGTACGCATCTATTATGTGTACAAGAATGAAGTTAATAATCATATGGAACGTCTAAGAATTTAGTTTATTTAATAACTTCAATAAACACCACTTATCTAATCAAATCTAATTTGCAAAATATAAGTACCATTAGAGATTCACATTATATGCATTTTCACAAAACAGACAAGCTTAAGTTCGCGCTTAAACATGCCGCATGTAGTCCTACAATATAAAAACCCGAATATCAACTGAGCATACACCCTGCAACTCCTGCCGACCTTTCCTAAAACAGGGGTGACATTGGCAAAGTGAACCATTTTTTACAGTATGGGTGGTCAGCCGCATACCAACTTATAAGTCAAGGAACATACACGACAAATTACACACACTATAGTATATAACACTGTACGTACATATGTGTACAAGAATGAAGTTAATAATCATATGGAACGTCTAAGAATTTAGTTTATTTAATAACTTCAATAAACACCACCTATTGAAGTTATTATTTCGTTACTGCACAAAATGGGGTCTTGTGCTTCTGCCAAGCCTTTCTCAGGTCAATCAACCAAGATGTTCTTCTCCGACATGAGGCTCGTCTTTCTTCAATTCTTCCCTGTATGTTCTCAGCTAAAACCTCACAGTTTTCTTCATTTAACACCAAAACATCTAATGGCATTTCCTATACCCAACTTTATATTAATGTGATTTAATGAATGAATGAAGTACGAAATTTATAGAGCGCTTTTTATGACAGTGTGTCATTACAAAGGCGCTTGTCCATGTGATTGGACGAAGATGTGAGTCTTGAGATATCTTTTGAACAGTCTCTCTAAATCCAGTTCCCCCAGTGAGGCGGGAATAGCATTCCAAGTCATTGGAGCGGCCGCTTTGAATGCCCTGTCTCCAAAAACAGAGCGGGGCTTTCTTGCAGGGATGTCCAGGCAGCTGCTTCTTGATTAATTTTTCGCCTCGTTCCTTGGCTTATAGCCTTATAGGTTGGTATGAGGCTGATCCCCAATGCTATGAAAACTTATTTCTTTTTTTACAATGCCACTGCGCTTTTAGGAAAAATGCAACAGGAGTTGCACAGTCTGTTTATGTAAAGTTTGGTTTCTTCTGGATGCACATATGCTTTAGCTGTAAGCGCAAACTTACATATGCCAGTTTGTGTGCTTGCATTAAATATGAGCCTCAAATTTCAGGCGCGTGCACAGGGTATAGGCCAATACATTTCAGAATAAATGTTTTCTCGCATTTCTATAGAAACAAATCATTTGGAAGTTGACTGAAGTGCTAACGATGGCTCCAATCGAATTTAAATTTTTATTTTGAAATCCCAATATCAAGCTTAAATTCGTTTTTTATCATGCATTGCCTACCTATTAGGCGCAGGTGCCTGTATGAGATGCACGTCCCTGTCAAATGTCAACATATATTTGTAGCTTAGATTATGGATTGATAGACTTATGAACTTTCTATTTTTCTATATTCATTATTTTTTCCGCAATCTTTCTCTCTTTGATTCTGTGCGTAGACATTGCTAAATATGAATGATGATGCGTTAACCAGAATTCACCATAATGACGGCTGAGTTAGAAGTTTCGCAAGAAGAAATCACTGACATGACATAACTTCTAATTTCCTTAGATTGACAGGTTATGTCACGTGTGACGTGTTATAGGAAAGAGTGGACATATTAGGAGCGCATGGCAATAACATATCGTCTGCTTAGTGCTTGATAGTCTTATGTCCAACAGAGGCAATTTCACATGAGCAATGCTTGTATGTTTCTTATGAAAACTGATAATCATGTTTCAAATATTTAAAATAACTCTTACATTACGGTGTTTTAAGTACGTTTTTTTCTTAGCTCAGATTGTGTAGAATGTTTTTGTTCGTGGGAGATTTCAGAGACTCTACGGGTCTATTACACTTGTTGAAGTGCCGTAGAGGTGTTGCTTACGACCTTGGTCGTCGCTACAAAGCGCCAATACTCAAGCAAGACCCAGCTGCTGTAAGGTTGGCTGGACCTTTAGTGACCGGTCGTCGGTAAAGGTTTTATGAATTTTTCAACCCAGCGAAGAGCGTTTTTGAAAATGTAAATGGTATTTTTTTGTCCTCCGGTGAGATTCGAATCTACAACCTTCCATTTACGAGTCCGAAGTGTTGCTACTGTACTATGGAGACGAAATTGTCTTAAGAATCAAATGGTAGATAAGCCAAAAAAGCATTGGGGGGACGATATAACGCTGATTTTATGAAGATCTGTACGGCGAGTATAAAAAATCTTGCAAATACTCAACTGAAAAAAACGTATAACGATTTAAACACTCAACAGACGCGTTTTTGTACATTCCTGTTTACGCGCTAGTCGAGTATTTACTCGTTTACTTTACTGTTACGTGAGAGAGGAGTTGGCCAACTGAGTTAGCTTGCAAATGACAGAAAGTCTGCGAACCCAGCACTTTATGGTAACGGACAAGATACACAACCATTAAACCAACAACCATTATCGTCAATACCATAAAATATTCATGTGTGATAACTTACGTATAAATTTTGATTGTTTTTTCTTGCAACATTGTGGAATTATGTTAACAAAACAACTTGGTTTTTGCCGGAATGATTTTGCGGTTTTGGTGTTTATTTCATACCCAAAATAAAATACCGGCAAGATTTACTCTACCTTCACAAGAAATGAGAACCATCTGTGAAACCTGCACTCCAAGTGCAGTGGTTGGTGTAAGGTCCCTTGCATGTACAGGTAGATTGGTAAGAATTCTGGAGAGACCTGGAGAGATTTCTCCTTTTTTTCTGAGTCAGACTCCATGCTTCACATCCGTATAACATGACTGGCCGAACAATGGAACTGCATATTGTCACGAACGTATGATTTCGTGGGGTGTGTGTGTGTGTCCGCCTCTAGTATAGTCTACTGTGAGTTTGTGAGTTGGCACATAGTTTGTTAGTGTGTAACTAGAATAATGATTAAATAGATGCTAGTAGACTGGCCTGGTACAATCCACTATAGAATAATCTAGAACAAGCAAGAATGGTCCCTTTCATACCTATATAATGTGAGCCGCAATTGTGTGCAGGTGAGGTCGATTGAAACATTGAACCGTGAAGTCGATAAGCCAAGAGCTAGAAATCAGTACATTGTAAACTGACATTGTGTAAAATAATTTTTGAGAAATAAATTGCAGTTTGATTACAAAACCCAACTAAAATCACAACAATATATTTAATTTTGTGGTCATCAGAGTCATCTTGAACACAATTGCGTATTGGGGCTGAATAGAGCAGGTCCCTACAGTGTTAGTACCTTGTCATGCATGCACTAGCTTGCCTACTGTGCGTGCAGTGTTGTTAGACCTCCTCTGGGTCAGTGGGTGGCAGCGAGTAGCGGGGCTAGTTGTGAGGAGACTGGGCAGGGAGATGAGCGGGAATAATTAACAGACCAGTAATGCCTACTGGCGCATAGAGGCACAGTTACTTTATCAAATACGTGAAGTCTATCGTAAACGCAACTAAACACAACTAAACTAAACATATAGTGGAACATCTTGCCAGGGTTTCGCATGTGGCGAGTGGTACGTATTTATTTTTACAGGTTAGGAGGCCGGCCTTACGCCAACCACTTCAGTTAAAGTGGGGATTTCCCAGCTACCGAGAGGGCTGGTACTCATTTCTTTTGAAGGCTGAGTAAAGCTTGCCGGTATTTTAAGTAAGGTGCACTCAGATGATAAATAAATGAGAATGATTTTATTTTGGGGCTTGAATTAAACACCGAAACGGGGAATCATTTTCGACACCCTCGGTGCCTTTGAGCATATACCAACTGAGCTATCGACCGAAATGCTCCACTTGTTAAAATGAAACTCTGTGTTTTTTTAGAATAAAAAAAATCACATGCAATGTATAGGTTCACAAATATAAATGTAAAGTTCGCGCTTTCACATGCTGCATGTGCACCTACCAGTGGCGAAGGGTGCCATACAAGCCGGTTTCCATCGCCTTCCCTTTTAAAATTATGTAACAAAGTAGTTTAAAAAAGATAGAAACAAAGTAAAAAAAAATACATTTAAAACCAAAGAAACAATACGTATTTTTTCCCATTGAAACCATGCAGTCTACTTTATTATCACTTTTGCCTCATTTTAAACGGGAAACCGATGGGAATCGGCTTGTATGGCACCCTTCGCCACTGGCACGTTCATCCCTTGAGCCTTCAGTTGAAAAGTCCGATAGATATGTAGGTCAGTTGGTAGAGAGTAGGAGGCTAAGGTACTATTCTTCCACATGGCCTCATGTTCTGATGTTTAACCCATACCAAAGTACCGGAATGTTCTACTCAGCCTTTAAAAACATTAAAAAAAACCTTCTCGTCCAAGTGCTGAAAAACATCCACTTGAATCTTTGTAAATTTAAATAAAAAATCAACTTTGCTATGACTAACATTTTTTTTTTAAATTGTGTACACTACTCGTTCCCTTAGTACTCGATTTTCTTATGCCCAACAAAGGTAATTTCACATAAGCAATGTTTGCATGTGTAATGGACAAATGTGTCTTATGAAAACTGAAAAATTATTTAAAAAATGTATAAAACAACTCACACATTATCGTGTTTTATGTTTTTTTCTTAGCTCAGATTATGTAAAATGTGATTCTTAAAAGACAATAATCATTGAAAGGTCATCTTTGAATCAAATGGTGGACAAGCCAAAAAAAGCACTGAGGGGATGAACTGGTTTCGGGAGAAGCAGTGCCTCCCATATACAGCTGAAAACCTAGATAATATGATCGATCTTCTGTAGTTGGCGAAACACTGGTCCTCTTGCCTGTGTAAATAAACAGATCCACACGCCAAATAAAACTGCTAAGAGATAACGTGGGGGAAAATCACAGTTGAATATCATAGAAAACGCTTGCCACCTTTCCATGAAACTGGGCGGCCATGAAAAAAGTGTCACGTACGAGATTTAATTTAATATTTATTATAAACATAATGAATTCACAAAGCCACTAATTTGGTTAAGCTATACTTTCCTTGGTAGTTGACAGAAGAGTCTGATGCAATGTCGCTCACCTTGCGTTTAAAATCATAAATTATAAACAATAAGGAATGCATTATAAATATTATATTGTTGACCTAAAGATAAATGTCACCAAGAGACAATTTCACAATGTCATCAAAATCTCGTCGCATATAGTTCCTTGGCTTATTGGTTTATATGCGGCTGACCACCCATGCTGTAGAAAATAGTTCACTTTGCCAATGTCTACTCTGTTCCAGGGAAAGTCGGCAAGAGTTGCAGGGTGTATGCTAATTTTGGGATTTGGGTTTTTATATTGTAAATCCACATGCGGCATGTTTAAGCGCGACCTCATACGTGTCTGCTTGTGAAAATGCATATAATGTGAATCTCCAATGTCACATATCTTTGCAACTTAGATTAGATTAGCGTATTATTTACAAATACGCTTTTATACGATTATTAAAGTGTGGGTTTACGCTTAAACATGCTGCATGTACGCTTGTTGGAGAAAAAGTATAATCTTAAATGAAAAAAGGCTCTGAAATATTCTTGGAAGCCTTTTCCTAAACTTCAAAATAAATCTAGTGAGAAGTAAGCAAAGCATAGTAACTAAGCCACATATTAAGTGTAACTTCTTGCCGCGTTCTTCCCGAAGGGTCACATGTGGCGAGTGAACCCATTTATTTTAATGGGTAAGGGAGCCGGCCTTAATAATAATAATAGCATATTTGAAAATATAAATGTTTTTTTTCGTTCCCCCAGGATTCGAACCCACAACCTTCCATTTACAAGTCAGAAGTGTTAACCACTAGACAACGATCTTTGGTAAAGGCATATGATGTTTTTAACCCTGCGAAGAGCATATTAAAACTATATTTGATATATTTTTTTGCTCCACCGAGATTCGAGCCCACGACCTTTCATTTACTAGTCCGTAGTGCTAACCACTAGACTACGTACCTTGGTTCTGTAACCCTGTTTATGGAGTTGTCAGTTTTCACCAGTGCGCCTACTGGAGCCTTCACTGATCCCTATAGTGTACGCCGACACATGTCACGCATTCTGACGACACCCTCATGGTTGCAGCGTGTGCATGCGCGAACATGCACGTGCTATACATGTAAGCATGTCTCTGTAGTGAAGCAATGCGTCAACAATAAGAAATCTGCATATTTACATCAGTTATTACTTGTCTTCCAATGTCTAATTATTTTAAAGGTCGAACTTATTTTTATTGCACTTTCAAGAAATAATTTGGAGTGTATACTTGTGTGCCGCAACTAAGCTGCACATATAATGTACCTTCTTGCCGTGTTCTCCCCTCATGGATCGAGTCGAGGGACCTATTTATTTAATTATTTGCTTACTAAGATTACTGAGATCTTCTAACAAATCTAAAAAAATGCATTTAGGAGCACAACAACCTTCTTTGTATAAAAACCCGAATCTCACATGGCATACACCCTGCAACTCTTGCCGACCTTCCCTGAAAACAGAGGTGACATTGGCAAAGTGAACCATTTTCTACAGCATGGGTGGTCAGTCGCATACCAACCTATAAGTCAAGGAACATACACAACAAATTAGATTTTTAAATTACAAATTACATGTTTCGCTTGGCCAATGTCACCCCTGTTTCAGGGAATTTCAGCAAAAGTTGCAGGGTTTATGTTCATTTGAAATTAGATTTTAATTTGTATGTACACATGCAGCATTTGCAAGCGCGAACTTACACGTTTCCGATTGTGGTGGGCATGCATTCAATATTTATTTTTGCAACTTAGATTATAGGAGAACTTCATGGTAGACCAAGAGTACACCCGTCAGAAATCTTCTCAAAGGACCGGCTTCATTTTCGAATTGTGGATCTCGCTTGAGTAGGTATGCGCTGACAGGCAACGACCGAGCTTGTCACCGAAAAGACCTTGACGTGTGATTCACGCAAAAACTTCGCTCGCCAAATACATACAACTCATCTTCATTAATATTCAATGTATATTTTTAAAATAAGCCACGGACTTAGCTTGATGCAACTCTGGTAGGTAGTACCTACTTTAGCAATTTTTTCCAAAGTCCTGAGCTCAATGCCGGCTATAAAATATCATTTGCTATAATGGTAATTATTTTTTTTCACAAAAATATTATATACGCCATCATCATTATGTTTTTCCTAAATCGAAAATAATTAATATATTCGAATAGCTACCTGTGTAGGTACCATCCACAATTTTTTTGTTTTTTTTGTTTTACAGGAAATGAGATTTTAATGATTAAACATTAAAAATAAAACTAAAACGAAAAAAAACTAGTTTATAAGCATTTAAGGATTGTACCCACATTGTAAGTACTAGACCGGTCTGTAGTCTAGTGGTTAAAAGCGCAAAAAAAGAACATTTCAAAAATGCACTTCGCTTGGGCTTCAAAGTTTCATCCAGCCTTACTGCAACTGGGTCTTGCTTGCAAATTTGCCAGTGACTAGCCACGAACAAGCGCGCAAACAGCTGTTAAGTGTTCCCCTTAGTGCTTGTTTGTTTTATGTTCATCAGAGGTAATTTCACATGAGCAATGTTTGTATATGTACTCGACCAATGTGTCTTCTGAAAACTGGAAATTAATTTTGAAAATATCAAGAACAACTCTCACACTAGTCTTACGTGTTTTTCTTAGCTCAAATTGTGTAGAATGTGATTCTTAAGATAATTTCATTGAAAGGTCATCTTTAAATCAAATGGTAGATAAGCCAAACAAGCACTAGTCCGGTCGATAGCTCAGTTGGTAGAGTGAGTTCATTCTATGTCGAGAGCTCGGGTTCGAAGAAACACTAGCAGGTACGGCCGATAGTTTAGTTGGTAGAGTGCTTTCATTCTATGCCGTGATCTCGGGTTCGAATCCCACCTAGGATGTCAGATAATATCTGATATATTATGGTTTTATTTCAACCCCCAAAATTAAATACCGGAAAGATTTACTCAGTCTTCACAAGAAATGAGTACCAGCCCCCTAGGGAGCTGGGAAATTCTCACTTCAACTGAAGTGGTTGGCGTAAGGCCGGCACCCTTACCAGTAAAAATAAATAGGTTCCACTCGCCACATGCGAAACCCTTCGGAGATAACGGGGCAAGAATCTACACTATATGTGTAGCTTAGTTGCTTTTTTGCACTGGGGGAAGAAGCAGTGAGGTATAAAAAACACCGCTCATTAAATAAATCATTCCGATTTTTTTGGTTAATTTAACTTTTTTGTGACTTGAGTGGACTGTATTTTTCCTCCTTCTCTATGTAGGAGCATCGTTTTCATGATAACCAGTGAAAACGATCACAAATATTTGGTATTTGGTTCACCTTCTCTGGTAAATGGTAAGCAAGCTCTGTGAGGTGACAGGTATGCAGGTCGCTTGAATCATTTTACCTTGTAACCGCCAGTCGGTGCAATATTTCCTTTTATTGCGAAATCACCCACTTTTATACATAATGTGACTAAAGAGGGGACTGCATGAGCATTCCTATATGCAAATAAACGAATGAGGCTCGTTCCAATTTTAGTACATATATGTACTGCCGATGCAAGTAGATACAGTAAATAAACGAAAACAAATGTAAAACACACAACTCCTTGCCGCGTTTTCAAAAAATCATTTGAAATCCATATATTTTCACAAGGAAGAGCAGCGTTATATCAACTTAAAATGGGAGTTTTCTTGCTTCCGAGAAGGCATGATCTCATTTCTGATAAAAAAAACTTGTCAATCCTAAAATATTAGGCTTCAAATAAATGCCAAAACAGGAAATGAATTCCGAATCAGCTAAATTTATACAGATTGAAAATAAAAACGACTTTGTTTTCGATCACGACGAGTATACTGGTATAATAAATTCCACGACCAGTTTCGCAAACAATCCGTATGCATCTTTAGGTGGCATTGTTAAGTGGCACTAGCTACTCCAAGACGTTTGTGTGTGTTGGAGCTACTATTAAACAGCTGTGTCTTAAGCAACTCCCTGAAACTGCCAACATTGGCGTCTGTTCCCGATTCGAGAGGCAGACTATTCCAGCAGGTGGGGATCGAGCTTTAGCCCTATGCCACAGAGTTTTTTCCAACACAAAAAGTCTGATGACTGAATTTTTGACAAGACTAGAGAGTAAAACAATGAAATATCTCCTCTGAACATTTACTACGAGTCTATCACCATGTTCTGCGTTGGTCATTTCTTTAACTGTAGATGTCAATATGCAAATACGGCTTTCTGTCTTGCAGTCCGCTCTCTAGTAGTGCTCGTTCAGTAAGTGCGTTATGATGGAGTTGTGCCATTAATATGCAGAAATACTTAATTACTGTTTATATAAGCGCGGCTGCAGTAGTTAGTCCGCGGTCTAACTCTGTACTGATAGCCACAAACACTCAACCAGAAAATGTAAAATCTTAGAACATCGATTCATATACAAAATAAAGGAAGACTTGTGGAATTATAGCTGAAAATACACATGGGGTTTATAAAAGGGCCAGCATATAATATATCCGAAAAATCTGTGCAGATGAAAACATCGACAGATGGATGGAGATGGGTGGAGATGGATGGAGATGGATGGATGATCAATAAGACGATATTGGTGTGCGCATGCAAGAAGAATGGTCATTCTAATGGTCCTTTCTTCTTCTTCTTTTGTGCCACTTCTATCGAAGATCGGCGATCATCATGGCTATTTTGACTTAAATGCTGAGGCTGGAAACAGGGGCTTGGTGCTTCTGCCGAACCACTGTCGCAGGTTTTTCAGCCACGATGTCCTTCGGCGTCCCTGAGATCTTCTCCTCTCAATCTTACCCTGTATGATAAGATGAAGGAGACGGTACTTCTCATTCCTCAAAATGTGGCCGAAATACATCAGCTTTCTCTGCTTAATGGTTGGAAAGAGCTCGTTTGTAGTGCGCATGGTGCAATGGTCCTAGTGCAATAGTTTTGTAGTCATATATATTATAGTCAATAAGTCTGCAGTGCAATTGTCCTTTGGTCATTATATAAATACGGATTGTAGTGCTTTGGACCGGTCCGTAGTTCAGTGGTAACACTGCGCGACTCTGAATGGGAAGGTTGTGGGCTCGAATCCCGGCGGAGCACAAAAAATATACCATTTATATTTTCAAATTTGCTCTTCGCTGGGTTGAAAAAATTCATACAGCCTTTACCAAAGACCGGTCACTAAAGGTCCATCTAGTCTTACAGCAACTGGGTCTTGCTTGAGAATTGACGCTTTGTAGCGACGACGATCAAGCTCGTAAAAAGGTCGATAGCTTTATTGGTAGAATGCTTGCATTCCATGGCGAGAGCAAGAGTTTGATCTCAAAGGTTTACTCAGCCTTCACAAGAAATTAGAACCAGCCCCCCCGGGAGCTGGGAAACCCCCACTTCAACTGAAAGGGGTTGGTGTGAGGTCGGCCCCCTTACCTGTAAAAATAAATAGGTCCCGAAGCGTCACATATATGTGTAGCTTAGTTGCGCTTTTTGTTGTAGTGCTTTGGAGGGCATCTGCAGCACCCGATTAGTACCTACCCGAGCCGTTAGACGAGAAATACAAAAGTTTAAACTGTGAAACAAATGTCAGTAAATTCTGAAATAAATAATCGAAGTTGTATTAAATTGAAACCTTAGTAATTCGGAACAATGTCATGCTTCAGGAACTATCGGTGGGGTCGTTTTTGGCGGTTTGTCCCCTCAATCATCCGCTTAACTAGGTATTCAGATTGAAACATAAACAATGACTAGGCTAAAGCTTCATGTGCCGTTGCCCTGCTACCGAGTGTTTGAGGTTTTGTTCTTATTTGTTCACCAGCCTTCAGCCAGAGTGCGGCTCCCTTGCCTGCAGACAATGCGTTGTTTTTATAGATTATCATAATAAATTTTACTTTCATTGTTTCGCGCCGCCATTTTGGTTCCCACGTCTCCATTGTCTCCGCTATTACTTCTCACTTTTGTTAAAATTATTTTTTTCCCACAAAACAGTTACGTTAAGACTACAATGCAAATTGATTCAATCCACTCCAGTTAGCAAAACACAATAATAAATCTTATTCCCATGCACCATAACGTTGAATTTTCTTTGCCGAAAAATAATTGTAACACCTGTTTGTTTTCCATTCAAGGACACGACTTTTCATTCAAAATTAGTTATAGTAAATTTATTTAAATAATTCACAAAACAAAATGTATCAACAAGCCGCTTGTCGCAATAAACAAACTTGATTGGTCAACACCATTGTCTGGTTAATGGGTCAGTTAGTGGAACGATGGCGTTCAGAAACTAAGGAGCAAAGGTTCGATCCCCACAGAGCGTTTTCTATTTCAGTATTTTCTTACAGCCTAAATCAGCGTTCACTTAAAACAACGTCCTTCTCCTCTGAGAGCTGGGATAACTGCGCTCAAGGTAAAATGGTTTAGGGAAACTAACAATAGTCTGGAATCTGGATGATCACTCACCCTTAATAATAGATATGAGACTTCACGTCAGAACAAAAATCGTCACGCAAGAATAAAGGAAGCTGAACTATTTGAAATCGTAGTAGCTTTCGGAAATCTAGACTACATCGTCAATGACAAGAAAATGCCTGTTAACCTGAAACGTCATGCGTGCTTCTAGTGGCTTGGAAACTAAAGGGCTCACTCAGTATAGCGCCAGCAGACTGAAGACGTGCCAAAGAGCCATTGGAGGAAGGATGCTGGGAATCAGTTTCAGAGACAGGGTTCCAAAGCAGTAGATCCGTAGACAGACTGATGTCATGCAGGCAGCGAGTAGCCTGCTTAAAGTGGCGCTGGGCTGGTCACGTCACAAGGCAAGACCATGACAGGTAGTCGAAAAGATTGTCCAAGCGGGGAGTGGGGAGACCCCAACTGAAGTGGCTGGACGGCATCAAGAGAACTGCAGGCAGAGGATGGCTGAACACAGCAGCCATTAGATAAGCATGGAGAAGATACGTCCAGGAATGGACTACGAAAGGCTGAGGAAGAAGGAAGAAGAAGTATTTGAGGGTCACTCACTGATACCATGTATGTACGTATTCATTTACCTCCACGCGGAGACCGGTTTCTTACTCTTCCATGGAAAAATGCAAATTCGCAAATTCCTGGCGGACTTATTTATGGCCGAGGGCTTTACCTCCAAAACAACACATTATAATCTATAGCCGCACTGCACGTGACTTTCTCGCTATCTACGTCACAAACTTACAAAAAATGCTTAGAACCGAAACCTAACAGGGCGTAATTTAAAATCATCTAACGCAAAACGCAACTAAGCTACACATATAGTGTAACTTCTTACCTGCGTTATCCCAGAAGAGGTTGCATGTGGCGATTCGGGACCTATTTATTTTAACGGGTAAGGGGGCCGGCCTTAAACCAACCACTTCAGTTGAAATGGGGGTTTCCCAGTTCCCGGGGAGGCTGGTTCTCACTTCTTGTGAAGGCTGAGTAAACCTTGCGATTGAACCCTTGCTCTCGGCATGGAAAGCATTCTACTAATTGAGCTATAGATATTTTTACAAGCTTGGTTGTCGTCGCTACAAAGCGCCAATTTTCAAGCAAGACCCAGTTGCTGCAAGGCTGGATGGACCTTTAGTGACCGGTCATTGGTAAAGGTGTATGATTTTTTTCAACCCAGCGAAGAGCAAATTTGAAAATATAAATGGTATATTTTTTGTGCTCCGCTGGGGTTCGAACCCACAACCTTCCATTCAGAGTCCGTAGTGCTACCACTGAACTACGAACCGGTCATGGAGCCTTTAAATTCCTTCACTTGTGGCTATCATTGCTTGCTTGTGTTCTGAGCCACCTTGTCGTGTTTTACACTGGAGAGTGTTTGCCTCACGGGAGGGCCTTCTGCCACTTGCATCTATGATCTGTATAAATGACCTAGGTATATATAAATAACCTATAAATGACCCCGAATATGAATAGACCGATCCGTAGTTTAGTGATTAACACTTCAGACTCGTGATTGGAAGGTAGTGCGCTCGAATCCCGGAGGAGCAAGAAAAAATCTTTCATTTTTCAAATATGCTCTTCGCTGTGTTGAAAAATTTAGCTGCCTTTACCAGAGACCGGTCACAATAAGTCCACACAGCCTTACAGCTGGATCTTGCTTGAGAATTGGCGCTTTATTCAGAAATGATTCATTTGAGGTAGAGATTTTAATTTGTAAGAACATTTCCACGCAATATTTGTAAGCGCGAACTTACACGTGTCTGTTTGTGGGCATGCATTTAATATGAGTTTTCAATGTTTATATATATGTATTTGCAACTTAGATTATAGATTATTATACACATACCATAAAATATTTTTTTTAAATTTCTAGAAGTTTATTCTATTCCTTAGCAATTTCATTTATCTGATCAAGCCATTAAATTCTCGATATTTCTTGTAATAGATGTATACATAATGAACGTACCTACGTATATTCTGTTTTTTTTTTGGTCAATGTGATTAATTTCCATGGAATTCTAATAATTCGCCATCATCATCATCATCATCTTACTGCGTAACACAACGTCACTCCAGTGCTTATTTGGCTTATCTACCATTTGATTCAAAGATGACCTTTCAATGAACTGTCTTAAGAATCACATTCTACACAATCTGAGCTAAGAAAAAACATGTAAAACTCGATAATGTGAAAGTTGTTTAAAATATTTTTTACATCAATTTCCAGTCTTCATAAGACACAATGGTCCAGTACACATACAAACATTGCTCACGTGAAATTACCTCTGATGGACATAGGACAAACAAGCACTAAGAGGATGAAAAGGCACATAAACGTTACTTACTATATACAAGTACATATATCAGTACTTCGAGAATCAAGTATTGCGTAAACTCACCTTGGTAGCGTAAATCGCAGAAATGATTGAAAACTAAATCACTCACTAGGAGTGCTATCGTATATTCTATATATTTTCGATTTTCGTGATTGAGGGGAGTTTATTTATAATTCCAAAGCGACCAAAACTAAATTGTTCAGGAGAGCAGTTTATAGTTTGACATTGTAGAAAAATGGCATAACTTGTTTAATATGTATGCATCATATCGGTAAAATCAAAACAGATCTAAAATTAAAAAAGGCATTTATTGGCATTCCTATTAATGTGGTTTTACGATTTTTTTTTATTTCACAAGCGCCTTTAGGACAAAAAAGGCCAAAATCTTGTCGGTTACACCAAAACCATACTTCGAAAACGCAGTTGTTTGCTTGGACATAAACAACAATAAAAAATCATCGTAGAGCTATGGGAGTTAGCGCATTAGGAAAAGCGGAAAATTGTATGTAGGATAGCGTTCATAACTCATTTTTGACCAAAACGTCGCTTATGCCCTACTTCCTTTTAACCGTCGATATGCTTTATATGTATAGCCACACCCGTGGATAACTTTTACGACGTGACAAAGTAATCGAGTATTACGCAGTTTCCCCTGCAAGTTGTAGAGGCGCTATCCCGTTCTCCTTCCCTTGTTGGTCTATTCGATGACTGGCCTAGCGAGTACTGGAGACGTCGGCTTGTACTCTGGTAGTCCAGGTCTCTGGTACGTTCTGCTGTTACTCTCAGCTACTAACGCGGAGTAAGAATGTTGGTTGCCTTGCCAGAGGCGTAACCACTCACCAAACTGCCGGTCCGTAATCTAGTGGTTAATGCTTCGGACTCGTAAATGGAAGGTTGTTGAGTTAAAGATTGAAGAGGGCAAAGTTGAGTTAAAATTCCGGCGGAGCAGAAACGATATATCATTTATTTTATACTATCAAATATGCTCTTCGCTGGGTTGAAAAATTCATTTACCTTTACCAAAGGTCCATACAGCCTTTCAGGAACTAGGTCTTGTTTGAGAATTGGCGCGACGACCAAGCAGCTCGCAGACGGCTCTTGAGGTGTGATTCACACAAAAACAGCGCTTACCAAATAAATCATCCTAATATTATTAAACAAATAAAAATCTATCCTTTGCGTTATCAAGGTGTGCACAATTTCTGATGGGATTTTTCGTTGCATTTTACCTCAGCTGTCTCCTGACAATGACTGGATAACGATCGAAAGCGCTGGAGCGTTGTAATTTCTGAAAGTCTAAGAGAATCTTGGGCCTCGTTTAAAGAATAGGATGTTTTGACCTAGTGACATCACTTTTTTGTTGTCCATGTTAAATGTGTGTTGCATTATTTTTCCTGGTTTTTCACATCCATGAAGAAGTCCTCCAACGAATGTGCACTACAAAGGAGCTTCTGCCAACCATATAGCAAAGAAAACTGATGTACTTCGGTCACATTTTGAGAAATGAGAAATACCGTCTCCTTCATATTATTGTTACGATTTTTGGGGTTTGAAAGTCTTTCAATTAACAACACTGGTCTTCTTTTACAGTTATTTATTTTACACTTTTAAATTTATTTAACAAAGACAGTCTCGATTATTCCATTACACTGGTTTTAGTTCACTGGTTAAATTTGTTCTATGTATGGGTGAAGCTCACAGATGACTGACCCTAGTGCAAGCAATAAGCGTCTTATATACTCTTCACAACAGTATTATCTAGAAACTATATTCGCTAGACAGTTCCCGAATTAAGTAAAGATTCAAGTAGGTACGTAGCAATCATTATTTCTAGACGCTTCAAGTACTTTATTTAATTATTCCTACCCACACATACTTATAAGGAATTCCTATAACTATAACTAATACCTATACTTATTTTAATATTTATATTTCATATTTACATAACATTATCATACAGGGTAACATTGAGGGATGAAGATCTCAGGGACGCCAAAGGCCATCGTGGCTGAAAAACCTACGACAGTGGTTCGGCAGAAGCACCAAGTCCCTGTTTCGAGGCGCGGCATCCAAAGTCGAAATAGCCATGATGATCGCCAATCTTCGATAGAAGTGGCGCGAAAAGAAGAAGAAGAGGTCGAAGATTAAATGTAACATTCTGGTTGCTTGATTATATTATGTGTGTTAGTATGACACTGAACATCCAGACTGTAAAAAATGGTTTCATTTGCAATGTCCAACCTGTTTCAGAGAAGATTGGAAAAAGTTGCGAGACCTATGTTCATTGGTGATTTGGGTTTTTTTTTATTTTGTAAGTACACAGCACATGCGGCATGTGCGAGCTCGAACCTTCACGTGTCTGCTTGTGGGCATGCCTGTCATATGAATCCTATTTGTTAATATATCTTTGCAACTTAGATTATAGATGACAGTGTGGCGCCTCTGTTCACACACACACTTACCTGTCGGCCAGTCACTGGCACTCACAACCAGTCACCCTCAACCCACGGCCCGGGTTACAGGAAAGGACAAATATAAATAACAGTATGAATCGTAAATATTGATGTGTCTTTGCAATCTATTGTCTATAATTTAAGTTGCAAAGATTTACAAGTTTTTAAGATTCATATGAAATACATATCGACGCTTAAAAGGAAATAGGGCATAAGCGAAGTTTTGGTCGGAAATGAGTTATGAATGCAATCCTACTTAAATTTTCCGCTCTTTAGAATACGCTCACTCCCATGGCTCGACAATATTTTTTTTGTATTTTATGCCCAAGCAAAAAACTGCGTTTTCAAAGTATGGTTTTGGTGTAACCGACGAAATTTTTGGTCTTTTTTTGTCCTGAAGGTGCTTGTGACATAAAACAATGTAAAAGCACATAAATTTTTTAAAAATACAAATGGGTAAAACATAGTTTAAATTCACTTATTTATTTATTTTTTGTGCTCGAACATTTTCGCCTAATGAGGCATCTTCAGGAGCAGAATGGTTAAAGCGAAAATGGTCGAGCACAAAAAAGAAATAAAGAAGTGAATTTAAACTATGTTTTACCCATTTGTATTTTTAAATAATTAAAAATGAACTTTCACTGTGTTAATAGATCAACACTTAAAAATATAAAAGCACATTAATCGAAATGCCAATCAATTTCTTTATTTTTTTTAAATTCTAGAGCTGTTTTAATTTTATTTATTTATTTATAACGATACAATAAAAAATAAATAAGTTTTGTCCATTTTTCTGCAATCTCAAACTTTAAACCGCTCTCCTGAACAACTTAGTTTTTTTCGCTTGGCCCTACATCCTTTTAACTGTCAACTTATATATTGGTAATAATATGTTAGATCAGGTACAGTACACGTGCCTGCGGTTGTCCTCCACTGTCCGACTCCCTCCCTCAGTCGTCGTTGCTGGCTCTACCTCTTCCACTTGTTCTGTCTTCAGTGACGTCAGTGTTGCGCGGGCTCCTTCACAGTGAACACGCCACACGCAGTGCAGCGCGCGCGGTGTTACAGTAACAGTGACAGTCCAGGATTAACTAAACAAGTGTAAGCAACCAACAACAAACAGCAAGGACCTCTTGGATATAAAGTAACAAAACAACACTGTGCTCTTAATATAAACGTCTTTTAACCGCGCATGGAGGATGGAATTCCAAATCATTTAAGAGGCCATACATCTATACATACATACATCCCTCTACTCTTTATTTCGTATTTTTTATATCATCAGACTAAAAGGTTGGTATGAGGCTTATCACCCATACTGTAAAAAAATGGCTCACTTTGCCAATATCACCCATGTTGCAGGGAAACTCAACAAGATTGCGGAGCTTATGTTCATTTGAGATTGAGTTTTTATGTTGTGAGTCCACGTGCGGCATGTGTAAACGCGAACTTATGTGTGTCTGTTTGTTGGATTGCATTTAATATGAATCTTGAATGTAATATAATATCTTTGCAACTTTGATTATAGATAACAGAAAAGACTATGCCAAAAAAAAATATGTGTAATATAAGGAATATATTATGTTTTATAGGATATTTTCTAACACCGTCTCTCTGTGTGACTAACGTATTGTAGGTGAAAACCGAATAGATGTTGATAAATTGTACTCACTCGTAGTAGGTAATATTGTTGTTAATACACTCTTGCCAATGCCGCCCCGTTTCAGGGAAAGGCGACAGAAGTTGCAAGGTTTACGTTCATGTGAGGTTATTTTTTTTATAAATAAACATGCAACATTACTGACACCCTCGGTGGCATTCGGACCCGAGCTCTCGGCACGGAATTCAAACATTCTACCAGCTGAGTTATCGGCCGGACTTTTTACGAGCTTGGTCATCGCTACAAAGCTCCAATTCTCAAGCAATACCCAGTTGCTATAAGGCTGGATGAACGTTTTGAATTTTGATGACCAGTGTTTTGTAAAGGCTTATGAACTTTTCAACCCAGCGAAGAGCATATATAGAAATATAAATGGTATATTTTTGGCGCTCCGCTGGGATCCGAACCCACAACCTTCCATTTACGAGTCCGAAGTGTTACCACTGGTCTATGGTCCCGGTCGATAGCTCAGGTGGTAGAGTGCTTGCATTCCATGCCGAAAGCTCGGGTTCGAATCCCACCGAGGGTGTCAGAAATGATTTCCCGTTTCGGTGTTTATTTCAAACCCCAAAATAAAATACCGGCAAGGTTTACTCAGCCTTCACAAGAAATGAGTACCAGCACTCTCGGGAGCTGGGAAACCTCCACTTCAACTGAAGTGGTTGGCGTAAGGCCGGCTCCCTTACCTGTAAAAATAAATAGGTTCAACTCGCCACATGCGACCCCTTCGGGGATAACGCGGCAAGAAGTTACACTATATGTGTAGCTTAGTTGCGTTTACGGACTATATTTGTTTAGGAGTTCATTTGCTTCTTGCATGTAGGCCCACACACATACACGTCTAAAAGAAAGCTGACGTTCTGTAAGCACACACATACGCACACATGTATGTATGTATGTTTGCAATACATTCGCACGTGACCTCTCCACTCATGTATTCTTCTTTCGCAAGTTCCTCACCCATCAGAGCTTGGACGGCACTGTGTCAGAGTTTCTCTTTTGGCAAGCCACCACTGGTTGTGGGTTGTTGGGAAGAACACAGCGACACGTTGTTCTTGGCTGACGCCTGCTGGCCCTCTCTCAATTTGAAGAGGGTAATGTCTGCTCATTCGCAAGCATTTAACAGGTTCAAATGTTCGCCGCTCAATTTCAAGATTAGTTATTGGTGTCTTTTTTGTTTTGTTCAATAACAAATGATAGTGGAGGACAACTTTGTAGGTGTTATGGCCGAGGGGGCCAAGTGGGCCGATCGTTCTAGCGTGTTTGGAATGAAATAACGTTGGTTCGATCTCCGCTCACAGAAGGGAAAAGAGAGAAAATGTATTCATATCATCAATCAATAATTAATTATTGTTTATTTTCATAATAATTACCCAATTACATCTGTTGAACCAGGTTCAAAGTTATGGTCAAATGACCCAGGCGTGGATCGAACCAACGTTGCTCTATTCCAAACACGCTAGAAAGATCAGCCCACTTGGCCCACTCGGCCATAACACCGACTTTCCGATTTGCCCGTTTTGTTATTTATTTCACACTCCAAAATAAAATACCGGCAAGGTTTACTCAGCCTTCATAAGAAATGAGTACCACCCCTCTCGGGAGCTGGGAAACCCCCACTTCAACGTCAGACCGGCCCCCTTACCTGCAAAAATAAATAGGTTCAACTTGCCACGTGCGACCCATCGGCGATAACGCGGCAAGAAGTTACACTGTATGTGTAGCTTAGTTGCGATACCGCTTGAGAGGCGATGTCTGCAGCTTAGAGGAGTCGCTAATTCTTGTTTGTCCCCGCCCTCCTGTACCTCCTCTCCTTGTCTTCCTCAACATTCCTCCATCACGCATGCCTGCAGCAGACAGTAGTGATGTGCTGCCCGGTTCCTGAGCCAGCCTCAGTGTGCGGGGAGTAGTGGTGTGCTGTAACGCGTGTCACATCTCTACCTCCTCTCCTTGTCTTCCTCAACATTCCTCCATCACGCATGCCTGCAGCAGACAGTAGTGATGTGCTGCCCGGTTCCTGAGCCAGCCTCAGTGTGCGGGGAGTAGTGGTGTGCTGTAACGCGTGTCACATCTCTACCTCCTCTCCTTGTCTTCCTCAACATTCCTCCATCACGCATGCCTGCAGCAGACAGTAGTGATGTGCTGACGGGTTCCTGAGCCAGCCTCAGTGTGCGGGGAGCAGTGGGGTGCTGTAACGCGTGTCACATCTCTACCTCCTCTCCTTGTCTTCCTCAACATTCCTCCATCACGCATGCCTGCAGCAGACAGTAGTGATGTGCTGACGGGTTCCTGAGCCAGCCTCAGTGTGCGGGGAGCAGTGGGGTGCTGTAACGCGTGTCACATCTCTACCTCCTCTCCTTGTCTTCCTCAACATTCCTCCATCACGCATGCCTGCAGCAGACAGTAGTGATGTGCTGACGGGTTCCTGAGCCAGCCTCAGTGTGCGGGGAGTAGTGGGGTGCTGTAACGCGTGTCACATCTCTACCACATCGTCATATCTAATCTAATCTAAGTTGCAAAGACCTGTAACATTAAGGATTTACATTATATGCATTCTCACAAGCGTACAAGTTCACGCTTTTAAACATGCCGCATGTGGACCTACAATATAAAAATATATTTGTATGGCCGAGGGGGCCAAGTGGGCAGATCTCTCTAGCTTGTTTGGAATAGAATTACGTTGGTTCGATCCCCACCTGGGTCATTTGACCATAACTTTGACCCTGGTTCAGCAGATGTTATTGGGTAATTTATTAATTCCCAATTCATTAAAATAAACAAAAATGAATTATTAATTGATGATATTAATACCTGTTTCTGGCCAGGCAGAATAGGTTGGTGATTTGCATTCCACTTCACAAATCTATTTAAAAAAAAAACAAATCTCAAATGAACATACATCCTGCAACTCTTGCCGTCCTTTCCTGAAACAGGAGTGACATTGGCAAAGTGAACCATTTTTTACAGTATGGGTGGTCAGCCTCACACCAACCTATAATTCAAGGAGCACATGCAGCGTTTGTTAGCGCAAACTCGTCGGTGTTATAGCCGCGGGCGCGGGTATCAAGTCGGGTTATTTGGAACCGGATAACGTTGGTTCGAATCTCGCGACGATAACTTCGACCCTGGTTCAACAGATGCCGTTGCATGCACACAAGCTTCTGCTTTCGCATGAAGACAACTGCCCAGGCCAAATAGGTTGGTGGATTGCATTCCTTTCCACAAATTATTTAAAAAAAAAAAATCTTGCACGTGTCTGTTGGTGGGCATGCATTTGATATGAGTTTTGAATGTTTATATAGCTTTGCAACTAAGTAAAAGACTTGATCCTTGTATATTTTAGTGAATATTCCGGTCAATAGCAGTTGGTGAAACGCTTGCGTTCAAAATCAGAGGGCAGAGGTTTGATCCCATCGACGTTCTAAGAAATGATGTACCTGCGTAGTTACAAGGAAAATAAGTACCAGCTCGCTCGGGAATAAGAAAACCCCCATTACAAGTTAATTAATCGCGTAATTCTGGCAAACTTACCTGTGAAAACAAGGAACTCCCTTTCATCACTAACTCTCCTTTCGGGTCTAATCTAATCTAAGTTGCAAAGATATGTTATATTGCGGACTCTCTTTATATGCATTGTCACAAGCAGAAACGTACAAGTTCGCGCTTGCACATGCCGCATGTGAGCCTACAACATAAAAACCCAAATCTCTAATGGATATACACCCTACAACTCTTGCCATCCTTCCCTGGCAAAGTGAACCATTTTTACAGCATGGGTGGTCAGCCGCATACCAACCTATAACTCAAGGAACAAGGGTTACTAGTACAAATAGTTTCACTACATGTTTAGCTTAGTTGCGTTTATATTTTTCTGCTGTTCTGTAAGAAATTGATTTTAGTCTCACGGAAGCGCCTACCTGTGCTGCGCTCACATGCGTCATTTAATATACATTATATATAATAGCCGTGTTTAGGAAGCGATGATGCTGACGAGTGATGGGTTAATGCTTATTAGTCGAAAACAAAAATACAGCGAGGTCAGTTCCTCATCATCATCATCATCATCATCATTACACCAACTATCAGCCAGGAAGGAAATGCTTAAAATACAATAAATAATTTGTAAAGATAATTTTTTTTAATGTATTTTGTTCCATGATTTTTATGTATATTGACCTCTACCAAATGAAATAATTCCAAAACCCGGAGTACTTCGTAAATTGTACTTAACCTTGCCATAAAAAAGCGCTCTATGATTTATTTCAAATGATTTATTTCAAATTTCTCACTCGTCTGTACAGTAACAATATTTTTGGTAGTGTTTTAAATATGTATTAGGATGATTTCGTGAGCGCTGTTTTTGTCTAAATCACACCTCAAGAGCACTCTACTCGTACGGGCTTGTTTTGATGCATTCAGTGTCAATTTAGCAAACTAACCTCTATTGCTGTAAAAATGGATGAACTTATATAGGCATACTCTGTTTATGGTAATCTTTCAATTCAGCGAAGAACATTAAAAAATACAATGGTATTTATTATTTAATTTTCTTTCTACCTTCCGATCACGAGTTAGTAGCGTTAACCACTTGATAAAGACCAGTGAACCAGTTGCTCCAATTATCTATTATCTAAATTGCAAAGATATGTTAACATTTAGGATTCAAATAAAATCTATTTGATGCATTTGAAATAAAAAAAAAACAAATCTCACATGAACAAACGCCCTGTAACTTTTGCCTACTTGCCAACGGGTGACACTGGCAAAATGAACCTTTTTTTTAAACAGATTGGTGAAGACGAATGCAATTAATATGTTTAATTTTATAATTTTTTGATGAATTAAAAACACTGTTTATTTTCACGGATAAATTTATTCAAAAAGATTAAAATCTTTAAACAAATTGCAAACGTTTTCGACCTAGTAGGTCATCTTCAGGTATGATTATAGTAAAAGATTTATTAATAAATTTAGTCAATAGGTATGAATTATAGTCAGGTAGGTAAAAAACATTCAGCAGAAAAAAGTATAATAAAAAACAAATAGCTCCATATGGCAATCAAGAAATAAAACTAATTAATACATTATAAGTCTTTTTTTTTAAATAATAAATTTGGTCTAAAGGTATAAATCTTAGTCAGGTAGTATTGTTTACCTGTATTGTTTACCTACCTGACTAAGATTTATACCTTTAGACCAAATTTATTATTTTTAAAAAAAGACTTATAATGTATTAATTAGTTTTATTTCTTGATTGCCATATGGAGCTATTTGTTTTTTATTATACTTTTTTCTGCTGAATGTTTTTTACCTACCTGACTATAATTCATACCTATTGACTAAATTTATTAATAAATCTTTTACTATAATCATACCTGAAGATGACCTACAAGGTCGAAAACGTTCGCAATTTGTTTAAAGATTTTAATCTTTTTGAATAAATTTATCCGTGAAAATAAACAGTGTTTTTAATTCACCAAAAAATTATAAAATTAAACAATATGAATTTTCACAGTGTTAATACACAAACAATACAAAATGCAATTAATATGAATCTCAAATGATACATATTTTAGCAACTAAGATTTAGATTTCGAAATAATAATAATTCATTATTGTTTATTTTAATGAATTATTGATTAATAACTACCCGATGACATCTCTTGAACCAGGATCAAAGTTATGGTCGAATGACCCAAGCGGGGATCGAACCGACGCGACGTTATTCTATTCCAAATACGCTAGAAATATCAGCCACTTGACTCCCTCAGCCATGACACCGATTTTTGCAGTAGGTATGGGTGATCAGCCTCATACTGATTTATAAGTACTGTGTTGTATTGTAATAGCTTTAACCCAGTATTTCAGTAAGACGCAACTAACTAACGTAACTTCTTGCGTGCGTTTTCCCCGAAGCGGTCGCATGTGGCGCTTCGGGACCTATTTATTTTTACAGGTAAGGGGGCCGGCCTCATACCAACCACTTTCAGTTGAAGTGGGGGTTTCCCAGCTCCCGGAGGGGCTGGTTCTCATTTCTTGTGAAGGCTGAGTAAACCTTTGAGATAGAACCCTTGCTCTCGGCATGGAATGCAAGCATTCTACCAATTGAGCTATCGACCTTTTTACGAGCTTGATCGTCGTCGCTACAAAGCGCCAATTCTCAAGCAAGACCCAGTTGTTGTAACTTGTAAGGCTGGATGGACCTTTGGTGACTGGTCATTGGTAAAGATTTATGAATTTTTCAACCCAGCGAAGAGCAAATTTGAAAATATAAATGGTATATTTTTTGTGCTCCGCCGGGAATCGAACCCATAACCTTCCCATTCAGAGTCCGAAGTGTTACCACTGAACTACGGACCGGCTTGATCGTCGTCGCTACAAAGCGCCAATTCTCAAGCAAGACCCAGTTGTTGTAACTTGTAAGGCTGGATGGACCTTTGGTGACTGGTCATTGGTAAAGATTTATGAATTTTTCAACCCAGCGAAGAGCAAATTTGAAAATATAAATGGTATATTTTTTGTGCTCCGCCGGGAATCGAACCCATAACCTTCCCATTCAGAGTCCGAAGTGTTACCACTGAACTACGGACCGGTCTGACCTGAACTACGGAAGTAAAGTCATTTAAATAAATTCTTACTAAGCACTGACTTGTAAGCTCTGTGTCATGGTGCGTGCCCATTGTCCAGCTGTTTTTATGTGATCAGCTGTTTTTACGTGATCAGCTTTTTGTGAACCGATCAGCAAAAAGCTGATTTCTAAATAGCGCTCACTGTTAGTAGTTCAACTGTTGAGCCCGGTCAGTCTGTCACAAAGCAGTGTGGGGCTGACCACCCAAACAGTAAAACCATGTCGCCACTGTCACCCGCGCTGAGCACAGTAACTTAATCTAATCTAAATCTAAGTTGCAAAGATTTATATCATTTGAGATTCATATTAAATGCAGTCCCACAAGCAGACACGTATAAGTTCGTGCTAAGCACATGCAACATGTGGACCTACATTACAAAAGCCCAATCTCAAATGAACAAAAGCCCTGCAACTCTTGCCGACCTTCCCTGAAACAGGGGTGACATTGGCAAAGTGAAACATATTTTTACAGTATGGGTGGTTATCCTCATATCAACCTATAAGTCAAGGTATACGCGGCAATTATAAAAAAAAAACTTTGTAGTCAATAGTTCAGTTGGTAGAATGCTTGCGTTCCATGCCAGAGGGTTAGGGTTCGAAGTGCTGGGAAACTCCTACTTTAAGTGAAATGGTTGACTTAAAGCCGCCCACCTCACCTATGAAAATAAATAGTTTCCATGCGCGACTCCTTCAGAGCCAGCATGGTAATAAGCTGCAGTTTCTCATGGTGTTATCTACACACAGCAAATCCATGACTCATCCGCCACTTAACGTGAATTCTCATTACAAAAAAACGATGATCCATGTATCCATGTATTGGATCGGTCCGTAGTCCGTAGTGGCAACACTTCGGACTCGTAAATGGAAGGTTGTGGATTCGGATCCCGGCGGAGCACAAAATATACCATTTATATTTCGAATGTGCTCTTCGCTGAGTTGAAAAATTCATAAGCCTTTACCAAAGACCGGTCACTGAAAGGTCCATCCAACCTTACAACAACTGGGTCTTGCTTGAGAATTGGCGCTTTCTACAGCGACGACCAAGCTCGCAGAGGGCTCTTGAGGTGTGATACACACAAAAACAGCGCTCAACTATAGATCAAATGTGCTGTGAATAACCCTGATACTTTTTTTATTCAGCAACGACAGCTTGACTAACAGGTTGGTATGCGGCTGACCACCCATACTGTAATAAATGGATCACTTTGACAATATTATCCCTGTTTCAGGGAAGATTTGTAAAAACTTCAGAGTTTATGTTTATTTTAGGTGTGGATTTTAATTTTTAAGTACAAATACGGCATTTGTATGCACGAACTTCACGAGTCTTCTTGTGGGCATGCATGTAATATGAATTCTAAATTTTACTGTATTTGATCTCCGACTGCGGCACGTGCTGTCCCACAAAAACGTAATTCTATTACATTTTTTTAATGAGCTGTTGGTGTCATTATGACAATTCTAATAGTGAAGCATAATTTAAGCTGAGTGGTATGATTGCCTCTTTAACCAACTTACAAATATCTAGCTATAGATACTTACAGGTGGTAACTCTGTATCAGGTACTCACGGGTAGCTTGTATCAGATACCGGCAGGTAATTATTCGTTAACAATTTGTGTTGCAATATGAAATAGAGAATGTCGGAGCAGACAGAAGTGTGTAAGCCCAGTCAACCGCAGAAACGTAGCGAGCCTTACTGACAAGTCACCCTAGTAGGAACCACGCGTGAGTTACTCACCACCGCGTAAATACGCTGGGACAGGGAGAGATGTGGGCAGTCTGGTCTTCTCCAGAATAATGTGGCTGCAGCATTAAAGACAGATATCTGCACTAAACATCCATGTAACCATTTTTACCTACTGCGCAACGCAACGCAACTAAGCTACACATAGAGTGTAACTTCTTGCCTGGGTTTTCCCGAAGGGATCGCATGTGGCGCTTCGGGACCTATTCATTTTTACAGGTAAAGGGGCCGGCCTCACACTAACTAACTGAGTAAGCCTTTGAGATCGAACCCTTGCTCTCGGCATGGAATGCAAGCATTCTACTAATTGAGCTTCGACCTTTTTACGAGCTTGATCGTCGTCGCTACAAAGCGCCAATTTTCAAGCAAGACCCAGTTGCTGTAAGGCTGGATGGACCTTTGGTGACCGGTCATTGGTGAAGGTTTTATGAAATTTTCAACCCAGCGAAGTGCAAATTTGAAAATATAAAAATTGTATATTTTTTGTGCTCCGCCGGGAATCAAACCCACAACCTTCCCATTTAGAGTCCGAAGTGTTATTTAGATTTTGTTAAGTGTTACCACTGAACTGCGGACCGGTACTGCGGTGTGTCGATTACTAGTCCGGTCGATAGATCAGTTGGTAGAGTACTAGCATTCCATGCTGATAACTCGGGTTCGAATCCCATCGAGGGTGCCGAAAATGATTTTCTGCTTCGGTTTTTATTTCAAAACCCAAAACAAAATACCGATAAGGCTTACTGAGCCTTGATAAAAAAAAATAGTACCGCCCCTCAGTAGCCGAGAAACCCTCACTTCAACTGAAGTGGTTGGCGTAAGGCTGCTCCCCATTACCTGTAAAAATAAATAGGTTCCACTCTCCACATGCGAAACCCTTTGGGATAACGCGGCAAGAAGTAGCACAATATGTGTAGACAGGCCCGGATTAAGACTATTGGGGGCCCCGGTGCGGGGAAAGTTAGGAGGTCCCCCAAACCTCCTAACACCCCACTCCCTCCTCTTCCCGAGTCCACTAAAAAATGTACACTTATTGCGTATCAAAATAATTACTTACAGATTGTTAAGTTTTTTTTTTTGGGAAACCTGTTCGGAAGGTTGGACACTCGTTGGACCAAACTTCGTTCCGTCTTTTTTGTAAAAAAAAATCCATACAATGTTACAAGCAAGCCCGGATTTAGGGCGGTTCAAGGGGTGCAACTGAACCAGGGCCCCCGCGTCCTAGGTGCCCCCGAGACGTTTAAGAAAAATATGTTTTAATCTAATTTTTCCAGGACCAAAGACGCCCCTGGTGACTTCTATAAAATTGTATGTAAAAAATACTTCAAGAATATTTTTTTACAAAAAGCACAATATGAAGTTCACTCCAACAAGTCATAGACCTCCAGACGTTATCAAATCTGAGGAGTCTTCTGGACAGGATTCTCAAATATAAGCCTAAAACGCCGTCACTGACCGTTTTGGTTCTGAATAAGTAACTACATATTTGTTGTTAGCGCGTAGTGAGGGGGGTCGGGGACCCCAACGGTTCCCCGCACCAGGGCTCCCGGTGGTCTTAATCCGGGCCTGTATACAAGCCACGATGGGCGTCTTTGGTTCCGAAGGTCCTTTTTGATATGGACTCATGTCAGTCAGTAATCTCGTTTAAGAAGCAGGCGCACTTCTTTCATACAATTTTCTTTTAAATCAGGTAAATATGTCAGGTGAGTAAAGTGTGTTCACAAACCGTCCGCGCTCTCCTAAATGTACGAGCAGATTTGCACGGCTTAAACAGTATTTAGATGATGACAGCTAAAGGAGTCTCTAACTGATGAAATCAATGGGGCTTATTTTGTTATTTTTCAACAAAATGCTTCTTAAATCATCAAAAGTGACGTTTAAAGATGACGACGTCAGTTTCAATTTTCACTTCTTTTAATTTGATCCGTTGAGCTATGCATGTTCCCCGCTACTTAGAAAGTACCATGAACCGTGTAGCATGCAGCATGTACAAGCCGCGCACCTCCATGTGTTTGCAGTATGCAGATGTGAATGTCTCGCACGCACTCACCAGATAACATCTAACTAACTATGAATATGCATGCTCATGTGCAGTTTCTTAAATACCTCACACTGAGCATCATCAGCATCACCACTCAGCTAATTCGTTTTCTGCAATGGCGCCACATATTTTCTCTCCTCTGACCCACGCCCTTTATATCCATCCCATCCGGGGATGTGTCACAGGACTCGCATGCAAAACATTTTATAGATGCAAGTGGCAGAAGACCCTCCCGTGAGACTAACACTCTCTCCAGTGTAAAACAAGACAAGGTGGGTCAGAACACAAGCAAGCAATGATAGCCATGAGTGAAAGAATTTAAAGGCTCGTTGATTTTAAATTACACCCTGTTGGGTTTCGGTTCCGAGCATCTTTTGTAAGTTTTGGCTTAAGGCCACAGTGAGTGTGATGTTAGTGAACATGTTCGGGAGGCAATCTCCTGACCAAGTTGCCAACCACCTTAAGGTGGAAAAAAAATGGAATAGAATTAAATAAGTCTAATTAGACTAAGGAGTTCTCACCATAGCTTGCACAGAACCTGGAAAAAGCTTCAAAGTTGGACTTATTGGCAGTGAAGTCCACATATCCGATAGGGCCAACTGCCAGTCGGACAGCGTTGAAGAGCACCGGGGCAAGACGCCACAGGCCCACTAGAACCTCGGCCTATATAACTCCATTTGCCCTTGAAAGCCGTCCTCCAGTTCGCAAGTTGTAAAAGCTGAACTGCATCCCTCCATCTCAGCCTGGGTCTTCTTTCTCTTGGGTGGCTGGTCAGCATTCTGTTGGAAGTCGGTATGGCATCGTGCAAAACAAGATAACACTTTTTTATTGCTTCTCAAATTATCTTAAAAATCGTCCCCTAATTGGTAGAGTCCAATGTAATGGATCAAGAGACAGGAAGATTTGTTTTTCGGTTAGTCTTTGTGTTTTTACAATTTCATGCAAATATGAGAAGTAGATTCTCACCTTTGCAGTGTCTTAAAACTAAAATCTCTCTTTTAAAGATGCAAATACTGATTGGGAGAAAACTTCTGCATTTTAGTCCTGCTGAGGAAGGAAACATTAAAGGTCGTTTGTTATCCAAATCAAAGGTCTTCTTGAACATTGCGGAACTTCTGGGAGTGGTTTAGTTTTGTATAAATATGAGCCCCATTTTCTTAGGTTCAAATTAGGTTAGGTTTGGTTTTCTTAGGTTATGTGTGTGTTATGGCCGAGGGGACCAAGTGGGCTGATCTTTCTAACGTGTTTGGAATAGAATAACGTTGGTTCGATCCCCGCCTGGTTCATTTGACCATAACTTGACCCTGGTTCAACAGAATATGTAATTGGGTAATTATTAATTAATGATTCATTAAAATAAACAATAATGAATTATTAATTGATGATATTAATACCTGTTTCTTGCCAGGCAGAAAAGGTTGGTGAATTGTATTCCTCGTCAAAATATATATATTTTTAAATTTACTTTTTTAATTGTCATTGATATCTTACTTCACTGAAAACGCAAAATAATAAAAATCAAACTTACTCTGTATTTTTACCTCATCAAATTTACAAAATCTAAAACATTTGTCTCTATATGCGTATACTCGGTATACTGTACATCAGTGCTGGCAGCTACGTGATGTTCTTATTGTGAAATCTTTGTCTACTTGCTGTTTTTGTTGCGTTGACATTAGTTTAGTTTTTGCCTTGTTGGTTTGCTCTTCACTATTGGAGTCAGTGTTAACTCATGAACCGTGAAGTCTTCAAAAACACGGACGCGCCAAACATCAGTTCTTACTTGCAGACGCTACTGCTACCACTTCGACGTATAAATAGATACGTAAGGCCTGTTGCACCAACCTTCAATCAATAATTGATTGGCACATCAAATTTGGTTGCTTAAAGTTCAAAGAAGTGTGATGCGGTGGTTTGAACATATTGAAAGGATGAATGAAGACCGACTTACAAAAAAAAGTGTATAAAGGGAATATAATAGGTAAGCGGGGAAGACCTAGGAAAGAATGGATTGATCAGATAAGTGAGATTACGAATGAATGGAATCTACGGAGTGGAAACAAGAGAAGAGCGTGCATGAAAAGAGTGATGAAACTAGATGAGATGAAAGCAGTATGCAGGGACAGAGTCAAGTGGAGGCACTTGTGCGGAGGCACTGGCCACCCCTAAAGGAATGGCGGCAGGATACAAGACAAGACAAGACCGCAGACATTGGCGAAACGTCCGGAAGCTCCAGCTCCCACAGACCACGACAACAGATCCCGGAGAGCAACTCTCAGCTATAAATTAGTAACACATATTTGATAGATGCCGTTATGTGTTAATCTCACTTCAAGGGCGCTCTGCGAGCTTGCTTATTGCTAAACAGCGTCAACTCAAGCAAGACTCAGTTCGCTGCCTTAGTTCTTGTTTACCGTATACGCCATTGAGAAAATTTTACACGAGCAATGTTTGCATGTGTACTGGACCAATGTGTCTTATAAAAACAAGAAATTTATTTTAAAAATATTTAAAAGAACTCTCACATTATCGAGTTTTACGGTTTTTCTTAGCTCAGATTGTGTAGAATTTGATTCATAAGACAACTGCATGAAAAAGTCAGTCTTGTCAAAATTTTGACAAGATTGGCGTATACGGTAAACAAAAACTGGGGGAGCGAGTTGCTGCAAGGCTAGATGAACCTTTGTGACCGGTCTTATTCAACACAAATCAAACCCCCAGCTCAGCCCAAAAAAGTAGTAACTTTTTACATTCGGAAATAGGTTAGTAGTTAGTCCGCACTGCCTGGTGAGAATGGCCGCGCTGTGTTTGACAGTCACTGTGTGACAGTAACAATGGCAGCAGCTGTGATATAAACAGATCTCCACTCTGCTCTACCTTGTACTGTGCTGTGCGCGCTTTACTCAGTACGTGAGAAAGTGCGATTCTTTTTTTTTTGGGTCAAAACACTTCGAGAGCAAATGTACATAACAACACTACGTGTGTTGTTATGTACATTTGTGTTATGTACATTTGTGTTATGTACATTTGTGTTATGTACATTTGTGTTATGTACATTTGTGTTATGTACATTTGTGTTATGTACATTTGTGTTATGTACATTTGTGTTATGTACATTTGTGTTATGTACATTTGTGTTATGTACATTTGTGTTATGTACATTTGTGTTATGTACATTTGTGTTATGTACATTTGTGTTATGTACATTTGTGTTATGTACATTTGTGTTATGTACATTTGTGTTATGTACATTTGTGTTATGTACATTTGTGTTATGTACATTTGTGTTATGTACATTTGTGTTATGTACATTTGTGTTATGTACATTTGTGTTATGTACATTTGTGTTATGTACATTTGTGTTATGTACATTTGTGTTATGTACATTTGTGTTATGTACATTTGTGTTATGTACATTTGTGTTATGTACATTTGTGTTATGTACATTTGAAGTGTGACGCGGGTACAAACTGTGTTGCATTTAAGACCAAAATATCTTTGTTCCTTGGCCATTACGTTAGTATGAGACTGACCACCCATACTGTAAAACATGCTACACCTTGACCAATGCTTTACTTGTTTTAATTAGAAGCAGCTTCAAGGTAAGCTTGTTCTCATTTGTTGATTAGTTTTTCTTTTATTTACATGCAGCATGTCAAAACGCGAGCTCGCTCGTGCCACGCCCCTGCCTTCAATAAAATGTCGTCCCTGGATAGTAAGAATATTTCTGATTTATATCCGGTCCGGTCGATAGCTCAGTTGGTAGAGTGTTTGCATTCCATGCCGTGAGTTCCGGTTCGAATCCCGCCGAGGGTGTCAGAAATGAGTTCCCGTTGCGGTGTTTATTTCAAACCCCAAAATAAAATACCGGCAAGATTTACTCAGCCTTCACAAAACCCCCACTTCAAATGAAGTGGTTGGCGTAAGGCCGGCCCACTTACATGTAAAGATAAATAGGTGCAACTCGTCACATGCGATCGCTTCGGGGATAACGCGGCAAGAAGTTACACTATATGTGTAGCTTAGTTGCGTTGCGTTATGAATTTCAAGGGTTTCAAGAGCAACAAGCTGTGAAAATAAAACTGTGTTGTCTAAAAAAACTTATTTTTAATGAAAATTAAAAATGAATGAACCTTAGAAAATTTAAATCATAATCTATGACGTCAAACTACTCTCATGACATGTAGTTGTGTGTGTTCGTGACCAGAAGTAATACAGACAAGTCATGTCAACTGACGTCTCTAACTAACTGACATTCAGTTATCTGGCTTTAATGTTCATCATCAGAAGTATCCTCTGCCTGCGTCTCCTGCAGACATCCGGCCTCGTGAAGTCTCAAATCACTAGGAACTCACGAACTACTTGCTGACTAAGTTAATGCACTGGTATTATCCACTCACACTTACTCAGTTGCATGATACCAGAAGCGCTAATCTGCTAAATTCCTGACACTTTGCGCATTAATCCAATGCAATGGAATCTAGCGCTTGCGAAAGAACTCCATACATAAAAAAATCACAGTACACCAACCCTCAGAAAATCACCCATTGACCAACTCGCAACTCGTATGGGTTAAACAAAAAACTCCCGTGAACTGTTCCTGTTTATAACTTTTAACGCCTTTAAACATGTGATCGATTTTATTGAAAGGGGATTTAGATTTACTACATACAATTTTCAAAGCTTCTCAGATTTATTTTCACTGGGAATATTAATTATCGATAAATGATACTTTCAGATAAAGAAAAACACACTCGCAACCACAGATCATAGAATATAGAGCAAACAAAAGTCACTAGCAATTTGCGAGCTAGCGAATAGAATCTTGGAGGGTTGCAGTACACCTTTTTTTTGGACACAAATCGCAATCTCTTCGACTGGTGGCAAATTTCGTAGACACGAAATATTTAAGTTTCAATAAAAAAAAATGTGTGTGAACATGCATGGTTCAGAGTCTCTTCTTCTATTCAATCAGAAAGATAAAATTAAAAAAAATAATGAAGTAGTATTTCATAATAATTTAGTACATCTGTAAAAAAACATTATTGTGATCCTTGTATTGCGTAGTTCCTACTATAAAAAGTTAAACAAAAAACACATTTCAAGGAACGGAATACACTGCGTTGTGTTTAAATACAAATATTGTAAATAATAACACCGACGTAGGTATGTACTTATCAATTGACGTTCAAAACAGAAACAAAAAATTATAACAAAAAGTTGAACTTTGGACGTGTTGAGTTTTGGTGTGACCTTCACGTTATATGCCTTGTATTAATTATAATGAATAATAATAACTTATCATATCTGTGGACTAGAAATTATTTTAACGAAATAAATTTTAATTTACTGACGAAAACGGTCAAGAAAGAGAACAAATAACTTCACAGTTGCATTTCCATGTGTAAAAAAAAATTCGGGTAAAAATGTTTCTAGAAAGTTGGCGACATTGCGAATTAATGGTTGCCCGAACCAGTCCGAACATAGTACGTAGATACGCGTTTTAAATCTTGTGATCGCTAAAATTGACAAATTTTAAAGAAAAATGACATTATTTTAAGACATTATGGTATGTGAAGACAACAGGGTAAGAATAAGGAATGTCAGTTGAAGAAAATTATGAGTAAATCAAAATTTGAATGATGATGATTTCTTTATCAGCGCCGTTTCGTAACTCAATGTCACTTCAAGGGCGCTTAGTAGTTTACTGGGCTAAAAAGTGTGTCTTCATCCTCCTCAAATCATCCTTCATTCTCATCTTCTTCCTCATCTTCTTCTCCTCCTCTCATCCTCTCTCCTCTCCTCCTCTCCTCCTCTCATCCTCATTCTCCCTTCTTCCTCATCCTTCAAGTTTGAAATCATGGTTATTGCCTGTTAAAATGGACCAGAAATACCACCATAAACTGTGATAGCGACTGTTGTTGCATTACAAATTTTTGCAGAGCTTTAGATACACACAGATGCCTTACTTATTTTGTTATTTTTGCTGACATTCTTTGTTTTTCCCCCAGTAGTCTTCATGTGTAATTATTGGGTGTCGAAACACATAATAGGAAAAGCAAAAAATACAGGGTTTCAAATGTAATAAAATGATTTTTAAATTGTTGTTTTGGACAGGATGAATGATTTGTCTATTTTAAAAATGTACGTTCCTTGACTTATAGGTTGGTGTGCGGCGCACCACCCATGCTGTAGAAAATGGTTCACTTTGTCAATGTCGCACCTGTTCCAGGGAAAGTCGGCAAGAGCTGCAGAGTGTATGTTCATTTGAGGTTTAGGTTGTTATATTGTAAGTCCACATGCGGCATGTTTAAGCGCGAACTATTACGAACGTATTCTATTTCAAATACGCCAGAAAGATCGGCCACTGGAACCGCTCGGCCATAACACTCGAACTTATACGTGTCTGCTTGTGAAAATGCATATAATGTGAATCCCCAATGTTACATATCTTTGCAACTTAGATTAGATTAGATTAGATTAGATTAGACAGGACTGCGGACAATTATTGTGCCCCATAGTATGTATCAATGCTTTAAACTAGTTTCATAACAATAATAATAATAGGATGATTTATTTGGTGAGCGCTGTTTTTGTGTGTATCACACCTCAAGAGCCCTCTGCGAGCTTGGTCATAGCCGTAGAAAGCGCCAGTTCTCAAGCAAGACCCAGTAGCTGTAAGGCTGGATGGACCTTTAGTGACCGGTCTTTGGTAAAGGTATATGAATTTTTCACCCAACAAAGAGCATTATATGAAAATATAAATGGTATATTTTTTTGTGCTCCGCCGGGATCCGAACCCACAACCTTCCATTTACGAGTCAGAAGTGTTAACCACAAGGCTACGGACCGGTCTTTTTTTCTAGTTTCTACTCTTCTTTGTTATAACTCAATGGAATTACAAGTTTTTTTATTGTGAGTCGGTTGTTACAGCTTGGCAATGTTTATAATCGCGTTTTCATAAATGATGGGAATTATCGAGAAGAAAGAATCAGCGACTGCTGGTTGCCATGACGACGGGGCCTTGAGTCTCCGTTGTTGCGGGCACAAGGTAAACCTGGCCGGTCCGCAACTTGAGCAAGAAGCTGGTGACGCAACGCCACGCTGGATAAATGTTTAATTAGCAGTTAATATTTAATTAATAACTCAGAGGTGATAAGTGCTGGCTACTTCATTTTTATCAAACGCAAGAAGAGGAATGCAATTCACCAACCTATTCTGCCTGGCCAGAAACAGGCTTTAATATCATCAATGAATAATTCATTATTGGTTATTTTAATGAATTGAGTCGTTTATATGCAAACGCCGTCAACTCCTTACGCGATGATGTTGAGAAAAATAAACTTATGTTTTGAACGCGATTTGGAACCAGTTGGAGATGCCGGCGTTTGCACGAAATCATACTTTTTCAATTAAAATTACGAAGGATTAAGTGAGGTTTTCATCACATTGCACACAGCAAATGATTTGTTACACTACGCAGAATCAAATTCAATAATTATTTAAAAAATCATAAAATTTGGAGATGACGGCGTTTGCAGTAATACGTCTCAATTATTAATTAATAATCACTCAATAACATATGTTGAACCAGGGTCAAAGTTATGGTCAAATGACCCGTGATGTGACCCCTTCAGAGATAACGCAGGCAAGAAGTTACACTATATGTGTAACTTAGTTGCATTATTAAATGGTATATATTTTGTGCTCCACCGGGATTCGAACCCACAACCTTCCCATTCAGAGTCCGCAGTGTTACCACTGAGCTACAGACCGGTCAAAGTTACGTTACAAGCTCGTTGCGTAAGATGAGGCGAGCGACGTGACGTCGCACTTCTGTAAACCAGTTCCTCCTGAGAGTGCGCGACTCCGGGCTCGGATTGCTTCATCGACTCACTTCCTGTTCACTCAGATAACTACAGAGAGCCTCGGTTAAAAGGAAGTAGCGCATAAGCGACGTTTTGGTCAAAAATGAGTTATGAATGCTATCCTATTTAAAATTTTCCGCTCTTTCTAATGCGCTAACTCCCATAGCTCTACGATGATTTTTGTGTTGTTTATGCCCAAACAAACAACTGCGTTTTGGTGTAACTGACAAGATTTTGGCCTTTTAGGTCCTAAAAGCACTTGTGACATAAAAAAAAACCTAAAACCACATTAATGGGAATGCTAATACATGCCTGTATTTTTTTAATTTTAGAGCTGTTTTGATTTTAACGAAATGATAAAAAATAAAGAAGTTATGTCTATTTTTCTGCAATCTCAAATTTTAAACTGCTCTCCTGAACAATTTAGTTTTTCGCTTATATGCCCTTCTTCTTTTTAACCGTCGATATGTATATCTATACAGCCTGATCAATCTCAAATGAAGCAACGCAACGCAACTAAACCACACAATATATCGACGGTTAAAAGGCAGTAGGGCATAAACGACATAAACAAAATTGTTCAGGAGAGCAGTTTAAAGTTTGAGATTGCAGAATTTTATTTTTATTTTTTGTCATACCGTTAAAATCAAAACCGCTCTAGAATTTTAAAAAAATGTAGCCATTTATTGGCATTCGTATTAATGTGGTTTTACGACAAAAAAGGTCAAAATCTTGTCGGTTACACCAAAACCATACTTCGAAAACGCAGTTGTTTGCTTGGGCATAAACAACGAAAAAATCATCGTAGAGCTATGGGAGTTAGCGCATTAGAAAGAGCGAAAAATTTCAAGTAGGATAGCATTCATAAGTCATTTTTGACCAAAACGTCGCTTATTGAGTCCGTACTGTCTTTTAAACGTCGATATGAATAAATACATATAAGTATCTGCACAAAAACAGAAGAAGAAGAAAACGAAGTGCAGTCATGTGGATCTTGTGCGTCATCTTTGAAAAAATCCTCTTGATTCTGCATCTACAAGGAAGAAATGTAGCAAGATGACGAAGTGTGTTGTTTCTCCAAGTCGTATTTATTGACTGCTTAATATTGTACTGATGTACCTACTGGAAACTGCATATAATAACAAGGGATAAAGATTTTGAGTCTTAAAACAGTCCACTTGCAACACAACTAATCTACACATATAGTGTAACTTCTTGCCTGCGTAATCCGCGAAGGGATCGCATGTGGCGATGCGGGACCTATTTTTTTTTATGGGTAAGAGGGCCGGCCTCATACCAATCATTTTCAGTTGAAGTGGGTGTTTTCCTGGTCCCAGGGTGGCTGGTTCTCATTTATTGTGAAGGCTGAGTACACCTTGCATTTGTAAGCATTTGTAAGCGTGAACTACACGTGTTTGTTTGTGGGCATGCATTTTATATGAGTTTTAAATGTTAATATATCTTCGCAACTTAGATTATTGATGAGATTTCCAGCCCCGGGCAGGGGAGTCATCGACTGGCTGCGTAAATGATTTTTTGGTGATTGTCATCATATTCATAAAGAGTGTACCAGTGGCTGTTGCGTCTGTTGTTCTGCACAGCAAGAAGCGGCTGGGTGACGTCACGGCGCTTATTCCCAATATTCTACATAACGATCTCATTCACAGAAAACACATTTCACTTTCATCATAACAGCGACAGTAATGTACGAGAGTGACATCATAGAGTGAGCGGTAATGCTTTTTTTTTTGACGTTTAATGTAGCGTAATGGGCTCAGCGAACATTTCAGTTTAGATCTCTTTCCCCAGTGGCCAAACATCACACTCGTATACTCTAATCTAAGTTGCAAAGATGTGTTACATTGAAGATTCACATTACATGCATTTTCACAACCAGACACGTACAAGTTCGCGCATGTAAGCCTACAACATAAAAACCTAATCTCAAATGGACATACACCCTGCAACTCTTGCCATCCTTCCCTGAGACAGGGGTGACATTGGCAAAGTGAACCATTTTTACAGCATGCGTGGTCAGCCGCATACAACTATTTGTTCGCCTTTTCCCTAGTAACTCGGCCGAGTGACATCGCAATTTTAATCGTTTATGGAATTCGTTTCGCTTCCCTCGATGTCCGGTCGATAGCTCAGTTGGTAGAGTGCTTGCATTCCATGCCGTGAGCTCGGGTTCGAATCCCACCGAGGGTGTCAGAAATGATTTCCCGTTTCGGTGTTTATTTCAAAACCCAAAATAAAATACCGGCAAGGTTTACTCAGCCTTTACAAGAAATGAATACCAGCTCTCTCGGGAGCTGGGAAACCCCCACTTCAACTGAAGTGGTTGGCGTAAGGCCGACCCCCTTCTATAATCTATCTATAATGGAAGTGGCAAGGATATATTCATTTCTGAGGACACTGCTTTTTTCCAGAAGCCATGGCGCCCTTGAGATGGTCTTGGACCATCAAATGGTGCCAAAAGAAAAAAAATCATCCATCATCATAGATAAAAAAAAATCATAGTACAACTTATTTTTGGACACGAATAACTATCTCTTCGCCAGGAATTTAGCAGAATAGCGCTTCAGGGCTTGCGTTACAGCATCTTAGCTAACAGATTACTGTGATATGGTCTTGTTTCTGCCTGCCAGTGAATGGGAGCTGCGCGGGCCTGCCTGGCTGACTCGCCGTAATACGTAAATACTTTGGCGTGTGACGTCACAGAGAAGGCGGCTCAGCTGCATACTCGGGCGAGGAGAAAGTCACACTGCTTGTACAGTGTACACACAATGTGAGCTGTGGGCGTACAAGACAGTAGTTAGTCATGCAGGACAGTAAGTTAGGCATTCAGGACAGCGAGTTAGTCGTGCAGGGCAGTAAGCTAGTCATGCAAGATAGTAAGTCAGGACAGATAGTTAGACAGCCAGGACAGTCAGCTAGTCACACTAATCTAATCTAAGTTACAAAGATATGTAACATTAAGGATTCACATTATATGCATTTTCACAAGCAGACACGTACAAGTGCCGCATGTGAACCTACAACATAAAAAACAAAATCTCAAAGTGCACATACACCCTGCAACTCCTGCCGTCCAAAGTTAACCAACTCCCTGAAATAGGGGTGTTTATGCGGCTGACTACCCATGCTGTAAAAAATGGTTCACTTTGCCAATGTCACTCCTGTTTCAGGGAAGGTCGGCAAGACTTCCAGGGTGAACGTTCATTTGAGATTTTGGTTTTTATATTGCAAGTCCACATGCGGCATGTTTAAGCGCGAGCTTATCCGTGTTTGCTTGTGAAAATGCATATAATGTGAATCCTCAATGTTACATATCTTTGCAACTTAATTAGATTAGATGGACATAAGACAAACAAGCACTAAGAGAACGATGAGTGAGATGAGACCACCCATGCTGTAGAAAATGGTTCACTTTGCCAATGCCACTCCTGTTTCAGGGAAGGTCGGCAAGAGTTCCAGGGTGTATGATCATTTGAGATTTGGGTTTTTATATTGCAAGTCCACGTAAGCACGAATTTATACGTGTCTGCTTGTAAAAATGCATAAAATGTGAATCCTGAATGTTACATATCTTTGCAGCTTAGATTAGATTAGATGTACATTAGGTGGACGTCAACGACGTTACCATGTTGAAAGCACCGGTTCCCATCAGATCACCGAAGTTAAGCAACATTGGGCGCGGATGCTACCTGGATGGGTGACCGCTCAGGAACACCGCGTGTTGTTGGCATTTCTTGGACCGGTCCGTAGTCCAGTGGCAATACTTCGGACTCGTAAATGGAAGGTTGTGGATTCGGATCCCGGCGGAGCACAAAAAATATACAATTTATATTTCCAAATGTCGTCGTTGTTCTGGCAATAGGTTGTATGTCAAAAAATTTCGACCTCCACTTTATGATGCCATTTGATAGGGAAAAAATAATTTTATACAACTGCAATACCTCCCGTGTCATAAACCATACTGTACTGATGATAATGTGTGACATGGGAGGTTTTGTAGCTACATAAAATGACTTTTTCTCCATCAAATGGCATCACAAAAAGGAAATCGAAAACCCTTGACATACGACCTATTGCCAGAACAACGACGATGTGCTCTTTGCTTGGTTGAAAAATTCGTAAACCTTTACCAAAGACCGGTGGTCCATCCACACTTACAACAACTGGGTCTTTCTTGAGAATTGGCGCTTTCTGAGCGACGACCAAGCTCGCAGAGGGCTCTTGAGGTGTGATACACACAAAAACAGCGCTCATCAAATAAATCATCCTAATATTATCATCATAAGACAAACAAGCACTAAGAGAACGAGGTGTGCTGGCGCATTCACGTGAACATCTTACGTAGGTTCTTACTTGATAACGTGGATCGGAAGTAGGAACTGCGCGCCTACTCGCCAGTCTACTCTCATCAGATAGACAGAACTGGTTATACCAAACCAGTCATGTTGTGTAACCGGCACTAGTCGCTAGCCCACTTCACTAGGCACATGGACGAGGGGAGACCAAGAATCAACAGAACCAAGAACAACTCCTATGTTTTGTGGAGTAGTGAATAGATTCACATTTCATTGTCACCGCGCTGTCTCTGAGGAAGTCGCAAGGGACGAGAGGAATGAATTGTAACGAGCGTATAATAATAATATTAGGATGATTTATTTGGTGAGCGCTGTTTTTGTGTGTATCACACCTCAAGAGCCCTCTGCGAGCTTGGTCGTCGCTGTAGAAAGCGCCAATTCTCAAGCAAGACCCAGTTGTTGTAAGGTTGGATGGACCTTTCAGTAACCGGTCTTTGGTAAAGATTTATGAATTTTTCAACTCAGCGAAGAGCACATTCGAAATATGAATGGTATATTTTGTGTGCTCCGCCGGGATCCGAATCCACAACCTTCCATTTACGAGTCCGAAGTGTTGCCACTACGGACTACGGACCGGTCCAAGATGCCGTATGATGATGTATGGTAGTGCATATCTAAATCTAATCTAAATTTAAGCTGCAAAGATATGTATCATTCGAGGTTCATATAAAATGTATTCCCACAAGCAGACACGCATAATTTCGCGCTCACACATGCCGCATGTGGACCTACAATTTAAAAAACCCAATCTCAAATGAACATAATCCCTGCAACTCTTGCCGACCTTCCATGAAACAGGGGTGACATTGGCAAAATGAACCATTTTTTACAGTATGGGTGGTCAATCTCATACCAACCTATTCCCTGTTTCCGGGAAGATCGGTATAAGTTGCAGGGTGTACGCTCATTTGAGATTTGGGTTTTTTATGTTGTTGGTTCACATGCGGCATGTGCTAGCGCGAACTTAAATGAGTACGCTTCTGCTTGTGAGAATGCAGATAATGTTAATCCCCAATGTTACATATCTTCGCAACTTAGATTTGATTAGACACCCTTCCTTGACTGATAGGTTGGTATGCGGCTGACCACCCATACTGTAAAAAATGGTTCACTTTGTCAATGTCACCCCTGCTTCAGGGAAGGTCGGCAAGAGTTGCAGGGCTTATGTTCATTTGAGATTGGGTTTTTTATTGTAGGTCCACACGCGGCGTGTGTAAGCGCGAAATTATACGTGTCTACTTGTGGGAATGCATTTAATATGAATCTCAAATGATACATATCTTCGCAACTTAGATTTGATTAGACACCCTTCGGAGACAATGCGGCAAAAAGTTTCAATACACATGTAGTTTAGTTGCGTTATTAAATCCGTTGTTCTCTATGCGGCCACTGAATAAAAGAAAGTAAAGCGGTTTATTTGAGAAGTAGAGTCTGGTTGTTTTGGATCTCTCCTCGCACTCTCTTATTGTGTAACATGTTCCTCTGAGCCTGGTGTTCGACAACGTGCCTTGCGCCCTGCTGCATAACGCGTGTATAAGCATGCCGGCGCGCTGTCACATGGGGCGTTGTGTTCCCACACTGTCACCATCACTTCCTGGTCTTCTTCTTTATACAATGACACTGTCTGTACAATCAGAGTCCCCCATACAGTACTCGCTAGACAGTTCGCTCCCCCAGTTCTTGTTTATCGTATACGCCAAATATGTCTCTTGTCAAATATGACTTTTTCATGCAGTTGTCTTATGAATCAAATTCTACACAATCTGAGCTAAGAAAAACCAAAAAACTCGATAATGTGAGAGTTCTTTTAAATATTTTTTAAATAAATTTCTTGTTTTCATAAGAAACACTGGTCCAGTACACATGCAAACATTGCTCATGTAAAATTTTCTCAATGGCGTATACGACAAACAAGAACTAAGGCAGCGAGTTGTGTGAGAGCTCTATGTGATGCATGCTCCCTGCTTGTCACTATTGTAGGTGGTTTGTCTACACCTTTTACATTGCTTCAACTTCTTCCATACGAAGTGAAAATGCAATCTGAGGAGGAACTGTTTTTTTAAGAAATCCTATGCGGGGACTTCCTAGATTTCAAAGACTCTAGGGATCTATGACTCTTGTTGTAGCGCCGCAGAGGTGTTTTTTAAAAGCTTGAGCGTCGCTGTAGAAAGCGTCAATTCTCATGTAACACCCAGTTGCTGTGAGGTTGGATGGACCTTTGGTGATCGGTCATTGGTAAAGGTTTATGAATTTTTCAACCCAGCGAAGAGCAAATTTGAAAATATAAATGTATATTTTTTGTGCTCCGCCGGGATTCGAACCCACAACCTTCCATTCAGAGTCGGAAGTGTTACCACTGAACTACGGACCGGTCGTCTTTGACAGATTGCATTTTAAGCTTGTAGCAGATACTTGCAAGTACATGAACTGTGTACTTGTGTACTGCAGCTTACATAAGATTACGTAGATCAGAAAATCTTTACTTTTTTTGTCCCTCAATGAGCGCCGCCACATCTCACGGTCTGTATTGACTGACCTAAATATACACTCTTGCTTATATAATATCTCGCACACATATCTAGTGACGGTTTCTTGTTAGAAATGATCCGCTAATGTATTCTGGTGACTGGTGGGCCCCCTACTAGCTCTACCAGTATAATGTCATATCCAAAAAGCACTTCTGATTACTAATCTTCTGAGAACTTACTCAAATATAAGTATGTTATCATACAAGGAGTGTTACTCATATGAACACAACATAGTGTCACTATTTATAATGGAAACTACGAGGCCATCGCAAAGCAGGGGACAGCTGATTTAGTCTTAATTCAAGGCATTTACTTCTAACTTGTGCGTAAAAAGATCATTTTTAATTAAATTATTAAATACTAAGTGCATGTTGCGCCAAACTCCAATCAGACAAAAATCTAAATTAAGTGTGATTTCTCCCATCAAATCAAAAATGGGTTTTCATTTACGTAAATCAGCTTATGTATCATCTTTCCTGTTCAAATTCCATCATATTGTTACGATTTTTCGGTTCGGATACTTCTCAAATAAAACACTGGTCTTCTTTTACAGTTATTTATCTTACACGTTAGATTTATTTCACAATTTATAATTTATGTTACAATATTCACAATAATGGTTTGTATTTATTTCACAGTTGGCCTTCCCTTCTGAATGTTTGGTTATTCACCAGCCAACAGATATAATGTCAACTCAACTCCTGGCAAGCAATAAGCGTCTTATATACTCTTTACAACAGTATTCTCTAGAAACTATATTCGTTAGACAGTTCCAGAATTAAGGAAAGATTCAAGTAGGTACGTAGTAATCATTATTTCTAGACGCTTCAAGTACTTTATTTAATTATTCCTACCCACACATACTTATGAGTCTGATACTTAACATTACCATTACATTTAAATAACAATATTATTACCCATTACCGAGAAATATTTAACCGAGGTCCTTACCAGAATTAAGCAATCAAATTTGATGTGTTAATCAAATATTGATTGAGTGTTGGGGCAACAGCCTCAGCATAATAAATTTTCATTGAGTGTCGGAGAGATAGACTCAACAGGTTAATTTATCTCTTCAACTTAAATTATGTATAAAGTTGTATGAAAGTTAACATGTAGAAGCAAGTAATGAATGACTACAAAATAATGTTTATAATCTTCCAAGCTGCCAACAAAATACTCAAAACCACTGACTTATACTGGCACAACAGTAGAACTCTTACTTTCTATTCCATACAAAACTACAAAACATCAGCCAGTACTGTAATCACTAAATTTACTGTAATCACTAGAATCTAGTGATCACTGTAAGTTAAGAGCAGTGAAATTTCCACGTCATTTGATGACGCGAGAATCTCAGTGCATTAAAGTGACTCGCAGTTCGTGATTCAGCTTGTGACTTAAAATGATTGTAAGTGAAACATCAAAATGTTTTCTATGAAACGTAACAAAGAAAAAAGATTCAATGGCGTAGCATGATTGTTTCCTTTTGAATCGAAACGACAGAAAAATCTTTCTTCTTTTACTGCTCTCACCTGCCTGTACTTTTTCGTTTTTTTACTTTATTTATTTTGTGTGACACTTTTATTGAAGATTGACGACTTTCTCAGAGATCCCATTGGGAGATTTGTCACACATATATATATATACAAGGATAATTTATTTATAAGGTACACATAATTGAAGAGCGCCGTTTTTGTGTGTCTCACACCTCAAGGGCCCTCTCAAATCACGGATAAGATTTTTTGTAAAGGTGCGTCTTTAGTGCTCCTTTAAAGACACCAACAGTTTCTGCCTTCCTCACATTAGGTGGTAGTCTGTTCCACTTCATTGGGCCCTCAAACCGGAAAGCATGGTCCCCAAAATTAGTGCGTGTCTGACGTGACGGGTGGACTCAGTCAACCACCCCACACCCTGCAGATCTGAGAGTTTGGCGTCTCAAATCTATCTCAATAGGTGAGAATATGTCAGACAGGTATGAAGAAGCCGTACCATTGACAGTTTTGTAATTTTTAAAGTTTGCATAGGTATACTTTATAACTTTGCCTTGAATTGAAGTTGAGATTATTGGAATCAGGTGGCTTGTTGTTGCTTACCTGTCAGTGACTCTCTTGTACATTGCTTCATCCATCCTCGGACACGGTTCTTCTCTGACCAGGCATTGTCAACGACGATACCATGTTAAAAGCACCGGTTCTCATCAGATCACCGAAATTAAGCAACATTGGGCGCGTGGACCGGTCCGTAGTCCAGTGGCAACACTTCGGACTTGTAAATGGAAGGTTGTGGATTCGAATCCCGGCGGAGCACAAAAATATACCATTTATATTTCCAAATGTGCTCTTCGCTGGGTTGAAAAATTCATAAACCTTTACCAAAGACCGGTCACTGAAAGGTCCATCCAACCTTAAAACATCTGGGTCTACTTGAGAATTGGTGCTTTCTACAGCAACGACCAACTCGCAGAGGGCTCATGAGGTGTGATTCTCACAAAAACAGTGCTCACCAAATAAATCAGCCTAATATTATTTTATTGCCGTTTGGTTGTTTATACTGTTATGTTTGTAAGCGGGCTCTGTTTAATTAAAACTGCGTTTTATTAATTGTCCACAATTTATTTTATCACTTTCGGTTCCGGCAGAGTTCTCACATTTGTACAATGCAACAGTTGAGCTATTTCTACCTCTCCAGGCGATTCTTGTCCTTATTTATACTGATTATATTAGGAACATTCTTGTTACATTCTACCTTGCTTGACTTCACCAGAACATACTTTAATTAAAATTTATGTGAACGCGGGGACAGCACACAAACCTGAGCGACGAGTTACTCTTCTCAGCATTATATTCACTTTACGTGTTTGTCCTTAAAATTTGAACATTCACAAGAATTACCACTTTTTTATTCATCATCGTGGAATGCTTTTTTTAAGTCAATGACATTAGAGTTCTTCAACGAGCTTGCAGTTGCACCAACCTCCAATCAACACTTAATTGACACATCAAATTTGATTGCTTTTCTGGTAAAGACCTCGGTTAAATGTTTCACGGAAGTGGGTAATAATACGATGAATTTTGATCAGGAAATATGATGAACATCAGCTGACTTACGCATATGCAACCAAAGTTTTGATTTTTTTTAAGAAATCCTGTGCGGGAGACTCCCTAGATTGTAAAGACTCTAGGGGTCTATGACACTTGTTGTAGTGCCGCAGAGGTGTACGAGCTTGGTCGTCGCTACAAAGCGCCAATACTCAAGCAAGACCCAGTTGCTGTAAGGCTGGATGGACCTTTGGTGACCGGTCATTGGTAAAGGTTTATGTATTTTTAAACCCAGCGAAGAGCACATTAAAAATATAAATGGTATATTTTGTCTGTGCTCCGCCGGGATCCGAATCCACAACCTTCCATTTACGAGTCCGAAGTGTTGCCACTACGGACTACGGACCGGTCCAAGATGCCAACGACACGCGGTGTACCTGAGCGGTTACCCATCCAAGTACTGTCCACGCCCAATGTTGCTTAACTTCGGTGATCTATGGGAACCGGTGCTTTCAACATGGTAACGTCGTTAACGTCGTTGATGGGAGAAATCACACTTAATTTTGTTTGTTGTCTGATTGGAGTTTTGTGCAACAGGCCCTTAATGCCAATAATGTCCCGCAAATGTTTCACAGAGGCGTTAACCCACGACCACTGACTCTCTTATATTTATATTATTTTTGAAAACCAAATGCAATTATTATTTTTTTGAGGTCAAAATGATTTTTACAACTGCGAGTTTATAATTGTGTCAGCCAAGGACAGTTTCATAACCATTAACAAATCGATGACTAGTTACAAACGATGTTGATTATATTTTTTCATTGCCTTGCACGAGCCCCTCTATACTTGTTCAACTTTCAAATCGTTAATTGACCGACAATGATTACAGTGACTTTGTAACATTAATACATTTTACTCAACTAAATGTTTCTTGCACAAGCAGCACTTATTTATTATTGGTTATAAGTTGCACTTTTCTCAAACACCTCTGCGGCACTACAACAAGTGTCATAGACCCCTAGAGTCTTTAGAATCTAGGGAGTCTCCCGCACAGGATCTCTTAAAAAAAAAAAAAAAAAAAACTTCTGGATAAACTTGAATGTTATCGTTCTTTATATCTCGCTTTGCTTGACATGTATTGTTTTCAAAGCTTAAAAGACCGGTCAAGGTGTAATCACCTTTCACAATGTCTGCCTGCTGTCAGGTGATACATTCCAGAATAAATTATTTGTCTTTTGTTTTTACAAATCAAATGACACAAACATTCTGTGAATAATTTACAGTTTTGAATCCAATTTAATACATATTTTATTAAATGAACACGACAGGTTTGTAGACCTGTGGTAGACGCTTACATTTCCTAATCAGAAAAGCAGTGAGTTCGTTTACTAGCGGAGCGACAAAACTGAAAAAACGGTTGAAAAATTCATCTACTTTTATCCAAAACCACTCTCAATGTTACATAGTATGATACATCCTTACAACAACTCGTGTTTGCCTCAAACTAGAAAAAAAACAGGGTTACAGAGGGCTCTTAAAATGTGATCCACTCAAAAATAGCGCTCACCTAACAACTTAAGAAGCCATCCTTATATTATCATTTGTTTTTCAATTTGAAAAGCAGATACAAAAACAAAGAAATGGAGTGTTTACACTCAAAAAGGGCTTAACTTATTAAACACAACTTACGAAGAAAAACTGTGTTTTATTCTTGCTTAATGAATGTCAATATGCGATCCATTAAAATTAACATGTTTTACTCGTATTGTCTACATCCAAGTCTTTCTCGTCTTGTCTAGAGTGCTCGCCTCTGGTGAGTGAGCCCACGCTAAATCTTCTTCTTCTTCCTCTTCTTGTGTGTTTACCTGTTGGCAGTGAGTGAGTAGAAAGTCCGCGTGAGTTAATATGCTCATCAGCCCGCCAGGCGCGCTCTACTGGGCACACACACACACGCACACACGCACACACACACACGCACACGCACCCCGGCCACTGATACCCACTGACCTCGCCACTGTCTTCAGGGGCATGTGATGTATGGAAGCACACCGCACTAACTGCTTGATTACTAATGGCGAGCAATGAGTCGCACCTTGTGCCATTATTACAGAGATCTTCTAATTACGTGCTGCCGCTCTGAACAGCGATTAAATACACTCTCCGTAATGCATTGTCATAAGTAGATCAGATGTTATGTCTGCCGGCGTCCTTTATCTAATCTAATCTAATCTCAGTTGCAAGGATATGTAACATTGGGGATTCACATTATATGCATTTTAAAAAGCAGACACGTATAAGTTCGCGCTTAAACATGCCGCATATGGACTTACAATAAAAAAATCTCAAAATGAGCATACACCCTGCAACCCTGAACATACACCCTGCAACTCAAGACCTTCCACCAGGGTCGAAGTTATGGTCAAAGGGCCAAACGGGATTCGAACCAGCGTTATTCTGTTCCAAATACGCTAGTCAAGTATAGCGACTTGAATCCCTCGGCCATAACACCCACAAATATATCCTTAACAATTAAAAGTTAGTAGTTTTTTTATTGACAGAAAGTAACAAAATTTGTAAAATCCGGAATTAAAAAAAAAGTGTTTCTAAAACTGCGTCACGCAAAACATGTGAAGCCCAACAATACATTACTCTCTACTTGAGTGCAGTGTCACCAGTTCCTCTTAAGAGCTGTGCTAAGTGTTAGACGATCCTAACACCTGTGTTACGCAGTGGCGGTGTTAGTTAGCACCGCTGTGTCTGGAGTAAGTGTTGACCTTGGACTGTACTCCTGCTGGTTGTGAACCCTGGCTTACAGCAACTAGAGACCATCATCAGCATCACCATGCAGGGCAGAGATAAGCTGTGCGCCAAGCTGACCAGCACCTTCCTCAGGAAGTGGTGTAAGTAAACCATATAACAATTTCAACCATACAACAAGAGGGTGTCTCCTGAAGACGTTAGCTACGTCGCTAACGAAACGTCGAGAATAATGTAACTTCTCTTATAACGGTTTGTCTAATATCTGATAAATAAATTTTAGCTGTGTAGTTATAAGTTCATAATTTATACTATAAACAACTGTGAAAATAAAAACAAATATTCTTACGGCTAGCACTTCTGACTCGTAAAATGGAAGGTTGTGAGTTCGAATCCTGGCGGGGCATACAAAAAATGTACCATTTATATTTTCAATTATGCTCTTCGCTGGGTTGATAACTTCATACAACCTGTATCAAAGACCGCTTCCTAAAGGTCCATCCAGCCTTACAACAACTAGGTCTTGCTTGAGTATTTGCGCTTTGTAGTGACGACCAAGCTCGTAAACACCTCTGCAGCCCTACAACAATTGTCATTGACCCCTAGAGTCTCTGAAATCCAGGAAGTCCCCCGAACAGCATTTCTTAAAAAAAGACGTGTTGATGTTGTCAGTAGACCCAAGCGCTTTCAGCTTTCAGGTTTTATTCCCTCATGACGATTGTGTTTGAACGTAAACTGGAATATTTTTGCTTAGACGTACTTGAGTGTGTTTTACTGTTCTAGCTTTAAGTAATTTTATAATGATCTCTGTTAATCACTCGTGTAGATTTTGAAACGACTCGATAAACTTACATTTCCATTTGAAATTGGTATGCGTCTGTCCAGCCATGCTGTAGAAAATGGTTCACTTTGCCAATGCCATTCGTGTTTCAGGGAAGTTCGGCAAGAGTCGCAGGGTATATGTTCATTTGAGATTTAAGTTTTTATGTTATAGGGTCACATGCGGCATGTACAAACACGAACTTATACTTGTCTGCTTGTGAAAATGCATATAATGTGAATCTTTAATGTTACATATATTTGCAACTTAGATTATATTAGATTAGATTATGTCTGATCTTACATAGTAGAATATAGGAATTTCCATGTTGTCCATGGATAGCCTATCAACGTTGATAATAATTGTACAAAAGTACATCATACTTTTGTACAATTATACATATATGTGCGACCACACAATATAATATGAATATTGATTATCACCTTATAAACAGCAGCAGGTGATTACGTCACCATGTATACGAGTATTGTCTTCCGCGGCACCAGCACTTATTGTCGTCGCTGAGGAGTGACGCATGAGGAGAGAATGCGGGAACCTCCACGTCAAGCAAACAGTGAATAATTCACAGTAGCCTATGCGTACTATGCGCAACACCATCATATGAATCATTCACTAGGCACATCTCATTACAAATAACTCATGAGGCATCTACATGAAGGAGTAAGAACCGGCAAGGTGTGGCAGAGTCAGAGAGCGGGCTGGCCATCTTTCTGTGGTCAGGTCGCTTGTTATTTTTTTTAATGGTGCACAACAGGTTGCCCTAATTACAGTGCACCCTCACAGCCATCATGGATTCAAAGGTGTCTAATTCATATTGAAATGTGTCAATCTCCGATTCGTTAATGAGTTTAACACTTCGAGTTACAGGATGAAAGTCAGAGACAGCTCTGTAGAGGCTCTGGCCACCTTTATTAAAAAGATGAAATATTCAACAGTTTCCCTTGGTAAACAAAAGTGACATAGGTTCCATATCTCAGAGCAACTAACCAGAGGCAAGAACTCCTAACTAATTAATGTAATAAAAATATAATAAGGTCTTTATTGTTTTTATCAAAATGTACATAATAATATTACAATTACACAAATCTAATTATTCCCTGTTTCAGGGAAGGTCGGCAAAAGTTGTGGGGCTTATGTTCATTTGAGGTTTGGATTTTATTTGTAAGTACGCATACAGCATTTGTAAGCGCGAACTACACGTGTTGGTTTGTGGGCATGCATCTGAGAGCTTTAAATGAATATATCCTTGCAACTTAGATTATTATTATTATTATTATTAATTACAATAAATACTCCCTTGTGTTTCGGGGAGGATAATTACATTAAATTAAAAATGAAGAGTTCAATATTTCCTTCAAAGCCATTTAACTTGTGGTACGTTTATAAAAGATGAACGCTCGATTATTTAACTATTGGTCCGGTCGATAGCTCAGTTGGTAGAGTGCTCGCATTCTACCCCGTGAGCTCGGGTTCGAATCCCACCGAGGAGGGTGTCAGAAATTATTTCCTATTTCGGTGTTTATTACGAACCCCATAATAAAAATACCGGCAAGGCTTACTCAGCCTTCACAAGAAATGAGTACCAGCCCACTCGGGAGCTGGGAAACCCCCACTTCAACTGAAGTGGTTGGCGTAAGGCCGGCCCCCTTACCTGTAAAAATAAATAGGTTCAACTCGCCACATGCGACCCCTTCGGGGATAACGCGGCAAGAAGTTACACTATATGTGTAGCTTAGTTGCGTTTTTTTAGTTGCGTTAGGAATGTGTTTGCCTCTATGCCTTGCACGCGTCTGCCCTACAGCACAATACGTTTTAGTTGCGAGTAGTACCTACGAAAGGCTGAGATGTCCATGTCCACACATCGTGTTCACCTCCAGAGCGAGCTGATTTGTATGTAAGGTCAAGCAAACCTGTTATTTGGTCACTTTTATTCATGAAGCCACTGCCTGGCGGTCGTAAACAACTGCTGGCAATGCCAAGCACCGGAGTTGCTTCATCATCCACTAAGCACAAGCTCATTTCACCTATACAACGTGTGTAGTTCATTGTGACGTTGGAGGTTCACACCCCATGCACAGTCACAAGCAAGCAAGTGTCAATTCAGACTTCATATTGACAGTTCGCTGCCTTAGTTCTTGTTTATCGTAAACGCCATTGAGAAAATTTTACATGAGCAATGTTTGCATGTGTACTGGACCAATGTGTCTTATAAAAACAAGAAATTAATTTAAAAAATATATAAAAGAACTCTCACATTATCGAGTTTTACGGTTTTTCATTCGCGTATACTGTAAACAAGAACTGGGGGAGCGAGTTAAAAGGAAGTAAGCGACGTTTTTGTCAAAAATGAGTTAAGAATGCTATCCTAATTAAAATTTTCCGCTCTTTCTAATGCATTAACTCCCATAGATCTACGGTTATTTTTTTGTTGTTTATGCCCAAGCAAACAACTGCGTTTTCGAAGTAGGTTTAGTTTTGGTGTAACCGACATGATTTTGGCCTAAAGGCGCTTGTGACATAAAAAAATCGTAAAACATCGTAAAACCACATTAATTAGAAATGCCAATAAATGCCTTTATTTTTTTAATTGTAGAGCTGTTCTGATTTTAATGATATGATAAATAATAAAAAAGTGATGCCATTGTTTTGCAATCTCAAACTTTACACTGCTGTCCTGAACAATTAAGTTTATGTCGCCTTTTAACCGTCGATGTGTTTTCCTTGGATCTATAAACTTGCTAATGTTCCCACCACGCGTCTAAAGGTCACGACATTTTTATGAAGGAAACCAGTTTTGTGGAATATTTTATTTTTCAACCTGTTTTTTATTTTGTCACCGCTGGACTCTCGGCAGATAACCAGAACATACCACCAAAGAGGCAATCAGAATGCTTTTCTGTGTAGGAATGAATTTAAAAATATTTAGTTTTTATTAAGATCCGTATTCCAGTGGCAACACTTTGGACTCGTAGTGGAAGGTTGTGCGATCGAATCCCGGCGGAGAAAAAAAAATATACCATTTTATATTTTCAAATTTGCTCTTCGCTGGGTTGAAAAATTCATACAACTTTACCAAAGACCGGTCATTAAAAGGTCCATCCCGCCTTATAGATACTGGGTCTTGCATGTGAATCGGCGCTTTGTAGCGACGACCAAGCTCGTAAAAAGTCCGGTCGATAGCTCAGCTGGTACAATGCTTGCATTCCATGACGAGAGCAAAGGTTCGATCCCCACCGAGGGTGTCAGAAATGATTTCCCGTTTCGGTGCCTATTTCAAACCCAAAATAAATACCGGCAAGGTGTACTCAGCCTTCACAAGAAATGAGAACCAGCCCCTCTGGAAGCTGGGAAACCCTCATTTGAGTCGTATAAATGCAAACGCCGTCAACTCCTTACGCGATGATTTTGAGAAAAATAAACTTGTAAACTTGTAAAACGACAACACCAGTTGGAGATAACGGCGTTTGCACGAAATCATACTCTTTCAATTAAAATTACAAAGGATTACGTAAGTGAGGTTTATATTTTATCGCACACAACAAATGATTTATTACACTGCGCAGAATCAAATTCAATCATTATCTCAAAAATCATAAATTTTGGAGATTGCTATCTACGACTCATTACAACTGAAAGTGATTGGTGTGTGGCCCTTAATCATAAAAATAAATAGGTCCCGAATCGCCACATGCGACTCCTTCTGGTATAACGTCGGCAAGAAGTTACTCTATATGTGTAGCTTAGTTTTAAACAATAGTACTTGAAACGAATTTGGTTTTGAATTGTATTATAATTATGTTTTTGTACCAATATAAATCATTTATAACTGTTTGTTTGCTGTATAAATAAAATAATTAAACAAATAATAGAACAGGAGGTATGTGGAAAGCAAGAAATAAAATGAAAGTAGTGATCTGATCAAGTGTATGAAATTGTGAAGGTGAGGGATTCAACGGTGAAAGCATGTGAAAGAAAAAAGCGAAGAAGATGAATGAACTGTTAAAGATACTTACTGCAATGTAAGGAAAGAAATAAATAAAGGCTTGTCTGTATAAGCTCTGACCACCCGTAGTGATAAAGACAAGAGCTACAGTCACACGACTTTGTGTGGAATAAAATAAAATTCAAATCGTTTACGCGGATGGGGCAATACGTGATCGACCATGAAAATAATATAAGACGGGGAGGTAAAAACAAGAAAAGATAGCAATAAGGAAAAATATAAAAAAAAACAGAAGAAATAATATAAAATGATAAACACTATTCATTTAATTAAGGCGTAATTCCTTGACTTATAGGTTGGCATGAGGCTGACCACCCATACTGTAATAAAATGTTCACTTTTCCAATGTCACCCCTGTTTGAGGGAAGGTCGGCAAAAGTGGCAGAGTTTATGTTCATTTGAGGTTTGGTTTTCAATTTGTAAGTAGCTCTACGATGCTTTTTTTGTTGTTTATGCCCAAGCAAACAACTGCGTTTTCGAAGTATGGTTTTGATGTAACCGGCAAGATTTTGTCCTTTTTTGTCCTAAAGGCGCTTGTGACATAAAAAAAATCGTAAAACATTGTAAAACCACATTAATAGGAATGCCAAAAAATGTCTTTATTTTTTTTAATTTCAGAGCTGTTTTGACTTTAACGATATGATAAAAAAAATAAAAAAGTTTTGCCATTTTTCTGCAATCTCAAACTTTAAACTGCTCTCCTGAACAATTTAGTTTATGTCGCTTATGCCCTTCTGTCTTTTAACCGTCAATATCTTTGCAACTTAGATTAGATGGTAAACCTCCGAGATTAAAACATATTTCAATGTTTATCTTCTTGCAATGTAATTTTCTTCTCTGTCTATATTTTCTTTCTCTGTTTCTATTTTTCCTGTATTTTTCGATCAATGTATTTGTTGTATATCTTATGCTATTTCTTATGTTTCTTTCGATCAATGTTTATTTTCTTTCAATGTAATTTTCTTCTGTGTTTATATTTTCTTTCTGGTTTTTTCCCTGTATTTTTGGATCAATGTATTTCTTTTGTTATATGGCCAGTCACGTATTGCACCCTCCGCGTGACCGGGCTGGAAAAAAGCGTTTATTATTATTATTTTTATTATATTTTAGTTCAGGTTTTGTGTGTGACCGCGCGTTTATGTTGGAACGTGAAAATGATTTGGCTAATTTATGTGAACGCGGGGACAGCACACAAACCTGAACGACGAGTTACTCTTCTCAGCATTATATTCACTTTACGTGTTTGTCCTTAAAATTTGAACATTCACAAGAATTACCACTTTTTTATTTATCAACGTGGAATGATTTTTTTTAAAGTCAATGACATTAGAGTTCTTCAGCGAGCTTGCTATTGCACCAACCTCCAATCAACATTTGATTGATTCATCAAATTTGATTGCTTTGTCGGTGTTATGGCCGCGGGGATCAAGTCGGCTATTCGGAACCGGATAACGTTGGTTCGAATCTCGTGACCATAACTTCGACCCTGGTTCAACAGATACCGCACAATGCACACAAGCTTCTGCTTTCGCATGAAGACAACTGGTCAGGCAAAATAGGTTGGTGGATTGCATTCCTTTCCACAAATCTTTATTTTTATTTTTATTCTGGTAAGGACCTCGGTTAAATATTTCTCGTAAGTGGGTAATAATATGATGGTATTTGAACAGGAAATATGATGTACATCAGCTGACTTACGTATATGCAACCATAGGAAAAATCACACTTAATTTTGATTTTTGTCTGATCGGAGTTTGTTGCAACAGGCCCTTAGAATATTGAAATAAAGACACCCCATTTTCCACTGAAAGTGGTTGGTGTGAGACCCGTAAAAATAAATAGGCCCCGAATCGCCACATGCGACCCCTTCGGGGTTAACGCAGGCAAGAAGTTACACTATATGTGTAGCTTAGTTGCGTTTTTTTTTATGGGAATGGAGGAGGTCAAATATGTGAATGAGCTGTGTAAAGAGCAATATCTTGCAATGTAAAAATGGCATCTAACAAGAGAAGTAGAAAAATTATATAATAGGTTGTTATGAGGCTGACCACCCATACTGTAAAAAATGGTTCACTTTGCCAATGTCACCCCTGTTTCAGGGAATGTTGGCAAGAGTTGCAGGGCTTATGTTCATTTGCGGTTTGGATTTTATTTGTAAGTACACAATCAGCATTTGTAAGCGCGAACTACACGTGTTTGTTTGTGGGCATACATCTGAGAGCTTTGAATGAATATATCCTTGCAACTTAGATTTTTATTATTATTTTTATTATTATTATTTGAGCGATTGTTTTGCGAATGATTCCAAGTTTTCATTTTGATTTCTCGGACGCTAACCTCTTGTTAAAAATAAAAGCAATGCACGTTAGTATTTTAATTCATTCTCTGGACCTTACTGTACACTTGTTCATACTTGTATGTGTTTTGTATTATTTATTTTGAGCTCAAATTTGTTTACGAATTACATGCATATGATTATGTATGCACGTATAAGAGCTCACATTAATTTATTTAGTTCACTAATCTCATCTCGGGTCAGATGTTTTGTTCTGATAACTTTGCGGGTACCCACTGTGAAATACTGCTAATACAGTTAATATTTAAAACTAAAATCGCTTTATAATTAACCGATATATTGTATGTAAATAGTTCATTTCTCCAAAACATAGCATATTTACGTATTTAGTTGTTTCGATCCCTATCAAGACTAAGGGCAAGGTCTACAAGACGGCAGTAAGGCCCGCCATGCTATATGGAGCAGAATGCTGGACTTGCAAAAACGTCCATGAACGGCAAGTCCATGCTGCCGAGATGAGAATGCTGAGGTGGGCTGGAGGCGTCACTAGGCTAGACCACATAAGGAACGAATACGTGAGAGGTAGCTTTAAGTTTTCCCCAATAACAGACAGGATTAGAGAATCCCAATTCCGGTGGTTCGGCCATGTGATGCGAAGAGATAATGAACATATTGTCCAAAAAGCCCTCAGCATTCCCACAGGACCAAGAGGCAGAGGCCGCCCAATGGCAACATGGCGGGCCAATATTGAAAAAGAAATGCAAAAGGGAAACCTGACAGAGGAGATGAGCCAGGATAGAAAAGTTTGGCGTCTTCGAACAAGGAGGGCCGACCCCAAATGATGGGATAAGGCAAAGGGAAAGAAGAAGATTTACGTATTCAGTTGTAATTAATAAGGATTTTGTTTTTAATGCTGCTTGCACAATACCAACTAAGAGATTAGAAACCAGTAAAATATTCTACATGATCCTTCGCCGGATTTTCAAATTGCACACATTCATCATCATCGTTATCAGAGCGCCTTTGTTCCCTAAACTAAAACTTATCTAATCTAATCTAAATTTCAAAGATATGTAACATTGGGAATTCACATTACATGCATTGTCACAAGCAAACTCGTATAAGTTCGCGCTTGTACATGCCGCATAAGAACCTAAAACATAATCATCCAAATCTCAAATGAACATACACCCTGCAAGTCTTGCTGACCTTTCCTGAAACAGGGGTGACATTAGCAAAGTGAACCATTTTTTTACAGCATGGATGGTCAGCCACATACTAACCTATAAGTCAAGGAACATTCACAACAAATTACATGATTAAAAATTACAAATTACATTATTACTCTGATTAAGATTTTTATATTATTTCTGGTACTTAATCTCTGTAAGTGACTGTCACTTGCACAAGTTGCAGTGTTGAGCCATGAATGTCTTCAGAGACCGCAGTTGTTGAGCTGCTGCAGTGCTGGCGCAAACAGGCTCAGTGACAGTGTGGACATTGTTAACCACAAACTTATAAATGCGCATAACAAACCTTTCTCAACCTTTTCATTTATTTTGTCGTCATGCGCCACTTTTTAAACAAAGCCTCCTCATCATCAGCATCTGCATTTGATATGAGTTTTGAATGTTAATACATCTTTGCAACTTAGAAAATATAAATTATAGAAGGCGCTCTAACTTCCCGCTCAGCCGGTTCCACGTGATGTGAGATGTGCGATTCGGGACCTATTTACTTTTACGGGTAAAGGAGCCAACCTCACACCAATCCCGTTCAGTTGAAATGGAGGATTCCCAGCTCCCGGGGGGGTAGTTCTCATTTCTTGTGAAGGCTGAGTACACCTTGGGTTCAATCCCTTGCTTTCGGCATGGAATGCAAGCATTCTATTAACTGAGCTATTAACTGGACTTTTTACGAGCTTGGTCGCCGCTACAGAGCGCCAATTTTCAAGCAAAGACCCAATTTCTGTAAGGCTGGACTGGATGGACCTTTTGATGACCGGTCTTTGGTAAAGAGTTATGAATTTTTCAACCCAGTGAAGAGCAAATTTGAAAATATAAATCGTATATTTTGTGTGTTCCGCTGGGATTCAAACTCACAACCTTCCATTTACGAGCCCAACGTGCCGATCTTGCAATGCACATTTAAGAGTACAGACGTCTGTCCCGATCTTTGTACCTGCATGTCTCCTGGGCGCCATGTCTGATGCCCAGGGCTGAAAGTCTCATCACCACGGTAATTCTTACCTACTGAATATCGGTAATATTTGTATGAAGACCTGTCAATCTAAGATGGCCGCAAGTGAACAGCTGATTAATTAGTCTTCATACAAATATTACCGATATTCGGTAGGTAAGAATTACCGTGGTAATGAGACTTGCAGCCCTGAGTGGTTATGCAATGAGTGAGTACAGTCAGCGAGTGCGCAGATAAGCGCAGACTTGTGAGCACTGTACTCCTCTCTCTCTAGAGCAGTGATTAGTGATTAGTGAGGAATCCGGGCAGCAATTAGACAACAAGTGGAGCAGCGCTGTAGCTGTGCCGCTTCTGCACTGCCGGTGGCGCACACTGCAGGAGAAGGACCCATTGACATGTAATATCTGTGAACTAGAATTATTTTAACCAAAATAGACATTATATACGTGTTTCAACCTACTTAAGAAAATGGTCATTAGTAAGAAAGAGAACTGTATAAGCTGTACCAGGACGCTGATGCGGTCCGCTCAATAAAGGTCAACAGACTGCATTGGCTGGGGCACATTCAGCGAATGGACCATCGGGGCCTGGAGAAGACGATTGTGATGACGAACCCGGAGGGACGCTGGACAGTGGGAAGACCACGTTCAAGATGGCTGGATGGAGTGGTGGCGGATTGCCGTGCAGTGGGAATGTGGGACTGGAGGAGGAAGACGTTGGATAGACAGCGCTGGCAGCGATTGCTGAGGGAGGCCAAGACCCACCCCGGGTTGTCGTGCCAATGATGATGATGATGATGATGAAGAAAGAGAACTAAGATTTTTTAGAATGAAAAAAAACGTATGTTACTGACCGCGTGTAAAGAGAAGAACAATTTTCTCTACGTTTCGTCGGAGTCATATCCGACGTCTTCAGGAGACGTGTGTCTTCTACAAGGAAGAAACACGAACTGTTGAATTATTATTGTTTGCTCAATAACTTAACAGCTCCTACAAATAAATAGTGTAAAATAATATCTCGTTATTCTTTATATATTTTTGTAATATTCTTGGAACAAGTCTGCTTCCTCTCCTTGACTTCTTGTCGGTATTTTCTTCAGCATCAGTTGGGAGACGTCTTGTATAAACGGCTAATGAGTGGGGAGTCGAAGTATCGCATGCCGCACAGACGCGCTCCAATACACCACTCGGGAGAAACTTGGTGCACAACTGACAGCCACACCGCTCAACGTCAGGTCCACATACAATATGTAATGTACACATACATGCATACGTCACGCTGAAGAGAATGATCCAGCTGACACTCGTACTGCAGAAGTTGTAAGAGTTAGCACTAGGCAACGACGTTACCATGTTGAAAGCACCGGTTCCCATAGATCACCGAAGTTAAGCAACATTGGGCGCGGATAGTACTTGGATGGGTTACCGCTCAGGTACACCGCGCTACCTTTCTCCGTCTTCCTCTACCACGACATCCATCTATTCTCTCCATATGTATTCATATAGGCCTTTAAACTAATAACGTGTGTGATATAAGTGAGAAGTCACCGCTGCGCGCTGGAGCGGTTACGGCGAAAACCATATTGGTGATCGCTAAGCATGTTTATGGTTTCCAGATATTCCATAAGCTTATCGTTTATAATCCTTTCCATGATTTGGAAAGTAAGGAAGTGATTGCGATTGGGCGATAGTTGGCAGGGTCAGAGCGAATTCTCTTCTTGAGGATGGGATGGACGGTTGCAACCTTCCAGTTAGAAGGCACGGAACCGCATCCAAGGGACAGTAAGTAGAGTTTATAAAGGGGTGGAGCTAGTTCATTTTCGCAGTTTCTTAACACTAAGATGATGATGATGAGTTGATGATTTCTTTATAGCGCCGTTTCGTGATGTAGTCACTCCAAGGGCGCTGGTGCAAACGATGCCAGAAATTTGCTTGTCTTCAGTGCATTCCGGAACTTTCCATGGTCCTCTAGCTCTCTCACATGATGTGGCAGGTGGTTCCAGGCCAGAGGGCCAGCAACTGCAAATGCACGCTCTCCAAATAATGTGTTAACTCTTCTTATAGGTTCTTCAATTCTTGATTTGGCTCCAGTCTCAGCCGAGCGCAGTGTAAGGCTTTTTTTGCCTTTTTTTTTTAAGGCAGGAATACCATCAGGGCCGCTAGATTTGCGTGTATCTAACTCTTTTAGAGCAGTGAGAACATCTGTGTATGTTATTTTGGGTATCTCCATAAAGAAGCTACCACGGGAAATTGGTAGAGGTGATTTATCATTACGTACTTACATTAACAGTATATGTAACAGTATCCTGGTTGTCGGGTCTGCTGCTCTCTGATGTCTCTAATGCTTATGTGTGTTTATGTTGCAGGGTTCGTGATCGTAGGCTCCATCATCCTGCTGCTCCTGGGCATCATCATCGCCATCTTCTTCACGGCGTGGGTCAGGCTCTACATAGACCATGTAAGTCACGTCACCTTATAGTCTCCCCACCATCCTCAAGAACTGCATCCTCAGTACATGGTCCACTGTCACCTAGGACTTTACTTTATTGGTGTCACTATCACCTTGTAGTCTTCCCACCATCCTCAAGGGCTCTCTGTCTTGTGCAGTCTCAGTCCATGGTCCACTGACACCTAGGACTTTATTTTCTTTGTGTCACTATCACCTGTAGTCTCATCACCATCCTCCAGGACTCTCTGTCTTGTGCAGCTTCAGTCCATGGTCTCACGAGAGGGCCTTCTGCCACTTGCATCTATATAATGTTTTGCATGCGAGTCCTGTGACACATCCCCGGATGGGATGGATATACAGGGCGTGGGTCAGAGGAAGGTGAACATGGATGACGAATTGATGATTACTTTAAAGCGCCGTTTTGTAATAATAATAATTAACTAAATTTATATGCGCCTTTTTGTGATTTATATCACTACAAAGGCGCGTAATGTAGTCACTTTAAGGGCGCTTGTGCAAATGACGCCATAAATTTGCTGTCTTCTGTGCATTTCTGAACTGTTAATGGTCCTCTATCTCTCTCACATGATAAGGCAGGTTATTCCAGGTCAGAGGACCAGCTACTCACCCAATATTGTTTATATTCTTCTTACCGATACTTCAATCCATGTGTTGGCTCTAGTTTCTGCCAAAGGCGACGGGCTTGATTAGATCAGTGAGGTAATTTTTCTTAATATAGCTTTGTGAGGCGTCGAGCACTCGTAAAACTTGACCCCCTCTGGGACACGAGGCCAGGACTTTACCTTCTTGGTGTCACTATCCCTTGCAGTCAGGCGCGTGCATAGGGTAGGTATAGGCTAATACATTTCAGAGTAAATATTCTCTACAATTCCTTTAAAACACCTCATTTGAAATTAACTGAAGTACTAACGATGGCTCCAATTGAACATATTTTTTAAATTTTTAATCTGAATATCAAATTGAAATGGTTTTTCATCATATATTGCCCACCTATTAGGCGCATGTGCCTGTATGGGATGCAGGCCCCTGCTTGGAGTCCCCGTCTCTTGCAGCTCCTCATTATTGTGTTGTTGCAGGAGCTGGTTCTGCGTGAGGGCTCCCGCACGTTTGGCTGGTGGTCGCGGCCTCCGGTGACTCCGCGCATGCGTCTCTACGTGTACAACGTCACCAACGCTGACGAGTTCCTCAACAACGGCTCCAAGCCCATCCTGGACGAGCTCGGGCCTTACGTCTATGTGTAAGTACCATATATTGTTTATGACTGAAATGTCGTTGACCGAAAAGTCGTGTGATCGAGCTGTCGTGTCCCCAAATTGTCTTTGTCTTTGTTGTGCTTGTCACCTGCACTGCCATAATGTTGTGCTTGTCCCCTGTGCTGCCGCATTGCTGTGCTTGTCACCTGTGCTGCCATAATGTTGTGCTTGTCCCCTGTGCTGCCGCATTGCTGTGGTTGTCACCTGTGCTGCCATAATGTTGTGCTTGTCCCCTGTGCTGCCGCATTGCTGTGGTTGTCACCTGTGCTGCCATAATGTTGTGCTTGTCCCCTGTGCTGCCGCATTGCTGTGGTTGTCACCTGTGCTGCCATAATGTTGTGCTTGTCCCCTGTGCTGCCGCATTGCTGTGCTTGTCACCTGTGCTGCCATAATGTTGTGCTTGTCCCCTGTGCTGCCGCATTGCTGTGCTTGTCACCTGTGCTGCCATAATGTTGTGCTTGTCCCCTGTGCTGCCGCATTGCTGTGGTTGTCACCTGTGCTGCCATAATGTTGTGCTTGTCCCCTGTGCTGCCGCATTGCTGTGCTTGTCACCTGTGCTGCCATAATGTTGTGCTTGTCCCCTGTGCTGCCGCATTGCTGTGCTTGTCACCTGTGCTGCCATAATGTTGTGCTTGTCCCCTGTGCTGCCGCATTGCTGTGGTTGTCACCTGTGCTGCCATAATGTTGTGCTTGTCCCCTGTGCTGCCGCATTGCTGTGCTTGTCACCTGTGCTGCCATAATGTTGTGCTTGTCCCCTGTGCTGCCGCATTGCTGTGCTTGTCACCTGTGCTGCCATAATGTTGTGCTTGTCCCCTGTGCTGCCGCATTGCTGTGCTTGTCACCTGTGCTGCCATAATGTTATGCTTGTCCCCTGTGCTGCCGCATTGCTGTGGTTGTCACCTGTGCTGCCAATGCTGCCATAATGTTGTGCTTGTCCCCTGTGCTGCAGTTTTGTTAGCGCCTGTATGACTGATGTCCGCATTGTCTCCCAGGTTCTCATACTTTTACTTGCCTGTTTGCTGCTCACCCAGTAGCAGCTGTTACCTCACCCTGTAGTGACGTCACCAAGCCTAGAACACAATGCAGATCCCACGGTGTTGCCGCACTCTCAGATAGTAACAATTATTAATACTAATAACAACAGACAGCTGTAACATAATGCACAAGGAACCAGCCGTACTGGCCACACACAGTAGAGCTGTGATATGAGATACTGAGATATGTGCAGGAGATGGTAGATGCAGCCAGCTTTACTGTAATTGCAACGCTGCAACGTGGCACTAGGGGTGGCCAAAACCTCTGCAAAGTCTCCTCCACTTCCTTTTATCTTGACATATTAGTTGATTCACTTATTTTACACATTTCCTTCTTGTACAATCACAGATTACATTCCATACCTTCACAATTTCACTAATTTAATTAAGGCGTGTTATAAAGCTAAATCTGCCACTTTTGTTTCTTACACTTTATGGTCTTAGCAAAATAGTTACAGTAATGAAAAAAATCAAGCATGTTAATTAATTTTTTATCTTAATTATAAAGCTTAAACAAAATATATAACTTAAGAATTGCCACCACAAAAAAATTTTAGAAAAAATGCGTTTTTTTTACATTTTTAGCTTGTTTTTCGTGTGTGCTGTATTTTGGATTTTTTTTTTTTGCTTTTTACTTACAGAACTATACATTGTTTAGGTTCAATACTTAACATTTTTTCAATAATGTCAATAGTTTTTGAGTAAATATGGAAAAACTGTGTTCTTCGATTTAATTAAAATTTAATTCATTTAGTAGTTTCAGTTTTTCCATATTTACTCAAAAACTATTGACATTATTGAAAAAATGTTAAATATTGAACCTAAACAATGTATAGTTCTGTAAGTAAAAAGCAAAAAAAAATCCAAAATACAGCACACACGAAAAAAAATCTAAAAATATTAAAAAAGACGCGTTTTTTTAAATATTTTTTTGTGGTGTCAATTCTTAAGTTATATATTTTGTTTAAGCTTTATAATTAAGATAAAAAATTAATAAACATGCTTGATTTTTTTCATTACTGTAACTATTTTGCTAAGACCATAAAGTGTAAGAAACAAAAACGGCAGATTTAGCTTTATAACACGCCTTAAAAGATATTCCTTTCTCGGACTTCCCTTCCCCTCTTGCCTCTCATATTTCCCCTGTAGAAACTTTTTGTCAAACACTCATAATCCATTAATTCAAAATTCCCAAACCAACTCATTATACTCTCTTACATCTTTATTCTCACACCTGCCTCTAGCTGACATTATTTTTAACCCACTCATTCCCGTACTCTATCTTTTAAAGTTTTCCTGTCATTCTTCTCAGGTATTTCATCTCCACAGAACATACCTGACGTGGAAGGCTCTTCACCACGGTAATTCCAACCTACCAAATATCGGTAATATTTTTATGAAGACCTGCCAATCCAAGATGGCCGCAAGTGAACAGCTGATTAGTCTTCACACGCTGCTCCCTTGTTGCACCATTCACTGGTCCACTCCGCTTTCCCCCACTCAGCCACCATGCAGTAATGAGTTATTTTTCCTTGCAGGGAGACGTGGGAGAAGGTGAACATCAAGTTCCTGGAGAACGGCACGGTGTCCTTCAACCAGAAGAAGACCTACATCTTCGATGAGGAGGCGTCCTCTGGGTCGGAGGACGACGTGGTGGTGGTGCCTAACATCCCCATGCTGGTGAGATATGATCCATATGATCATGCTGATGATATAAGTGCACACCAGTCACCAAGGAATATCAACGTCATAATTCCTTGAAACCATCAAGCGCTACAGTACCTGGAACACCTTGTGAGGAATGAAGAATACTGAATTATCCATGTTGGCTCATACACAGCAAGTTAACACGCCTAGGCACACAAGTGTCTGCTTGTGAGAATGCATATAATGTGAATCTCCAATGTAACATATCTTTGCAACTTAGATTAGATTAGATTAGATGAACTTATACATTCGTAACAGTATGTATCAATGCCGTAAGTTAGTTTCTTCTCCTCTATACCATAGCTCAATTATTAACTCATTGACTTATGTAACCTATGGACTATGGAAGGAGCCCCTATAGAGAAGTAGGTTTAGTGCTATTCACAGCAGCTGTAAGTGAGTAAACCTTCTGATGAGCTACACCTACAGGTCTGTGACAACCTCAATTACTCCAATTGTTGTATGCTTTATATGAGTTAACTTAAATATTAAGAATAGAATTTATTTCAAACATAAAATAAAATACGGACAAGTCATACGCAGCCTTCATTAAAATGTTCTATTTTGTCATGCTGTTATGTTCTGTGCTGTTTATGGTATGTTTTGTCATGTGATGTTTTATCATTTGTAGTAATGTCATGTGATGTTTTGTCATGTGATGTTTTGTCATGTGATGTTTTGTCATGTGATGTAATATCATGTGATTTAATTTCATGTGATGTTTTGTCATTGGGATGAAATGTCATGTGATGTAATGTCATGTGATGCTTTGTCATTGGGATGCTATGTCATATGATATGATGTCATGTTATGTAATGTCATGTGATGTAATATCATGTGATATAATGTCTTGTGATGTAATATCATGTGATGTAATATCATGTGATGTAATATCATGTGATATAATGTCATGTGATGTTTTGTCATTGGGATGTAATGTCATGTTATGTATTGTCATGTGATGTTTTGTCATGTGATGTAATATCATGTGATGTAATATCATGTGATGTAATATCATGTGATGTAATGTCATGTGATGTAATGTGATATTTTTTCACTGTGCTGTTCTGTCATGGAATCATCTATTTTAATCCCGCTGTGTGGTGTTGCAGAGTGCCACCTCGCAGAGCAAGCACGCGGCGCGCTTCCTGCGGCTGGCCATGGCTTCCATCATGGACATCCTGAAGATCAAGCCCTTCGTGGAGGTGTCCGTGGGGCAGCTGCTGTGGGGCTACGAGGACCCGCTGCTCAAGCTCGCCAAGGACGTGGTGCCCAAGGACCAGAAGCTGCCGTACGACGAGTTCGGCCTGCTCTATGGAGTGAGACACAACTACTAATTATTGTTATATTTCCTACCATTGTAGCCCTTATAGCTCTTCATAAGAAAGGAGGCGGACACTGAGGTCAGTGAGGAGTAGTGCTGTCTAATTGATGCATCCTCTTTGTCAAATCCACACCAATAATAATAATATTAGGATGATTTATTTGGAGAGCGCTGTGTTTGTGTGTATCACACCTCAAGAGCCCTATGCGAGCTTGGTCGTCGCTCTAGAAAGCACCAATTCTCAATCAAGACTCTGTTGTTATAAGGCTGGATGGACCTGGAAGTGGCCAGTCTTTGATCAAGGTTTTATGAATATTTCAACCCAGCGAAAAGCATTTTTGAAAACATAATTGGTATATTTTTTGTGCTTCGCCGAGATTTGAACCCACAACCTTCCATTTACGAGTCCGAAGTGATGCCACTGGACTATGGACTGGTCTAAGCTAAGTTAAACACACTCCCTCCAGGACAAGGCAGCAAAAATCACACTCATAGTTTAGTGTGCACCATGACCATATCACTTGTTTTCCTGACGTACAATGTTTTTTGTTGTTTCCAGAAAAACGGCACCTCCAAGGACACGCTAACCATGTTCTCCGGCGCCTCCGACATCACGCGCTACGGCCTCGTGGACAACTTCAACGGCAACAGCCACCTCACCCACTACACCACGGACCAGTGCAACAGCATCGCCGGCTCTGATGGCTCCATCTTCCCGCCCCACATCACCAAGAACACCACGCTTTACGTGTTCGACAAGGACATGTGCCGGCTGCTGCCCATCAGGTTAGAGCATCGGGGCTACTGCAAGGGCATATTGATGGGTTGATCACACATCTAATGTAGACAAAAACATCACCCAGCCGAGTTTCTAACAGTGCCCACGCTTTGACAAACTAATGATTCCTGGGCTGGAAGTCTCATCACTACGGTTGTTCTTGCCTACTGAATATTGGTAATATTTGTATAAAGACCTGTCAATCCAAGATGGCCTCAAGTGAACAGCTGATTAGTTTTCATACAAATATTATCGATATTGGGTAGGTAAGAATTACCGTGGTGATGAGACTTCCAGCAGAGGTATCATTAGTTTGTCAAAACGTGTGCTCAACGGATGACCAAAATGTCTAAAAATAGCACAGTTAGAATTTACTTACTTACCCGGGCTCATTGATATTTTGTTATTAATCCAATACTCAGCCCAGTACCAATTCATCTTTGGCGCCTTTAAGGAGATCGAAGCGTCTGATGATGATGAAGGATGATTTCTTTCCTGTGGTGCCATTTAATGGTCCAGGACCATCTCAAGGGCGCCATGGCTTCTGGAGAAAAGTAGTGTCTTCAGTCCCTTTCTGAAGGTGGTGGTAGGCTGGTTCGCGCGAACACCGACGGGCATATTGTTCCAGGCATCCAGCCCGGCCACCGCAAAGCTGGCTGACCTTGGAAGTTGCTTATCGAAGTAATGAGTGAAACATCGGTGTTAGTGTTACAAGTAAAATAACTTCCAAAACAAGAACACGGATACAAAACCCGAAAAAAGTAAATATGTCTACTACAAACTACAAACGGCCGTGAAAGTTTCAATCTACAATATTGGTTTTGTTGTTGCCTATCCTATAAAAATGATTGATTTCTTGATGAAATCTTGATGTAGGCGCTGGGTTTAAAATTTTGATGATTTATGTTAAAATGAACGTTTATATAATTGTAACAATTTAGTTGGAGTTTATTTCCAAAGAGATTACACTGTATTTAACATAGGATTATTTATATAAAGTTAGATGAACATTTTGAGACTACTAGCCAGCACAACGATCGAGAGAGGAGAGAGAAGGCAGGAAGTTGCGCCTGCATCCTTCTGTCAAAACAATACCTACATTGGCCACAAAATGCCCCCCCCCCCATCCCCCCCCCGTCAACAATATATTTTGGTGACAATGATCTTAAATTTTTCCAAAACCTGCCCCCCCCCCTAGTTTTAATCCTGGGTAGGCCCTTGTGTCCTACACAAATGTGCCTTGTTACATAGTCAACCTGATGTGGCTCAGGCAGGTCATGTCATCAGACACAATAATGGAAGTTGATCAGAGAGAATTGTTGAGTGATGACCCAAGATGTTCAAACAAGGAGTTGGCGGGATGATGTTCCACTAGCTACGGAAAAGTAAGAAGAAGAATGAAAATTTCCGACGTCAAAAGTGAATCTATTTATCTCTAAAAGTGAAGCTGTCTCTTCAGGCTGAGAGGGTAGAACAGAAAAAAAAATCCAGGTAGTGAGGTAGTGACTATGTTATTATTCTTGCATTGTTGTGTTGCAGGTTTGAGAAGGAGGTGATGGCTGTGGGAGACGTGCTTGGCTACCGCTTCACTCCGCCAGCCAATGTGTTTGCTGACCCGGCCAGCAACCCCGACAACATGTGCTTCTGCCCCCAGGGCCCGCCCTGCGCCCCCAGCGGCCTCAACAACGTGTCCCTGTGCCAGTACGGTGAGCACATCCCCACACACTCAAAGCCATATCAGCCTTTTTTTGTGAAATAGCTGAGAAATCTCACAATTTTCAAAGTAGGAAAATTTCACAAAAAAAATATCATGTCAATTTAAATTCCTTTATATTTGGTTATCATTAAACTTCTTGAATTTTATTTTTATTTGCTTTTTTTACAAAGTTATTCATATTCAAAAATAGTTGTTTGAATTTACTCGCCAAACGCTCCTTGGATTGAATTTTCGGCTGTGACATAATTTTCTTTGACTTTTTATTGCTATCGTAATACCAGCAGCGTTGTCGATACAAGAAAATGACTCTACAAATTCCGTTGACGGATCGCATATCCGTTTTAAAACCGGTCAAAATTTTTGAAAGATCTTTTTCAAATTTAAAATCATATAACTTTATTTTGGACTTGAAATTAGGATCTTATTTATATGCTTATCGAAATTATACACTTTTTACCAAATTCCTCACTATTGCAAATACCCTGGGTCAATTTATGTTAAACTACAAAACTCATTGAGTAATTTCAAATGTAAAGTGATGAATGCATTTCACATTAGAGTGACCATAACGTGTGACATTACAACTGTTCCAGACTCCCCGGTGATGCTCTCCTTCCCTCACTTCTACCTGGCTGACCCCGCGCTGCTCACAGCTGTGGAGGGCGTGTCACCTCCAGACCCCGAGAAGCACAAGTTCTACATCGACATACAGCCCGTAAGAGCCAGCTGATAACAGATAAACACTAGTCTCATCTCACTAACCAATACTGCCACACTGTGTGACAAAAATGCATGGCAGGGCTCATAATAATAATAATAATATTAGGATGATTTATTTGGTGAGCGCTGTTTTAATGTATATCACACTTCAAAAGCCTGGTCGTCGCTGTAGAAAGCCCTGATTCTCAAGCAAGACCCAGTTGCTGTAAGGCCGGATGGACCTTTAGTGACCAGTCTTTGGTAAAAGTATAAGCATTTTTGAAAATATAATGGTTGAGATGGTCCTGGACCATTAAATGGCGCCACAGGAAAGAAATCATCCATCATCAAAGTGGATGATTTCCACACCAGAGCGTTCCGCTAGCGTGATAAGGATCACGTATTCACAAATCATGGATTATACTATTATAGTGCAAAGTTGTTCTATATATGCATCTACAGTCGCAAGTACGAGTAGATAGGAGTTCGTAACAATAGACATGTGCAAGGTGTCACCAATATTCTAGGTACTTTTGGCTGTACTGTGGGTTGTCATGTGCTGCCATGTTGTGTTTTTTGCTGACACGTGTGTTGTGTGTTGTGCTGACACGTGTGTTGTGTTCCAGGAGATGGGCACGGCGCTGAGTGCACGTGCGCGTGTGCAGATCAACCTGGCCGTGTCGCAGGTCATCGACATCAAGCAAGTGGCCAACTTCCCCGACATTGTGTTCCCCATACTGTGGTTTGAAGAAGTAAGTAACAAGAGCAGAGGGGGAGATCTTAACAAAGAAATATTACTAGCAACAAAAATATAAAACACCCAAGTCAGAAGGGAAAAAAACATGAAGTAAGGAGAACCAAATGGAATTTATTTATGCTCCAGGAAAGGAGACTTCTCTGCCCTCACAAGAAATGTAGCGCATTCCAGACCTGGGCTGGAAGTCTCATCACCACGGTAATTCTTATCTACGGAATATTGGTAATATTTGTATAAAGACCTGTCACTCCAAGATGGCCGCAAATAAACAGCTGATTAGTCGTCATACAAGTATTACCAAGTATTACCGATATTCGGTAGGTAAGAATTACCGTGATGATGAGACTTCGAGCTCAGGAGTCAATACAAAATAACAATAGTTAGTAGAAGAACTTGTTATGTGCTGGAATGGAAGGTGTTTATTAACTCACAGTCACTGGAGCATTGGTGCTTTGTGTGTTAGTGTATTATGTTATTTTCTGTTGGTGTCTTTTCCTAATAAATAAGCAAACACATTGTGCAATGTTTCAGGGAATTGAAGGTCTGCCATCAGAAGTCACGGACCTGATGCGGCTGGCCACCAAGGTTCCCCCGGTGGCCCACAAGGCGCTCAGCTGGGGCCTGTGCGCTGTGGGGCTGCTGCTGCTGCTGCTGTCCGTCACCTGCCTCATCAGGTGAGACTATCCCCCGTCCTCACAACCAGCACTGCCTCAAATAATAATAGTAATCTTAGTCAGCTGAGCCCTGTGCGCTATAGCCGCTATAGGGCTGCTGCTGTCCGTCACCATTCACTCACTTTGTTCTTCATTCACTCTTTTTCTTTCACTTTGTTGGCTTTGCTGGCTCACAGCATTTACTTTTACATCCATCTTCTTTGATATTTGGCCCCTGACTAACGGGTGAAAACTAAGGCAGCATTCTGGAGACTTGGAGCTTCGGGAGAACTCGATTGTATCCGTAAAGTCTTTCAGCTCGCTCGCACGGGCAGGCAGTTCCCTGCACTGTGTTATTAATGTTATTTTATAACATCACACTAAAGAAATGTTTACTAGCTGCTTGCTGTCTCCTGCACTTGGAGCAATCTGGGACATGCACCCTCCAGTAGACTCAGCTGTGTGTGTGACAGCCTGATGCTGACCTCCTTGTGTGTGATGTTGCAGGTCCTCGCACAGGCAGAGCACGCTGCACCTCGAGGGCTCCAACTACCTGTCCACGGCTCACACTAACAAGGGACACGACCACAACAACGGCAACAGTAACGGCATGTCCAAGCCCTCCAAGGGGGAAGTCAACAACGGCTACGAGATGGGCTCCACGCCAGGGCTGCGGTAGACGCTGCGTGTGAGAGTGTGTGTGAGTGTCAGTGCGAGGCTGTAAATAAACATTCCTGAGCAACACTTACACTAAAATAACACGCACACATACACTGGAGAGTTGCTTTCTGGGCCCTGTTGCCTTGGTCTATAGGAGATAGAGGTTCTGGACATTTTGCCCATGTCTGTGATGGGTTTCTTCAGCCTGAAATGTCTGGAAGCTCCAGCTTCCATAGACCACAGCAACAAATCCCAAAGAGCAATTCTCCAGGTGTGTGAGCCTAAAACTCTTACTCACAAATATGTTTCATTTGATTCAAGTCTTAACTTGTCTCCTAGGAAGATCCATGCTGGCTCATCGTCAGCTGCAAATTGTGAATTGTAATATAAATATGACCTTTTTCTATTTTCCTGCAGAAGACATGATATTATAGCTACGGTTTTAATTGATTAATGGGTACTGTTTTGTTACTTAGTTACTTAAACAATCTTGTTATATGATGATGATAATGATGATAATGATGACTTGGTATAGCGCCGTTTCGTAAAAATTGTCACTCCAAGGGCGCTTTTTGTGTTATCGCGGCGAAGTAGTGTGTCTTGAGGGTTTTTTTAAGGTTTTCCCTGGATTTTGAAACTCGAACTTCCGGTGGCAGCTGGTTCCACGAAGAGGGACCCGCAACAGCAAACGCACGATTGCCAAACACTGTGGTTATTTTCCTGGTTGGTTCGTTTACCAACGTTTTGGAGCCCCTCTCTGCCGAGCGCAACGTCAGTCCTCTCTCCTGTAAAACTTTCGGTCGCACTAGTTCTTGTAAGTACTCAGGAGCCATTCCTTGTAGAGCGTTGAACACAATGAGGTTCAACTTAAAATTTATTCTCTGGGGAATTTTCAGCCAGTGGAGTCCTTGTAAAAGTGGCGTGATGTGGCAGTACCTGTTTTGCCCGAATATCAGGCGTGCACCGGCATTCAGTATTGACTGCAGTCTAGTCGCTTCATGAAAGATTTTCTTATTTAAGTCAAACAGCCGGCAGAAGTGTCAAGATCCAGATTCATGAAGTAATCTCAATGCAGCGTTGTATGTAGTTATAATTGACCGGTACGTAGTCTAGTGGTGAACACTTCTGACTCATAAATGGAAAGTTGTGGGCTCAAATCCCAGCGGAATACAAAAAAATGTACCATTTATATTTTCTAATATGCCCTTCGCTGGGTGAAAAATTCATATAACTTTACCAAAGACCGGTCACTAAAGGTCCATCCAGCCTTACAGCAACTGGGTCTTGGTTAAGAATTGGCGCTTTCTACAGGGACGACCAAGGTCGCAGAGGGCTCTTGAGGTGTGATACACACAAAAACAGCGCTCACCAAATAAATCATCCTTATATTATTATTATTAATATGTTTGTGGATTCCCTGGTGGGAGTATTCATGTGATGCCTGATCCACACGCTTGCCATTTGTCACAAACCACAAACGTGCACAAGCGTGTGGATGTGTGGCAAACGCTTGCGGCAAATCCCTTTGACTCGTGTCAAAAAACCGACACTCGGTCGGGTTTGGCTACAAGCTCTTGCAAACCTACACAAACCGAGCCAAACGCATATCCACACGCTTGGGCTTGTGACGGTTTGTCGAGACTTGGCAAGCGTATGGATCAGGCATGGCAAACAGACACACAGTTCCCCCCAGCCTTACAGCCACCGGGTGGTGTTCGGGTAGAAATTACTTCCACAGTTGCAAATATAATTTGCATTGTTCTTTTATAGATAAAAACATTGTGGACCTGAAATTTTGAAAGGATTCTTACAAAAATATTGTAGGTAGGTATTTTATTTAGTGAGTAACAATATTGTACACTGTAGACAATCCACTGTTAATTCCCATAATACTGTGTGTTATCAAAGTCACCAATTGCAATAACTGAGATGTCATTTTAAGTTCATGAAATCTTTACTTGATGTCCCCTGTAGGCAATTGTTTACTATCCGTCCATAGAGAAGTTAAGCCTTCCTTAGAGAATAATGTATTATATAAGTAGGTGCTCCCTGGCAGATTATGGTGTTGACGTTGGTGTCTTCCTGTCCCATATCTGGTCAGTGATCAGGATATGTGCTGTCATGTCTGGTCAGTGATCAGGATGTGCAGTCATGGTGTCTGTCACCTTCTTCCTCCCTATGAGCAGCAGGATCTGGCTTCAATTGAAAGGAGTTTCTTCTTATTCACTTTTATATTGAAGACCAGACATTCCACGTGACCTTGACAAAGTTTAAAGAGAAAGGAAGGGAGTCCACAAGGCGCCAAACTAATTTATAGTTGAATATTTCTGCCTGTCAGGATGCTTGTGACAATTTTAACAGACAAAACTATTGACCACAGACTCACAACTGTAGTCTAGGTATTGTATAATCTCCAATGAATTAAATAAATAAAAACTTTCCAGGAAACCTTGTCTTCAAGTTAAAAATGTGGTTGGCAAAAGGTTGGCTTCCTTACCTGTGAAAATAACTAGGATTTATTTTTCAAATGTGACACGAAGTTGCGACATGTGCAGCGTACACACTTGCTCCTCTCTTGTCCTTGTGCCCAGATGTGACACCAACTTAAGCAGGCGTTGCTAGCTATTTAATGTCCTTGTACTTCTATATGCGATGTGGTTAAAAATCTTGTTTTATTTTTTGGCTCAAATATGTACCTTAACTGTTTAGTGTGTTTAGTTGATAAGCTGTTCACGCAGCGCTCGTTTTAGTTGTGTTAGAGATTTATGCTGAATGTGTCATCTTATATCTTTTATATAAATATAATGTTTATGTATTAATTGTATTAGTTAGAGTCCTCTAGTTCCATTCTGTGGTGAGTCCCCTTAGCAGAATGTCTTTACCCTGATGCTTCCATGTAGCACCTATGAGCACTAGACACTGTCATTTTTCAGCGAGAACTACAATTGCCAGTCAGCTTCTTAAGCAAGACGTGTCACATGTCTCTCTTTTTTTCTAGCCTACTCGTTGTTTCTCTAGTAATTAATAATGTTTTTTAAACACATTGGTTTATAATTTCATTGTTAATGGAAAAATGATGATACTCTTATATATATATATATATACAAGGATAATTTATTTATAAGGTACACATAATTGAAGAGCGCCGTTTTTGTGTGTGTCACACCTCAAGGGCCCTCTCAAATCACGGATAAATCACTTATATGGTTTCTATCTGAAATACATGGGCATTGCCATAATGTTGGCTCAGCAAAATACAACCAGTCAATACCAACCTTATTCATAAAAAGAAGGTAGTCAGTGATTTGTGACAAAGTGTTTTTCAAATTCAGTTCATCCTCAGTCGCCGTACAGATAGGATGTTCTCCTGAAGACGTCGGCTACGTCGCTGACGAAACGTAGAGAATAATGTAAGTTCTCACCGAACGGTTCGTTAAATATCCGAAAATTAATATAATTGCCAAAATGTCAAACGACCGTAATTCTAACTTAAAACTAACTTATTCATAAAATCTTATCAAGGAAACAAAATTCTCATTTTACAAAAGCAAGCGGTATCTATCTAATGAGTTTTTTTTATCAACAACCAGAGCGGTCAAAGCAGTGATCCCGGCATATGTTTGAAAGAAAACAGCGACGGTTCGATTTCCGTCTGGTCTGTTAGACTTTAAATAACTTTGACCCTGAGCTGACAGATGTCATTAGATGATCATTTATTAGAAAATGAAACAGACGCATTATTACTTAATTGATAATGCTACAAACTGTTTATAGCCAGGTTGGTGAATTGCATTCCTCTTCACCAATTGCTTTGACTTATCGCAGATAGGAACTGAGTGTCTCGCGCTGGAGATCAGGGAGTTGTACGAAGAGCTTAGCTCCACAGCTCTGAGGGAGTCTCTGTAATGAGGTTATGTTATAATTGTTAAGTAGGTATTTAAATAAAAAGCTCAAATATTGATGTGTAAGGAAAACTATGTAAATGACATGCTATAGATAGGAAGTGTGGGGGCCCCGGTGCCTGCACGGGATACTGTACTTACTTGTTGTGTGGTTACTTGTACTGGGAATGATTATAAGTGTTAGTGATTAAGTAGGCAGGGTCTTTATTCATTAACTGTTCATGAATGCTGCAGGCTGTTGAAAGAGTGATTGTGAGAGAGTGTGTGTATGTGTGTGTGTTGAGACGACGCTGCTCAGGCAAGATGAATAAGGAGTATCTTATGTTGAACACCTTGACTCTTACGTAAATGTAGATGCACACTGCATATAGACAAACACATGTCAGGGAAATATAAAAAATTCTAGAAACAATTAGAAACAATAATTTTAGTTTCAGATTATTTTTAAAACATAATGTATTCTTCACCTTTCCTTTCTACTTTGTCCCTATGAAGTGTTTGTCTCTGAGCATAAAAATGCCACAAATTAAAGGCTTGTCTTACAGCTGAGTGGTATTAACATCATCCCAGATATGGAAGAATGTAAAAGTGAGAACCCAAGTAAAGGCTTCATCAAAGAGGAAATGTTCTAAGCGCACGTCAAGGCGCAGTGCTTATAAAAATGTTTCCACGAAGGCAAAATTCTTCTAGACAATGCGTAAAGCAACAACAACTCATCTTCATTTGAGTTCCTGGTCATCATGACCAGGGACAACGACCGAATAGTGTGAAAGCTGTTCAAAGACGAAGAACATGACGCCTTGACGAGGGCTAAGAACACTTCCTGTTTGATGAAGTGTTGCCGTCTGCAACAGTTGTCGGTTTGTCGACTTGTATTGCATTTGAAATGGAAGACAAATTGAATGTGTTTGTAGCTGTGAGTGTGTTTGTGTGTATGTGTGTATGTGTGTGTATATGTACAAGTGTTTCTGTATGTGTGTGTAGTTAGATAAGAATGTGTTACCATGACAACTGCAACTTGCTTAGCAACATTTGTGTTCCACGAGGAACTAAATGATGTCTTGATTATAAATAATAGGTTGCTCTCCCACATCAGGACTTATATGTGTTTGGAGTAAATTATATCTCTGCAAGGAGCAGCATGATTTTTCCCTGCTTTGTGCAGAGCAGTTACTTTTGGTGGGAAATCTCCAAATGTGTAAAACATTATGGAAAAATAATTGTGTAGATGTGACTGTGGTGCCAACATTACATACAAACATATCGACAGTTAAAAGGAAGTAGTAATAAGCGACGTTTTGATAAAAAATGAGTTATGAATGCTATCCTACTTAAAATTTTCCGCTCTTTCTAATGTGCTAACTCCCATAGCTCTACGATGATTTTTTTGTTACTTATGCCCAAGCAAACAACTGAGCTTTCGAAGTATGGTTTAGGTGTAACCGACAAGATTTGTGACATAAAAAAATTTGTAAAACCACATTAATAGGAATGCCAATAAATGTCTTTATTTTTTTTATTTTAGAGCTGTTTTGATTTTAACGATATGACAAAAAATAAAAAGTTATGCCATTTTTCTGCAATCTCAAACTTTAAACTGCTCTCCTGAACAATTTAGTTTTTGTCCCTTATGCCCTATTATCTTTTAACCGTTGATATGTATGCACATTCAAGTATATACAAATATACAATAGATTGATACACCCAGTGTTAAGTGCAGAGGATTTTTGTATGTGTGAAATGTTTGATTTAACATTTGAGCACGGCCACCAATACAAAGAGCCATGTCACTGCAGACGAGGAGAGATCCAAGTTTAGCAGACAGTCTCTCTTCTTCTGATAGCACTTTTAATAGCCGCCTGTGTTAGTGCAGACCACGGCACTCAGGGCTATTTATGAAGATCTCCTGGTCCTCATCAACAAGCAGGCAAGTCTATGTCTACTTGCAAGATGTCAAGTCTATAGAAGTGCTCACACAACAAGCTGTGGGAGACGTGAGTGTATACATTTTGAGATTTCAAAGATGCTCTGAATAGATACGAGGTACGTACTGTAGTAAAACTAAACTTCCCTTTTTGATTGAATACTTAACACCTGCATATTAAAATCAAATAATGTGTACAATGCAGTAGACGCTAATTGAAGTGCTCATAATCATTGAAAGGGAAGTTAAGTAACCTACAAATGTGGTATTCATCCACGAGCTGTATTGGTGGGTGAGCTTGGCCACCCCTGGTCATGTTGGGAGAGTGAGGTGACCATGTTGTATTGCAGAGAGAAGAGAGTTTTATATCTACTAGGTGTAAGGTACTTCAATGTTTTGTAAATAATAATATTATTCTGATAAATAAACGTTTCTTTTACAAAAAACACAGACTTTATAGTTGTATAAATGAATTACCTACTATCTTAATTGCAGAGGTATTTTGTGAAGACTCTGGCCACTTCTGACGGATAGCGACAACTAGAGTCACTCCTGATGGATAGCTCATAAGATATTTTTTTTATATTTGACAAAAAAATTACCGCATTCAAACCGCTCCAGGTTTGGAATTTTTTTTTATGCAGAAAGCAGGTAAATAATGTGAAGCATCACCTCTTACTAGTCTCTACTAGTAGTGGCTGACGGTTTTTTTTCATTTTTTGAGGCTCTGTGAAGAGGCCGCATCCAAAACGCTCCAGGGTAGGAAAAGGCAGACCTGTGAAAAAATCATGTACTCGATGCAGACCTGCCTGAACATGTCTGTGTCTTGTAGTGGCAGGTTTCATACGGTGGACTCTTTGACTATTTATTTCAATCAGCATTGATCCATCTCCAAAATTCCTTCTTACTGTCGGTGAAACTTTTTTTTTTTTTTTTTTTTTTTATTTATCATAATATTTTACAATTTTATTCTAAGATATTTACTATTTATCATACTATGTTTACATTTATTTCTAACCCTCATGCGAAAGCAGATGCTTGTGTGCATTAAGGGCGAGAGCTTAACTACTTATATTTAACATTCCATTAACTAATACATTTTTTACCAAATTTAACATAACTATTTTAACTATTTAATTATTAAATATATTTATCTTATGTATCTTAACTATTTTGATTATTTACTAATTCAATTTTTTTTTTTTTTTTTTTTTTTATTCAATTTAAAATTAGGTTACATTAAATATTTACATTTTTTTTTTTTTTTTTTTTATATTGTTATTAGAATCTAACCCTCAGGCGAAAGTGAATGCTTGTGTGCCTTGAGGGCGAGAGCTTAAATATTTTATTTTTCATTTACATAACTATTTTTTTTATAAAGGTATAATATGTCTTATTCTATTTATTAACTATTAACTTACATAACTATTCATTTACATAACTATTTTTTTTATAAAGGTATAATATGTCTTATTCTATTTATTAACTATTAACAACTTTATTACTTATTATCAACTTAATAGATTAAAATAAAAAACTTATTTGTTACAATTCACATGAGCTTTTATTATTTTTTAAACACTACCGGTTTCGGGAGAAGCAATACCTCCCATCTTCAGGTGTAAATATAAACTAACTTGCTTCTCTTCTAGTATTGCTTCTCCCGAAACCGGTAGTGTTTAAAAAATAATAAAAGCTCATGTGAATTGTAACAAATAAGTTTTTTATTTTAATCTATTAAAATGAACTTTCACGAAGTAACTGCCAAAAACCTAGATAATATATTATCAACTTTATTATTCTATCATATGTATTACATATTACTATATTATCTATACTATGCATACCATTATATCACTATATTTAACTATAACTACTTTAATTATGAACTAATAACTATAAAATTATTTTAGCTCATTTAATTTTATTTTTTTTAGCAACTTTTTGAAGTTTTCAGGGCCTTTAGCACTTCTACACTCAATTGGAAGCGCGTTAAAAATTTCTACTGCCTGGTATTGGTAATTTTGTTGACCTATTGATTTTTTACACTTTTTTATTGGTAGCATGAATTTTCTTCGTGAACTCATATTCGCCTCCAATTGATTATTATTTATAATGTTTTCTTTAAATATTTGTAACAGTGAATTGTATTTGTATAAGTCTTCTATTGTTTTGACCCCAAATTCTTCAAAAAGTTGTTTAGTTGGATATATGTAAGGTTTGCTAGATATTATTTTTATTATTAATTTTTGGGCAACCAACAGCGGCCTCAGATGGGCTCTGTATGCCCCTCCCCAACCTACAACCCCATATTGGAGAACAGATTGTATAAAAGCGAAATACGCCATTTTAAGTTGTGCCTTATCCAGTACTTTTCTCAGACACCTGAACACGTAGCCCAGTTTCCTCACCCTTTTGGTCAATCCTATTATATGCTCATTCCATTTTAAATTTTGGTCTATTGTTATTCCAAGATATTTTGTTGTATTTTTTTTTTCGATTTTTGTGCATGTTTTTGTACACTTGTGATTTAAGTCTATTGAGTCATGTATCATTATATTTATTTGAGGGAGTTTCCGTTTTGTTATGGAGAATGGGACGAAATGAGTTTTTTTAGTATTTAGTGTTAACAGATTTTTGTCTAGCCATGTCTTTAATTTATTTATATTTAAATTAGCTATTTTTTCTAGCTCATGCCATGTGTCTGCCTGTAGTAAAAGGACTGTGTCATCAGCGTATGAAACTATTTCTCCTTCGCTTATTACGTTAAAGATGTCGTTTGCAAACATGATAAATAAAAGGGGACCCAATACTGTTCCCTGGGGTATAGAGAAGTCAGAGGTCCTTGAGTCACTTATTTCATTGCACAATTTTGTGTGTTGTGGTCTCTTGTGTAGAAAACTTTTTATCCATGAAAGTACATTTCCATTTATACCCTGTGACATTATTTTTTTTATTAATTGTGCATGTGAAATGCTATCAAAAGCCTTTTTTAGGTCAATAAATATCCCAATACACTTTTTGTTGTCGTCTAGGGCTCTGTATATGAATTGAGTTATTTTGGCTATTGCGTCTTGTGTATTTGTATTCTTTTTAAAACCAAATTGATTTTTATTTATAATATTGTTTTTTTCTAAGAAGTTCCAAAGTTGTTTCTTTACAGCCTTTTCATATATTTTTGAAATATTTGATATAATAGAGATTGGGCGGTAATTTTGTGGTTCTTTGGGGCTATCAGATTTGTATATAGGAGTTATTATTGACTTTTTATAATTATCAGGAAATTGGCCACTGATAAGGCTTATGTTTATAATATGAGTTATCGGATGAATCAGATAATTTTTCATGAGCTTTATTGTGTTAACATTTATTTTATCATATCCCGGGGCAGATCCTCCTTTTAGATTCATGATGATTTTGTCTACCTCGGCTTCGCTTATATGGTCAAAGTCTTTATATTGAGGAGACAGTGATGGAGGGCTATAATTTGCGTTTTGAGAAGAGGGGGTTTTTATAGCTTTTGCTAAATGTTTTCCCACATTTATGAAGTACTCATTTAGGATATTACAACATTTTAAAGTTTCTTTTTTGACGTTATATGTTTTCCCTTCGTATTCAATTTCCTTTATTTGTTTGATTGTTTTTTTCTTGTTCATTATTTCATTAATGTTTGCCCATAATGTTTTTGTATTGTTTTCTGATTCCAGTATTTTCTTTTTATAGTATGAGTTTTTTGTGTTTCTAATAAGAATCGTCAAAATATTCTTATACTTTTTGTAGTAAGATATTTGTGTTGTATTTACTCGAGGACGTTTTGTATTTCTGTAAAGCTTATTCTTTTTCCTGACTGAATTTATGATTCCTTGTGTGATCCAGGGTTTTAATTTTCTTGTCCTTGAGTTTATTTTAATTTGTAATGTTCTTGTTGCCTTTGCTATATGCATACTTAATGCTACCTCAAATGCCTTTGCTGATCGGTTTGCACAGTCACTGTTTAGTACACTGTGCCACTTTTCAGCCCTCAGTGAGATCTCCAATGCTTCACAATCTATTTTTGTTATGGTTATTTGTTTTTCATGTTGTGCATTTTCAGTCGTCTTTTTGGTGTCATATAGTAATAGGCAGGTGAAGTGGTCGGTGATGTCTGTCTTCCAGATGCATGTCCTGATATTCTTTAGGTTATTGATGTCTGCGTTACACCATATGTGATCTATGCAGGATGGTTTATGATTTTGGAAAACCCGTGTGGGTTTATTTATACAAGATTTGTAATAATGGTACGTCATCATATTCATAAATCTGTTTTTTTCAAGTGAGTTTTTGTCATCAGAGATGTCTATATTCAAGTCGCCAACAACAAAGTTAGTTTGACCTGTGATTGTATTCAGGTAACTTTGCAGTTCGTCTGTGAATTTTTGTATTTCCGATTTGTGTGTCCGATATATTGCAGTAATAGTAAAAGGCTGGTTTTGATATTTAATTTTGACGTTCAGACAATTCACAGATTCCATTTTGATTTCTTTAAATTCTATAACTTCACATTCATTATGGATATATACTATAATTCCGCTATTTTTGTTTATTTGTAATTTTGTCGACACTGCAGTATAGTTATCAAAGACTTTGTCAAATAAATCATCATTACAGTGGGTTTCTGTCAAGATTATGCATTTTGGCATTTCAATCATTAAATTTATATAAACTATAAATTCGTCCAAATTTTTATTAATGCTTCTTATATTTTGATGTACTATCGTGAAACAATAATTATTTCTGTCATGTAGAAGATCATTTATTTCGTTGGTATATTCACATATTATTTCTTCAACATTATATATTTCGTCTATATTGTTATTTATTTCTTCATTCATTGTTTTGTTGTACTGTATATATCATTGTACTATATGTCTGTGTTATTATTTATTACTTCATTCATTGCCTTTTTTATTTCTTCCATCTCTATATTTAATTTATTAATCAGGTAGGTATTCATATTCACATTTTTAATAATCTGTTTCCCCTATAATTTTATTTCTTGCTATTTTGTAAGCTGTGCACACTTTTATATTTGTTGATTCGTGATCGTAATTTATTGTGATGTTTTTTGCGTGAAGATATTCACAATTTGTGCATTTCACAGTCAGTGACTGGCATGTGTCGGCCGTATGTGCCTCCCCACATTTACTGCACTTGGGGGCCGGGGCTCTACAGTACTTTTTGGGGTGCCCATACCTCTGGCATTGGCAACTTCTATCAATCCTTTCATCAATCTTTGTTTGTTAGTTCATCCTGCTTTGTAACTGTAGTATCTAACTCTGTCGCCATTCCGCTAAGGGGGGCAGAGCCTTTGCAGAGCTGCCTCCATTTCATTCTTTCCAACTTCAATTCATTCATATCCATCACTTTTTCATACATTTTCTTCTTTTACACTCACTACTTATGTATACTTAATTATTCTTGCACAATCTCCTCAATCTGATCCCTCTATTATTTTCTCGGCCGTCCCTTACCTCCTTTTCCTTTCACACTTCCTCTGTATATATAGGTACCTATAGGTGCTTTGTCAGTCTATCATCATTTATTATTTTTTACCTTTTTACCTGTATCCATTTATAAATTCCATAAATTATATTCTTCATTCGCTTAGCTATCTTATATTGGTTATTAGATAACCAATAGCAAAATATTTGTTTGCCTTTTCCCTAGCAACGTAATGATATGGTATAGATTATGAAAATTCTAATTTGGTAAAAAGTGTATAATTTTGATAGATTGTAATAAATACTCAAGAACGTACCGATTTCAAGTCCAAAATATTTTTTTATGATTTTAGGTAAATTTGAAAGAGAACTTTCGGAAATTTTGACCGGTTTTGAAACAGATAATAATATTATGCAATCCGTCAACGGAATTTGTAGCCCCCGTGATGTCATTTTTTTGTATCCACAATGCTACTAGTATTGCGATGGCTAAGATTAATAAAGAAAATGACGTCACATACGAAAATTCAATGCAGAGCGTTTTGGCGCGTGAATAAATTCAAACTTCATTTTGTGAACATATTTTTTTTTTAAAATCAAATAAAAATAGAATTCAAAAAGTTTTTTGATAAACAAAAAAAACAGAAATTTCAATCGACCAGATTTTTTTTTAATATCTCTATTCAGATTGTTCTGAGTCAGTTTCGAATTTATTGAAAACTCCACTTACTAGCGCACTTGCACTCGACCCGTGTGAACGAGTTATCAATCATCATCATCATCACCGGTTGTTGTGGTGACAGCGTCAGCTGTCAAAACAAACCGCGATCGCGTTCAATGAGGTCTCACGGGAAGAAATGGGGAACGCGCTGCTCTGTGGGCGATATTTAAAAAGAAGAACACCAAACAAGCGAATAGTACTCTTATTAATTGGTCTAGATAATGCTGGGAAAACAAAAACTGTAAATTGTCTAAACGGAGAAGGAGACAGAGATGTAATTCCCACCGTAGGCTTCAGAGTCGTTAACCTGATGCACAACAAGGTGCCGGTCGTGATATACGACCTAGGGGGCGGCGCCCAGCTGCGCGACATCTGGCGGCAGTACTACAGCGACGTGCACGGGCTGGTGTTCGTGGTGGACGCGGCAGACCGCGGCAGACTGCCGGAGTGCAAGGACGTGCTGCACCAGGTGCTGGCACATGAGAGGGTAGCAGGTCTGTGTGCCGCAAGTTCAGCTTTAGATCCTAGTTTAATAGATGTATTTTCTTCAATGACCCTTAATGCATGTCCAATGTCTGCCGTAGTCTCTGTGGAGCGCTCGCCCTGCTTCTTACGTTGATTGCTGTTTTGTCTTCAGGTAAACCAGTTCTGATATTGGTGAACAAGCAGGACATAGAGGGAGCCATGGATGACTTGTACATTGTGGAGCAACTACAGATCGAGGCTCTAGTAAACAGGTGAGGATGACATTTGATAGCTGTATTCCTAAAGCACCCACATCTAATGAGCTCCATTTATTCCTCCCCCTCGCATTTCAGAAAAGGAAACTCGTAGGACGACTCTCATTCATCCCTTTGCAGTCTATCTCAAAACTATGAGAACTTGGCATTTTCATGACTCATTCCTTTGCCAAACTGCCCGTTTATGGAATGATCTACCAGTATATGTGTTCCCTTCCCAATTTAATCCGGTTTTATTCAAAACCAACATCAATTGCCACTTCCTTGCAGCGCCTCACAACAGAAGCAACAATTCAAGCAACACCTCTGCGGCACCCTTCCAGGGTGACATAGACCCCCAAGAATTTCAAGAATTGGGGAGCCTCCCGCACAGGATTCCTTAAAAAAACATGCCTTGCATAGCTCCCACCTGGATGTGACTAGAGGGTAGAGCATTGTGTACCCTTAGATCTACATTCAACAAAGACTGGGAGGAGTATTGTATATTTATGTGACTGGTAAAATTATTTTAGAAGTTGCTGCTGGCAAAGCATGCTTATACAAATTTTTAGTTAGTAATTTTAGTTAGTGCTTTCACAGAGTGAAAATTCATTTTAATTTTAATTTAAAAAACTGTTTTTATAACATAGTTTTATTTTCACATTATACATATCTTTGCAACTTAGATTTAAATTTAGAAACCTCTATTTAATGAACTTCAGATATAACAGACAGAAAGTCCCATCAAATGTAAACAAATTGAAAACATCCGGTTTACATTAAACATCAACCGGTCCGTAGTCCAGTCGCAACACTTCGGACTCGTAAATGGAAGGTTGTGGGTTCGAATCCCGGTGGAGCACAAAAATATACCATTTACATTTTCAAATATTATGCATATTTATTATGCATATTTATTATGCATATTTATTATGCATATTTATTATGCATATTTATTATTCATATTCCTTGACTTATAGGTTGGTATGAGGCTGACCACCCATACTGTAAAAAATGGTTCACTTTGACAATGTCACCCCTGTTTCAGGGAAGGTCGGCAAAAGTTGTGGGGCTTATGTTCATTTGAGGTTTGGATTTTATTTGTAAGTACACATTCAGCATTTGTAAGCGCGAACTACATTGTTGGTTTGTGGGCATACATCTGAGAGCTTTAAATGAATATATCCTTGCAACTTAGATTATAGATTATTATTATAGATGCTCTTCGCTGGGTTGAAAATTTCATAAAACCTTTCCCAAAGACTGGTCACTAAAAGGTCCATCCAGCCTTACAGCAACTGGGTCTTGCTTGAGAATTGGCGCTTTGTAGCGACGACGATCAAGCTCTTAAAAAGCTCGGTAGCTTAATAGGTAGAATGTTTGCATTCCATGCCAAGAGCAAGGGTTCGATCTCAAAGGCTTACTCAGCCTTCACAAGAAATGAGAACCAGCCCCCCCGGGAGCTGGGAAACCACCACTTCAACTGTTAGTTGTGTTTTTTTTTGCGTCACTTTTGGCTTTAACAGTGTTGCTACTGACCAGTGTCCTGAACTTCTCTGCTTAGTGCAATTAATTCCTTACTTTTGTTTCTGATGTACTGATGACTGTGAATGTGATTTCAGGCACAGATGTCCTACAAGAGTAGAGTCTTACTCCGTAGAAAGCTCTCACGGCAAAAATAGTAACAACAGTTTAGATAGAGGACTCCGGGAAGGCTACCACTGGTTAGTGAACTACGTCTCTCACAAGTATGGAGACTTGAACTTGCGAGTTTGCACAGACTTGAATAATGATCAGGAGAGAAGGAACTCGCAAAACAATAAGAAACTGTCATCTCACGAGGCGTTTGAAAACACAAATTATCGAATATTTGAAAGGGAGAGGAAAGATTCCCTCAACGGAATCACAATCGTCAAGGAAGCCAGCGGAGAAAGTAAACCAAGGAGTCCCGCCGAGCTGGACAGGATAAAGGCAGCTAACGGGCAGAGAATCAAACTCTCTCCTCTACTTAGACGCCCTAATAAAGTAGAAGATGTAAAGATGAACCCAAAACCTGTACAGCTGGGTGCAAGAGTCACGCTGAAGCAGGAATCAATATCTGATAGTGATAAACAGCACCAAGAGCTGAGTGCTGGGTAGCAGGAGCCCCGTTTGTGCGGGGAAGGGGGCGATGGGGCCTGAGGACTGAGAGGCGCTGCCCCCTGTGGGAGGATCCATATCAGCCATTGAGTAATGAGGTTCTTTATAAGTCAATGATATCAACATCTGTATGTGAAGCACACTCTGTCTGCTCACTCTTCTTTTTAGTATGGTGAGGAAATGAAAGAAGCATGTAAGGACAGAAAGAAATGGCGGTGGATCTGTGATGTTGGAAGCTAGAGTTTTTTAAATTGGAATTTGTTTTCTGTTTTAGTTTTGATGTCCACATTTTATTGTTTATTTATTTAAAAAATGTAATTTGTCATGTATGTTCCTTGACTTATAGGTTGGTATGCGTCTGACCACCCATGCTGTAAAAATGGTTCACTTTTCCACGTCACCCTGTTTCAGGGAAGGAGGGCAAGAGTTGCAGGGTGTATGTTCATTTGAGATTTGGGTTTTTATGTTGTAGGATCACATGCAGCATGTGCAAGCGCGAACTTGTACGTATCTGCTTGTGAGAATGCATATAATGTGAATCTCCAATGTAATATATCTTTGCAACTTAGATTAGATTAGAGATTACTTACAAAGCCAGTGGCTGTGTTACATGAGCCAGCAGGCCTCTGCGCTTGCACTTGGCTGAGCTAGTCAGAGTTTGATGTGTGAGAGACTTACAGAGTTAGATTACAAGGGAGCCTGTCTCTTGGGACCTTAATGATAAGCCATTTTATGGTAATGAGTGCATGTGTACCCACTCTGGGCATCAGAACCTCATGCTACGCCGCTAAGGGGCTGTCCATATATTACGTGATTCGCATTAAGGGGGGGGGGGAGTCTGGTCTGCGGATGATGGCAAATGATGTACGAGTACCAAAAGTGACGACGTTCTTGTAAATACCAATTTTTACAAAATATACAAAATATTATGTAAGTAATATAACATTATTAATTATTAAGCTCATCCATTATTACAGCAAGAGGGGGGGGGGGTCGTTAGATAATGACTATAGGATGATTGTAAGGCGGGGGGGTCGAAAATCGGCCAAAATCGATGACGTAATTTATGGACGGCCCCTAAGTAGGTAATAACTAGTGATGGGCCGTAATTCGATTTACATTCGGTTTATCTGAATTTCGGCAGCTTGAACCGAACTTAGGAATTCGGCCAAAATTTGGTTCAAATGCCGAACATTCGGTCTAAGAAAAAGCAAAACAAAATACCTACTTGCACCATTTTGACTGTTATAAATGGATGTCATAGTATTTTTGAAAACCGAAAAATAAAAATTAGGCCTTTAAATACTCACTCATGTTCATTTATTTTAGTAGGAACAGGTGAACATTAACTTACAATTTGATAAAAATTAAATATTCTTCTACACCGTTTCATAGATATCAAATTGAAACAAAAATTAACAAATTTAGTATTTTTCTAACAAATAACAGTAACTAGAAACTATAATACGTAACTTTTTTACCTTTTTTTACTGAACCGAATGTTCGGCCGAAGTTCGTATTCGGTTCAAACCACATTCGGCCCATCCCTAGTAATAACATAATGTTATTTTTATATATTTAAAGGTTATTTATTATTTGGATTCCTTGACTTATAGGTTGGTATGAGCTTGAACACTCATACTGTAAAAAATGGTTCACTTTGCCAGTGTCACCCCGTTTCAGGAAGACTGGCAAAAGTTGCAAGGCTGATGTTCATTTAAGGTTTGGATTTTAATTTGTATGTATACATGCAGTATTTGTAAACATGAACTTACACATGTCTGTTTGTGGGTATGCATTTAATATTAATTTTAAATGTTGATACATCTTGGCAACTTAGATTATACATTATGTATACCTACATTATAGAATAAATAAATGTTTTTTAAAAAATCAGTCGTTTTATTTCCAAACATTCCTTGACTTATAGGGTTATGAAAATGCTATTTTTTCTTTCTTGGAAAACATCCTAAATTGCCGTTTTTGATTTTATACGACTCATGTCCGCTACTTAGGTACCTACCTATTTATTTTTTATGTAAGTACATATTATGTAGGGCGGTAGGTAGGTAGTTTTGTATTTCTTTTTTACATATTGGATTGTTTCATAATATAAATTATATCATTATAAAGATAATAAGATTAGATTAAATTCTAAAGTCGACAACTGCTGATAAACAGATAAGTAAGGTGTGGTGTGTGCGCTGTGCGAATAGGCATCGCCGTTTTATTCAAACTACAGCACAAGTTTTGTACAGTGTAAATAGCAATTGCCGTCTTGTTCACGCAAGTTGTCGCATAGACAAGTCCTGTGTGGCGCCATCCAGATCATTTTCCAAATGTTGTACAAAAAAACCGTTAAGGGCGAATAGCCATTCCCATTTTGTTCACCCAAATGACTTGCCGCTGAACACTGAAACGGCAAATCATTCCTGACACCCTCGGTGGGATTCAAACCCGGGCTCTCGGCATGGAATTTATTTATTTATTTATAAATTCACGACACTTAGTGCCTTTTACAATACAAACTAAAAATAGTGTTATAAATACAAGAGCAAGTAAAAAGTATAAAATGAAACAACAAATATATCAGAACTACAATTGAAAATTATCTGGGATAAAAAAGAATGCAAGCACTCTACCAATTGAGCTATCAACCAGACTTAGGACTAGTTGTGCGAATATGATTTATCTAGTTCCTTGACTTATAGGCTGGTATGAGGCTGACCACCCATACTGTAAAAAATGGTTCACTTTGCCAATGTCACCCCTGTTTCAGGAAAGATCGGCAAAAGTTGCAGGGCTTATATTCATTTGAGGTTTGGTTTTAATTTGTAAGTACACATTCAGCATTACAAGTGCATCCATTTGATATGAGTTTTGAGTGTTAATATATCTTTGCAACTTAGATTATAGTCGAACAGTACAGCACTATAACAAGTGTCATAGACCCCTTGAGTCTCTAAAATCTCTAAAGTCTCCCGCACAGGCTTCCTTAAAAAAAAAGTACTTAGGTACATAATATACCTATTGGTAAGTATGTTTGTGGCAATAAAAGATTGCATCCAATTTTGAAGTAAATTTCAAAGCCTGATAATGTTCCTTTATTCCCCCTCCAGCTGTTCTTGCCTACTATAGAGCCCCCATCACCCCGCTGCATGGGCATTGTTACGCCCCTGGCCGCTGATCCGGATCTCGCAGCTGTCAACAGTGATCTGTCACACTGATCTGTCTGTCACTTATCAGCCATGGTGCTCCAGTGTCAGCAGGACAGCTTCCAGCAGGAGGTAATGTGATGGAGCATTCTTCAAAATTTAACTGTTTTCTTTATTTTGTACCATATTTGTTTTCTGGCGTAAGTACGCGCATAAAAGTTTTCATAACCTTACTTTTGAGAATGCTCCAGCGCCCATCGTTCTCTTCCTCTTGTGCAGAATGCAGGCCCAGATTAAGACCACTGGGGGCCCTGGTGCAGAGAAAGTCATGGGAGCCTACTATAAAATAAACATAATTAATGCTACTAAAACATATCTGAGAACTGAATATTGAATCCGGTCCAGTTTTGATGTCCATAGATATTATTATTTATTGATTTAAAAAATGTAATTTGTCGTGTATGTTCCTTGACTTATAGGTTGTTATGCGGCTGACCACACATGCTGTAAAAATGATTTTCACTTTGCCAATGTCACCCCTGTCTCAGGGAAGGACGTCAAGAGTTGCAGGGTGTATGCCCATTTGAGATTTGGTTGTAATGTTGTAGGTTCACATTCGGCATGTGCAAGCGCGAACTTGTACGTGTCTGATTGTAAGAGTGCATGTAATGTGAATCTCCAATGTAACTTATCTTTGCAACTTAGATTAGATTAGGTCCACCTTTAAAACGTCTTTGGGGCCCTGATTCGAACCGCCCTTAATCAGGGCCTGGCTGAATGGGTTTCGTGTGAGTGTGAATTGTGCCTGGAGTGTGCTTGGTTGTGCTCCTGGATCACCAGCGAGAGTTGCTGTGTATGAATTTATGACAATGTACCACTTTTGTTTCAGTTTGAGTCCACTGTTGTGTCTTGTGAACCCGCAACGTTGACCACTTTATCCGACGGGAAGAAAACTAAACTCTCGGGCTTTGATGTGGTTTTTGAAAACACAGTTCTGTTCCCTGAGGGAGGCGGCCAGGTATTATCTTGAGATTACTTCTACATCATAAGCAGTTGCTCTGTTCATTCTTTGCTATAGTAATGTTGTGAGGGCTTGCAGCCTTGTGACCTGGGCTGGCTGGCAGACGTCCCCGTCCTGCAGGTGACCCGCCGGGCTGATGAGGCCGTGCACTTTGTGCTGCAGCCGCTTCCAGTGGGGGATCTGGTCAAGCAAAGAGTTAACTGGGAGCGGCGCTTTGATCACATGCAGCAGCACTCCGGTATGCTCTCACACATTCTACTCTCCTGTCAGCTGTGATCACATGCAGCAGCACTCCGGTATGCTCTCACACATCCTACTCTCCTGTCAGCTGTGATCACATGCAGCAGCACTCCGGTATGCTCTCACACATCCTACTCTCCTGTCAGCTGTGATCACATGCAGCAGCACTCCGGTATGCTCTCACACATCCTACTCTCCTGTCAGCTGTGATCACATGCAGCAGCACTCCGGTATGCTCTCACACATCCTACTCTCCTGTCAGCTGTGATCATATGCAGCAGCACTCCGGTATGCTCTCACACATCCTACTCTCCTGTCAGCTGTGATCACATGCAGCAGCACTCCGGTATGCTCTCACACATCCTACTCTCCTGTCAGCTGTGATCACATGCAGCAGCACTCCGGTATGCTCTCACACATCCTACTCTCCTGTCAGCTGTGATCACATGCAGCAGCACTCCGGTATGCTCTCACACATCCTACTCTCCTGTCAGCTGTGATCACATGCAGCAGCACTCCGGTATGCTCTCACACATCCTACTCTCCTGTCAGCTGTGATCACATGCAGCAGCACTCCGGTATGCTCTCACACATCCTACTCTCCTGTCAGCTGTGATCACATGCAGCAGCACTCCGGTATGCTCTCACACATCCTACTCTCCTGTCAGCTGTGATCACATGCAGCAGCACTCCGGTATGCTCTCACACATCCTACTCTCCTGTCAGCTGTGATCACATGCAGCAGCACTCCGGTAGCTCTCACACATCCTACTCTCCTGTCAGCTGTGATCACATGCAGCAGCACTCCGGTATGCTCTCACGCATCCTACTCTCCTGCAGCACTCTGGTATATACCTGTCTGCCTTGTGCCTGTGCCCACCCAGCCATGTTATGTCCATGTGTTGGTGAATGTTTCCAGGCCAGCACCTATTGTCCGCCATCCTGGAGAGCAAGCACGGCATCCCCACCAGCTCATGGTGGCTGGGGGAAGAGGAGTCCTACGTGGAGCTGCCTGCGGGGACCCTGTGTGAGGCCGTGTGCAGCGCCGTGGAGCAGCAATGTAACACACACATCAGGGAAGCCCTGCCCGTGACTGTCAGCGTGTGCTCGAAGGAGGATCCTCAGCTCTCTGCTGTAAGGAAATCTTTAATGTCAAATCAAAGATATGTTAACATTTAAGATTCATATTAACTTTGTTGCCCACAAGTAGACTTGTAAAAGTTAACTAAAAAAGAACCCACAATCCTCCATTTACGAGCCTGAAGTGCTGACTATTAGACTACGGCCTGGTCAAATGTCAGTATCTGTACCGGTCTATAGTGGGCAACATGTAGTACAGCAACATAGTATAGAAAAAGCTCGATTATATCAATTTCAATATTTACAAAAGAAGATTTGATAATTGGTTTTTGCCTAATTTCAAAACGGAAGCCGATCGGAATTGTACCTGTATTATTAGAAGCTTTCACCACTAGTGCTACTCTGCCCGATGCTTGCCGTATCTCCTGTCCGTGCACATCACTTATGCAGTGTGTACAAATAGCTTGCTGCTGTTACAGGCACACACCCGGGGCCTGCCAGAGGACCACGTGGGGCCTGTGAGGATCATTTCCATCCAAGGAGTAGATGACAATCTGTGTTGCGGGACACATGTCTCAAACTTAAGGTAACTGTTAAGCTTTTCTCTTCTAAATATTGTGGCTTTATGAATACCCCCAGTGTGGAATACTTTTTCTAGCACGCAACTAAAAAAAAAATGCAACTAAGGTACACATATAGTGTAACTTCTTGCCTGCGTTATCCCCGAAGGGGTCGCATGTGGCGCTTCGGGACCTATTTATTTTTACAGGTAAGGGGGCCGGTCTCACACCAACCACTTTCAGTTGAAGTGGGGGGCACAATTTTACAAAAATTATTGTTTCCTGCCTTAATTGATTGACGACACTTGTGAACGAACTATGTGCACAGTCACATGTATTATATACATAGTTATTCAAGAACAACAAACACAAAGATTTAGCACATTTCACTTGCAGACTTTTGAATTCTTTAAGACAGATGGCAGGGATGAGTTCAAAGTTGGATGACGTCTATGATTGACAGCCTCACTGTATGCAAGTTGGTACTTGACGCCTATGCGTGTCACCCGCAGTTAAAGGGTTAATTACTATATAAAATGAAGGATTATTTCAAGAGAGTTTCTTTCTGGGATCTGTTCCTGTGGTCTATCCGCACTGGAGCTCCTGGAAAATAATTGGTACTGACTACTGGGCTTCTTCAGCTGAAGACAATGTGATAATGTTAATGAAACTGAAAGTTCGGATCATGAAAAGCAACTCTCCAGTGCCAACCGGCAGCCATATGAGCCTAAAACTTATTTTTAAAGTATTCTTAATTACTTATGTTTTTTACTCTTTTTGTAGCCAACTTCAAGCCATTAAACTATTAAAAGTAGACCCTGGCAAAAAAGATAAAGTAAACTTAAAGTTCCTTGTTGGAGACCGAGTCCTGAAGAGTTTGCAGAAGAGTTTACAGAAGGAACAAGCCCTGACCAACATCCTCAAGTAAGTGGAACTCTTGTTGGCATGACTTCCCAGTCCACACCATCCGCCAGGATAGCAATCAGAAGGCAAAATAATAATAATAATAAGACAATATTAATAGTGCCGTCTTGTGATAAATCACTGCAAGGGCACTGTTCAACTGTAACATCTCCGAAACAAACATGTCTTCAATCCCGACCTAAATGCACTTGCACTCTCTACGGCCCTAAGTTCATGGGGTAGGGCATTCCGCAGCACAGGGCCGGCTATGCAAAAGGCACGATCCAAGTATTTTGCTTTATTAGATCGTTTTGGAACAATCAATTTATTCACAGCAGTACTACTGGCAGATCTTAATGCCAGCCGTTTACCCTCCACTGTGTCACACAAAGCTCTGAAATGTACTGCGGGGCAACACACTGTGTCGATTTAAGAAGGCGGTAGGAAATTTCTCGGAAACACAGTTTTTGACGTTGTTTTTTTTCATTAAATATGGACAAATATAAAATTTTGACAACTCGCTGCCTTAGTTCTTGTTTATCGTATACGCCACTGAGAAAATTTTACATGAGCAATGTTTGCATGTGTACTGGACCAATGTGTCTTTTGAAAACAAGAAATTTATTTTAAAAATATTTAAAAGAACTCTCACATTATCGAATTTTACGGTTTTTCTTAGCTCAGATTGTGTAGAATTTGATTCATAAGACAACTGCATGAAAAAGTCATATTTGACAAGATTGGCGTATACGATAAACAAGAACTGGGGGAGCGAACTGTTAGAGTTAGTTAAACATTTCATTTGCAATCTGCATCAAATAATATATATCTATAAACGCTTTTATTACTTGAAAAAATAAAAATTACGAACACCTTCTTGCGGTAAGTGGAAAACATACAATTTTTGAACCAGTTTTTCTGTAAATTGGTGGTATTTTGAAATCTGAAAAATAATTACCAATACACTTTATATCCTGTTTTAGTTGGTGGTGTGATTTAAAGTGTGATTGAGATGAAAAAAACTGAATTAAAAAAAAAATCTAGAAGCAAAAACTGACAAAAAAGTGTACATTGTATCTTCGAATAAAATCTCAAAAAATGGTTATTTGTGCCCAATTATTTTCAAATATTGAACAATATAATCTTCAACTTAGTTTTAATTTTTTTCAATTTTTTTTTTCATAAGATCTATTTTTTATTATTATTTTACAAATGGCTTTTAAATGCATGCTTCGGCGTAAGATCCGCAGACGAGCTCCGAAGCTCACAGAGGACAGACCTGCGTCACTTTTTTTTTAGCTAAAACTTTCCATAAAAAACTTTTGATTCTTTAAATGAGGTCAGCAAGTGATAGGCAACATTTTCGAAGCGAGAAAAATACAAACTAAGCGAACGCGAATTTTAAAATTACAAATCTTTGAGAGCGCTCTTAAAGACAGTTAGACAGATTTTATACTCAATCCTTTCTCCTATTATAAGCCAGTGAAGCTGGTCTCTTAATGTAGGGGTAATGGAAGCACTAATTATTTTTATTTTTTATTAGACATACTCCCATATTGAGAACAGATTGAAGTCTGTTCAACTGCACACACGGTAGGCCACTGTATATTCCATTATAATAATCAAGCCTTGAAAGTACAAGCGCAGTCACAAGGGTTTTGGTTTCCTCTATCGGCAGGCACTTTTAATAGTCCTAACCTATCTGATTTGGAACACTCCTGAAGCGCTATATTCTGCTAAATTCCTAACACTTAGGATATCTATACAAGTTGCGAGCGCTAACGCTTGCGAAAGAACTCCATAGATAAAAAATCACAGTACACCTTATTTGTGGACACGAATCGCCAGCTCGTCGCTATAAGGTCGTAAGAAATTTAGCAGAATAACGATTCTGCTCTAACTCTCTTTGCAATTTGTGTATCCATGGAGAGTGCACAATCAATATGAACTCCAGGGAACTTTATTACTTCATGAAGAGAACCACCTTGCTCCAAACCATACAGAAACAAAAAAAGGTAAACTTCCGTGGCATTCAAAACTCCCACGTCAGGCATCTATGAATTGGAGTCATTAATATTTGGTGTTTCAGGAATGATCCCGGCAAGCACGTGGAGCTAGTTGAGAAACTGCAGAAGTGTTTGAAGGTTTCCAACAAGAGCCTGCGCGCCGCTCTCTCAGATGTCGCCAGCCATGAAACAAACGCAATCAAAGCTCTGCCGACTAAACCAGCGTTCATCTGCTTGCACCGTAAAGATGGAGACATGGACTATGTAAAGGCCGTCCAACGAGGCTTGGAGGGCGAGCAACTGTTCTTGTTCTTAGCTATTGGGGATGGGAAGGATGGAGGGAACGTTTTCTTTCAAGGGAATGAAAGGGATATTTCGACATTAGCCCCGCGGTGAGTCTGGTACTATCTGAGCCATTTACTAATGATATCTGCAGACTAGAAATTATTTTAAAGAAAATAAACATTTCAGGTTGGTATGCGGTTGACCACCCATGCTGTAGAAATTTGTTCACTTTGCCAATGTCACCCCTGTTTCAGGGAAGTTCGGCAGGAGTTGCAGGGTGTATGTCCATTTGAGATTTGGTTTATATGTTGTAGGTTCACATGCGGCAGCCGCAAGCGCGAATTGTAAGTGTCTGCTTGTGAGAATGATGTAATGTGAATCCCCAATGTTACATATCTTTGCAACTTAGATTAGATTAGATTTCCTTGACTTCTAACTCGCAGAGAGCTCTTGAGGTGTGATACACGCAAAAACAGCGCTCACAAATAAATCAGCCTAATATTATTATTACATGGAGGTATTGTTGTTACAGAATATGTGAGACTCTGAAAGGAAAAGGCGCCGGGAAGGGCAGCAAGTTCCAGGCCAAGGTCGGCGACCTCACCCGCATCTCCGAGTGCCAGAAGATGGTGGAGAGCCACTTCAGCTCTTAGGAACAGGAAAATCTACTTCTGGTGTGCCAGCAATTTTTAACCATCATCTAGCAACCGATCTCTTGGTTTTGATTTGAAATATCTCCAAAGATACAAAAAAATTCTCCTATCTGCTTTTTTTATCTCAAAAGACAGTGAAATAAAGTTTTTGTCAGTGCATAATTTATTAAAACGTCATAAGTTAGGTATTTACTGCATCATAATATTATTATTAGGAAAAAAACATTTTGTTCTAAAAATAAACTATAATATTATTGTTGAAAGTCACATAGGCATTTTCTGTAGATACATATTAAAAGATCAATGACCCTTGGAATGTAAACAAAACATTTCATTGCCAATGTATGAGTGTATTGTAAATTAATTAAGAAGATCGACTTTTTTCACACATCTTTTCAAGGTCAACTATTTATTTTTTTTTCAAATAAATACTAATAAAAATTAATGATTTGATTGAATGACTCCTTGACTGATAGGTTGGTATGCGGCTGACCACCCATACTGTAAAAAATGGTTCACTTTGCCAATGTCACCCCTGCTTCAGGGAAGGTCGGCAAGAGTTGCAGGGCTTATGTTCATTTGAGATTGGGTTTTTTATATTGTAGGTCCACATGCAGCATGTGTAAGCGCGAAATTATGATGTCTGCTTGTGGGAATGCATTTAATATGAATCTCAAATGATACATATCTTTGCAGCTTAGATTTAGATTTAGATTTGAGGTTTTTAATGGGTAGTTATGTAAGGGAATTTAAAACCATATTTTCGATCTTATTTCTGGGTGAATACTAAAGAAAAACGAAAAAAATCGCGATAAGTACATAGAGTGCTGATCAGCGCTCCGGCATACTGGAGGTTAAGTGCACTTACTTGTTCTTACTTGTTGAAGCAAGTACCAGTGCCGCTCCCTTACACTTCCTCCTGATCACACAGGTCACCAAACATCCATTCAGCCTTATAGCAATTGGGTCTTGCTTGAGAGTTGGCGCTTTCTATAGCGACTACCAAGTTTGCAGAGGGCTCTTGAGGTGTTCACACAAAAACAACGCTCACCAAATAAATCATCCTAATTATTATTTCTTTTTATTTACACTCAATGTTATACTTTTGAATTATTCTTATTTTTTTTAATAAAGAAATATTTATTTTTATTTTGCCACAATTGATGAGATAAAGTCAGAATTGAAGAACGAGCTGATGGCCATATCGAAAAGCACATTCCAGAAGTGCTTCGAGGATTGGAAGAAGCGCTGGCATAAGTGCATTATATCTGAGGGGGATTACTTTGAAGGGGAGAAAATGGATATTGATGAATAAATACTTTTTGAAAAAATTCGAAATTCACCTTTTCTTTTGAACAAACCTCGTAGGTACACAAACCTAAAAATGTTTGAGCAAATAAAACCAATTAAAGAAGAAAATATTGATGCTTCTTCAGTGTGTTCTAAAATTTACTTTTTGATTTCATCTTTTTAGTCTCCAAAACAACGAAGAGACACCCAAGTATTTTTTCCAGTCAAAGAAAAATAAAAAATAAACGTTCAGGAAAAATATAGGGATGTGTGCATTAATGAGAACATATTTAAATAAGTAGATTTTTAGCAGAAATATGTTTTATTATGTAATATAATATATTCACATTTCTACTTTTAAGTAAAGGTACAATTTTAAATACAAAACTAATAATATAAAGTCGGGATGTGTAATGGAGCAGACACTATGCCGTGGTTCTGCTAAAATGGTAGTTCCCACATGCATCCACAATCACCTGCACATCCCAGGGCTGGAAGTCTCATCACCACGGTATTTCTTACTTACCGAATATCGGTAATATTTGTGTTAAGGCTAATCAGCTGTTGACTTGCGGCCATCTTGGATTGACAGGTCTTCATACAAATATTACCGATGTACGGTATGTAAGAATTACCGTGGTGATGAGACTTCCAGCCCTGGCCACTTCTGCAGCCATGGACTGCTGGCAGGCAAACTCACGGGTATCAGAGAATCTTACCAGATCTATTTTAAGATAGAGCGCAATAAAACATGGCAGCGCATTAACAGCTGATCAATGTTGTGTGGTACAGCAATCGGCTGGTCATGCACCGCCATGATTTAATGCATTCAAGCAAGATCTACTGACGCCAGTTGAGTCTGCAGGCCCTGCATGCTGGGGCTACACACACACCCTAGACACCACCACCGCTGTCTAATGGCCAATCATCTCTCTGTTATTTTCTTTGACATTTCTTACCATCTGAGGGAGGTAAAAATGCCATTTTTAAAACAAAAAAATATGTATAAAAATGCTTATTTGCTAGTTGACTCAAATAAAACTTTTATGATGATTTTGTTTCTGGTTCACGTAAGTCAACTGTGATGCTTTGTTGTTCTGTACCCTTAGTACGAGTTGTAAAACTTGAGTTATGTAACGTTTTTGTTTGTTTGAATTTGATTTTCTTCATCACTAACTCTTTTGCTAAGACCACAAAGTGTAAGAAACAAAAATGGCAGATTTTGGGAGTAATCACGCTTTAATATTTTCTGTAAACTTTACTTTTCTCAAGTTTTGCAACTCGTACTAAGGGTACTGCTCGCTGTAGCTAACTACTTGTAATTACATTCATGTAAGTGCTGGCAACTTAATCCCAGCTACTCACATATAATTGCATTCATGTAACTTTATCCCAGTACTCACCGCAGCAGGAGGACAAACTGGTACATATCTCATATTGTCTATCCAAGTATCCATAACGTTTACCATGCATGTGACCAAGAGGAGACCCATGGTTTGGTTAGTACACATGGCCAGCCTGTCACACCTGCATTCCATCATTAGTTGACTTCTGCACGTGGAGCTCAGTATTTCATGCGATTACATCATCAGGATTATTGTTTCCATAATCTTAGTTTAGTGAGTTCTTTAAAATATATGCTATCATTTGTTCCATGCTCACCATTTCCCAAACAAGTAAAACTTACAAAACAATGTTAACAAAAGTGGCAGGTTACAATAATTCAATTTTACAAGGAACGATGAAACAAGTTGCACATTGTAAGGTGAAGCCGAGGTATGGATCTACAAGATGTGTGCACTGACAGTTTTCATTGATTAGGCAAGGTCGACAAAGGTAAGCTTATTGCCTGCCAAAAATGCCTCTCGCCCATTGCTCCACACCATAATAACAAAGACCAGGGCTGGAAGTCTTATCCCCACGGTAATTCTTACCTACCGAATCTAATCTAATCTAAGTTGCAAAGATATGTTAGATTGGAGATTCACTAATACGCATTCTCACAAGCAGACACGTACAAGTTGGCGCTTGCACATGCCGCATGTGAACTTACAACATAAAAATCAAATCTCAAATGGATATACACCCTGCAACTCTTGCCGTCCTTCCCTGAAACAGGGGTGACATTAGCAAAGTGAACCATTTTTACAGCATGGGTGGTGAGCCGCATACCAACCTATAAGTCAAGGATCATAAATGACAAATTACATTTTTTAAATCAATAAATAACAACACATATGGACATCAAAACCAAAACAGAAAACAAATTCCAATTTAATAAACCCTAGCCGTCAACATTACAGATCAACTGCCATTTCTCGAATATCGGTAATATTTCTATGAAGACCTGTCAATCCAAGATGGCTGCAAGTGAACAGCCGATTAGTCTTCATATAAATATTACCAATATTCGGTAGGTAAGATTTACCGTGGTGATGAGACTTCCGGCCCAGCTGTTTCTCTTTTGCTCAGGCACTGCGTGGTTGGCGCGGCCAACTTTGATTGTGCAATCAACGATCGCATCACACTTTATTTGAAATGTCACACCTATACACCTTGCTGAGAGCCAAGTCACTCCACTGATGTAAACCGGAATGACTTGCAGGCAGGGCAACTTACATGCGTCCATCACGTAGGGCAAATACAGAAGAACCAACACTTCAAGAGGAGGTTTACATATTATTATCATCAGCTATATAGAAGTTAGGACAAGTAGGAGCTCAGCCAAGCTGTTGGCTCTCCGCTCAGGGCTTAACAAGTGAAGAAAAGAACAATTATTTACAATGGTAACATTATCAAGATACAGAAATCCACCATACTTAACTACTACTACAAGATGATAATTATATCTATCTCTATAATTGTCAGCCTAAGTATGAATATCAGTAGAATATGATTCACACTGATTACAATAAGTAGCAGGTATTTACATTACAATGTAGGTTATAAATACATACAGTGCCCGTAGTATGAGTTTTTTTCATAATACTTTCGTATCTTAAGTATCGTAACTTAAGTACCTATCGAGTATTTGAGAAAAATGTACATAAAAATGTAAGTTCACATACATTTTTCTCGAATACTCGATACTTAGAGTATTATGAAAAAACTCGTACTACCGGTACTGGTTTCAAAAATGATATTAACAGTTTCCTGATCATTACATCAGCATTTTATACAACAATAACAAGAAGCCATCTTGCATTCTGTAGGACAGAAACCACTTGGAAAACCGGGGGAGACCTGGGCTGGAAGTCTCATAACCATGGTAATTCTTTACCGCACAACCCTCCAAAATTCTACTCGCTAGCTCGCAAATTGCGAGTGACTTTTGTTTGGTTGCGAGTGTGCTTTTCTTTATCTGAAAGTATCATTTTGCCAGTAAATAATACCATTGATAATATTCCCAGTGAAAATAAAACTGAGAAGTTTTGAAAATTGACCGACTGCCAAATCTCGCTCGATCACAACAGACACAGTTGAAGGGACTTTTTTTTTAACCCATGCGAGTTGCAATTACAAGTTGCGAGTTGGTCAATGGGTGATTTTTGGAGGGTTGCTACCGAATATCTGTAATATTTGTATGAAAACTAATCAGCTGTTCGCTTGTGGCCATCTGAGATTGACAGGTCTTTCAAGGTAAGAATTACCGTGGTGATGAGACTTCCAGCCCTGAGGAAACTACCGCCAGTCTCCACTTCCATTATAATAAAATGTGTACGAAGTGTGGAACACAAATACATTCCCACCCGTTAGAATAACTGATGGGTGGAAGAAAGAACTTCCATCACATATCATGGTTCTGGTGCTAGGGAGACTGCTCACAGCACTCGCTGGGCGGGGCTGCACCTGAGCCCAAATACTGACTGCCAGAGTATTCATGATGGCATTAATTGTCTATAAATACAAAAAACAAGTAATGCTTTCCTCTAGATTTGACAAAAAAAATAGAAAGCGACATACAAAGTCTGTCAAAGTATAAAAGTCTGGTTTAAAGTGAGGTTGTTGCAATCAACTGAGGCTGAGAAAGTACTCCACTCAAACTATAATGGAATGAACGGAGAAAAAGTTAAGGTAATGCAATTCAACTCGAACAAAATTATTGAAAAAATATACGACAACTGGCCAGGGCTGGAAGTCTCATCACCACGGCAGATCCTACCTACCGAATATCATTGAGATTAGTATGAAGACAAGATGGCCGCAAGTGAACAGCTGATTGGACATTGACAGGTCTTTATACTAATATGAACGATATTCGGTAGGTAAGAATTACCGTGGTGATGAGACTTCTAGCCCTGGCTTGTGTGTGAACATTTTATTCTGGGCCCCGTGAAGTCTGCGGTTATTTTAGAGAACTAATAATGTAAACATTAAAGAAAGTTTTCTTTCGCGAGTTGATTTATTTCCTCAAGTGCTTTGATGTTATCACACATTAAGAGAACAATAAGAATACACACATTATAAATTTCAAATGAATCTTCACAATGTCAATGACCGAGGAGACAACGAAGACGGCCACGCCGTTATAACTCGCCTTGAAAATGCCTTCTACTCGTGAAGGTGAAACGTCGGCAGATAAAATAGCTGCATGAAGACCATGGTCTAACCCAAAAAACCACAAAAACAGTTCATTATCGGTTATTTTGTATGAATACTAATCAGCTATTCACTAGCTGCCATCTTGGATTGACAGGTCTTCATACAAATATTACTGATATTCGGTAGGTAAGAATTACCGTGGTGATGAGACTTCCAGGGCTGAAGATGATGAAGAAATTGAAAATGTTTGTAAGTAAGTAAGTATATATTAATTAAAATAAAATTAATAAACAAGTGAAAATAAAACATGGTTTCATTAGAATTTTTGGTTCTATAATATTTAGTAGAAATCAAAGCTCATGTTGCTTGTTTTTTTTTTTTAATAAAATTATACCTATATTCAATTTGAAAAAAGTAATGTTACTTTCAATAAATAGACAATTCATGAGAGCCGAGCGGCAGAGTGATGTTAGCTACAGATGATAACCGGTGACAGACTATGCCGATGATAAACAAGGACTTGGAAAAGTATCCAGGAGGTTAGGTTGCAGTATCCAGTAACTGAGCCATATTCAAGATTTAAGTTAATTTACAATTTTTTAAACAAAAATAAAACACTGATTTATGTAACAATGAGGATGGTAGCGCGGTTGCCATGTCAGTGCTCGCACGCACAAGTGTTTTGTAAAAATACTCTATCTAGGGAACACTTAACTTACATTTGTATGAACTCTACACATTACTATAACAGTGGGAACTATGGTATTTAAATTGGAAGAATCACTCATCATTTCTGATGGAAGTTGTGTGGGGAAGGGGCCCTGGTGCGGTGGGGAAGAGCGTCAGCCGCTGTCGCAGCGCTCCAGGTCGCAGTGGTTGGCCCAGAAGAGGCAGTTGCCCACGCCGCTGTAGCAGATGAGGAACACGGCGGCCAGGAACAGCACGCTGCAGATGGGGCACGGCTTCCTCTCCAGGAAGAAGCCGATGAGGTACAGCACCATGAACATGACGTGCGTGTGCATGAGCGCCGCGTTCACGGGCTTGGGGATCAGCAGGATGGGGATCAGCCATTGTAGGCAGTACATCGTGGCGAGTGCACTAGGGAGGACGCGGCGCTCATGGCACCTGGGGCATCCTGGGCGCAACACTCACGCCGCAGCCGGGACCACGACGCACGACAAATAACGCATTCCTACTCTTATTATGCACGGTAATAAGTTACCTTCAATATTTTGACGTTTATAACAGTGCGCGAGGCTTTCTTCTTTTCTTGGCAGCTCTCAATGTGAGCAAAGGCGCCAATGTCGCGAGCAAAATGTACCTACTCGTCTACAAGCTAATCTGCAGGGTAGCATTGACTGGTAGAGTGTGAACGACTTAAAAAATTGTGAAAATAATAATATTATCAGTGATCTGTCAGAAGTGTGTCAAATCCGTTCAAAACTCTAAACAAAAGTGTCGTGATGTGGATCACACGTCTTTGTCTCAAGAACTGACGCATTTACTACTTCGTAGTACATTTCAAGCGGCAGTTTAAAGTATAGAATCGTCTGTGATAGTTGTATCCAGCATCTCCCTACCTCCCTCACCGGCATGTTCTCTGGCTCATCTGTCCTCTCTGCGTTCCTCCCCTTGCGATACTCGGCATATTGCGTGGCAGAAACTAGATAGCATTGAGAGATATATTGTATCCCTCGGTAGTTAGGCAGGATAAGATGGCGCTGGACAGCAGCAGCCTGGATGGAGAGCTGGGGGCGGGCTCAGGGTGGGGCAGCGCCCCCCAGGAGAAGGTGCCGCTGGGGAGGCAGCTGGCCTTCGGGCTGGGCCACGTGCTGAACGACGTGTGCGCCTCCATGTGGTTCACGTACCTGCTGGTGTACTTCCACCTGGTGCTGGGGTTCGGCGCGGCGCAGGCGGGGCTGGTGCTGCTGGTGGGGCAGCTGGCGGATGCAGCGGCTACGCCCTTCGTGGGCTACCACTCGGACACCTCGCCGCCCTCCCTGCTGGGCGGCTACGGCCGCAGGAAGACCTGGCATCTGTTTGGTGAGTCAGGCTACATGCATATTAGATTAGGCTGATTTATTTGGTGAGCGCTGTTTTTGTGTGTATCACACCTCAAGAACTCTCTGCGAGCTTGGTCATCGCTGTAGAAAGCGCCAATTCTCAAGCAAGACCCAGTTGCTGTAAGGCTGGATGGACCTTTTAAGGACCGGTCTTAGGTAAAGATTTATGAATTTTTCAACCCAGCGAAGAGCAAATTTGAAAATATAAATGGTTAGTATATTTTTTGTGCTCCGCTGGGATTTGAACCCACAACCTTCCGTTCGGAGTCCGAAGTGTTACCACTGGACTACGGATCGGTCAAGTTGCACCGGGGCTTCTGAGATGTCCAGGGCTGGAAGTCTCATCACCACGGTAATTCTTGGAAAGTCTAACTGTAAACTGTAACTGTCGCCGTTCCGCTAGGGGTGGCCAGAGCCTCTGCAGAGCTGCTTCCATTTCTTCCTATCCTTAATAATAATAATAATTAGCCAATTTTTATATGGCGCCACCCCAAGGGCCTTACATACCTCTCTCAATTCATTCATATCCATCACCTTTTTCATGCATTTTCTTCTTTTACGCTCGCTTTGTATATCCCATTCTTTCACAATCTCCTCAATCTGATCACTCCATACTTTTACGTCGTCTCTTTCCTCTTTTTCCTTTCACACTACCTCTGTATAAATACTTTGTCAGTCTATCATCATTCATTCTTTCCACATGCCCAAACCATCTCATCACATTCTTTTGTACCTTAACTTTCATATCCTCTTTCAAATTACATTATTTCTTCACCCATTCATTCCTAAGTCTATCCTTCAGAGTTTTTCCTGTCATACTTCTCAAATGCTTCATTTCCATCGTACATACTTAACTTACTTCGCTATCATTCACTGTTCATGCTTCACTTCTAATATCGGTTCTTACCTACCGAATATCGGTAATATTTTTATGCATTCTATATTTGTATGCAAAAACTGAAAATAATCAATTGAATTCATTCTTGAAAACTGTTTTTTAAATTATCTCGAAAACTGTTTACATTATCTTAACTAGTGAACATACGTTTTATAGACATTGAATCGTTCTGTAATTATAAAGAAAAAATAAATCAAAATATAAAGCAACGAAATAAAAACTTGATTATTTAGGGAACAAATTAATAAAAATGCGTGATTTTTTGTCTTCAATGTCACTCTTTTACTAAAACTATAAAAACCAGGATTCGTTTCCATCGCTTGAATAAATTCTATAGTTTTATCATTGGTCCAATCCATGGCACAAATGTTTTGGATCGAGAAGCGGAAGCAAAGATTGATTTCGCGAACAAGAGTGCGGCACGCCGAGACAAGTCCACCGCTTGAACAGTGCGTGCACACAAGTACGCAGCTGTGCGCAAACTTTGCTAGAATGTTCGCGCACAATTTGTTGCTGTTCTCTCCGCTCCGTTTGCGTGAGTCGACCGAAACAAACATTTGTATCGCACGCTGTGGGGCACTGTTCGGCACACTGGTGGAATCGTACCTTTAGCCTCACAAGAGAGTCTTCTGCCACTTGTGCATCCATATAATATTTTGCATGCGAGTCCTGTGACACATCCCCGGATGGGATGGATATACAGGGCGTGGGTCAGAGGAGGGAGAACATGTAACTAGGACACTTACCTACTTGGCTCTGAACTTAATGAACTAAGCAACCTCAGATAAAATATTGGAGATGATCCGAAAAAATGGAAATGTTGGAAATCTCTGATAGTTTTATCCTTTTTTTTCTAAATAGATTTGTGGAAAGGAGTGCAATCCACCAGCCTATTTCGCCTGGCCAGTTGTCTTCATGTGAAAGCAGAAGCTTTTGTGCATGCTATGGCATCTTTGAACCAGGGTCGAAGCTATGGTCAAGTGGGCTAGACGCAAGATTCGGTTCCAAATACGCTAGTCGAGCATGCGCCTCTACCCCTCGGCCATAACACCGACAATGATCTCTGTAGTTTTATATTTTGTTTACCCCAGTCTAGTTGATAGCTGAATCAGCAGAATGCTTATGTTAATCCCAAAAGGCTTCCTTTGCCACGGAAGGTGGTATAAAATATTTCTGCTTTCCGTGCTTAAGTACTTCAGGCCCAAAAATAAAAATACTGTCAACCTTTCCTCAGCCTTCACAAGAAGTGAGAGCTGGGAAATCTCTACTTTAAGTGAAGTGATTGGCTAAAAGCTGGCTCTCATTACCTGTGATGAAATAAATAAGTTCCACAAGCCACATGCGACCCATTTGTTGAAGTTGCACTAGTTGCATCTATTGTTTGTTTCCTACAGTGCAACTGCTTGTCTAATGTTCGTGGCAGAAGCAACTCCTCCTTGTTGTCCTCATTGTGTGATGCAGTCCTCATGTGATCTGTAGTGATATACACACACGCACACACACACACAATCACACACAATGCAGCGTCAGTGTGTTGGCATAACAAATAACCATATCTGAGGAAAACATTGATGCCTCTTCTGCAATACAAACTAAGCTTACATAATGTATAACTGTTGACCAGTCCGTAGTCTAGCGGTTAACACTTCGGACTCGTAAATGGAAGATTGTGGATTTGAAACCCGGCAGAGCACAAAAAATATATGCCATTTATATTTTCAAATATGCTCTTAGCTGGGCGAAAAATTCATATAGGTATCTTTACCAAAGACCGGTCACTGAAGGTCCATCCAGCCTTACAGCAACTGGGTGTTGCTTGAGACATTCAAACCCATAACCTTCCAATCACGAGTCCCAAGTGTTAACCACTAGACTACGGACCGGTCATCTTTCTGAGTTGACCTCTGGAGCTCATTTGCAAAATCAAACATTTATTTTGTGTCAGATATCTGGATGACTCAGTATAATATGGTAGAATATTATGTCACCAATGTGATACATAACGCGTGCTGTTATGTGTGAGATATTAATCTGTTACGTTGGTAATAATGACCGGTCCGTGGTCTAATGGTTAACACTTGGGACTCGTGATTAGAAGGTAGTGGGCTTGAATCCCAGTGGAGAACTAGACTATGGACCGGACATTGTTGATGATTTCTGCCTTTAACTTTGTTATTGCCTCATGTAAGGATTTGCTTGCAGGGACGGTGTGTGTGGCGGGGGCCTTCCCCTTCATATTCTCCCCGTGTGTGACGTGTGAGCAGGCCCACCACTGGGCGCAGCTGATCTACTTCTGCTCGTTTGTGGTGATATTCCAGATAGGCTGGGCGGCCGTGCAGGTCAGCCACCTGGCCCTCATCACGGAGCTGTCGGGGGACGAGCACGAGAGAACGCACCTCACTGCCGTCAGGTAATCCTGGCCTGCTCATCATTACATCTACACTAAGGATATCTATTATTCAAGGTCGGGATATACCGAGCTTTCAACAAGCTGTTTTTAACAGTCTCAGTGTGTCCTCGCCTAAAAATATTAATGAAGAAATCATTTTTAAGAAAGTTTCTCATATGAAAACGTTATCTGTATTTGAAACCGTTTCAGCGTATGTAGAGCAGCAAAATGATTGTAAATTGAAAATGTTCATAAAGATTAATTGAAATGAATTAATAATTGGTGAGAATATAGTGTTTCATTGGAATTTGATTATAAAACAAATTATTAAAAGATTCTAAAAAAAATTAAGTATTTAATTTTTTTTTTTTTTTTTTTTTTTTTTATTGAAATAATATAAACAAGTTTACATTTCCCAGGAGTTACATAAACTCATTTGGGACTTAGTACTTATACTCTTACACAATACTTAAAACTAGCCATACAATATAATTAAAAAAATATTAATAAAATAACAATTACTGAAGCAAACAAAGACAGAAGAGAAATAGCGTCTCATACCCAAAATAAAACAAAATCATCACACTGGTACAGCATCATTGTAAAAAGACTCTAAGAAATAAATATTTTATTTAGATTTTGTAAATAGGCATATTATGCCGTAAATAAATCAATAAATAAATTAATGAAACAATTATTGTGTTGGGATGTTGACCCAGTGGTTAGTGAATGTGAAGAGACCTGCGCTGGAAGTATCATTACCACGGTAATTCTTACTTAATGAATATCAAAACAGATAAGCAAAACCGTCAGTGCTGGTTTCTACGGCCTCAGGCAGCTCAAGCAAGTCAAGAGTTGCCTCCCATTTGAGGCTATGAAAGCACTTGTCAATGCCTTTATTGTGTCCAAGGTGGACTACTGCAATGCCATCTATGCTGCACAACCACTATATCAGCTGAACAGACTGCAGTCAATACTGAATGCTGCTGCACGCCTGATATTCGGGCAAAACAGGTACTGCCACGTCACGCCACTTCTACAAGGACTCCACTGGCTGAAAATTCCCCAGAGAATTAATTTTAAGCTGAACCTTATTGTGTTCAACGCTCTACAAGGAATGGCTCCGGAGTACTTACAAGAACTAGTGCGACCCACGGTTATACGGGAGAGAGGACTGACGCTGCGCTCAGCAGAGAGGGGCTCCAAAACGTTGGTGAACGAGCCAACCAGGAAATTAACCACAGTGTTTGGCAATCGTACGTTTGCTGTTGCGGGTCCCTCTTCGTGGAACCAGCAGCCACCGGAAGTTCGCAAATCAAAATCCAGGGAAAACCTCAAAAAAACCCTCAAGACACACTACTTCGCCGCGATAACACAAAAAGCGCCCTTGGAGTGACAATCTTCACGAAACGGCACTATACCAAGTCATCATCATCATCATCGGTAATATTTGTATGAAGACCTGTCAATCCAAGATGGCTGCAAGTGAGCAGCAGATTAGTCTTCATACAAATATTTTGTATGAATCGTGTTGATGAGACTTCCAGCCCTGCGTGGCGCATATTTTGTAGATCAGCTGCTGAATAGTTCCACGCTAAGACAAGTCGTCCTCCACATGGTCACTAACAACTCATACATGTATTATTGTTTCAGGTACAGCTTCACGGTGTTCTCCAATGTGGCTGTCTACATAGTGACCTGGCTGGTGCTGCACCTCACCAGTGGGGAGGAGCAGCAGGTGGGCTCTCTATAAACTCCCTACTCCACACACACATCCCTTATCTTGTTACATATACTAATGTGGCTGTCTACATAGTGACCTGGCTGGTGCTGCACCTCACCAGTGGGGAGGTGCAGCAGGTGGGCTCTCTATAAACTCCCTACTCCACACACACATCCCTTATCTTGTTACATACACTAATGTGGCTGTCTACATAGTGACCTGGCTGGTGCTGCACCTCACCAGTGGGGAGGTGCAGCAGGTGGGCTCTCTATAAACTCCCTACTCCACACACACATCCCTTATCTTGTTACATACACTAATGTGGCTGTCTACATAGTGACCTGGCTGGTGCTGCACCTCACCAGTGGGGAGGTGCAGCAGGTGGGCTCTCTATAAACTCCCTACTCCACACACACATCCCTTATCTTGTTACATACACTAATGTGGCTGTCTACATAGTGACCTGGCTGGTGCTGCACCTCACCAGTGGGGAGGTGCAGCAGGTGGGCTCTCTATAAACTCCCTACTCCACACACACATCCCTTATCTTGTTACATATACTAATGTGGCTGTCTACATAGTGACCTGGCTGGTGCTGCACCTCACCAGTGGGGAGGTGCAGCAGGTGGGCTCTCTATAAACTCCCTACTCCACACACACATCCCTTATCTTGTTACATATACTAATGTGGCTGTCTACATAGTGACCTGGCTGGTGCTGCACCTCACCAGTGGGGAGGAGCAGCAGGTGGGCTCTCTATAAACTCCCTACTCCACACACACATCCCTTATCTTGTTACATATACTAATGTGGCTGTCTACATAGTGACCTGGCTGGTGCTGCACCTCACCAGTGGGGAGGAGCAGCAGGTGGGCTCTCTATAAACTCCCTACTCCACACACACATCCCTTATCTTGTTACATATACTAATGTGGCTGTCTACATAGTGACCTGGCTGGTGCTGCACCTCACCAGTGGGGAGGAGCAGTAGGTGGGCTCTCTATAAACTCCCTACTCCACACACACATCCCTTATCTTGTTACATACACTAATGTGGCTGTCTACATAGTGACCTGGCTGGTGCTGCACCTCACCAGTGGGGAGGAGCAGCAGGTGGGCTCTCTATAAACTCCCTACTCCACACACACATCCCTTATCTTGTTACATATACTAATGTGGCTGTCTACGCGGTGCCTACATTGTTCTGATATCAATTCTCTAATTCCTTGACTGATGGTTGAGTGGAACAAACTGCCACCCGGAATGAGGGTTTGGGAATCTGTTGGCATTTTTAAGAGACAGATTCCGAAAACCTCAATCCGGGTGGCAGTCTGTTCCACTCAACCCATCAGTCAAAGAATTAGAGAAGTGATATCAGAATAATGTACTACCGTGTGTGCAGATGTGTAAGTTGGTGTGCCTGTTGACAGATTGGTCCTGCGGATGCGCACAAGTTCCAGTGGGTGGTGGGTGTGGGGCTGGGGGGTGGCCTGCTGGCCTCCGCCCTCTTCCACCTGTGTCTGCGAGAGCCCACCCCCGCCCCGGCCCCTGCCCGCTCCAGCACGGCCAAGCCCCTGGACTCCCACGGCTCCATGCTGCGCCGGCCCAAGTTCTACAATGTGTGTAGCACCTCAGCTTATATTGTCTAATAATAATAATATAATATAAGGATGATTTTTTTGGTGAGCGCTGTTTTGGTGTGTCCCTCTTCGAGCTTGGTCGTCGCTGTAGAAAGCGCCAATACTCAAACAAAACCCAGTTGCTGTAAGGCTGGATGGACCTTTATTGACCAGAGAGAAAATAGGGTAATTGCAGTGGTGGGGAAAACGGTTTAAAACACTATGGTTGCTTAGAGTACGTTTCAAGGATCACATTGTTCCTTGACTTATAGGTTGGTATGCGGCTGACCACCCATACTGTAAAAAATGGTTCACTTTGCCAATGTCACCCCTGTTTCAGGGAAGGACGGCAAGAGTTGCAGGGCTTATGTTCATTTGAGATTGGGTTTTTATAGTGTAGGTCCACATGCGGCATGTGTTAGCGCAAAATTATACATTTCTGCTTGTGGGAATGCATTTAATATAAATCTTAAATGATATACACCGCCGGACAAAAAAAATTACGAGTTTACCTGCTACCGCACCGCTTGACTTTAGTGAACCCTTTTTCTAAGAAATCCTTTATCGATACCTCTTTCTTTTGTTTGATAAATTAAGGACACATAGTGTCCTTAATTTTGTTATAAAAAATAAAGGTGAATTCACGAAGTATTAAATATTTTAAAATTTTATAAATATGTTTAAATTTTAAATACTTTACATACTTTAAATTTTAAAAATTTAAAATAAAGCGATACGAACCTACTTCTTAAATATTAATTTAAAAAAAAACATGTCTTTTATTATTCCATCACAAACACTGGACCTTAAATGAACCGTTATGGATTTCTAATTTTCGGGTAATCTGATACCTTATATATAATGCCAATTTCTAACTACAATTCATGAGTAAGAATTTTTATTTTAACCTTGAAGTAAGGAGTAGTCATCACATATTATGTCAAACAATACAAAAAAACTAATTAAATATCAAGAATAATTCATTATATCGCTGCCTTAGTGCTTGTTTACTGTAAACGCCATTGAGCTAATTTTACAGGAGCAATGTTTTTGTGTTTTGTTATTGTAATTGACAAAATCGTAATTCAATTGCCTGTTTTACCGAAAGTACTGCAGGTCTGGCACTATAATAATCGGTAAAAATCATAATAATGTTACGTTTAATACTAAAAAAAGGCGTTTTAAAATGGATATACGTCAAAGATGCGCAACGGAAATTTCGTAAAGTGGATATACAGTAAAACGATCTTGAGATTGACCGGACGCTCGCAACAATCTTTTAGTGCTCGTTTACTCTATGCGCCAAATCACATATAAAGGGTGTTCCAGTCACTTCTTCACCGCACATTATATTTTTTGAACTTATTTAATTCATATTACACAGTAGGCTATTGGACTTTCATTTGACTTTTATTTATTTCTTTACTTCCTTCCTTTCCTATTAATACTCTAGTGTTACCGAAGAGATGGAAGAGAGAAGTTTATTATCAAAATATTTATTTATTTTCTTTAACCTTCCCTGGCCGAAGCGGGGTATATGAGATACCCCAAAAAAACGTTTTATTTGATTACTCAATAATTAATCGAGCAATTCAATTGAAACTTTTTGTAATCTTCGTAAAGCTACTTAGAAACATTTCTGTATTTTTTGTTTTTAAGTATTCAAAGCATGTAGTCTTCAAATAATTGTTTTTGATAAATATTCGCGTACTCTACTAATCACGTGGTCAGAAACACGTCACATTATGCCCTCGCGGGGGGAGCGCTGGAGCATGTGAGGGACGGGAAGGGCTGGCGCGCCATTGTGTGTGTGGTGGGTCCAGAGATAAGCTACTTGTTTCACTTTTTTACGCGGGCTTACCGCGTCACAGCTGTGCGGAAGAGAGTCAACTATATTATCCGCTGACGACTTTACTCCGTCTTTCTGGGTAAGCGAGTGGAACAGTCCTGTCATTCCTGTGGTTCCCAAAACGTTCTATAATAATTTACACCTATAAAATAAATATATTTTTGTGAAGAGAAAGGTAAGTTCGTTGTTTTTTTTTCTGAATAGGTATATTGTTTTTCCTTTGTGATATGTGCCAAACATTTGATTTTTTTCTCTCTCTAGAAAATGGCTAGAAAAAATACCTATGAAGAAATAGAAAAATTGCAAGACTTTAGTGATGACGAAGTTATTGACAGTGACTTAGAATTCGAATTGTGTAATTCGGATGATTCTGAAGTCGGAGATATTATTGAATCTGAGTCTGATGAATCTGAGTCTGCATACTGTAAAAAAAATGTTTCAATTATGTCAATGCCACCCCTGCTTCAAGGAAAGGCGGCAAAGTTGCAGAGCTTATGTTCATTTAAAAAAAAAAAAAAAAAAAATTAGGCTGATTTATTTGGTGAGAGCTGTTTTTGTGTGTATCACACCTCAAGAGCCCTCTGAGAGCTTGGTCGTCGATGTAGAAAGCGCCAATTCTCAAGCAAGACCCAGTTGTAAGGTTGGATGGACCTTTTGATGACCGGTCTTTGGTAAAGGTTTATGAAGTTTTCAACCTAGCGAAGAGCAAATTTGAAAATATAAATGGTATATTTTCTGTGCTCCGCCGGGATTCGAACCCACGACCTTCCAGTTACGAGTCCGAAGTGTTACCACCTGGACTACGGACCGGTCATTTGCGGTATTTCCTACTGTAGACACATTTGAAATTGTATTTGTATGCGCGAAAATCCTACGTATGTTTACTTTTGTGGGTGTGGATGTAAGATGTGGATTGTAAATTTTAATATATATTTGCATCTTAGATTTAGATTTAGAGTATTTAAATAAATAACAAACCATTCGTTAATTTGTTGCAGATATAAACTACGCCCAGATAATAAAAGATGCCTTCGCTTGATATTTCTCAACACTATTGTACATAACTTGAAAAATTGTATTTATGTTTTATTGGATTTTAACTTTATTTATGTTTTTTTTTTAATTTCCTATGTTGCATATTTCACTATTATACAATTGAAAATGAAACAAAAATTATTATAAAAATGTTTATTTTAAATTCTCTTCCACCGTTTAGGAAACACTGGTTGAGTTTGTCCTATTTGCGTCATTCCCACGGCGTATGCGGAGCGAAACGCACGTCTGGCGGGCTCTCTGCCTTATGATTATTTTGTATGAAAAGTAGCTGGGGTCCTCCGGTACCCCACTTCGGACCATGTGTAATTTTTAGATACTTAGGGTGGTAAAGGTTAAGGTTTTTTTTTTGTTTTTTACTTTCTTGCTGTAGCTGAAGACTAAAAATTTCATTTTTTTTCACGAAACGGCGCTATAAAGAAATCATCAACTCATCATCATCATAAAGAAAGTATTGATTTGGTGTGAAAATTTTTTTTCGAGGTTTTCACGGAAATGAGTTGTCCTGGTGCAGGACATGCCAAAAAACACTATCTTTCAAAAACGTCCGTCTGTATGTATGTGTGTGTGTGCGTGTGTATGTGTGTCACTTTCCAAAGTATTAGAATTAGAGATACCAAATTTTGGCTACATCAACTCTTTTGAAGATGTTTTAAATATGAATTACACGGCATTACACCAACTTGAAAATTCAAGATGGCTGCCATACAAAAAAAAACATAAAATTTCAGATGGCAACCCATAGACCCAGGTTTGCAAGAGTGTTGCCATACCTAATTTTCTTAGTAAAAATTTGAGCAACGACCACACTGAAAAAAATAATCTTGGAGTCGTTTTGAGAAAAGTGCAATTTTATGTTTTTTTTGTATGGCAGCCATCTTGCATTTTCAGGGTGATCCCATGCCGGTCGGCTCATCAAAATTTGTGGTTGTCAATTCTCTAAATCTAAAAATTGGTGTCTCTGTGATTAGTAGTATCAGCTGGGACATACACACATACGGACGGACAGGTTCGACAAATTAGGTTTTTTTTGCACGTCCTGGCGCAAGACAAATCATTTCCGTTGAAACCTCAATTTTTTTTTCGGACGAATACAATATGTACTTTATAGCTCCTTCTGACTGCTATAAAGTAAAAATATATTGAAAAGTTCTCAGCAGTTAGAGTGTTAATAAAAAAATACTTTTTAGAAAATTTAAGACAATAATGATAACTTATATGATGTCATCATTATATTTTCCAAAAAGTGAATCACATACAAAGTGAGAAATTTCCAGACAAAATGTTTGGTAATCAGAGGGTTAAAATTAGATAAAAGGCTGCGATTCTTAAAACTTTCTAAATAGCAATAATAATCAGTCGTTACTTTTTCAAAACATGACAAAAAAGTTTACCCACCATACAAAGTCCAAGTTTGCATACAAAAGCGTTCAATGACCATCTATGTAGGTACATATGTATAATAATCGAGAATCGTAGTTGCAACGAAATATTAACATTCAAAACTCAGATCAATTGCATGCCCACAAACAGAAACTTGTAAGTTCGCGCTTGCAAATGCTGAGTGTGTACTTACAAATTGAAACCAAATCTCAAATGAACATTAAGCCTGCAACTCTGACATTGACAAAGTGAATTATTTTTTACACTATGGGTGGTCAGCTTTATACCAACCTATAAATCAAGGTTCTTTCTTGTGTAATTGGCGTTTTTTTCAGAGACGACCAACCTCGCTGAGGGCTCTTGAGGTGTGATTCACACAAAACGGCGCTCACCAAATAATCTTTTTTTTTTCTTGAAACAGCATAAACTGGCAGATGATTCTAGCTTTACATTCATCATACAGTGAGTTAATTTATGCAAGAAAGTCGAGTGCAGATTCTGTGCATTTTTTTTATTATTTTGAAGAAAACATCAATTATATATCAGAAAATATGTTTTTTTAGGACAAAAGTTGTAGCTTTCTATCTCTTGTATAAAATGTTTACGAAAGTAAGTCTGTTTTTATTTCGAATTTCCAAATAGTGCGTGAACTACGTTATTGAAAGATGGAACATTTTTATACGTTTCAATGTTTTGATGTTTGCTAATGATGCTCCTTGCCTGATAGGTTGGTATGAGGCAGACCCCCCATGCTGAAAAAATAGGTTCGCTTTTGCTTACGCCACCCTGATTTCACGGATATGTGACAGGAGTTGCAAGGTTTATGTTCATGTGAGATTTTGTTGATTTTAATTTTAAATTTAACGTCAATTTCAATTTTCAGTAAGGATAGGCAGAATAAGAAGAAATGGAGGCAGCTCTGCAGAGGCTCTGGCCACCCCTAGCGGAATGGCGACAGAATTACAGTTACATATATACATAAATACTTGTTCAGATTATATAAAAAATTTATGAAAATAGAATATGATCTGTAATTTCGGCTGGTACATGCATACATACCTACATATACGGACGGACGGGACATTATGTCTTGGGACATTTTATCGGTGGGCATTTTGTCGTGGTACCAAGAATATACTGTAAGTTATCCACGTACGTGTCTAATTAAGCATTTTGTAATCTCGTATGTCAATTATTGTCTATTAATAATTACCTACTGTTTCACGAACTAAAAATGTAGCAACCTGTATGTTAAAATGCCATTACGTTCATTTCAACATATAATCGACTAACCGTTCACATTGAACAATGCAATGGCAGAAATTGTTTTTGCAGATGGTCCGGGAGATGTTTTTCTTCCCATGAACTATAATTTTTAAAGGATTTATCTCAGGAATCCCTTGAAAACTTAAATATTCATCTCAAAATTCCGAGCGGGCTACGGTTAAAAAACGATGTTTAGGTGTGACGTCACACCCACGCGCGTCTGTGATTGGCAGATAAGGCAGCCACTCGTCAGCCACGCATGCGCATCAGCGTTTGTGGCGTATACAGTACACAAGCACTGAGTTGAAATTTCGAACACAGAATATCGTCTGTGAAAATGTTGAATAACTCGCACATTTGAAGACGAATACGTATTTTTTTTAGCTCAGATTGTGTAGAATTTTATTCTTAAGACATCAAAAAGTCATATTTGACAAGATTGGCGTATACAGTAAACAAGAACTGGGGGAGCGATATGTCAATTTTAGTTTTTTTTTTGGACTCGTAATTTTTTTTGTCCGGGGGTGTATATCCTTGCAGCTTAGATTAGATTAGACAACCATATATTTTTTAAGTAGTAAAAATAAAGATATCATTAATAATATAATTTTTAAAAATAAAATGTCCAGAATTTTAATCCCGCCAAAACGCAGCGCGGCCGGCTAGCCACGCTGTGACGTCAAAATGACGTAGATGTATCCGACAGTTTTCGAGAGCCTAATGGTACACTCCAAAGATCCATCGACGTCATATCCGCCTAAATAAAAAATGTCCTGTTTTACCGGAAATTGAAAATGTGCATATTTTAAAGAACTATAATTTATAAACGAAGCTTGATATCATTTTTCTGAAAACCCAAATACATTTTTTAAAATGTAGTCGATCATTTTATGAAATAAAATAAAAATGTGAAATTACCCTATTGGCGCTTTCTACAGCGACGACCAAGCTCGCAGAGGGCTCTCGAGGTTTGATGCACACAAAAACGTCGCTCACCAAATAAATCATCATAATATTAACATTGAATTGTTGTGTGGCAGGTGGGCATAGTTTACACGGCCACGCGCCTGTTTGTGAACCTGAGCCAGGTGCTCACCCCGCTGTACCTGCACCGCACGCTGCACCTGCCGGGCGCCGCGCTCGCCTCAGTGCCCCTCGCCATGTTCCTGGCCTCCTTCGCCGCCAGCCTCGTGGTGCAGCCCATCAACCGCATCATCGGCAGAAAGGTGAGACAACTGCACATCGCTGATACATGCACAGATTACAATAAGTTCTTTGCAAAAGATCAACAAAATAAACTTCTGCTTACCTTTTTATTTGACGGGTCCGTAGTCTAGTGGCTAACACTTCGGACTCGTAAATGGACGGTTGTGGGCTTAAATCCCGTCAGAGCACAAAAAATATACCATTTATATTTTCAAATTTGCTCTTTGCTGGGTTGAAAAATTCACAAACCTTAACCAAAGACCGGTCATCAAAAGGTCCATCCAGCCTTACAGCAACTGGGTCATGCTTGAGAATTGGCGCTTTGTAGCGACGACCAAGCTCTTAAAAGGTCCGATCGATAGCTCAGTTGCTAGAATGCTTGCATTCCATGCTGAGAGCAAGGGCTCGATCCCAACGTGTACTCAGCCTTCACAAGAAACGAGAACCAGCCCCGCGGGAGTTGGAAAACCCCCACTTCAACTGAAAGGGGTTGGTGTGAGGCTGGCCGCCTTACTTGTAAAAATAAATATGTGCAGAAGTTGCACTAAATGTGTAGCTTAGTTGCGTTAAAAGCTCCATTCTAAACTGAAATAAATTATATGACCTGTACGATGAGGCTATATTAATAGTGATGTTGTGACTTGCGTGCCTGCTCTGACATTGTCTCCCCCGCTGGCTTGCAGGGAGCCTACGCCCTGGGGGCCTGCCTGGGCGGGGCTGGCTGCGTGTGGATGTATGCGGGCTTCATCAGCTCGCCTGTTCCCTACGAGATCTACCTCATCGCCGTGCTGTTTGGTGAGTGAGCGTCTGTAATCTAATCTATCTAATCTAAATTGCACAGACATGTAACATCCGGAATTCACATTATAGGGATTTTCACAAGCAGACACATATTGGTTCACGCTTGTACATGATGATGATGATGGATGATTTATTTCCAGTGGCGTCGTTTAATGATCACAGACCATCTCAAGGGCGCCGTGGCTCTTCGAAAACAGCATTTTCTTAAGTCCTCTTCTGAAGGCGATGGTGGGCTGGTCAGAGCGAAGGTCGACAGGCAGCTTATTCCAGGCAACTGCCCCGGCTACCCCAAAGCTCCTGTCCGCAAAGTTTGGATGTGGTTGCTCTTATTGGTTCTTTGATCCTGTTGACAGCAGTAGAGGCAGAGCGCAGTGGTCGCCTTGTAGCGACGTAACATGTAAAAAAATGTAATGTAAACCTACAACATAAAAACTTTAATCTTAAATGAACATACACCCTGCAACTATTACCGACCTTCCCTGAAACAGGGATGACATTGGCAAAGTGAACCATTTTCTACAGCATGGGTGGTCAGCCACATACCAAACTATAAGTCAAGGAAAATAAACAACAAGTTACATTTTGTTACAATAATGTTCTAATGTAATGTATGTTGTCCTCAGGTCTGGGAGGAGCCGTGATGCTGGTGACCAGCCTGGGCCTCACCGCGGACCTCATCGGTCCCGCCACGGACACGGCTGCCTTTGTCTATGGAGTCATGAGCTTCTCCGATAAACTGACTAATGGAGTTGCCGTTGTCATAATCCAGCATCTGTAAGTGTTACCTGTGAAATGTAATGAAATAATATTTTACAATTCTCTTCTTCTTCTTAATCTTGTTCCTCATTGATTGGAAGCAAGTGGAAGCAACCACTCTTCTCCAGTTCCTTCTTGACTGCGCTGCCCGTAGCGCTTCAACCACCGGGGTGCCTGCTGCTGTCTTCACTTGATCGGTCCATCGTGTAGGGGATCTTCCTCTTCCTCTCTTACCCTCCAAGCCACCGATCACAACCAGTCGTTCCAGGCTATCCTCATTGCCACGGACAATGTTCGAAGAACTGGAGAATACGGCATGTGCATAAATTGGCGAAAGTCAAGCCATCCAAAGATAGCTCCCCACAAATGGACTCGTTGGTGAGTGTACTGTCCATGGTATTTAGGACATGCGCCTCCAGCACCACATTTCAAAAGTGTCAATTTTTCCCTTTTCTGCTGCTTTTATGGTCTATGTCTGAGCAGCATAGAGAAAATAGAGTAGACCAGATTCCTGACAAGCTTAATCTTGGTGCTGTTACTCACACCCCGGTCTTTCCATATTTTGTCCAGCTTAGACATGGCACTTTTGGCAGTAGCAATGAGACGTCTGATCTCTCCAGCCAAGTTTCTTCATTGCTAATTTGAGATCCAAGTAATTGTAACTCGCTTATGACATCCAGACCTGGAAGTGAAATTCCAAGATCACCAAACTTTTTTGACGGATCTACAGTCATGATTTTGGTTTTATTCTTCTTCACAGCAACTGGGTCTTGCTTGTACTGGCGCTTTGTAGCGACGACCAAGCTCGTAAACAACACCTCTGCGGCACTTCAACAAGTGTCATAGACCCCTAGAGTACACTACTGGCATTTGAAAAACTGGGAAAATGTTGGCAGAATGCATCTAGTGTGAAATGTCTGTAATTATGATGGTGCTTGTTGCAGGTCTGAGGGTGGGGGGGAGGAGTTCTACCGCTGGGCCGTGTCCCTGAGCTGCGGGGGCGCCGCCCTGCTGGGGCTGCTGGGGACGCTGCTCACCCGCCACTCCCTGCACCACGGTCCGCGCTTGCTTTATAAACTACTTATCAGAATAAAAAATCCCATAGTCAACGCCATCCGCAGATATCTATTCTGAAGCATGACTGCCAATTCGCAAGTACAGTGGAACCTCTCATAAAGAGCATAATTCATTCCAGAGTCTCGCTCGTTATGTGAAACACGCGTTAAGCGAAACAAAGTTTTCCATATAGATCAATGTAAAACACGAAAATGCGTTCCATTCAAAATATTTTATTTCTTAACCTTTGTTCAAATAAAATTACATGCTTATACATTGTTAATGATCATAACGACCTGGATAAAAACATATTTAAAAATCGAAACTAGTTTATTTTTTTACTAATTCATGACAAATAATCAATTATTCTTACTAGAAAGCTGTCTAGAGACATTTGTTGTAGCAGACTCTTTAAAATTTTGTGAAAATGTGACAGCGTTATCATTGAATGTACGATGAAGCAGCTTCCCATGCTTTCAGCATTTATCTTATTGTGCCGGATGATTGTTGCTCTGCTACTTCCTCTTCCTCCACTAACAAACTCTTCTTCATAACTTCTTGCTGTGAAATACGGTCCAACTTCATAAGCTCGTTATGCGAAATGTCGCTCGTTAAGGGAACAATTTTTTCACTTTTTTTTTTGCTCGTTATGCGAATTACTTGTTATGAGAGGTTCCACTGTACTATTTGCTAATGGAAATGAAGTAGGAACCAAGTTCCAAATTTAAAATTTCTCTCGTGGGAGTGATGTCACAGGTCTATGCAGTCTGAGCACTACGATCGTTAGTAACCAAAAAAAAATATTGGTTAGCTGTTTCCCTTACGAACCTGAAGTGCTATTCTGCTGAATTCCTTACGACCTTAAGGCGACGAGATAGTGATTCGCGTCTAAAAGTAAGGTGTACTGTGATTTTTTTTATCTATGGAGTTCCTTCCCAAGCTCTTTATATATGATATCCAAAGTGTAAGGACTTTAGCAGAATAGCGCTTCTGGGCCTGCAGACTCAACAGACATTGCTAAATCCTGCTATATTATAAGTAGTTCTTCTTCTACATAAAAATTCACTCAATCCTACCAATTAAGTACTTATTCAAGGTCAACTTGTACTTGTAACATCATTACAGTGTTGACCTGTATGTTGATAAGTATTGCCCAGACGTTGGATACGATTTATACAATTATTGTGATGGTGTGTGGTTGAGGCAACTACAGGGTGGTAGAGATACTTTTGCGGGGTTTGAATACTTGGTATAAAATAATATTTGCATGAAAACAATTGGAGAATCTGTTCATGAGTGTATACTTCTGAAAAGAGTCGCTAAATCACTGATAACACACCTTTCCGACAGGTCACTAAGGATGGCAGTCCCATACACAGTTTGCTTGTTTAAGAAAAAAAAGTTCCGAATTCAAAATGTTTCCATTTTATTACAAGTTAGTCATTGCGTTTGCTCAGAAGTTTTGTATTGAACAAATCACCAGATGGGAATAGAAAAACAACGTTTTAGCACTGATATAGAGCAAACAAAATAAACAACTGTAAAGGGGAACAAATGTTTGTGATTGTTTTCTTGAAAATCATGTGAGATACTGTCGCTAAGGATATTTTAGTAAACTTTAGAATTTTCTTTTAAGGTGCTGTCACTTCGACACGGCTCATTTTTTTTTTTTTGGCGCGGTTGTTGTGTCAACTTGTCATAGCACTGCTGCCAACCCTCACTGTCAATGATATCTATCACCCATTTTTATTTTTTTCTACCAAACTCATACGAACACAAGCCATAAACCGTTTGTGAGCGCTTACCTTTTTGGTATCTATTTCCCTCACACACGCATTGTGTCCCTAGGTAAGGTTGTGCTACATGAGACATGCTTGTACTCTTGTGTCCCTAGGTAAGGTTGTGCTACATGAGACATGCTTGTACTCTTGTGTCCCTAGGTAAGGTTGTGCTACATGAGACATGCTTGTACTCTTGTGTCCCTAGGTAAGGTTGTGCTACATGAGACATGCTTGTACTCTTGTGTCCCTAGGTAAGGTTGTGCTACATGAGACATGCTTGTGACAGTGTTGGCGGGTGTTTGTTGTTTCAGACGTGAGCGGGGAGCCTGATCAAGAACCCATCATCACTGATCAATAGAGGAGTTTTAAAAAAAACCCTCTGTTCTGTAGTCAATTCCTCACACACACTTACACTAGATTTTGTTTATATAATTCCCAATTTAAACACTCTTTGTTTAGACAACATCTAGAACTGAATCCTGGATTTCTCTTTTACTCTATCCCGCTGTGAACACTACATTGCAAGCCAGAGTGCTGTGTTAGCTCTGCTGTAGGAAAACTCTAGCCATGTGATGATGTTGTGATATGTGACACGTACAGGCCACATAGAGTTCATCCGGTCTCTGCCTTCTATCAACAAACTAAAGATGGAAATCTGGTTTAGGGAAAGCTTGCCCTTAAACATAAACTGCCAGCACCAGATAACTCTTGGTTGGTTTTGCAGATTGGATAGTTCACAGTACTTACATGAGTGTCAATATAAGTATTTAGCCTCAGGAAGCAGAACAGAAACATCACAGTTGGCTTACGTCGACAAAACATTTAATAAATAATTTAACAAATTTCATTAAAAAACAACCAAGTTATTCTTTGCTTACTCTGTGATAATTATTACTGAAGCAATATTCTTTGAATTTATCAAAATACTTCACATATCTTTAATTTTTCATTGTTTTGTAATGTAGAATATTATAACTGTTATTTTTAAAACATGGCCCAAGTTTTGTGAACATTTCTAATCCCCAAATCCTACTAACACATCCGTTAGGCCTCACTGGCACTATTGGTTTTATTTTTGCGTGTATGGGATATTTTGCGTAATTAAAACCATTCTCAGTGCTAGTGAAACTAGAGGGAATGTTAGTAGGATTGGTGAATAAGCGGATTAGTATGAGACATTTTAGTTACTCTTTGATTCACAAAAAGATGAGATTTCTAGTGAGAGATTATACATGTTACGCCCTATGAAAGACTAGAATATGGGAGAGTATTGGTCATGGTCCTGGATGTGTCAGGAAGACGTCTTGCGTGGTCCATGGTTCTGCAGGGAGCTGGTTTGTGAGAGATGTTCGTCAGTGCCTCACTTGATGCACAGTAAACTATCCGCAGTAGAGAATTTCCACTTATATGTAACTGATAAAGCAAAACAACTGTGATATTGTTTTTTATTCCATAAGTAGTTAAATCTAATAGTTTTATTTTAAGAAGAATGTACAAATAAATGAATCTATATTTGATATGAGAACATTGTGTTTTACTCAACAATATTGACGGTTAAAAGAAAATAGGGCATAAGCGACATTTTGGTCGAAAATGAGTTATGAATGCTATCCTACTTAAAATTTTCTGCTCTTTCTAATGCGCTCACGCCCATGGCTCTACGATGACTTTTTTTGTCGTTTATGCCCAAGCAAACAACTGCATATTCGAAGTATGGTTTTGTTGTGACCGATGAAATTTTTGTCCTGAAGGCATATAAGGCATATTGTCATTCCTTGACTTATAGGTTGGTATGAGGCTGACCACCCATACTGTAAAAAATGGTTCACTTTGCCAATGTCACCCCTGTTTCAGGGAAGGTCGGCAAAAGTTGTGGGGCTTATGTTCATTTGAGGTTTGGATTTTATTTGTAAGTACACATTCGGCATTTGTAAGCGCGAACTACACTTGTTGGTTTGTGGGCATACATCTGAGAGCTTTAAATGAATATATCCTTGCAACTTAGATTATAGATTATTATATTATAGATTATAAGGCGCTTGTGAGTGACATAAAATCTCGTGCAATATAAAATCACACCTTTATTTTTTTGAATTCTAGAGCTGTTTTAACTTGAACGAAAAAAATAAATAAAAAGTATACCATTTTTCTGTAATTTCAAACTTTAAACTGCTCTCCTGAACAATTTAGTTTTTGTCGCTTATGCCCTGCATCCTTTTAACCATCGACATGAAGAAGTTCGCTGTTATATAGAATCATCTCAAGGACTGGAGTTGCGCAAGTGAAGCTGCACTGTGAAAAAACATATTTATATTATTGGAAGCTCTGCTTGATGAAATATTAATGTTTGGGATTGTTGATCATATTGTCCCATTGTTGGTTTCTCACGGTTTTAGGACTTCACATCACAAAAGAGATGAGTCTCCTGCGTTCAATACAAGACTGTGTTTCTTTATTTGTTTAAGATAAAATTAATAAGAGAATGGTACAGATGGTTCACCACACTGTTGGCATGTAATTATGAAATATAAGCGCGTCATAGACACATAAAGAGAAAGCTTAACTTGTTTGATTAAATTTCATCTCTTACAATTGAAGACTGCAGGGGAAAAACAAGGAATGTCAGCAAAAATAAGAAAATATGTTCATAAGAAAAAAAGTAAAATCTAGTGGCATCTGTGTGTATCTAGAGCTCTGCAAAATGTGTAATGCAACAACAGTCGCTATCACAGTTTATGGCGGTATTTCTTGTTCTTTGTGACAGGCAATAACCATGATTTCAAATTTTAATTTACTCAATTTTCTTCAACTGACATTCCTTGTTCTTCCCCTATAATCTATAATCTAAGCTGCAAAGATAAGTTAACATTTAAGGCTCATATTAAATGCATGCCCAGACAGGCACATGTAGGTTCGCGCCTAAGCATTCTGCATGCGTGCATACAAATAAACAAAACTTCACATGAACATAAACCTTGCAACTCCTGCTGCTTTTCCCTGAAACCGGGGTGGCATTGGCAAAAGTGAACTGATTTTTACAGCACGGGGGGTCAGCTTCATACAAACATTTCAGTCAAGGAGCACAAAAAATTATAACTGATTTACAAAATAGTTATTTATGCCACTGCCAAGTAATGAGTCTTTTTAACACGAGTGCTAGTTTGTGCCATGAGGCGCAGCCGAATGGCACAATAGAAAGCACGAGTGTTACAAAGACTAATTACGTGCAGTGGCATACAATACTTTTTCTACGACCATGAGAGAATTAACAAAATAGTGAATAATAGTCATTATAATGTACTCGTCCATTTGAAGTAATTAAAACCTTACCTTTGTCAAAACGTGTGATTTATCATTCCCTTCGATTATCTAATCTAACCTAAGTTGTAAAAATAAATTATATTTAGGTTTCATATTGAATTCATGCCCACAAGCCGACACATATGTATAAGGTCGCGCTTTTACATCCTGCATATAAGCTTAAACATTCAAACCCAAAACTCAAATAAACATATGCCCTGCAGTTGTATTGGCAGGTGAACCAAATTTGTACAGCATAGGTGATCAACCTCATACTCACCTATTAACCAAGTAACTTTTTGAGTTTGTTTATTTTTTGCGGTGAAATTTTTTGTACCGTTTTCCTTTCAAGCCTTTTATTTTCCATTGAAAAAAGGAAAGCTTTATTTGGAGCAATCCGATAAATAAATTCGATAAATTTTAGCACTATTAACAATTTTTATTTGACTCTACACATAAAATATACTTATTTATTTTCATCTGAACAGGGCTGAAAGTCTCATCACCACGGTAATTCCTACCTACCGAATATCACTAATATTGTATGAAGCCTAATCAGCTGATCGCTTGCGGCCATCTTGGATTGACAGGTCTTCATACCCCCATACAAGGTTGACATTTGAAATTAAAAAATGGTTCCAATTCTGACAATGCGCATGCGCACATGTTCATTTTAACACGGTTACCGGTTGCATAATGTAACATTATGCAACGGGTGTAGAAATGTATGGCATTGTGATTGCGTTAGCCGTTTTGTAATTAGTAAATTACCAAATGGGAGTAGAAAAAATACTTTAAGAAACACTTTCGAGAACTCCAAAATAAAATTAAACTGAAAATTAATGCCCTAACCACCATTGTTGCAAATAAACCGCCATTTTTTTCAGTCCTTACATACTTCTTTCATTTCATTCAGACTCATAATCTTTTTCATGCACTCTCTCCTTTTGTTATGATTCTGAATATCCCATTCATTCGCTATTTCATAAATTTGATCCATCCATACTTTTCTCGGTCTTCTTCTACCACGGTTTCCATTCATACTCGCAGCGTACACTCTTTGTCAGTATTTCTTCATTGCATTTCGTCATTTCGCCTGTAGACTTCAATTAATAAATAATAACATTAGGATGATTTATTTGGTGAGCGCTGTTCTTGTGTGTATCACACCTCAAGAGCCCTCTGAAACTTGGTCGTTGCTGTAGAAAGCGCCAATTCTCAAGCAACACACAGTTGCTGTAAGGCTGGATGGACCTTTAGTGACCGGTCTTTATATATATTTGGATGACTTATTCTTCTTTTGGGCGCCGTTTAGTGGCTCCAGCCACCCCAAGGGCGCCCACCGCTCACTCTCTTCTTGTGAAGATGGTGGTCTTCAGCTCCTTCCTGAAGCGCTCCTCGCTGGTTTCCGTCCTCAGCTTCAAAGGCAGCCGGTTCCAGCACAACGGTCCCGCCGAACTGAACGCCCTATCCCCAAAGCCCGTTCTGCTCCTTCGAGATGGCATTTTCAGCTTGTTGATAGCATCACTCTGCGCCGAGCGAAGAGTGCACCGCTTATCAAAAATCTCGTCAATCTAATCTAATCTAATCTAAGCTGCAAAGATATATATCATTTAAGATTTATACTAAATGCATTCCCACAAGCAGATATGTATAATTTCGCGCTAACACATGCCGCATGTGGACCTACAATATAAAAACCCAATCTCAAATGAACATAAGCCTTGCAACTCTTGCCGTCCTTCCCTGAAACAGGGGTGACATTGGCAAAGTGAACCAATTTTTATATTATGGGTGGTCAGCCGCATAACAACCTATAAGTCAAGGAACATACATGACAAATTACATTTTTTAAAATCAAAGAATAAAAATAACAATATATACATGGACATAAAAAACTAAATCATAAAACCAAATTCACTTTAACAAACCCTAGCCTCGTCAGCTTACATAACAAAGCCTCGTCAAGCTTACATAATTCGGCTAAGTAAGAAGGGGCCGTTCCTTTGTTCCTTCCGGTCTTTGGTAAAGGAATATGATTTTTTCACCCAGCGAAGGGCGTATTTGATAATATAAATGGTATATTTTTTTGTGCTCCACCGGGATTCAAACCCACAACCTTCCATTTATGTCAGAAGTGTTAACCACTAGACTACGGACCGGTGTAGTAAACTAAGGGTATCTCCAAGAAAATAATACACAGTTACAAGTTCATGATATTTAATTAGCCATTATTATACATACACAAAGAGGTTGTTTCATAGGTACAGCCCACCAATATTAACCAGCTACAGATGTCCCTTCTCCGCCAATAGTGAAGTCCGTATTGTCAGGGTTCCTCGTCAGCACCAAGTTCTTCTCGTTGGCCAGATGCAGCACGGCCAGCAGAGACAGGGATATGCTGAGAGACTCCTTCATGTTGGTGGACAGGCGCGCGGGCAGCTTCTTCATCAGCTGGGAGAAGTTGATTTCCTTGACGACGTCGCTCTCCTGCCCATTCTGGTTGTTCTCCTTGTTAGCTCCCTCCTCGTCCTGTGTCAGCAACTTCCACGTCACGTTCTTCAGCTGCTTCATGTCTATTTTCTTTGCTCGCATCGCGTAAGGAATGAATATTTTCACCACCTTAAAAAACAAACATGTCGTAAAATAATGTTCCCTATCATCTTTCTCTTTTATTAAAATTAATTTGTTAAGATGAATGAAATTCGCCAACCCATTTTTGCCTGGGCAGACACAAAAGGTATTAACATTATCAATTAATAATTCATTATTACATATTTTTATGAATTATCAATTAATAACTACCCAATGTCATCTTTTATATCAGCGTTGCCGGTTTTTGGGTTTGAAATAAACACTGAAATGGGAAATCATGTCTGACACCCTCTGTGGGGATCGAACCCTTGCTCTCAGTATCGAATGCAAGCATTCTAGCAACTGAGCTATCGACCGGACTTTTTACAAACTTGGTCGTCGCTACAAAGCGCCAATTCTCAAGCAAGGCCCAGTTGCTGTAAGGCTGGATGGACCTTTGGTGACCAGTCATTGGTAAAGGTTTATGAATTTTTCAACCCAGCGAAAAGCATATTTGAAAATAAAAATGGTATATTTTTTGTGCTTTGCTGGGACGAGTCCAAAGTGGTCTACAGGTCGGAGGGAAATAGAACCAACATTGTTTTTATTTCAATCCCGCTACTTGAAGTTGCTGACATTATTATTATAACAGGCTACTTTATTTTAAATTACAAATGATAAGAGAGCGCCGTTTTTGTGTGTGTCACACCTCAAAGGCCCTCTCCGATCATGGATAAGACTTTCTAAAAAGGTGTGTCTTGAGTGCTCCGCGAAATAGTAACAGAATTTAGTAAGAGAAGAGTGGTTTACTTTAGCCGGGGGCTCCACCATGTCTGTGTTTCCGTTGTCCAGCATGTTTTGATGATGCACGTCGCCCCCTTCCTCAGGCCAGACGGCTCCATCAGCATCATCACCCTGAAACAGTGGAGTTGTATAAGAGCTGATGCTGCAGCAGGCAGTGTTGTTAGCAGGCCAGAGAGGCTCACCTGCATCGGCATATATAAGTGAACCTGAAGCGCGAAACACAAAATGGAGAAAGCAAGAAAACATAGAATTTGACACGTAAAAACATGTTTTGTATGACTAAACCATTGCAACGTTTGACAGGACTGAGACCATTGAATTATAACATAGGGGAGCGGAAACTAAAGTACTGAATTGGTACATACTTGTTCCCTCTTGCGCTCCTCTTGTGTCAAACGTTGCAGTGGTACCCCGAATGTACGGCGGCAACAATTACAAATATAACGCATAAAATATCACAATGGTTATAATGAAATGAGTGATAAAATTAAAATATTAATATACACTTTGAAAATATAAAAAACACTGGCATCAATTTTGGCGATCACAATATTTATAACGCGTGTTATCTGTCAACTTTAGCTATTTCCGGTCAAATCGGCAGCCATTTTTTGCAATGGTACCAACATTCAAGATTTTTTTTATGGGGTTTTGTTGAGTTTTTTGTACAAACCAAAATGCAACTGTGAAGTTCTTTGTTCTCTTTTTAACTAATGACCATTTTCGTAAGTAAGTTGAGAAAGATATATTTGTCTATTTTCGTTAAAATAACTTCTTGTCCACAGATGTTATTAGTCAATGACTGAGACAAATATGGTCTATATAGTATGCATCAATGCAGTAAGTTAGTTTGTGCTCCTCTATGTTATTACTCAATGGTCCTTGCTCACCTCGTTGGGCTGGCTGTTGGGGCAGTAGGAAGTGTCATTGTCGTTGTTGTAATCATAGTCATGGAGGTCGCTGAGCTGGTGCTCGTTCAGATTAGCCGACGCCTGTTCCTCCCGCAGCGTCTGCAGCACCACGCTCTTCTTCAGGTAGAACTTCCGGAAGTGCAGGAGGTTGAAGCCGCGGTCTATCGGCGTCTTGAAGTTCTTCTCGTTCCACGCCGGCCCGTGCGACAGGGTCTTCCTGCCAATCATGATCTTGGCAGGGACGGCGGGCTCGAACTCTGTGTCTTCTTTGGCGGCCCTGTTGAACATCATTCCTTCCCCCAGGAAGTCCAGCTGCACTTTGTTGCGCGACGGTGCTTTCCTCACTATGACGGCCGTGTTGGTGTGACTGCTCTCTGCTGCTCTAGACACTGCAACACAATGCATGTAATATTACAAGATCTCTAACTATGAAAGCATCTGTAATCTGAGATCCTTATAAAATGTATCCACAATTTAATTTGTTGTGTACGTTCCTTGACTTATAGGTTGGTATAGGTTGGCAGCATTTGAATATTTTTTTCTTACATTTTTAAGTTTTTGTCAAGATATGACAGATGTGAACATAAATTGCTTTAGCTTCAAATGTGAAAATAACAAGCCTAAGAAAGCATTATTGACTTGATTACGTTTATACGTAAAAAAAAGATGCATGAAAAAGGTGATGGATATGAATGAATTAAAAAGGGGTATGTCAGGATAGGCAGAAATGGAGGCAGCTCTGCAGAGGCTCTGTCCACCCTTAGCGGAATGGCGACAGAGTTACAGTAACAGTATACCTTTACCTTTGTTGATATTATTCTTCAACTTCCAATGTGCGGGCCCAGCCCAGGAACCAATCACAGCGCTCGAGTAGGAGTACTCCAAGAAGCCGTCAGCTCGGGTTGACGGCCTCATGTCTACTAGGTGAGCCACCATTTTGGTTTTATCTAAAATATTAAGAATAATGAATTAGGACTTGTCAATGTCTTATGTGTAACCTTCAGATGCTTAACATAGTTCTTGCGGGTCCTCACCCTCCCCTTGGCTTTTACCTTCTCTGTCTACTTCTCCACCAGGATATTCACCCCAAGCATTGGGGTCCTGCCCCTTTAATCACAAGAGCAATAAATAGACGACAATAATTTGAATTCAATCAGCTGATTGCGGCGCTCCAAAAAAGTTCCTTAACCTTTTCGCTTCTGAATATTCTGGGTATATGAATACCCCCAGTAAGGTTTTTCTTTTTTTAAAATACATAAGATTTCCTACCTTCATTGGTTGACAACACTTCAAACTATGTGAACAGTCACATGTATTAGTTATTCAAGAACAAAAATCACAAGGGTTAAGTACATATTTCCACTTGCAGACTTTTGAATCGTTGAACACAGATATCAGGGATAAGTTCAAAGTAGGATGAAGTCTATGATTGACAGCCGCACTGTATGCAAATTTACACTTGACGCCTATGCGTGTCAGCCGCAGTCAAAGGGTGGGAATGAAACATAAGCAAGAAAAAAGCCATGGACCACGGTCAAGACCGAGAAGAACAATTTTAAGCATCTGATTTCAACTTTAATTTGCTTCACAAAAATATCAGGAGTGCATACCCCATTTGATGGCATGTCCCACTGCCTCCAGTTCCTCCTCGTCACTCAGGTCGGCATGGTGGTCATCTGCAAGGGAGAGAATAAGATCAATAACAAGCTGGCACGCAGGACAGCACAGCACTCATCACAGGCCAGGGCTGGAAGTCTCATCACGACGGTAATTTATACTTATCGAATATTGGTAATATTTGTATGAAAACCTGTCAATCCAAGATGACCGCAAGTGAACAGCTGATTAGTCTTCATACAAATACTAGCGATATCGGTAGGTAAGAATTACTATGGGGATGATTACTTTATTCTACTATTTTACTAGAATTACTATGGTATTCCTTGACTTATAGGTTGGTATGAGGTATGAGGCACATAATGTGAATCCCCAATCTTCGCAACTTAGATTTGATTAGACACCCTTCCTTGACTGATAGGTTGGTATGCGGCTGACCACCCATACTGTAAAAAATGGTTCACGTTGCCAATGTCACCCCTGTTTCAGGGAATGTCGGCAAGAGTTGCAGGGCTTATGTTCATTTGAGGTTTGGATTTTATTTGTAAGTACACAATCAGCATTTGTAAGCGCGAACTACACGTGTTTGTTTGTGGGCATACATCTGAGAGCTTTGAATGAATATATCCTTGCATCTTAGATTATAGATAGATTATATTATAGATGAGACTACCAGCCCTGCTGGCTTAAACTGAATGTAGATGACAGCTGAGGGCGCTGCTCCGGGGGCATCATTTTGTTCTTTTTCTACAAATACTTCTCACCAGTGGCGTTGGGTGATTTTTTTCAGAAGGTACGAATTAAATAAACACTTTAATACAAAGTTTTTGCAAAATTTTAAAAGGGAAGCAGATGGGAATCGTTTATTAGACCCTCCGCCATTGCTTCTCACACTTACACAACTCGGCTTCCTTTAAATGAACTCTCTATAAGTATACAAGTGAAGGTTTTACAAGAATGGATGAACAAGAAGGTGGGGTTAGTTGAGTTTAAGCCGTGTAGGTCCATACATGCGCATAATGAGTTACCATTGAAGAAGGCATCGTTGTCATCGGGCATGGGCTCCACATCTGCATCCAGGTCAAACGCCATGGCCTGCTGGGACAGGTTGAGGTTCTTGTTGATCCATTTGGTGGTCTCAGCTTTCCTGGAGAATATGCAAGTATTGTGTAATGCGAAATGTAGAATGCAATGCCCCAGGACACTCCAACAACACTGGCATTGTTAGACATTGTAAATGAGCAAACCCCTGCGGCTTCACCCTTATGAATTAACCTTCTCCACGTCGTAGCTCCGTGCCCTAAGGTGCTTTTATCCCTTGACGCATTCTGCCTGATTTGTTAATGGTTTGTCTATGGATTACCAGATTGACTGTTAAAAAGCTTTCATGCATCCTTATAAAAACAACTAGATTTTTGACTTAGTATTCCACAATCTGAGAAAAATGTGTAATAATAAAATATAATATTAGGATGATTTATTTGGTGAGTGCTGTTTTTTGAGTGAATCACACCTCAAGAGCCCTCTGCGAGTTTGTTCGTTGCTATGGAAAGCGTCAATTCAAGCAAGACCCAGTTGTTGTAAGGCTGGATGGACCTTTAGTGACAGGTCTTCAGTAAAGGAATATGAATTTTTCACCCAGCGAAGAGCGTATTTGATAATATAAATGATATATTTTTTTGTGCTCCGCCGGGATTCAAACCCACAACCTTCCATTTATGTCAGAAGTGTTAACCACTAGACTACGGACCGGTGTAGTCACTTAAGAAGTTGTTTTATATTTTTTGATTCCTTGCGTAATAAGGAAGAATAGTTACGCATTGGCTTCTTCGTCTTCTGGATCCCAGTCCTGGATGGAGAAGCCGTGGAAGGGAGTGCACAACTGGTCCTCCTCTCCAACAACAGCCCACAGCTGGCTCTTCAGATCATAGGTGGCCAGCTCACGGGGGTGCAGAGGCTCCTCCTTGTCTGGGACTGCCTCTAGAAATGGGACATCAGACCTGCAACACATTTTTTTTAATTTACTAGGGATTTACTTTACTGGTCGAAAAAAAATAATAATAATCTGTGTACGCTCTCCTTAATCATATGGCTGTATCAAATATACTTATTGGCCGATTATCATACTCATCAAATCTGCATACAAAATTTCATAAAAATCCGTCAAGCCGTTTTGGAGGAGTGAGACCACAAACACGGTGACATGAGAATTATATATATGTAGATTTAACCGCCTAGCAGGCTTTATACTGCAACAATCTATAATCTAAGTCGCAATGATAAATTGGCATTTAAGGCTTATAGTGATAATTGGCCAATTTAAATAGCACCATTAAATGGCACTAGCCAACCAAACAGTGCTTATATTTAATGCATGCCCACAAGCAGGCATGGAAAGTTCTAGCTTACAAATGCTGCATATCCTATAAATCTATAATCTAAGTTGCAAAGATATATTCCATTTAGGATTCCCCATAAGCCCTGCAACTCTTGTCGACCTTCCCTCAAACAGGGGTGATATTGAAAAAGTTTACCATTTTTTACCTGGCCCTGTAGGAATGAGAGATGCTCACCGCAGGATCAGGCCCAGGGTGTGTGTGCCCAGGGGCAGGATGGCGTTGAAAGCCCTGTAGGAATGAGAGATGCTCACCGCAGGATCAGGCCCAGGGTGTGTGTGCCCAGGGGCAGAGTGGCGTTGAAGGCCCTGTTGGAAGACGTCATATCTCCCGTGGTCGCAGCCAGCTGAGCAAAGAAAGGATCGATGCACTCATTTATCTCCACCTGCAAGCAGTAACCGGCGGTGAGCAAGGGTGATCCATGCCCCAAGGATAATACAATGCACAAATTCTCCTCAATCATGTAAATAGAAAAATATATTATATTTGTTAGGGTTTGGTGGTTCACACTGTGAAAGTCCACTGTATTCATTTTTATTAAAAAAACACAGTTTCAATTCCCTTTTTATTTCTTTTTATTTTATATGCTTTAACGTTTTCGCCTTTTTGGCATCATCAGAAGCTTCTGGGCTTCATCTAGGCTTCTGATGATGCCTTTTGAGGCGAAAACGTTAAAGCATATAAAATAAAAGTGAATTGAAACTGTGGTTTTTTATAAAAATGAAGAAAAATTTATAAATGAAAACTAAATAACTCCCTAGAGGTGCTGTTGTATCTGCCAAACATTTTTCTATTCGCGAGGGGAATTTACGCAATGTGTTATACTCGGGGCGCAGCTGCCAGGTAAGCACAGGTACAGCAGGACAGAGACCTCCCCGTTGAGCTGGTGCTCCACATTGGTGGCCACGGAGCCCTTGGCCGTCTTCTTGCGCTTCTCCTTCTTCTTGTGAGCATCTCCCTCAGCAGCCGCCTCCTCTGCCCCATTGTCATCTTCTCCATCCGGCTTCTTCCCTCGCCGAGCCTTAAATCATTACAATATCATTTTCAGAAAGACAAATACAATGCAAGTCAGGGTTGGGTAGGTATAATACTTGACGTCGAAAATGAGTATTATACCTAGTATTTGACGCGTCGAATATACACGTCGTAAATTAGAATTTACGACATAAACGACACGTCGAAAATTACTAGTGAGTGGAGTTCGGGTAGGAATGAAGGGAAATACATATTTAGTGACATGAATGTGTTGTTTCCTCTTTTATTGTCTTTCTCTTACATGCTACATCTACATTACAAGTTAACAGCGCCATTTAAATATTTATTCTACTTAATAACCTAGGCTAAAACAATGTATTAAATAAACTCAAACACACAGCTAACTCAATGACAGTTTGACAAAGGGCATGTCAATCAATTTGATAAAATAGATACACCTTTGCGGCACTACAACAAGTGTCATAGACCCCTAGAGTCTCTAGAATCTAGGGAGTCTCCCGCACAGGATTTAAAACTAAAAGGAATTAATCATTGACTAATAACATGGAATTAATAGACTACTCATTAGATGGTACATACTAGGGATGGGCGAAATATATCGATATATCAAAAGTACCGATATTTTCTCTGAAAAATATCGATATTTTTCTCGATATTAGACGGCAGCCTCTGCGTTTGAAAGAAAACGGCTGATGTTTGGGATGTACTTAAGCATACAAACGATGGAATATATAAAAATTAAAAAATCAAATTATATAGAAAATGTCTTTATTTATTTTTGCAGAGTGCTAAAACTGTAAAAATAAATACTTCACAATACAAAAAAAGAATCCCAAGATTATCATTTCCTCAAAATTGCTTGAAAAAGGGTGTTATTGTGGACGTTTTTTTTGGTATCCACGCTTAACAAAATAAATTTAAAAAAAACTGACCTGTAGTTTAACTTGTTATCTCAATTTAAGGAGTCTTAAATTTGGTTATTTTTAGCCGGAAGAATGTAAAAAATATATATTTAAAATTTAATTACTTTTTTCCATACAAATTGAAGCAAATCCCGCCGCTAGGGGATTTATTTGTCAGTCGTGAGCTGTCATCCGAGCGGAACGCACGTCAAATTTGCGGACACTATAGAATACGTCAAAAAAGTGGAAAATTTTGAGTTTTCTGATAAAAAATATAAAAGGTGCTAATATATTTGAAATAAATCGTGAGTAAAACCTTTATTCTTCATTTTTACTTTTATTTTGGATAGTTTTTTGATTTTAAAAGAATTTTGTGGTGCTGCCAGGGCTGCACGAAATGTTAGTAAAATATTCGTACATAAGACGTATTTGTAAACAAATAAAAAAAACTTTAATACCAATACGGTTTTGTTGACTTGCTTGAATTGACATTATGTTGCAGATGGGACACAAAAAAAAACCGACAAGCAGTAGCTCCAAGCAAAAAAAAGTTTTAAAAGCCGCCAGGGAAAAATTACGATTTATTCAATCTGGGAGTCAAACCACTGCTGTCGATCAAAATATTGTAAGAGAAAGGTGCAAAGGCATGTGTATATTTTCTTACATTTACACAAAGTTTTTTTTAAGTTACTTTTTTCAAGTATAAACTAAATATGTACACCTTAAATTAATAAAAATGTTTTCATCAAAAAAGTATCTTATTTGAAAAAAGTATTTAGAAGATACGTATCTTGTATTTAAATGCTTTTTTCAAAAGTATCTTGTATCTCAAATACTTTTCTTAAATTATCTTGTATTTCAGATACTTTTTATGAGGTATCTTGTACATCTCTGATATTATATAAACAAAAAGAAGGTACCAACACCTCTGCGGCACTATAACAAGTGTCATAGACCCTTAGGGTCTCTTGAATCTAGGGAGTCTCCCGCACAGGCTTTCTTAAAAAAAAAGTACCAAGTACAGTTTACAAATAGCAAACAATTATGGTATCACTAATACATAACATATAAACAAAAGGAAGGTATCCAACTTAAAATAGAAGAAGAGAAACAACTTTCAATTCTAAGAAGAAAAAATTACAATTTCTTTGTTATACATCTACATATGCATTTATTCTGAAATCTATAAACATAATTCTAGTCTACCTATTTTGCGCTTGGACAGTCATTGATGCAGTATGGAATGGTCGGATGGGGCGGCACATTTAAAACAACACTCGAGCCTCTTAGGGTGGTGCAGAGAATGGTTATCAAAATAATGTTAAAGAAGCCTTTCGACTATTCCACATTGCAATTATATCATGACTTTCCGGTGCTAACAATTGACCAATTGTATAAGAGAGCGGCTCTCTACCAAGTTCATAAGGATTACTTTATCCACGGATATAATCCGGGGGATATTGTAATCCCGAGTGGTAGATCGCGTAGAGAGTCGCTTCTAATCAAAGTTCCTAGAAAGAATACAGCAACCGGCCAACATCACTACGATTATTTGGGTGTAAGGTGGTACAATGCACTTTTTTCCAGGTATAAGCATGATAAGCACGCAGATCCTAGGGCCATTAAGTACATGATCAGCAAATATTTGAAGGAGGTGTAAATAGTTGAGTGTTTATATTTGATTGGTTTTTTGTATATTATTCTTATCATTATTATTTTTGTTATTTTTTTCATATATCTACATGTGTGTATATATGTATAATTCCTATTTCTGTATTTTCTATTTAAACATGTTACCTCTTTATGTTATTTTACTTTATTTTTTGTCTTTCTGTTTTTGCTGAGTAAATGACTAAATGGTGTATATATTATTTTTGTTTTTTATGATTTTTATCTATTAAGTGATTAATTTTAAGTTAAGATAAGTTGGAATCCTCCCCAAAACACAAGCTATGCTTACTTTGGGGAGTATTTATTGTAATTAGATTTTTAAAATTTATTTTTATTGTAATACTTTGTACATATTGATAAAAAACAATAAAGACCTTATGATTATGAATTATACAAACGCAACGTAAAGCAAGTTCTTGAAAGATACATAATTATGAAATATTCAAAAGAAAAAATGTACTAAATCCTTTTTTCAGTTTCAACCTCGATTATTTTTGATAAAAATGCCCATGTGGCAACACACATTAGCGTGATTTGAACGATACACGGCAGCGCCGCGCCTGAGCAGTCTGGCTTACGTACCTGCCTGGCTAAATACCTACTCAGCGATACACGCGGACGCGTGGGCGGCCCTTAATCGATATTGTTTTTCAAGTATCAAAAACGATATTTTTTTGTAAATGTGACTTTATAGGTGGTTGTATTTGGAAGCCAACATTTTTACGTAGCAAATCAAATGTTTCCTCTTCTCCCCCCCCCCTCAGTCGACAAACTTTATTTAGCAAAAACTTTCAAAATTTTAAGCCGTTGCCCGCCAAAAATTTCGAAATTTTGAGACCTTACCCGCCAGCGACCGATATTTTTTTTTGGAAAATTTCGATATTTTTTATCATCGATATATCGAAATATCGATATTTTTTCCTCGATATATTTCGATAGTGTTCAAAAATATCGATTCGATATAAATCGATATTTTTTTCCCATTTGCCCATCCCTACCTCATGCCACTTCACGCAGGCAAGACAGCTACTACGCATGACAGCAGAGGAGGAAACGGAATGGGTGAAGGGAAGTAAGGCGGAAATATTTGAATCATACGAAAATATAACTTCAATTTTCGACACCAATTTTCGACGTTTTCGACATATTCGACATATTCTACACGTATTTTCGACGTGACGTGTCGAATATAATTTTCGACGCGTCGTTACCCAACCCTGATGCAAGTTATCTATTACAATATAATGCAAGTTATCTATCTATTCTATGACCGGTCCGTAGTCTAGACGTTAACACTTCTGACTCGTAAATGGAAGGATGTGGGTTCAAAGCACAAAAAAATATATACCACTAGCAGACCAAACCGCGCTCTCGCACGGTTGGCTGCTAGGCCCTCCGGGCAGTTTAAAGTCCGGCTTCGCCAGCACACTTTACCCTTGCTTTGATTTTTAAAAGATGCATGAGAACTGACCAACAACAACAACAAAAAGTGGACAATTTTATGGTAGAATCCCAGGCCTGATCGTGCTACTTCCTATTGTTGTGCAGGTGCTGAAGTCTTTATCCTGCTTTTTATTTCTGCTCTTTATTTTTCTGGTGATGGTTTATAATGATGCTCGACACGATCATTATCAATTAAGTGTATAACTTGTATTTTCTGCTCTTTTTCGTTTTGCTGGTAATAGTATCTTAAGCGTACCTGTGTTGCTTGCAATTGTCTTATAGTGGCATGAAACATGACTGCGTTTGCCATACGGCATTGTTTTGTTGGTACTGGTGCTTTTGTTTTTAGATTGTTCCAGCTGCTCTTATTGTCATGAAATGCCTTCAAACTGCTCGTCCTGCTCTGAATTATCTTTTGACATCTTAAAACTGGTTGTGATAGTTTTTACGATATTTTAGTGTCTGATACTGCTTGGTACCTGAAGATACCTTAAAATGCCTAAACTCACAATCTACAAAAAATCTAAGTATGGGAAAACGTTCGACCTATCGACAGAACTCTAAGAAAAAAATGACTTTTGAAAATTAAAAAAAAAAACTTTTTAACTTTTTTTATTTTTATATATAAGACACTTTGTATGAAATTTTACTTTTTAAATATTTGTTCAAAGAAATTTGCCGCAGAAAAAAAGTTTCTTCCAACATTTATGGTATTTACTAAAATGCATTTTAAATTCGAGTATGAGGCCTAGACATTCAAAATGGCCGCCTGCAGAGCAATATATTTTTTTAGTTTGTATGACGGGTATGCAAAATATACACTTGGTGTGATTATCTGATTACATATCTTTACATTTTGAAAAATTAGAATTGTAAATGTATCATCAAAATAGTTGATTTTTTTACTTATAAATTTGACTTTTTGGTGAAAATCAGGTTTTTCAAAATTTTGTTTGAAAAAATTTGTCATTGAAAAAAGTTTTCTTGAAAAAAATGTTTACATAAGCAAAACCAAATTGATGATTGAGGAAAAACCTTCAGACTTTTAAAATAAACGCCAGGAGAATGTTTAATATTGGAGAAACCAAAAAAAACGTATGGCAGCTACTCTTAATCCTTCATGTATTTTTTGTTTTTTTTTGAAAATATGTAAGTCTGTTTATGTTTAGGTGGCATGCTTAATTTCAATGTTCCAACTTAATGCATGCGCCCGTTGTGCCACCTGAAAGTTATTGTTTTTTATTCTTTTCTATGTAGGTATTTACAAATTTTGTTTGAAGAATTTACTTTTTGCGAAAAAATTTCTTCCAAAAGTTGTTAAAATTACTGAGAAGCATGACTGTTTCGAATATCAAGCCTGTAAATTTAGAATGGCCGCCAGCGGCAAGATTTCAATTTTCAGTCTGTATGGCAGGTAAGCGAAATATGCACGTGACGTCATCCGGACCCTGACAGTTGTTTAGCCACTGACATTTTATGGGGGTGTGCAAAATTTCAGCATCGTGCTGCGAACGGTCTGGGCGCCTATAATGGTACAAATATACAAACAAACAAACGGACAAACAAACAAACAAACAAACAAACACCAAAAATTCTGGAACGTAGCGTTAGTTCAGTTTGTCAATAGAAACACTTGTTAGAAAAACATTTTTGCAAATTCGAAAAAAACAGACGCAAATACCCTCTCCTTTTTTATATATAAGATTTATATTTTAAAATACGCCCTTAGCTGGGTGAAAAATTCATATCGACGGTTAAAAGCTAATAGGGCATAAGCGACAAAAACTAATTGTTCATGAGAGCAGTTTAAAGTTTGAGATTGCAACATTGCTTACAGCAACTGGGTCTTGCTTGAGAATTGGCACTTTCTACAGCGACGACCAAGCTCGCAGAGGGCTCTTGAGGTGTGATTCACACAAAAACCGAGCTCACCAAATAAATCATCCTAATATTATAATTACTATCAGTGCTATGACCGCGGATCCGCATTCTGTGCACACTGGAGATCAAAGAAAATAATACAGACAACAAAATTAAAAAAAAATGATGATTATTTTAAAGTTTTTGTTGACATGGATCACTATAATGAATCAGCGTGTCAGCCACTGACCTGCGCCACTTTGGAGAGCCCCCCCGCCATCTTGAGGGCGTCGTCGTACACAGCATCCACACGGAAGGAGTAGATCCTGGCAGAGGCGTCCAGCGTGGTGGAGGCCATTTGCAGGTTCTCCATCTGGGAGTCGTGCTTGCGCAGCATGGCCGTCATGAAGTCTATCAGCTGCAGGTTCCACGCGTTGCCCTTGTTGATTTTCTGGAGTAACAAGCATCACATCAACCAACAACAGTTCACTTGGCATCATTGACTAATCATATCTGTGGACTAGAAATTATTTTAACAAAAATAGACATCATATAATACATCTGTTTCAACTTACTGACGAAAATGGTCATTAGTAAGAAAGAGAACAAAGAACTTCACAGTTGCATTTCCATGTGTACAAAAAACTCGGGCGAATGTAAAAATGTTCCTAGAAAGTTGGTACTATCTAATCTAAGTTGCAAAGATATGTAACATTGGGGATTCACATTACATGCATTCTCACAAGCAGACACATATGAGTTTGTGCTTGCGCATGCCGTATGTGAAATCTCAAATGGACATACACCCTGCAACTCCTGCCGACCTTCCCTGAAACAGGGGTGACATTGGCAAAGTGAACCATTTTCTACAGCATGGGTGGTCAGCCGCATATCAAAAAATTGCAAATAACAATGGCTACCAGTTGACAGATAAAGCGCGTTATAAATATTGTGATCGCTAAAATTGACAAATTTTAAAGGGAAAAGGTATTATTTTAAGACATGGCATGTGTTATAATTGGTTATCAAAACACAAAATGGATTTTGAGAAAATGGCCTTATTTCGTATGACTACACCACTGCAACGTTTGACAGGACTGAGACAAATGCGAGTATGTATCAGTGGTGAAGGGTGCCATACAAGCCGATTCACATCGGTTTCCCATTGATTTAAAATGAGGCAAAAATGATAATAAAGTAGACTGCATGGTTTCAATGGGGAAAAAATATGTATTGTTTCTTTGGTTTTGAATGTATTTTTTTACTTTGTGCCTATATTTTTTAACTAGGTAACGCAACGCAATGCAACTAAGCTACACATATAGTGTAACTTCTTGCCGCGTTATCCCCGAAGGGGTCGCATGTGGCGAGTTGAACCTATTTATTTTTACAGGTAAGGGGGCCGGCCTTACGCCAACCACTTCAGTTGAAGTGGGGGTTTCCCAGCTCCCGAGAGTGCTGGTACTCATTTCTTGTGAAGGCTGAGTAAACCTTGCCGGTATTTTATTTTGGGATTTGAAATAAACACCGAAACGGGAAATCATTTCTGACACCCTCGGTGGGATTCGAACCCGAGCTTTCGGCATGGAATGCAAGCACTCTACCACCTGAGCTATCGACCGGACAGGTACTTTGTTACATCATTTTAAAAGGGAAGCCGATGTGAACCGGCTTGTATGGCACCCTTCGCCACTGGTGTGTATCAATGCAGTGATTTAGTTTCTGCTCCTCTATGCTATTACCCCATGCTTGGCATCATAACAAATAAAAATCTCAGACTGAAGTTCAGTAGAGCGTCCATTATGCTGACTTAGAGCTCGTTCCCACTTGTCGGGTGTCGGATCCGTATATTAATCGGAGGTTCCAGTGGCAGAACATTATGTACGAAGCTATTCACACTTATCGGAAACCGATTTTGTCCGAAATCTTCTGCCACTGGAACCTCCAATTAATATACGGATCCGACAGTGGGAACGAGCTCTTATTGGGAGACAAGAGTGTTTAATATTTAATCCTGGTAGCTTTCTTGTCATCTTGAAACCATCGCCAGGCAGTATCTGTCCATGCATAGGTGCATCATTGCTTCAGGTATATTTTTATCATTTTCTGAGACACTAGATGAGGTGCTGGTGACATCAGCTTTTCAGCTACAATATCCCTGTCCTGGGCTGTAAGTCTCTTACACCACAGTAATTCTTACCTACCGAATATCGATAATATTTGTATGAAGACCTGTCAATCCAAGATGGCCGCAAGTGATTAGTCTTCATACAAATATTACTGATATTTGGTAGGTACGAATTACTGTGGTGTAAGAGACTTACAGCCCTGCTTCAGTAAAATAAATAATAGTTTAAATGATGAGTTACATTTTCTGCGTAGAGCTTGAGGCAGCCCTGGAAGTGCTCCTTCTGCGGGGAGTTGATGCTAGGCGTGGTGCTGGAGGAAGTGGAGGAGCGCGGGGCGCTGAACTGGGAGGTGGCGCGCCGCTGGTCCTCCAGCAGGTAGGCGGCCCTCTCCGCCTCGTCATCATTCTCATCCTAAACACACAGTTTGACAGTCTTCACACAATATATCCTGTTACAAACTATGAGTTTGTGTGTACATGTATCTAGGTAAGTGCGCCTAAGCATGATGGTGTGTGTCCAACAATCTGGAAGTGCAGGAGTGATGTTTTCCGGGATCTCTTGCCGTGTTCTGTGGGAGCTGGAGCTTCCGGACGTTTCGCCCATTTCTACGATGTGCTTCTTCAGCGTGAAGTATGATGATGAAGATGATCTTGATGAGAACTGTGATGGTCAAGATCAAGATCATCTTCATCATCATACTTCACGCTGAAGAAGCCCATCGTAGAAATGGGAAAAACGTTCGGAAGCTCCAGCTTCCACAGACCACGGCAACAGATCCCGGAAAACATCACTCCAGCATCATCAGCCGGCCGTGTAAGCCTAAAACTCTAATTCAATCTGGAAGTATTTTAAAAAATCCATTATAGAAGCATATGGAATAATCTAGAACTAGCAAGAATTGTCTCTTTCGTACCTATATGTACGAGCCGCAATGGTGCGGAGAGCCAGAGACGCTTGAAACATTGTGACGCGAAGTCGATAGAGCTAGAGAAGTACTGTAGAACCGTATATATTGTGCAAAATAAATCCTGTTAAATAATTCACCAAAGGTCTATCCAGCTTTACAGCAACTGAGTCTTGCTTTTGTAATCAACCCTTTTAAAGGATGAATAAGCTCACAGAGTGCTCTTGATGTGAGATTCATACATAAACAGCTCTGATCAAATAAATCATCCAAATATATGTTTATTTATTTGCACATTCCTTATTCCTGTTCCATAGAGACTCACCTCTTTGCTGCCCGCATGTACGGAGGCACGGCTGAACACCCGGCTCCGTCTCTTGGGGCTTCCCTGGGGCTCCTCCATGCTCAGTGCGGGCGCTGCAACCATCACAACACTCCATCATGCTGCACAGACTGGCTTACAGGACATGGTAAGGGCAGGGCGCCAAGTTTACTACCCAAAAATACATGGTCACTGCAACGATCAGCAGGGGCGCTGCTCTGGTAGCTTTTACAGAAACACTGCTTACAAGCCCTTAACCATTGACTTATGATAAAATAGACAATATATATTGACTGTTTCAAGCTACTTACGAAAATGGTCATTAGTAAGAAAGGGAACAAAGAAAGAAAAAGAACTTCACAGTTGCATTTCCATGTGTACAAAAAACTCTGGCGAATCTAAAAATGTTTCTAGAAAGGTGGCAGCAATGCCGCGTGCGAACTATGCCCGGAGTAGTCCAAACATAGACGCATGCGGATAAATCTTGTGATCAATAAAATTGACAAAGTTTAAAGGAAAAATGCATTATTTTAAGATATTTTGGCATGTGATGTAATTGGTACGTCAAAGCACGAAATGGAGAAAGCAAGAAAACATCAAATTTGACATGTAAAAACGCGTTTTGTATGACTACACAACCGCAACGTTTGACAGGACCAAGAAAAATGTGGTAGATAGTATGTATCAATGCAGTAAGCTAGTTTCTCCTCCTCTATGATATTACTCAATGCCATTAACAGTTGAGAGAGAAGTATAGGTCTACCATTGGATGTTGGGACCGAGACACAAATGGAGAGGTTCTTTCCCATATGAATACCAGAGACAAACTCCTGATTTCCATCAACAGGCAAAAACTGGCTTACTTCGGCTACATAATGAGAAGTAGTCCCTCCTGCATCTCATCATATAGAGAAGTATTGAGAGAAGACGAACTCCAGATTCAAGAACATCTTGATTGAAGAACCTGAGAGTGGGTTGGCAGAAGCACAAGATCCCTCTTTCGTGTCGCAGTATCGAAGGTGCAAATCGCTATGATGATCACCAATCTTCACTGAAGAGGCACAGGAAGAATAACAGCAAAGTCAAGAAAGATAATGTTGATGATGATGATGTCTCCATCCTTCCGGGCTTGTAGGCCATGTTCAATATTGTCATCTGAATTCGGCCATGAAAGCCTTAAAACACTTATCAAGAAAGATAGTTTCCAACAAGGCGCAGACTTGTGGAGGCCGCGCAGGACACAGCTCGACTTATAAAATTACCAATTAAGTCATTCAATGACTGTCTCAGTCAACAATTTGAATATAAAAATCATAACAAATCCCAGGAGATACTGTGAGGTGTAAAATCTGACGTATCATAACACATGTGAATTCTTAATGGTAATTATATTTTTAAGTTACCCAATGTAGACGTTTCCCACGTATTTATTTCAGTTTTGAGTTCGAAAAATTTAATCAAACGGTTGAAGCAAATCAGTTTAGTTCGGCAGATAATTTTCTTATTTTGTTTGAAATGGTTTGAATTAGGGATGAGAAGAAATATCGATATTTTTTTTTATGCGTTTCTATGGTCTTGCGGCGATGACTAAGTTCACAGAGGGAAATAAATCATTCTATTACTATTATTTGTAGACCACTTATATCTAGATGTGATTTATAATATTAATATTATTCCCTCTTCTCTCCCGTGCTTACGAGTTTTTTTGGAAGCCAAAAATTTTGACCTTTGCAAATCATCTGCCCCCGTCGATGGATTTTTTCAGGCAAAATTTTGATGTCCTCTGATGTGATAAATATTATTTTTCAGAATCTTTAATGTTTTTTTTAATGTAGATATTGTTTGCGATATTAATTTCAAGATCGATACTATTTTTTATATTTATAAAAATATCGATATATTTTTCCATATTGACCATCCCTAGTTTGAATCTGGAAGCAGTGCTGCCAACGTGCTCCACATGAACTTTGGAGTTTTTTCTTCTTCTTCGTGATTTTCGTGAGCGCCAATGTCATTTTGGTAAAAAAATCTCAGCGACAAACGTCAGTCTGTCTGCCTGGTTGCTAAAGACTGCCGTTTTAGCAACCAATAATAACATATTTATTTCCCGTGTACGTAGCAACCAGCCGTGTGATAACACAATTTTGTCTATGACAATTGACAGCTGCTAATAAACGTCAAAGTGACATTGACAGATGATAAATAAGATGCAGAAGTAAATTTGCATGATGTGCGTATAAACATTATGTAAAAATGAAATATAATATTTTAAATAACGTGATACAACGCAACGTAGCGCTGCACAACAGATTATGATAAGCCATGTTTCCCGCCATCGGGCTCTGTCACTTCTGCGAGTCCCACGGCCCGTGCGTCGTGTTCTGCACTGAGGAGGTGGGCGAGGCAGCCGCGCCTGCGCAGCGCTCCCCCGCGCCCCCCTCCACGTGCAACGCGTGCACCTCCCTGGGCGGGGGCGCGTGCTACAGCAGCAGGGACAGGGAGGGGCGCGCCTACTGCAGCAGACAGGCAGCGCGGGGGGAGGGCAGCGAGCTGCTGCTGCGGCAAGCCTGCGTGAGGAGCCTCAGCTGTGAGGTGAGGGGAAGAAGGAGGGCAGCGAGCTGAGGTGGTGGGGGTGCCATTGTAGCAGACGCCAGGGATCAAGGATGATACACAAGAGGGATAAAACATCACTGACTAACCCACTGACAGTCCGGTCGATAGCTCAGTTGGAAGAGTGATACCATTCCACCCCGTGAGCTCGGGTTCGAATCCCACCGAGGGTGTTAGAAACGATTTCCCGTTCCGGTGTTTATTTTAAACTCCATAATAAAATACCGACATGGTTTACTCAGCCTTCACAAGATATGAGTACCAGCCCCCTCAGAAGCTGAGAAAACCCCCACTTCAATTGAAGTGTTTGGCGTAAGGCCGGCCCCCTTACCTGTAAAAATAAATAGGTTCCACTCGCCAAATGCGAAACCCTTTGGGGATAACGTGGCAAGAAGTTACTCTATATATGCATCTTAGTTGCCTTACAAAGGTACCTTAAATATATTGGACCCCAAATTGTCCTGGGGCGTTGAAGCTTAGTATGGGACACAACTGTCACCTGTTTTATGACACATTGTCATAAAAGGCGCTATATAAATTCTGTGTTTATTATTATTATAACTGTCAAGCACGATGGTGGTGTAGACTTGAAAAATATCTTCTTACTTATTCATTTCGATGCCTAATAATTACACATGCTTTAGAATATGGTTCACTTTGCCAATGTCACTCCTGTTTGAGGTAAGGTCGGCAAGAATTGCAGGGTGTATGTTCATTTGAGATTTGGGTTTTTATATTGTAGGTTCAAATGCGGCATGTGCAAGCGCCAACTTGTACGTGTCTGCTTGTGAGAATGCATATAATGTGAATCCCCAATGCCACATCTCTGACCTTTGCCCACAATGCGTTGCTCACAGTGGCAGACAATGCGCTGGTGTTCTTCAGCGTGAGACTTCTCTGTGAGACGTGGTGTCAGGTGTGTTGTATTGCAGGTGAGCAGCAGCACGGACAATGCCCTGGTGTTCTTCAGCGACACAGCCAGAGGCAACGTCCTGAGCTGTTCCTTCAGGCTGCAGGACACGCAAGCCCGGGGCCTGCAGAGGTGCTTTTCATTTGTGGTGCTCATGCAGGACAAGATGCTCCTGCTCAACATCATCCCCTTCTTGTCCAAGCACTTACAGGTCTGCACCCTGGGTAGTCACCCTCAACCTTCCCATTACTACTCTAAGCAGGGGTGTGCATCCCATACAGCCACATGCGCTTAATAGGTAGGCAGTATATGGTAAAAAAAAACATTTAAGCTTGAAAATTTAAGTTCAATTGGAGCCATCATTAGCACTTCAGTCAATTTCAAATTAGTTATTTTAAGCTTTGGGTTCGGTTCTGACGAGTCTTCTTTGATGATTAGTCAAAGTAATCAATAGATCTCTGTGAAATCAGGAATTTGTGAGAAAATATTTTATTTTCTCTATACTTTAGGAAAAAAATATGTGTAATGTCAACTTAGTATGCATGCGAAATGTTTTCTTTACGTTGACTTCTATTTTGACTTAGTAAATACTTTGAGATTCGATAGTTAATAAGATATTTTATAGTGTTTATCATTTTATGAATTTTTGGACATTAAATGCAGTACTTTAACATCTGTAGAATTTCAAAAGCTAGGACCTCATCAGCCTAGTGAATAGTGTTTTTTTTTTTGTTCCTGTGTCATGACTCATGAGGTATAATATATACCTCAATGGACTGTGTCCTCAAAGGACTTGTGGAGTGCATGGTCAGGTGAGCATCAGATTGTCATTCAAGGGCATCTCCTCTCCTTGATTTGGGTTAGAGCCGCTACTGGTTGTGAACATGGGTATAATGCATCAGCCTGTATCCTGGGGTATGCTGGTGTTGCAGGAAGTGTCCAGCGAGCTGCAGACCTTGGCCAGCGCCACCTTCTCCAGGGATCAGGCCGTCTGCTCCCAGAGGACGCTGCGCCTGCAGACGGGGAAGATGGAGCAGAAGACACCCAGGTCTCTCGTGCAGCTGACAGGTCACTACAGCCACATCTAATATCATTCCAATTATGCGGAAGCTGCACTGGCTTGGGTTCTCAGAAAGAGCATGCGGTACAGGCTGTGTGTCACGTACTCAGGGTACTGAAACCGAAGTTTAAATATTTCCGTATACTTTTACTTTACTCAAGTTTTGCTAAACATGCAACTCGTACTCGGGGTACAAGAGAGCAGTGTAATATTTGAGATTGCAGAAAAATGGCATAACTTTTTTATTTTTTGTCATATCTTTCAAATCAAAACAGCTCTAAAATTTAAAAAAATAAGGCATTTATTGGCATTCCTATGTTCCTGTATTACAATGTTATACAAAAAAAATTATGTCACATGCGCCTTTAGGACAAAAAAGGACAAAATCTTGTCCGTTACACCAAAACCATACTTTAAAAAACGCAGTTGTTTGCTTGGGCATAAACAACAACAAAAAATCATCATAGAGCTATGGAAGTTAGCGCATTAGAAAGAGCAGAAATTTTTAAGTAGGATAGCATTCATAACTGATTTTTGACCAAAACGTCGCGTATCCTTTTAACCGTCGATATGTTTGATTTGTTTATATTTTCTTTTATTAATTTGTATTGTTGTTGTGTACCCCCTGCAGGAAAGCAGAATGTGTTTTCGTACTTACACACTAAGTTCAGTTGGATTCTGTCCTCGGCGAACAAGATCTACCAGGAGATCAGCCGGCCTGCAGCACACGAGACAGAGGACAGTTCACACCGGGCCAGTAGCTTGGAGCCCTCCACTCTCCGGCAGCTGCAGGCCTTCCTGGGGCAGGAAGTGTTCCTGTGTGTATTGTACTGCACACTCATCGGCCTGCAGGTCCTTAAAGCACAGCTGCCCAGTTGTGTTTTCCTTTTCACTTGTCTCTACATTAAACGGACCATTCAGTAATAGCATAGAGCAGAAACTAACTTCCTGCATTGATACATATTATAGCCCACATTGTCTCAGTGCTGTCAAACATTGCATTGGTGTAATTGTACAAAATAAGGCCATTTTGTCCAAATGCATTTTGTATTTCGACACACAATTATAACACATGCCATAATATCTTAAAATAATGCCTTTTCCCTTTAAAATTCATCAATTTTAGCGATCACAATATTATACCTCGTGCTATCTTTCAGCTGGCAGTCATTATTATTTCATATTTGCAATAGTACCAACTTTCTAGGAACATTTTTAATAATGCCTTTTTCCTTTCAACTTCTCCTATTTTATCGATCACAAGATTTATACCGCATGCTTCTATGTTTGGACTGGTCTGGGCCACCTTTCTAGAAACATTTTTACATTCGCCGAGTTTTTTTCTACACATGGAAATGCAACTGTGAAGTTCCTTGTTCTCTTTCTTACTAATGACTATTTTTGTAAGTTAGTTGAAACAGATATATAATGTCTATTTTCGTTGAAATAATTTCTAGTCCACAGATAAGTCAATGCTGCCTACTCAATGTAGATACCTATGTATGTAATTGCAGATTATTGTGCGAGGAGATTCAGCCAAGTGTGAAGGCATTGTGCTGGTCCTCAGCTCCCTGCTGCCAGAGTCTGCAGCTCGCTGCTCCTACTCAGAGTACGTCCCTGAGAGTGAGTCCCGGCTGTTCTTCTGCAAGTCCAGCGTGGCTGTTCCCCAGTCCTGCGCTGCCATCTGCAGGATAGACCTGGTGGAGGAGACAGCCGTGATGCACTGGGCACAAGGACTGCCCAGGAAATGTAAGCTGAACCTGCCTGTGTTCCGGCACATTGATGGCGAGCTGGCTTGTGGAAATGAATACCACAAACATAGTTGATTAGCAGGCGCGTCTATAGGGTATTGGAAAATACATTTCAGTTTTTTTTTTTTAAATAGATTTGTGAAGAGGAATGCAACTCACCAGCCTATTCTGCCTGGCCAGAAACAGGTATTAATATCATCAATTAATAATTCATTATTGTTTATTTTGATGAATTATTAATAATAATTACCCAAAAACATCTGTTGAACCAGAGTCAAAGTTATGGTCAAATGACCCAGGCGGGGATCGAACCAACATTGTTTATTCCAAACACACTAGAAAGATCAGCCCACTTGGCCCCCTCGGCCATAACACCAACAATTTTCTCCCATTTCTTTAAAATAACTCATTTGAAATTGACTGAAGTGCTATTGATGACTCCAATCGAACTTAAATTTTGAATTTTAAATCTTAATATCAAGCTTAAATGTTTTTAGCGCATGTAGTGAGTGTTCCTTCCAGGGCCCACCCTGATGAGTAAGACTGTGAGCGCCGTCAACGAGAAGGGACTCGCAGATGCCGTCCTGGTGCAGTACCTGCAGGGCCTCAAGGCTGAATGGTTAAAGTAAGAACACACATGCATACATTCATTGTAATGGGTATTATCATCATGTTCTTGTTGCCAACCAAAACCTCTCTTAAAACAGGATGAAATTAAATCTGTGCTAAGATGGTCTCACATACATGTTAATCAGGAGGATTTATTTTCAAAATCACGCATAATGGAGAGTGCTGTTTTTGTGTGTGTCACATCTCAAGAGCCCTCTCCGATCACCGATAAGATTGTTTAAAAATGTATCTTAGACAAGTCTGTAGTCTAGTAGTAACGCTTTGAACTCCTAATCGGAAGGTCGTGAGTTTGATTCTCGGCGGAGCACTAAGAAACATTTATATTTTCAAAAATGCTCTTTGCTGAGTTGAAAAATTCATTGCTTTTACCAAAGACCGCTCATAAAAGGTCCATCTAGCCTTACAGCAATCGGGTCTTGCTTTGGAATTGGCGCTTTGTAGCAACAATCAAGCTCGTAAAAAGTCCAGTCGATTGCTCAGTTAGTAGAATGCTTGCATTCCATGCCGAGTGCAAAGCTTCTACCTTTGCTCTCACAACCAGCGACGTGGGGATGATTTCTAAGGCGGGGGGGCTGGGGATTTCTAAGGCGGGGGTGATTTCTAAGGCGATTTCTACCCACCTTACAAATCCATAGAAAAGACCAATATAAAGGGGCGCCTATTATACCTGGCGCCCTGGACTGGAAGTCTCATCACCACGGTAATTCTTACCTACCGAATATCGGTAATATTTGTATGAAGACTAATCAGCTGTTCACTTGCGGCCATCTTGGATTGACAGGCCTTCATACAAATATTACCAATATTTGGTAGGTAAGAATTACCGTGGTGATAAGACTTCCAGCCCTGGGCAGTCGCCCAACTGCATCCTACCCAAGGCACATGAGGTTATTCTTAATAATATATCTTTGTACCCTTGTTGCACAGTCCACAAAACCATCACAGGTCAAAATTTCCTTATAAACTAGTATGTTTATCTTTTGTCACCTTTACGTTTGTTTCAGTGTTGCCACAGCAGTCAAAATGGCCATGAAGGCATCGGCAAACCAAGAAGTGCTGCTGGCTCTCAAGAATGCTCTGGGGGTCACAGCGGATGATGAGACTTTAGTGAATTACTGGATGTCAAAATTTGTGCAATAAATTATTTTATATAACTCTACTCTTATTATTCCCTATCTCCACGAGTACTCAATGCGCTATATATCTCAGGATGCCCATCCAGAAGCTCCAGCTCCCACAGACTACGGCAGCAGATCCTGAACTCAACTCTCCAGCACCATCAGCTGCTAAAACTCCTATTCAACTTGTTGCATCCTGCCTCCATCAAGGTTGTTGTTTACTTGGACCACCGAGAACTTTTACATTCTTCATGTAAAGGAAAGACTGACGAAGAAAGTATATGTTGGTAGAATAGATGGATGTCGTGGTAGAGGAAGACCGAGAAAGGTATGGATGGACCAAATATCCGAAATTGCGAATGAATGGAATATCCAGTCATAATAAAAGAAGAGCCTGTATGAAGAAGGTTATGGCTCTGGAGGAAATGAAAGAAGTATGTAAGGACAGAAAGAAATGGCGGTTGATCTGCAATGTTGGCGGCTAGGGTTTATTAAAGTGAAATTTGTTTTAAGTTTTAGTTTTTGATGTCCATATATATTATTATTTATTGATTTAAAAAATAAAATTTGTCATGTATGTTCCTTGACTTATAGGTTGGTATGCGGCTGACTACCCATGTTGTAGAAAATGGTTCTCTTTGCCAATGTCACCCCTGTCTCAGGGAAGGACGGCAAGAGTTGCAGGGTGTTTGTCCATTTGAGATTTGGTTTTTATGTAGTAGGTTCACATGAGGCATGTGCAAGCGCGAATTTGTACATGTCTGGTTGTGAGAATGCATGTAATGTGAATCTCCAATGTAACATATCTTTGCAACTTAGATCATGTACAGTTTTGGACTGTACTGTATCCTGCTGCTGTTAAAATAGGGGTGGCCGGTATCTCTGCAGATGCGTTTCCACTTTTTTCTGTCCTTGTATCTCTTCAACATTCATCACTTTCCTCATACATACTCTTTTATTCTCACTCTGCATGTTCCTTTCTTTCGCAATCTCACCTATTTGTTCTATCCACTCCTTGGGTCTTCCCATTTCACGCTTTCCTCTTTACACTTTCTTCGTTAGTCGTTCTTCATCCATTCTTTCAAGATGTCCAAACCATCTCATTGTGCTTTTTTGTACTTTCATTCTCTTTTATCCCACACTCAATCATTGCGAACTCTTATTGTTCAGTGTCTTTCCTGCCATTGATCTCAGGTGAGCCATTTCAACCGTTAATACTTTACTCAACTCAAATTCATTATCTGTCCACGCCTGACTTCCATACATCAATGTCGCTGTCGGTTCCAGTATGCCACTGTATCCTGCTAAACTCATATTCTTCGTGGGTTTCCTATTTTTCACGATCCTTCCAATCATTTCCATCACACTACTTCCTCTACATAAAGCCCTAGTAAATAAGCAAATAGGCATACATTGGTGATGTGTTGAAGAAAATAAAAATGCAACTTTTCTGCAAGTCCTCTATTATTGTTCAAAAGCAGAGAAACCAATTACAATACAGATATAGCGTATAATGTAAATGAAACGCAGCGCAAGGTTTACTTCTTGTAGCCGCAGCTGCGCCTGCGCCCGCGCGCCTTCTCGAACTTGCGTCCCTTGGAGCGCACATAGGGCTTGGTGTTGGAGCCGGGCACTCCGGGGGCCTTGCCAAAGTGCTTCACAGCGCTGCGGGCCAGACGGCGACCCTGCATCAGCACCGTCTTGTGCCCCTTAGGGGAGCGCAGCGCCAGCTGGTCAAAGGTCAGGATTTCTCCTGGAAACACACAAAATACAAAACTACATTAGATTACATAAAACATCATCATCACAATGAGCTCAACAACCCTGGGAAGGCCTCGGCTGAATCCAGGATTCTCCTCCACTCTTGCCATCGCCTTTGCTCTCCTCCTACATGTCTGCCTTTGCACCATCCATCCGTCGCATTTGGCCTTCCTGCCCCTAGTCTCAACAGTCGTCGGCAGATCTTCCCGTGTCTATTAGAAGATAGAAATTTACATTAATTGTTGGCGTGTAAAAGGCTGATACATTTTGTTTGGTACAGCGATCAACTGCTCACACGCCGACATGTTATATTACATTCTATCTTCAAATAGACACAGTAAGATCTACTAACGCTTATTGAGACTTGAGGCCCTGGGCTGGAATTCTCATCACCATGGTAATTCTTACCTACCGAATATCGGTAATATTTGTATGAAGACCTTCAATCCAAGATGCCCACAAGTGAACAGCTGATTAGTCTTCATACAAATATTACCGATATTCGGTAGGTAAGAATTACCGTGGTGATGAGACTTCCACAACTGGTCTCCTTCGACCTTGTGGTGCTGCGTGTTAGGTGCTTAAAAGTTAACTTGGCCCGTTCTAATCATGTGACCAGCCGACTGCAAGCTCCCTACTTGATGGAACTCTTCACATTAGACTCTCTGTGCATGTCATGGAGCTCTTTATTGCACCGACCTCTCTTCCCGCCCGAGAACTGATTCTTGGAAAGCTGCGTTAATAATTTATTGTACACCAATGCCCAAGTAGCATCACACAACCAGAATCCACGCAGAACTATCCATGAATATTTTGTATAAAAGCTCCAGTATTAATCCTGATCTAATGTAGGTATGTGATGACCGAATGAAGTGTATTTTTTTCTGTGATATTGCCAACGCCATCCCCAACCCCATTTCAAAAGGGAAAAAAAATCCAATGTAACAGTATCAACGACAATCATATTCAATTTTAGATTTTTGGCGTTACCTTGGTGAAAGTTCATATTTATAAATTTAAATCGGTATACGGCTGACCACTCATGCTGTAGAAAATGGTTCACTTTGCCAAAGTCACCCCTGTTTCCGGGAAGGTCGGCAAGAGTTGCAGGGTGAATGTCCATTTGAGATTTGGGTTTTTATGTTGTAGGTTCACATGTGGCATGTGCAAGCGCAAACTTGTACGTGTCTTTTAGAGTCATGGGCACGCCTCTGACCTAGAGGTTCTTGTTTTGTCGTGCCGTTGCTTTTACCTCACGGGAAGGCCTTTCTTGAGAAAATATATAGCTTTGCATGAGCGACCATGTGTTGTGGGTCCTTCTGACACATACGTACAGGACAGGTACGAGGAGAGTTTGAGCATACTGTGTGTCTGCTTGTGAGAATGCACATAATATGAATCCCCAATGCTACATATCGCACGTTTAATAATAAAGAGAAATAACTCGAAAATTGGGGAAATCGAGATTTTGTAATAAAACGCAAGAACAATGCGAGAAGAATGCGTAGAATGCGACAGCCGTTCAATTTGGACGAATATGAGCGAGATAAAGCATCGGCCGCCTTTTTCATCCCATACAAGTTGTACTGGGTGTCTGAATTTCAAACGCGTTTTCCCAACATTCATGTTTTTTGAGTTATTGCTCTTTATTATTAAACGTGCGATATCTTTGCAACTTAGATTAGATCAGATGATGTCCCACAATACCAACACTAACTCCACACACATTGACTTGGATGTTTGTCAACTTTCTAACTGAACACCATGTTGACATGCACTTCTTTTCCACTTTTCGTAACAATTTCACAATTAGGAACATGGCCATGAACCGGCACTCCCCGGTTTATAAACAAGAGAGTCACCACACTATTAGACCAACAAAGACTAGCAGGCAACACTGGCATACCTCCAGCCTTGATGATCCTCGCCCTGGCTTTCTCCGTGACGTGCAGTGCGCACACGGACAGCTTGGGCACATCGAAGATCCTGGCGTCGTCAGTCACCGTGCCCACCACCACAGCGATCAGGCCGGCGCGCGTGGGCTTCTTCATGTTGCGCGTGATGCGCGCCAGCGAGATGGGCGGTTTGTTGATGCGGCTCATGAACAGGCGCCGCAGGACGATCTTGTTGAACTTGGCGCCGGTCCTGCGGGCCAGGAAGCGGTACAGCTGCAACAAAACAAACCATTGACATATGATATATGTGGACTACAAATTATTTTTAAAAAGACAATATATATTGACGGTCAAAAGGATATAGGGCATAAGCGACAAAAACTAAATTCTTCAGGAGAGCAGTTTGAGATTGCAGAAAAGTGGACATAACATTTTTATTTTTTATCATATAGTTAAAATCAAACAGCTGTAGACTTCCAAAAATAAGGCATTATTTGGCATTTCTACTGTGATTTTACATTGTTTTACGAGATTTTGTCACAAGCGCCTTTAGGACCAAAAAAGCCAAAAAAATGGAACCACAATTCGAAAGCGCAATTCTTTACTTGGGTATAAATGACAAAAGAGTCATCGTAGAGCCATGGGAGTGAGCGCATTAGAAAAAGCGGAAAATTTTAAGTAGGATAGCATTCATAACTCATTTTCGACCAAAATGTCGCTTATGCCGTCGATATTAACGTTATTAGTTATTAGTCGTTATTAACGTCGATATCTGTTTCAACCTACTTACAAAGTCATTAGTAAGAAAGAGAACAAAGAACTTCACAGTTGCATTTCCATGTGTATAGGTAGGTATAAAAACTCGGGCGAATGTAAAAATATTTCTTGAAATGTGGCAGCATTGCCGCGTGCGTACTATGCTCGAAGCAGTCCGAACATAGACGCATGCAGTATAAATCTTGTTATCAATAAAAGTGACGAATTTAAATGGAAAAGGGCATTATTTTAAGACATTATGGCATGTGTTGTAACTGGGTGTCAAAACACAAAATGGAGAAAGCGAGAAACCATAAAATTTGACAAGTAAAAAAATGTTTTGTATGACTACACAACTGCAACGTTTGACAGGACTGAGACAAACGTGTTCTGTAGTATGTATTAATTCAGTAAGTTAGTTTCTGCTCCTCTATGTTATTACTCAATTAAACAAACAATCGTACAGCAACAACGCAGCAATTACCACTTGTAATCATGTTACACAGACAAAATTGAGACGTCACGCAGCCGGATTACTAGGGAACAGGCAAACAAATATCTTGTTATTGGTTCCTTGTTGTTCCATACAAGTGTGAAGTTTGCCCGCCGAGGTAAGTATTTAAATGAAATTTGTTGCAAACAGACTTAAAAATACAATACAAGTCAATTATTTACCTTCACGAGAAGACGTAGGTATACATCTCTGGATTTGGGTTCCGTACGACGGACGATCCGATCGTACTTGTGATTTATGTCGATACCCTGAAAAATAATAGGAAATAGTTAATTTAGACATATTTATGGATACTTCTTTAAAACAGCAACTCCAAAAATACCATTATTTTAATGGATGATTGAAGATGAATAATTTGTTTTGACGATTTCGATGCTTACCATGATGACAACCGGATAAAGAAGGAATTTGAAAAAGTGAGGTTAGAATGACAGATAATTTGACAGTTCTGCCAAAGTTGTCTTTGGTTTTAGGGATGGGCAAATAATACTTTCGTGTTTGGAATCGTGAAGTGGTAGGTTGTTGGAGGATTATAAAAAAAGCATTTTTTTTTTATTGTTTAGAATCAAATAAGGTAATACTATAATGTTATAGATGTTATTGTGTAAGGGGTGATTGTTATTGTATTTACTTTTTAACTAATAGCCGAGATACCATTATATTTATTTTCCAAAATACCTAAGTAGTTACAGTATTGATGAATAAATGGCGTTTGCGGTTCTTATCAAAAATAGAATAACTGCGTTCTTTGACCAACAGGTTAGAATGAGGCTGACATGGCATACTGGATAAACTTGATTCACTTTTACCAATGCCATCCTGTTCAAGGAAAGGCGACAAGTTTGTTGCAAGGTTTCTGTTCATGTGAGGTTTGGTTTATTTTGTAGAAGGTACTGAGGTACCTACACATGCAGCATCTGTAAGCGCGAACTTACACGCACCTGCTTGTGGGCATGCATTGACTATAATGACTATGAACCTAGAATGACAATATATCTTTGCACTTTTAGTTATAAATTATTATAGGTAGGTACCTATATTTATTATGGAATACTTTTAAGGAATAAGAAAGAAAGCATAATATTTTGAGATGCCTTCAAAATAAATGGAAAACTTCTATTCGTCCTCGGGAGCTTGGAAAACCACACCTCAATTGCGAAAACCAGTATATATAAGGTATCCCTTCCCCGTACAAATATATATAAGCTCCACATGTCCACACGTACGCCATATATATGCGACTCCCCACGCAACAGCCCACTAAGAAGTAGCACTATATTTGCAACTTATCTGTTATCTATGTTGCAAAAGATATATAAATTTTTGATTCATATTAAGCGCGAACTACACGTGTTTGTTTGTGGGCATACATCTGAGAGCTTTGAATTAATATATCCTTGCAACTTAGATTATAGATTCATATTACATGCATTACCACAAGCAGACACGAGGTAGGTACCAATAAGTTCGCGCTGACACATGCCGCATGTGAACTTACAACTCCGCAATCTCAAATGAACGCAACTCTTTCCGACCTTTCCTGAAACAGGGAGATTAGCTTCATTTCTTTATAACTTCTCTCATTTCATCCATAGATGTCGTAACTATTTTCATACAAGCTCTTATTTTATAATTATGACTGTTATCCCATTCATTCGTTATTTCAGTAATTTGGTCCATCCATATACCTTTCGCGGTCTTCCTCTACCTCGTTCTCCATCTATCCTTGCGCATCATAATTTATTATAGTTTCGATTTTGGTCACTTTTCATTTTAAGCCGTGCACTTAGGTTTGTATACGCACGAGTAATTTCATGACTCACATTATAGTTGTACAAGAGTGAAAGTGTGGGGGAGGCTCTACTCAGGGGTGGTCTCCCTGCTCCCTCCTCCCCGTGTAGGGAGGGGGGCAGGGCGCGGTCACAGTGACAAGCAGAGGGCGCCGTCAAAACAATACACGCTGCTGTCCAAGTGTCTCATTCTGCACACTATTTACACAAGCCGCTTCTATTAAACTATTCCAATTGTATACAAGGGAAACATCAGTTCCTCACGTCCTGTTATTTGGAAAAAAAACACGGCTCTGTAGTTGTTTTACTTGAGTATAGTCGTTTGGGAAAGATGGATCTGAAAGGGAAGGTGTCTCTCGTCACCGGCGGGGCAGCGGGCATAGGCCTAAGCTGCTGCGAGGAATTGCTAAAGCATGGAGCCAAGGTGAGCATCATATAGTAAAATTCAACAATGTCTACTACTTCCTAATAAAACCACGTGCGACTCTGTCGCGATATGATTAAAGACTGTGTTATTTAAGTTTTTAATCATATTTACGATGCACGTACACATACAATTGTTATTATATTTTTATTAATTACTTAAAATATGTAATACGTTAATAAATTGTCATTACAAACGACTGCAATCGCTTTTCCAAGTGCCTAAAAGTAAAATAGACAAGTGCGTGAGGTTTATTGATTTTAAAAAACCCGCCCACTCTTCACTATCATTTATTTTGGCGGGAAGAAATAATCCTAGCGCAACTGCTTTATTTTTAGTGCAATTTGAAATGGTGCCAATATTTTATGACAGCTCGTTTAATTAATGATGATAGAAGTAAACAAGTAGATGCATTCGCTTACACTCATTTTATTTTATTTACTTCCAACAACAAAATAACAGGAAACACGTCTTGTGTGACGCTGTAGGTTTTTCTTCTTCTTTTTGAAGTTACTCGGTCAACAGTTGATATTTCCAAAAGGTACCTCAGTGACCCAATAGTCACTCCTTTCATAAGATTACAGAAACCTTGGACTTTGGTTCTTCTTACTTGACTATGTCATTTTGAGGCTCCTTGACTGATAGGTTGGTATGAGGCGGACCCCCGTGCTGTAAAAATTGGTTCACTTTTGCCAATGCCACCCCGGTTTCAGGAAAAGGCGGCAGGAGTTGCAAGTTTTATGGTCATGTGAGTTTTTTTTTTATTTGTATGCACACATGCAGAATGTGTAGGTGCGAACCTACATGTGCCTGTCGTGGGCTTGCATTTAATATGCGCCTTAAATGTTAACATATCTTTGCAGCTTAGATTATAGGATGAATTTTCTATAGAAATTCTCTTGCAGTTGTGGGCAGCATAGGTACTCAAAAATACTTAACTTTTTTAAGAGCATCTGTCGAACATGAAAGCTGTAAAACTCTGAAGAAAAAGCCAGTAGAGCATACAACATATACCTATTACATAGCCCACAGCCTTTCTATTATTAACTATTCTCTTCTCTTCTTCAGCCTTTCTCAGTCCACTCCTGGACGTAGGCCTCCTCTAATCCTCTCCATTCCTGTCTATCGGCTGCTGTGTTCAGGCATCCTCTGCCTGCAGTTCTCTTAATGTCGTCCAGCCACCTCAGTTGGGATCTCCCCGCTCCTCGCTTGGACACCCTGGGTCACCACTGAATGATCCTACGGCCACCTGTCATGGTCTTGCCTTGCGACGTGACCAACCCAGCGCCACTCTAAGCAAACCACTCGCTGTATGACAGTGAATCTACGGATCTCCTGGTTTGTAACCCTGTCTCTGAGGCTGATTCTCAGCATCCTCCTTTCGATGACCCTTTGGCACGGCCTCAGTCTGGTGGCGCTATACTAAGTGAGCCCTTTTGTTTCCAAGCCATAGGTGGATATTGGAAGCACCTATTATTAACTAGGAATGACAATTATCAGCAGTTGAGTACATTAAAGAGTTCTCCCAACATGGAGGGTCACATCACACATTGTTGATCAGTTTTGGGACGGAACAAGTTATTTAAGTGAATGTTGTTACTTGCAGGTCTCCATCTGCGACATAGACTCAGAAGTTGGTGATCAGGTGGCAGATGAGTTAGCGGCCAAATATGGAAAGAAAAATGTTCTATTTTGTCAATGTGACGTCACTGATTATCCACAGTTTGAAGGTTGGTACTCCAACAACTCTGCTAGTTCCTAATTAGTAAGCAGGTGAACATCCTATATACTCAACAAGTTATTTTTGTTATTTCAGAAGCCTACGTTATGACCATTAAAGTATTTGGCGGACTGGACATTGTAGTAAACAATGCTGGAGTAATGAATGACAGATTTTGGGAACTTGAAGTTGATGTCAACCTGGTGAGTAGCTCCACATACTTATTTTCCTTTAGGCTGATCAACTTTCAAGTGTTGTCTGTTGATGGCGTGTTGTTTCAACAGGGTGGCTTTAAACAGAAAAAAAGACTCCCTGCAGGCTCTATGAGTTTGCCTTTACTTTCAGTTTAAATTTGCTAAGCTATTGTTGAAACACACGCTAATATGTCTCACCACAGCCCACAGATATAGGGGACTTTCCTTAGTTGTCGGATTGTTTAAAGCTTGCATATTATAAAGCAACAACTTTCTATGCCTTAATCTAATCTAAGTTGCAAAGATATGTTACATTGGGGATTCACATTATATGCATTCTCACAAGCAGTCACATAGTCACAAATTACAGATCTTATATAGCCAAGCTGCATTATATGTTTATGAGAAACACCGTTGATAAGCCACGATAGTTGTCACTTTAAAGCATATTTACTCTTTTGTTTGACAGCTCAATGCCTAAATTGTAGGTATATATGTGGTTTTCCCAACTGCATTATGTTCATTGACTTATAGGTTGGTATGCAGCCGCATACCAACCTTAAGTTCACTTTGCCAATGTCCCCCCTGTTTCAGCCAAGGACGGCAAGAGTTGCAGGGTGTATGTCCATTTGAGATTTGGGTTTTTATGTTATTTTTAATGTTACATATCTTTGCAACTTAGATTAGAATAGATTAGACACCAGCTTCACCGTCATAATGTAGGTATTCACCCCAACTAGCCCATCACGTGTTACATGTGAGTGCAGCTGTGCGTGCTTTGGTGTTCCAGAATGGAGTGATCCGCGGCACGCTGCTGGCGTACCGCTTCATGGGCAGGGACCGCGGCGGGCGGGGAGGGGTACTGCTGAACATGGCGGGCACAGCCTACATCAGACCACAGGTGGCCACTCCCATCTACACCGCCACGCAGTACGCCATCGTGGGGCTCACCAGGTCTTATGGGGTACAACAATCATTGTTTCATCATCAAGAATATTATTATGGAACCTACAGAGTGGGAAAGAAAGAAAGTACACATAAAGAATCGGATGAATGTTGAGATGAAAGAACAGAACAAAGTGGAGATCTTTCTAGCATATTTGGAATAGAATAACGTTGTTCGATTCCCCCTTGGGTCATTTGACCATAACTTTGATCCTGGCTCAACAGATGTCATTGGGTAATTATTAATTAATAATTCAATAAAACATACAATAATGAATTATTGATTGATGATATTAATACCTGTTTCTGGTCAGGCAGAATAGGTTGGTGAATTGCATTCCTCTTTACAAATATATTTAAAAAAAAATAGTTTGAAATTCCCGTTTAGCATTAGCTTGTAAGTTGACTGGTTGTGTTTGTTGTCAGGACCCGTACCACGTGGGCCTCACGGGCGTGCGCACCCTGGCCCTGTGCCCCTCCGTCACAGACACCAGTCTGGTGAAGGACATCAGGAAGCAGCTCATGTCCTCGGAGTACGAGGCGGCCTGGCAGAAGGACAACGCCAACTGCAAGATGCAGACGTGAGATGATTCAACAACTTATTACATCTTTACTCCGAGTATACCGGTCCGTAGTCCAGTGGTAAAACTGGACCGGTCCGTAGCCCAGTGGTAACACTTTAGAATCATGAATGGAAGGTTGTGGGTTCGAATCATTGTGGGTAGAATGCTTGCATTCCATGCCGAGAGCAAGGGTTCAATCCCAAGGTTTACTCAGCCGTCACAAGAAATGAGAAACAGCCCCCCGGGAGCTGGGAAACCCCCACTTCAACTAAAAGTGGTTGGGGTGAGGCTGGTCCCGAATAGCCACATGCGACCCCTTTTGGGATAACGCAGGCAAGAAGTTACACTACATGCGTAGCTTAGTTATGTTACTCAGAGTATACAATTATTAACTCCCCTTGCACACGCTGTATGTGTACTTATAAAAGAAATACCCAAATCTCAAATGGACATAAACCATGTGATTTTTGCTGCCCTTCCATGAAACAGGTGACATTGGCAAAATGAACAAATTTTTACAGTATCAGTATGGGTTTCCAGCCCCATGTCGACCTCTCAGTGAAGGAAAAAATGTATGTTAACTAGATGCACTCACTAGAGGTGCTGTTGTACCTTCCATACATTTTTTTTATGTATGCGAGTTAATACTTTATTTTATATTCGGAATACTTACTATGAACCCGATAATTACTCATGCCGTGCCTGAAATAATACTGCCTTTCTTCTTTCAATACTGATAACTTTTTCAACAAAAAAAATTAAAATGTGAACAGATGTGCCAATGGACAGACATATTTAGTAATACCAACTTTGTAGACGATTTTCAAAACTTCTCTCACAGGTCTCTGTTCAGAATGAAGTCAAACTGAGAGTATCTTTGTTCTCTTTCCAACTAATGTCAATTTCTTACATGACATCTTATTGTATATCGATGGCGTATACAAATGCTTTAGTGGTGGATCCCTGTAAACACACATTAGGCTGTATTTTTATCTTCGAGTCTCAGTAGGAACGATGCACCTGTTCATGGAGAAATAATTCCTTAGTCGATACAGCTGTTCATAGGGAAAGAATTCCTTAGTCTAATTAAACTAATTTAATTTAATTCTATTTTATTTTCTCTTCCACCTGAAGGTGATTGGCAACTTTGTCAGGGGATCGCCTCCCGAACATGTTCACTAACATCACACTCACTGTCGCCTTAAGCCAAAACTTACAAAAGATGCTCAGAACCGAAACCCAACAGGGTGTAATTTAAAATCATTGAGCCTTTAAATTTTCTCACTTATGGCTATCATTGCTTGCTTGTGTTCTGAGCCACTTGGTCTTGTTTTACACTGGAGAGCGTTAGCCTCATGGGAGGCTTCTGCCACTTGCATCTATATAAATGTTTTGCATGAGAGTCCTGTGACACATCCCCGGATGGGATGGATATACAGGATATGGGTCAGAGGAAAGAGAACATGTTCATGGAGAAATGCTAAATAATGTGTATATTGTGTTGCAGGCCATCTCATGTGGGGAAAGCCATGATCGAGATTGTGTCAAAAGCAAAGAGCGGCTCCGTGTGGGTGGTGGAGAACGGGCAGCCTCCCCGGGAGCACCAGAGCTAAGCATCCGCAGGCAGCGTCAACATGTACATAGCATCCTCACTCACTCACAAATAGATTCCAAATCAACACTGGTCGTAGCTTTTTTATAATTCCGTCAGAACATTATGTATGATAAGATAGTATACGTATATATAGGAAGTATGCTCAATAATGTGCTTCATGAATGTTGCGTAGTTCAACACTCTTATAATTGCATATTTAAGTATCAAATACAAATATATACAACTATTAGACAGGTGTTTCATCTCCCACTTACTTGCAGACCTCACGGCTTAAGGCGCTGTTAAACAAGCTGATGTAATCAATGAGAAATACCGTCTCCTTCATCTTATCATACAGGGTAAGATTGAAGGGAGAAGATCTCAGGGACGCGGAAGGACATCGTGGCTGAAAACCTTGCGACAGTGGTCCAACAGAAGCACCAAGTCTCCTTGTTTCGAGCCGCAGCATCCAAAGTCAAAATAGCCATGATGATCGTCGATCTTCGATAGAAGTGGCACAAAAAGAAGAAGAAATAATCAATAGCCATTAACAGAGACAACTTCTCGTTGAACTATCATGGCAATTTCAAGACAACGTCTTTATTTCTGATGTTCACCATGTCCAGTACAAGCCGTGTAGGTTTTAAGAATTTATATTCAAACACAGGTTTATTCATTTATAACATTTATTGTTATAAATGAATAAAATAAATAATATTTATTGCCGGTGAGATGGTATGGGAGAATGAAGAAGTATGCAAGAGATGGAAGAACTATTTTCAAGAAATTTTTGGTCAGGGTGAAAGAAGAATTTATGAACAGATAGATGAAGCGAATGAATTGAATATTATGAAAGAAGAAATGAAAGTGTCTATTTCACGTCTGAAGAATGGGAAGTCTGCTGGGTTTGATGGTATAAATGGTGAAATGTTGAAAGCAGGAGGTGAATGTGTGATAGATTGGATGTACGAATTATGTAAGCTCTGTGTGAATGCAGGAGTAGTACCGATGGATTGGAGGAAGGCAGTCATTGTTCCCATTTACAAAGGTAAAGGGGACAAAAAAGACTGTCAGAACTTCAGACCAATCAGTCTACTCAGTATACCAGGAAAAGTCTTCTGTAAGGTGATTATAAAAAATGTGATTCTGACTACTAGTGAAAGGATTTCCGATGTACAGTCCGGCTTTATGGCCGGTAGAGGCTGTGTTGATCAGATTTTTACTCTTCGACAACTTGTTGAAAAACAATTGTCGGTGAGGCGGAAGCTGTTCACGGCCTTTGTAGATCTGGAAAAGGCTTTTGACTCAGTAGACAGAGGTATGTTATGGGATGTTTTGAAAGCATACGGAGTGAATGGGGCTCTCCTAGGTGCGGTGCATGCAAACTATGAAAATAGTAAGGCATGTGTCCGTATTGATGGTGAGTATAGTGAGTGGTTTGAAGTTTATAAGGGTGTGAGGCAAGGATGTGTGATGAGTCCATGGCTATTTAACATAGTCATGGACAAGTGTGTCAGAGATGCTCGACTTAATGATTGTGGATTGATGATAGGAGAGAGCAAAGTGAGTGTTCTACTGTATGCAGATGATGCAGTTCTTGTATCTGATTCAGCAGTAGAATTGCAAACAATGCTCTCTAGATTGAATGAAGCTTTGAAAGGTAACCATTTGAAGTTGAATGCAAGTAAGACGAAAGTATTGATTTTTGAAAGAGATGATGAAAGTATGAATTATGAATTTAAAATTAATGGAATGAATGTTGATGTCGTAAATGAGTTTGTATACCTGGGAAGTAAGTTTGAAAAAGATGGAAGAATGACCGGTGAATTTGAAAGAAGAATAATGAAAGGCAGGTGCGTACTGGGTGCTACCGCTAGCATCGCCAGGAACCAGAATCTCTCAAAAAATGTTAGATTGGCGGTGCACGGTGGTATACTAGTGCCAACCTTGATGTATGGAAGTGAAGCCTGGACGGTGAGTGAAAGGGAAATTAGTAAAGTCCATACAGTAGAAATGGACTATCTAAGAAGTATGATTGGGAAAAAACGAAGTGACAGAGTGAGGAATGATTTTGTAAGAGAAGAATGTGGTGTAAGGGAAAGTGTGAAAGTGAAGATTAAAAGAAGTATGTTAAGATGGTTCGGGCATATGGAGAGAATGAGTGATGAAAGATTGACGAAGAAAGTATATGTTGCTAAAATAGATGGATGTCGTGGTAGAGGAAGACCGAGAAAAATATGGATGGATCAAATTTCTGAAATAGCGAATGAATGGGATATCCAGAGTCATAATAAAAGGAGGACTTGCATGAAAAAGGTTATGACTCTGGATGAAATGAAAGAAGTGTGCAAGGACAGGAAGAAGTGGCGGCTAATCTGCAATGGTGATTTTTAATGTTGGTGTATTCATTTGCTACATTTTTTGCATAGGAAATTTCTGACTTTTTTTGTATAGATTTCTTTGTAAGGTTTTGTTCTTTTATATATTTAAATGTAATTTTTTATTCATATTCCTTGACTTATAGGTTGGTATGAGGCTGACCACCCATACTGTAAAAAATGGTTCACTTTGCCAATGTCACACCTGTTTCAGGGAAGGTCGGCAAAAGTTGTGGGGCTTATGTTCATTTGAGGTTTGGATTTTATTTGTAAGTACACATTCAGCATTTGTAAGCGCGAACTTCACTTGTTGGTTTGTGGGCTTACATCTGAGAGCTTTAAATGAATATATCCTTGCAACTTAGATTATAGATTATAGATTATAGATTGTTGATTGACTGTACCAGAGTTACTGAATGTCAATCTATAATTTTGTCGGTGAAAATTATAGATATTTTGACGCGTGAATATTACGTCAGTGAACATTATATATGTGGACGTTTTGTCGATTGACATTTTGTCTGTGGGCATTGTGTCGTTGGGACATTCTGTCTATGGACAACTTGTCGTGGAACCATGCATGGATATATAATTCAGAAAGGACCGGAACTATCAAGACAAATTCAAAAAGAGAGGTTTTACTGCATTTATTAATTTTGGAAATAAATAATAAAATTAGTTGCATTGATGACATAATAAATATAAGATGTTTGAGGCGGAGGATGAAGTGTTGCCGTTTAATTAGTCATGAACATTGTAGTACAAGTGCTTCAGATCACATTTCTCCGCATTATCACATACAGCAGGCAGCTCAGTACTGCTTTATCACGTGGCAACTCAGCGACATCCCCCCCCGCCTCCTCTCTGCTCCCTGCACACTATAATCCTACGCCTTCCCACCAAGGAACATGAAAGCTTCAGGAGAGGTTAAACTATATAAAGAAACGTGAGGATATTAGACAACTATACACTCTCCTCACTTGAAAGCTTTACACCTGCAACTCTAACAGATTCATATATTGCCCCGCCCACCCTGGCATAAGGGCTGCACCTCCCTGCTCAGCCTTCTATACTTGCTCTGCTGCAAAACTAACAAAACTTGATTCTTATAAAAAACACTATAAATAACTGCCTTAACTAAATACTTATAGAAAATAATATAAACTCAATATTATAGTAATAATACACTTATAGAGTAGAATGACACAATTCGGTCAGTTACATTCAGAGATAACATTACACGTGGTGTGGTGTGTGGCCCTCGCCCCTGCCCTGGCCCCGCCCCCGCCCCACACAGTATTCACTATCACTAACTTGCACGTATGCAAACACTAAGCATTACATTATTCTCACGCCCTGCCACAGTTTATAACAAAACCCAAAATTCACTTTTCACTGGATTCACATTTCCTTTCCTTATAATTATTTTCCTGAAACAGAAGAGAATGACATGTGATTAATTCAATATTTACTGCGACAAGTACATATATCTGCAGACGGCTTCCTTCCTTCTTCCTGCTCCCACCCAACAACTCCAAACAGAAACATTGAATGAGAGTTTTAGGCTAGCACGGCCGGCTGATGATGCTGGAGAGATATTAACGGGGATCTGTAGCCGTGGTCTATTATCATCACAGTTTTCATCAAGATCATCTTCATCATCACACTTCAGGCTGAAGAAGCCGGCCTGAAGAAACGTCCGGAAGCTCCGGCTCCCATAGACCACGGCAACAGATCCCGGAAAACATCTCTCCAGCAACAGAAACATTGATTATCAAAACTTTCGAATTTCAAAAAAGGATTAAGAAAAAAAAAAAGGATCAGGAAAAGTCTTCTGTAAGGTGATTATAAAAAATGTGATTCTGACTACTAGCAAAAGGGTTTCCGATATACAGTCCGGCTTTATGGCCGGTAGAGGCTGTGTTGATCAGATTTTCACTCTACGACAACTTGTTGAAAAACAATTGTCGGTGAGGGGGAAACTATTCACGGCCTTTGTGGATCTGGAAAAGGCTTTTGACTCAGTGGACAGAGGTATGTTGTGGGATGTTTTGAAAGCATACGGAGTGAATGGAGCTCTACTCAATGCGGTGCATGCGAACTATGAGAATAGTATGGCTTGCATTCGTATTGATGGTGAGTATAGTGAATGGTTTGAAGTTTTTAAGGGTGTAAGGCAAGGATGTGTGATGAGCCCATGGCTATTTAACATAGTCATGGACAAGTGTGTTCGAGATGCTAGACTTGATGATTGTGGATTAATGATAGGAGAGAGCAAAGTAAGCGTTCTACTGTATGCGGATGATGCAGTCCTTGTATCTGATTCAGCAGTGGAATTGCAAATGATGCTCTCTAGATTGAACGAAGCTTTGAAAGGTAATTTTGAAGTTGAATGCAAGAAAGACGAAAGTTTTGATTTTTGAAAGAGATGATGAAAATATGAATTATGAATTTAAAATTAATGGAATGAATGTTGATGTCGTAAATGAGTTTGTATATTTGGGAAGTAAGTTTGAAAAAGATGGAAGAATGGCCGGTGAATTTGAAAGAAGAATAATGAAAGGCAGGTGTGTACTGGGTGCGACCGCTTGCATCGCCAGGAACCAAAATCTCTCAAAAAATGTTAGATTGGCGGTGCACGGTGGTATACTAGTGCCAACCTTGATGTATGGAAGTGAAGCCTGGACGGTGAGTGAAAGGGAAATTAGTAAAGTCCATACAGTAGAAATGGACTATCTAAGAAGTATGATTGGGAAAAAACGAAGTGACAGGGTGAGAAATGATTTTGTAAGAGAAGAATGTGGTGTAAGGGAAAGTGTGAAAGTGAAGATTAAAAGAAGTATGTTAAGATGGTTCGGGCATTTGGAGAGAATGAGTGATGAAAGATTGACGAAGAAAGTATATGTTGCTAGAATAGATGGATGTCGTGGTAGAGGAAGACCGAGAAAAGTATGGAAGGATCAAATCTCTGAAATAGCGAATGACTGGGATATCCAGAGTCATAATAAAAGGAGGACTTGTATGAAAAAGGTTATGACTCTGGATGAAATGAAAGAAGTATGCAAGGACAGGAAGAAGTGGCGGCTAATCTGCAATGTTGATTTCTAATGTTGGTGTATTCATTTGCTACATTTTTTGCATAGGAAATTTTTGACTTTTTTTTGTATAGATTTCTTTGTAAGGTTTTTGTTCTTTTTTATATTTAAATGTAATTTATTATTCATATTCCTTGACTTATAGGTTGGTATGAGGCTGACCACCCATACTGTAAAAAATGGTTCACTTTGCCAATGTCACCCCTGTTTCAGGGAAGGTCGGCAAAAGTTGTGGGGCTTATGTTCATTTGAGGTTTGGATTTTATTTGTAAGTACACATTCAGCATTTGTAAGCGCGAACTACACTTGTTGGTTTGTGGGCATACATCTGAGAGCTTTAAATGAATATATCCTTGCAACTTAGATTATAGATTATAGATTATAGATTAAAGCGGAAACTGAGATTGACAAAATAGTGATTCTGTCTGTGTGCGCTGAAGCTAGTGCAAATATTATTAGAATGATGAGTCGCCGTGTGATATGGCAGGAGATATTTTTTTCAGAAAAGATCCAAGTTCCTAGAATCTAAGTTTGGACAGTAGGAGTGGTAGTGCAGTGGTACCTGGGACGGCTGGTTGGTTAGTCTGCTGTGGCTGCTGCGGGCGGTGCTGTTGTGGCTGCTGTGGGCGGTGTTGTGGGCGGTGCTGCGGGCGGTGCCACCCCTGCCCCCCTCGCCAGCCCTGCTGCCCCCCGCCCCCACCCCCCCAGTAGCCGCGCCCCCGGTAGCCCCCGCGCCGCGCCTGCGCCACACCAAACGTCTCCGAGTTCAGCTTGCGCTCTGTGCGCCAGTCTGTCCGCTGAGACCGGCCCTTGGATCTAAGCACAGCACACCAATTCATGTCAGTACAGTGTACCAGTACAGAGGAGGCGAGACACTTAATGGCAGCTGTTACACTACTGCTCACAGTTACATCACAGCTGTCCTGGGCTGGAAGTCCCATCCCCACGGTAATTCTTAACTACCGAATATCGGTAATATTTGTATCAAGACCTGTCAATCCAAGATGACCGCAAGTGAACAGCTGATTAATCTTCATACAAATATTACCGATATTTGGTAGGTAAGAATTACCATGGTGATGAAACTTCCAGTCCTGATCATATTACATCATTAGATGTACTTAGGGTGTCACTGATCAAAAAGTGTAAAATTGTTAATAAGTTTTGAAATTTCTCACAGCCATACAATTTAAGCAAAATAGGGTGCCACATATACCTCTCATTTATTGTAAAAACCTCACTTTGGTTATGGCAGTTTGTCAACACTTCAACACAGAGAATGTGTGGATACATCCTAGTCTAACCATAGCTCTACTGTACAATTACGGACTGGCTGTAATGAACATATCTTTGTGAGCTTATCTCTAGCCCAGCCACAAAGGTTCACAAGGCATTACAGCAACTGGGTCTTGCTTGAGTTGCACATAGAAGCAATGACTGCCCTTCCCGAGAATGTGATATTTGTTTCTGGTGGCAGCAGTACACAGGATTAACCAGACGAACCAGCTTCCCAAGAGTGTGTTTACATTATGTGTGTGTTCAGCCAACTTACCGCTCCACAGCTTCACAGGAGATGTTGTCAAAGAAGCTCTTGGTCTTGTCATAGCAGTTCTCTCCGGAATCATCTTCTGGCTCCGGCTCACCAGCTCCTGTTTCATTGCCTGAGTCATCCTTTTTCTCCGCTTCAACCTGAAATGTAAACTCACATTAAAATAGTTGATCCGCATACTTTGGGTAGGAAGTTACCTACCTCTTGTAAGCTATATCTATCCAGGGTGGACAAAACAGAAGTGCCTTAGCTTTTTCCTAACCTAACAAACCTCTTGCCATTGATTTCTTTCTATAGAGATCACTATCTGCAGCACTGCTGTTGAATCAGTAATTAATACAGCGTCATCAGCATAAAACAGATCTCTTCTTTTTATTTCTTTCTCTTCTTATTATTGTCGGTGTTATAGCCGCGGGGATCAAGACAGGTTATTTGGAACCGGATAACGCTGGTTCGAATCCCGCGACGATAACTTCGACCCTGGTTCAACAGATGCCGTTGCATGCACACAAGCTTCTGCTTTCGCATGAAGACAACTGGCCAGGTAAAATAGGTTGGTGGATTGCATTCCTTTCCACATATTTAAAAAAAAAAAAAAAAAAAATTGCCGACCTGTATCCACGCCCTTCCACATCCGCTTGCTTTACATAATCATCCGTGTTTGTGTTGAAAGACCACAAGCTCATTACGCAACCCTGTCTCACAACCTGTAGAAGTAGGTGTACAACAGCAATAAAACATAAGAAAAAGTTAAAAGTTATCAGAATGTTGAAGTTACACCCACCTCAGGTTTAGCAATCTCTCCGTCCACCTTGAGTTTGGACAGCTTGTTCTTGAGTTCCAAGAACTCCGTGTTGGCTTGCTCAAAGTCATAGTCATTGTCGAACTTGAGTTGTGTTTTGGGCCGGGGTCCCCCAGGGCCTGGCTGCCCCTGGGGGCGTCCCATGTAGTTGCCCCCGCCCCGGCCCCTGCCGCCCCCGCGCCCTCCCCGCCCCCCGCGCGCGCCCCAGCCCTGGTTCTGGCGCATCATGCCCTGCTGCATGTGCTGCATGTGCTGCTGCTGCTGGTGCTGCTGATGCATGTGCTGCTGCTGCTGCATGTGGTGCTGCTGCTGGTTCTGCTGCTGGTTCTGCTGGTGGTGAGGCTGTTGATTGTTTGGCTGTATTAAGTTCTGAAAATACAAATAATGTTAATATGATGCCAGACCAAAACTAACAAACATCTAGACAGTCACTGTCACTAGACAGTCACTGGTGGCATACACTGATGCATTCACATTGTAACTGGGATAACACTGGTGAAATTTGATCCCTAGAATCATCTCTGTCATGCTTACAAGTTTGCTCTAAACCACAATTTGATTGCAGGAATTCTGAAAACTTTCCAAAGGTCCGAGTCACTTGCGCACTTTGTCCAGCCAATGTTACGCTGGGTTAGCTAACTCAATGTGAACACGCCATTGTCCGCAGAATGAGCATATCGACGGTTAAAAGGTAATAGGGCGTAAGCGACAAAAACTAAATTGTTCAGGAAAGCGGTTCAAAGTTTGAGATTGCAGAAAAGTGGCATAACTTTTCTTATTTTTTATCATATTGTTAAAATCAAAAAAGCTCTAAAATTAAAAAAAAAAAAAAGCATTTATCAGAAGTATGCAAGAGATGGAAGAACTATTTTCAAGAAATTTTTGGCCAGGGTGAAAGAAGAATTTATGAACAGACAGATGAAGAGAATGAATTGAAGATTTTGAAAGAAGAAATGAAAGTGTCTATTTCACGTCTGAAGAATGGGAAGTCTGCTGGGTTTGATGGTATAAATGGTGAAATGTTGAAAGCAGGAGGTGAATGTGTGATAGATTGGATGTTTGAATTATGTAAGCTTTGTGTGAATGCAGGAGTAGTACCGATGGATTGGAGGAAGGCAGTCATTGTTCCCATTTACAAAGGTAAAGGGGACAAAAAAGACTGTCAGAACTTCAGACCAATCAGTCTACTCAGTATACCAGGAAAAGTCTTCTGTAAGGTGATTATAAAAAATGAGATTCTGACTACTAGCAAAAGGGTTTCCGATATACAGTCCGGCTTTATGGCCGGTAGAGGCTGTGTTGATCAGATTTTCACTCTACGACAACTTGTTGAAAAACAATTGTCGGTGAGGGGGAAACTATTCACGGCCTTTGTGGATCTGGAAAAGGCTTTTGACTCAGTGGACAGAGGTATGTTGTGGGATGTTTTAAAAGCATACGGAGTGAATGGAGCTCTACTCAATGCGGTGCATGCGAACTATGAGAATAGTATGGCCTGCATTCGTATTGATGGTGAGTATAGTGAATGGTTTGAAGTTTTTAAGGGTGTAAGGCAAGGATGTGTGATGAGCCCATGGCTATTTAACATAGTCATGGACAAGTGTGTTCGAGATGCTAGACTTGATGATTGTGGATTAATGATAGGAGAGAGCAAAGTAAGCGTTCTACTGTATGCGGATGATGCAGTCCTTGTATCTGATTCAGCAGTGGAATTGCAAATGATGCTCTCTAGATTGAACGAAGCTTTGAAAGGTAATAATTTGAAGTTGAATGCAAGAAAGACGAAAGTTTTGATTTTTGAAAGAGAATTTAAAATTAATGGAATGAATGTTGATGTTGTAAATGAGTTTGTATATTTGGGAAGTAAGTTTGAAAAAGATGGAAGAATGGCCGGTGAATTTGAAAGAAGAATAATGAAAGGCAGGTGTGTACTGGGTGCGACCGCTTGCATCGCCAGGAACCAAAATCTCTCAAAAAATGTTAGATTGGCGGTGCACGGTGGTATACTAGTGCCAACCTTGATGTATGGAAGTGAAGCCTGGACGGTGAGTGAAAGGGAAATTAGTAAAGTCCATACAGTAGAAATGGACTATCTAAGAAGTATGATTGGGAAAAAACGAAGTGACAGGGTGAGGAATGATTTTGTAAGAGAAGAATGTGGTGTAAGGGAAAGTGTGAAAGTGAAGATTAAAAGAAGTATGTTAAGTTGGTTCGGGCATTTGGAGAGAATGAGTGATGAAAGATTGACGAAGAAAGTATATGTTGCTAGAATAGATGGATGTCGTGGTAGAGGAAGATTGAGAAAAGTATGGAAGGATCAAATCTCTGAAATAGCGAATGAATGGGATATCCAGTCATAATAAAAGGAGGACTTGTATGAAAAAGGTTATGACTCTGGATGAAATGAAAGAAGTATGCAAGGACAGGAAGAAGTGGCGGCTAATCTGCAATGTTGATTTCTAATGTTGGTGTATTCATTTGCTACATTTTTTGCATAGGAAATTTTTGACTTTTTTTGTATAGATTTCTTTGTAAGGTTTTGTTCTTTTTTATATTTAAATGTAATTTATTATTCATATTCCTTGACTTATAGGTTGGTATGAGGCTGACCACCCATACTGTAAAAAATGGTTCACTTTGCCAATGTCACCCCTGTTTCAGGGAAGGTCGGCAAAAGTTGTGGGGCTTATGTTCATTTGAGGTTTGGATTTTATTTGTAAGTACACATTCAGCATTTGTAAGCGCG